>CM031242.1:831052117-831652117 GCA_018340775.1 Taxus wallichiana var. yunnanensis | reverse complement strand
TGGGATGCGTTTTGATCATCCTTAGTTCATTTTAATGTTTCTATTTGTCTTTCATTGTTGTAGATTAATCTGTATATCTTCCTGATATTTATTGCAGGTTTACAATAATCTAAATGAATTTTCTACGTACTTATAATTAGAAATGATCTATTTCATTTATCATACTCTAATTATTTGAGTTCATTCCAGTTCAATTTCACCATGTTTAACTTTCCTTCAACAATGCGTGAAAAGCAAGAATGTAGTTCTATCTTTTATTTAAAACATGTCTTTCAAATAACACAGTGACTGTAATATTTCCTAACACAGACTTTCCAACCTTCAAACAGAGGGTAATGTAAAAATAAGTAAAATAATAAACAAGATAGGAACTTATAGAATGGACACAAACGCCCGAGCACTAGTGTCTAGAATGGGCACTTTGAGTCCTGGAATAAATGATGACATATGTGAAAAGACATACTGAGACAGGGATCCCTATGACCTGACCAAAACTAGGTACAAAAATGATAGATGTGAGATAAAATCACAATAGAAACAATCAAATAAAGTAGATGGACAAAGGATTGTGTCACCAGTGAATACTTTTCTTACTTAAGATCCATGCATATAACAACATACCGATGACATAGTAAAATAGTAATAAGTGTGTGATTTTGTGTCTACAATGGGAAAAGAGGCTAGAGGGTGAGAATTCCAAAGTGGTGTATTACATTTATCATTCCTCCCCCTACTAACAAATTTTTATGGTGGTTGTGTGCTAAATTGGGTCATTGTCTTGATATTATTACCAAAAAAAAAAGAAATGAGGAAAAATATCATCAAAGCAATGACTACGCATGGAGGTCATTTAGTTAATGACTAAAATCTTATAAGCAAAAATCCCACAAAAATACATAAATCTAATTAAAATTCTCATGACAACCATCAAATTAACATAAAATACATGAGTGGATTGTAATTTGGTTAATCCCACATTAATATTAATTGTAAGACAATAATGATTTATTAGGCACTCTACTCACCAAAAGCTCTTTTAATGGGGAAATATGGTATAGGTGAGAATCCCAAAGTGGTGCATTACATTCATTGTTTCCTCCTACTAACAAATGCTTATGACGGTTGTGTGTTAAAGTGGCTCTCCTTGCCTTGGTATTACTACAAAAAGTACATGAGAAAAAATGTCATTAGAGTAATGACTACTCATCAAAGTCATTTAGTTAATGATTAAAATTACACGAGTAAAATTTCCTCAAAATTTTGTAATCTTAAATTACTTGTGAAAGCTAACAACTTAACATAATATAAATAGATTATTGTGCGCATCTAAGTTTGAATCCATATCTTTCTAGCTTACTTTGTGTGAGGATAATATTTTACACTTGTTATTTCACTCATATCAAAATTAAGTTTTTGATACTCATGTTGGATTGTACAAAGGGACCCATGATTTTGAAGAAGAACTTATAAGGGTTAAAGCATTATAAGCACACTTGATCCATAGGGATCCAAAATGAATCTACTTTATCAAATCAGCCAACACAAAGAAAAAAAATGATACACTGAGGTTCTATCTCTGTTTAGTAACAGGACCATCACCTGTACAAGGCGGTGGTCCTAGGATCACCAGTATGCATTGGGCGGTGGTCCCTGGCTCTGCGACGTAAAATAAAATATGACGCGAACAGTCCCAGAATTCCAAAGGGTGTCCATGTCTCTTCTTCTACATGACCTTTCCCATTCTCCAGTGCATGAGAGAACATGAGAAAGGCTATAAATGCATGTTATGGAAGAGAACAAAGGCATCGAAGCATGAAGCAAGTGAGTAAGAAGCTCTTAGTGTTGGAATTTTGATTTTTAGAAGCAGGAGTAATTGAGACAGAGCAAGCAAGTAACTGGGAGGAAGTGTGAGATATTATCTACTTCTCTTTCATACTTATTGTAATTTATGTACTTATTATTGAATTGGCCAATAAAAGTGGGAAGAAAGAGCAATTGCCCTTCCCGACTGGTTTTTCCTCCTCTGGAGGTTTTCCAAGATAAAATTGTTGGTGTATGAGTCTATATTCTTTCTGTTTCTGTAAATTGTTGATTATAAACACAAGTTTAATTCATTCACAGCTATCTCTGTTATTTTCTAATAGAAAGTAGAACAACAGTGATTAATTGTGATTCTGTGGATAATTCCAAAGTTGAAGAGTTTACAGATCATTTTGGTATCAAAGCTAACAATTATCTAGGAATGTGGTATTCGTTCTTGGATTTTTATGATAGTGATGAGATCTAAAGGCGAAGAGGCTTTACCTTGCGATCCAAAAATTTCTACAAAGAAGTGGAAATAGAGAATTTGGGGAAAATGGAGGAAGAGAACTTGGTCCGTAGAATTGAGATGCTGGAGACCATGATGGATAGGATGTTTAGAAGGCAAGAAGAGCTTGTTGATTTACAGAAGACACTTCTGTCAAACAAGACTCCATGGACTCAGTGGTTCGGGGCTTAGCTAAAAAGTTTGGCATAGGAAGGAGCCACCATGAGGAAAGTTATGGGGAAGAGCATGAAGAAGAGACTTCTAACACAAGAGAAAAGGTAAAATCTGATCATACTCCTTTTAAAGTTGAAACGAAAGTTGAGATTAAAATCTTTGAAGGACAAGTAGATGTAGAGTTGCTTGATAAATGGTTAAAATAGTTAGAAGTCTACTTTAGCGTCCATAATGTCACTGAGGCACAGAGGATCACCTTTTCATATCTCAAGATGGAGGGACATGCTCTGGTTTGGTGGGAAACCCATCTAGCCACTTGTGAAAAGAAGAAGTGTCCTATTGTGAAATCTTGGCAAGAATTTAAAGAATTACTTAGAGCTAACTTCTATCCTATTGGCCATAAGACTGACCAAATGATTAAATGGCAGTATTTTAGACAAGGCAGTGGTCAAAGTGTGCAGGACTATACTACGGAGTTTCGGAGGCAAGCCATGTTGCTTAACATGGACTTGGAGGATGAGGATATTCTGACCAAGTACTTGGGAGGACTTCACACTCACCTTCAAAGAAAATTCATCTCCACAAAGCCCAAAGATCTCAACGAAGCATGCGTACGTAAGCATCTACATAGATGATGAAAAGAAGCAAGGAGAAGCAGAGCCAAGGGTAAAGCAAGTCAACAAATCAGCAGAAGAAAGAGTTTGGGCAAACAAGTAACAAGGGTAAGTGGAAAGGGAAAGGTAAACAAGTTGCCACTACTTTGAATACTTGTAAAGATCCCAAGAATTTTTGCAAGAACTATGATATCAATGGTCATACTGACGCTACATGTTGGAAGTTGCATCCGGAGTTACATTCGAAGAACCGAACCAAGGACTCAAATAATTCCATGACAATCTGTGAAAATAAAAGGGGAGGTGGAAATCAAAGATGACTTTGATGTAGACGAGAGGCTTGGATGCACGGCCACCAACATGGACAGCCAGGAAGAAGAGATGAGTAGACTATTCCAGATAAAAATCTAGATCAAGAGAACTAAGGTAAATGCTTTGGTTGATACCGGTTCTCAGTCTAACTTGATTTCTGAAGCAGTTGTAAAGAAGCTTGGTCTTGAGACTTACGAGCATCCACACCCTTATCCTTTGGGTTAGGTGAAGAAGGGTGTTGAAATTCAGGTAACAAGAAGATGTAAGGTCAAGTTTGGGATAAATTCCCAATATATTGATGTTTTTGAAGCTGATGTTATTCCACTTGATGCTTTTGATGTTGTATTCGGGAGTCCTTACTTGTATGTTAGGGATGCTATATTTATGAGGAGGGAAAACTGAGTACAGATGGGTCAAGGATGGGATCAGCTACAACATCCTGGGCACACCAGTGTAAGACACGGGTTACTATGGTAAGTGTTAACCAAGCAAAATGACTTATTCAAGCAAATCATAATCAGTTTTGTTTACTTTTATTGAAGGATAAACAAGATGGGGTAGAAGTTGCAGAGATTTATAACTAGGGAAAGCATGATTTAGATAGTATTATTCAATCTTTTCAGGAAGTATTTCAGGCTCCTAGTGGGTTACCACCAAAACAGAAGTAGAGCATGAGATTAAGCTATTTCCATAATCCCCTCTACCGAACATTGGGTTGTATAGGCAATCCTTGCTTGAGAGTACTGAAGTAAAGAAACAACTTCAGGAACTAATAGACCAAGGGGTGATACGTCGAGCACCTCACCATGCGGTTTTCCTATCGTGATGGTGCCAAAGAAGGATGGTTCTTGGAGAATGTGCATCGACTATCGTGCTTTGAACAAGATCACCATAAAGAAAAAATATCCACTTCCCGCATAGATGATCTCTTGGACCAGCTTCAACATGCCAAATTTTTCACGAAGTTGGATCTCAAGTTAGGTTATCACCAAGTCAGAATGAAGGAGGAGGATATATGGAAGACTGCCTTCAAAAAAAAATAGGGTTTGTATGAATGGTTAGTACTTCCTTTTGGGTTATGCAATGCACCCGCTACATTTATGAGATTGATGAATGATGTATTGCGGGATTTCATAGATTCATGTGTCATTGTATATCTAGATGATATCTTGATTTTTAGTGCCACATGGGAAGAACATCTAACTCATTTGCAGCAAGTCTTGCAAGTTCTTAGGGAGAAACAACTGCTTTGTAATATGAAGAAATGTGAATTTTCCAAACAGTCACTTGTCTATCTTGGGCATGTGGTTGGAGGAGGAGAGCTACGAGTGGATCCAAAGAAGGTGGAAGCCATCACTAATTGGCCAACACCAACAGGAGCCACATAAACTAGGAGTTTTGTGGGAGCAGTATAGTACATGTGGAAGTTCATTCTAGGCTTCTCCATAATTGCATCACCTCTACATATAGTGGTCGTAAAGAGTAAGAGTTTTGACTAGGGTAAGGAACAAGAAAATCCTTTGAGTTATTGAAATACAAGATTAGTCATGCTCCAATACTTGCTCTTCCTAATTTGCAGTAACCTTTTGAAGTAGAGACAGATGCCAATGATTACGCCATGGGTGCAAAGTGTTGCTTTAAGGAGGTAAACATGTATGTTATCATTATGAAACTTTCACTTCAGGAGTTAAAGGATATTCAATATATGATAAGGAAATGTATGCACTAGTTCAGGCAATTAAAAATGGAAGCATTATTTTTTGGGTAAAGAAACTATTGTGGACACGACCACAAACCTCTCCTAGTATTTGCAAGCACAGTCTAAATTACAGCAGGAAAGGCACTACAAATGGATGGGGTTCCTTCAATAGTTCCATCTGGTGATTAAATACAAGAAGGGTAGTATAAACTTGGTGGCAGACATGTTTTCTAGGCCACCCACGGGAGAAACTATCTCTCAGATTGAGCCCTTCACGAAGGAAGCTTACGGAGAGGCATATGCCCAGGACAAAGACTTTGGGGTGACATTTCAAGTTGCAGTCCCAAGGGGTTGAAAGGATAGGGATTGAAGATTGTTATCTCAAAGACAGGCTACTCTACCGATGGGGGAAGCTTTTGTGCCAAAAGAAGAGTGAATTCTATTGATGAGGGAAGCACATACCTTGAAAGTAGCGGGACATTTTGGTGTTGGTAAGACCCTAGCCCACTTGCAAAGGTACGTGTATTGGCCCAATATGCAAGAAGAAGTATCAAAATTTATACGGGGATGTAAACTTTGTTGTACTAGCAAGCCTAAGACTAGGAAGGAAGGTTTGTATATGCCTTTTCCAATACCTACTCATCTCGTGGGAGGACATTTCTATGGATTTTGTAGGAGGATTACCTATGTCTAAACATGGCCATGACTATCTCTATGTTGTTGTTGATAGATTTAGTAAGATGTGTATTCTTATGGCATGTAAAAAGATAGTAAAAGCACATGAGGTGGCAAATCTTTTCTTTGCTAATGTATGGGTGCATTTTGGTTTGCCAAAGTCTATTGTTTCTGACAAGGATTCCAGGTTCTTGGGGAAGTTTTGGACTACTTTGTGGGACAAGATGGATACCAAGTTACAGAGGAGCACAACTTTCCATCCACAGACAAGATGGACAAATAGAGGTGGTAAACAAGACTTTGGTACAATTGATCAGAGGGTATAACAACAAATACCCAAGGACTTGGGATGAGTCCTTAGCCTACATTCAACATTCCTATAACCGGGCAATACACACATCCACTATGAAGTCACCATTTGAAGCATGCTTGGGATATCTACCTACAAATCCACTGGACATAGCAGTTGGACAACAGGATGAGAAGGATACATGAGACACAGAGGTGACTAGAGCAAACAAATTCATTGAGAGGATCCGGAAAATCCATCTCAAAGTCAAGGAACAACTAGAGAAATCTCAGGCCAAGTACAAAGCTAGGCACGATCAACATAGAAGGGAACATAAGCTTCATGTTGGAGATAGAGTTTGGCTTTACTTGAGCAAGGAGAGACTATAGCCTGGTCAAACACGAAAGCTCAAGCTACTACGATATGGACCCTTCACCATATTGGAGCAAGTTGAAGAAAATGCCTTTCAACTTGATTTTTCATCATTCATGAGGATGTACTTTGTAGTAAACTCCGCCATCTATACTAGATGAAGATGAAGAACTACAGTTGATACCTTCCATTGAGGATTGCGTCTTGGACTCACAAGGTGAATTGGAGGAGGATGTAGTACTACAGCAAAAGGTCAGAGAGACTAGGAGAGGTCTCAGTAGGAGTCTTGGTAGATTGGACTGAAAGGAAAGACACCAAGGTAGGCCCGGTGGTACCCAAAGGAGCAAGTGAGGGAATTATTTCCTCATCTACTCCCCCACTAAGCTTTTGTGGGACCAAAAGCCTCCTAAGTAGGGGAGGTGTGATCCATAGGGATCCAAAATGACTCTACTTTATCAAATCAGCCAACACAAAGAAGAAAAATGATACACAGAGGTTCTGTCTGTTTAGTGACAGGACCACCACCCTGTGTAGGGTGGCGGTTACAGAACCACCGCCCCACCAGATGGAACTCATGGGACCGCTGGTCCGCATTGGCGGCACATCGGCTCTGCAAATAGAAAATAAAATATGATGCGAACAATCCCAAAATTCCAAAGGGTGTCCATGTCTCTTCTTCTGCATGACCTTTCCCATTCTCCAGTGCACGGGAGAACATGAGAAAGGCTATAAATGCATGTTATGGAAGAGAACAAAGGCATCAAAGCATGAAGCAAGTGAGTAAGAAGCTCTTAGTGTTGGAATTGTGATTTGTAGAAGCAAGGAGTAATTGAGACAAAGCAAACAAGTAACTAGGAGGAAGTGTGAGATATTATCTACTTCTCTTTCATACTTATTGTAATTTCGTACTTATTATTGAATTGGCCAATAAAAGTGGGAAGAAAGAGAAATTGCCCTTCCTAACTGGTTTTTCCTCCTCTGGAGGTTTTCCAGGATAAAATTGTTGGTGTATGAGTCTATATTCTTTCCCTTTATGCAAATTGTTGATTCTAAGCACAAGTATAATTCATTCACTAGCTATCTTTGTTATTTTCTAATAGAAAGTAGAACAATGGTGATTAATTGTGATCTTGTGGATAATTCCAAAGTTGAAGAGTTTACAGATCAACACTAGGTTTACAAATTATGATGATAAAAAAAAGAGTTAGGGCTAATAGATTGCAAACTAAAAATGGAAACATCCTTAGAACAATCAAATATATCACCAATAAAGTCAAGATCAAAGCTAGAAAGTAAAAAAGTATGTAAGTTAACTTGAATTCACAAAAATGTAGTTGTGGAAAGTGGTTTTGTATTAATATTGCACTATAACTAACCACAACATATTGTGATTAGGTCTGATTCGATATATCAATAAATCAAATTTAATTTAGAAATTCATTTACTCTAAGAACATAAGAAAATCTAAATAATTAAAATGATATGTAAATTTAAGGTGTTAGAGTCATGTAGAATTATTTACAAATTTGTATACAATTATCAACAACACATAGTGGAAAACAAGTCTAGACAATCATGTGAAATCGATTCAAAAATGGGAAACGAAGCACCTTGACCAAAATTGTGATACTCCTTTAGTGGCACAACCAAAATCATAATAGTATGGTCCTAACTAAGGTCATAAATTGTGATATGATATGAACACTATGTTTGTATACTCTTAAGTTTCCAAAAGTTTGTTGACTTTTCCAAAATCAATGTGATTGGGTAAGTGCATGAAGTTGGTGGACAATTCCGTGGACATAAAAATCTGAAATAAAGGTATGATCATTTAAAACCATCGCCGCCAAGATCGCGTTCTGAAGGAGGTACCAAACCTAAAACGCGATCGCGGAACTCGAGACAAAATTAAAGATTTTCCTCATTTTCCGCAATTTTTCCTAAATTTTTACGCAAAATTTCTTGCGGCATTTTAACTAAAAAATTTCGAGCAAAAAATCCCACTTTCTTCGTTATTTTTAGAACCGCAATTTTTCCTAAACGTTTTTCACTCGCGCTTTTCAATACTATCTCAAAATTTCTTTTAGATAGTGATAGATTTCATGGGACGGGAGGTAAGTTTTGTAATCATTTTTTGCATTTTGTTTTTTTTTACATTTTCATGGGTTTTTTGAAATGTTTGTTTATGTATACAATTTTCTTGTTTTATCAGTTGGTCGGCAAGCTTGAAATCGTGCAAACCGTCAAAACATTCCTCAAAACCCTCCGAACATTCCTCAAAACCCTCCTCCAAACATAGATCCGCCTCCTGTGGCTCCTTCTGTCCCCACTGAGCCAACAAGAACGCAAGATAATATCATTGGAAGAATCCAAGAAAATAAAATTGTCATTGAGAACCTAATTCAAACTATAAGACAAAATCATGCTACAAATCCATCCCGCATGACTTTAGCCAATACATTGCAAACATTGATTGGCGAAGTCGAGTCGCAACCAACCAAATACATAGATGGAACACCTTTAGAAGTGACTGTAGGCGGTGGTATGTGGATAAACTATCCCATGCGGCCGTCAAAGACAAAAAAATTGGAAAAGACCTCATTTGTGCATTATTTACCGACCCTAGAACCAATGCCCCCCGCAGTTACTTGCAAACGGTTCCCAATCCATTGGTGCCATGATGATAGAATCAAAAACAATTTTTGGGACCGATGGTGGATGGTTTTTGATTATCCACCATGCAACAACAATGAGGTTCCTCTTTATTTTTTGAAGAAATTATATTGTGAGTTCATGCTCAATGAGGTCCCGAATTATTTTGACTTTTCAAACTTTTTTGGTCGAGGAGGTGGCTCTGCACAGAGTAGACCTAGTGCACGCGTAGGTTAGCCTAGGATCCCCCATGCCCCAAAACCCCACGCCTTGATTATCCCTCCTACAAATGAAGGAGGTTGTGGAGATTGATACATTGCATGCATCGAGGGAGCTCACTGACACTCTCACCCAGCATAGCACCCAGATTGCATCCGGTGATGTTGGTGGAGGCGCCAGTTCTAGTGCACCACACCACTGTGGATCATGTGGTGCCGTATGCACTGCAGGCGAGACATCATTTGCTGGTTCACAGGATTTCTTTTCTATAGATGAGATGCTCGGGAATGTTTTGGAATCGGAGCCACCGATATTGGTTTTTCACAGGTAAATTTTAAATAAATTTAAATTTAATATATATATATATATATATATGTACAATAGTTTAATTCACATGTTTGAGATATATATATATATATATATATATATATATATATATATATATATATATTATTTGATTGTATGTCATGTACATACATGTAAAAAACTAATTTTTTATTTTATTTTAAATAGCAAGAGCCGGTGAAGGAAACATCCGGTGTCGACATGCTAGCTACTGCGGCTAGGCATGTTTCAAACGTAAGTTTCAAGTTGTACAAACTTACATTTTTAATAAATCATTTAATTGCACTAGATTATTATTATAATTTGTTTCACGTGTATGTTGTACATGTATTAATATTTTTCTTTTTTATACATGGAGCCCCAGCGGGTCATCATCTGCTCAGGGAACTGAGGCTACTGGCACGCCTCACATGAGTTTTATGTGTTAGTTACAAATCTCTTTACACTTTGTTTCTAATTCTTGGACCTCTGTACATGAGTTTCACTTTCTTATACTCAACCTATATATTATTTCTAGTAGGAAATGCCAATTCATTTGATATAACTAGCCATGTATGTAATCATATATTGGTTTTACATGTCTCGGAGTACCACCACACAAATAACTCCTAAAAAGTCAAGTAACTCCTATGAAACAAAGAACATATAAGCAAGATGAGTCACGATATATCTACACGAAATATTCTAAGAAATAAATAATTACAAGGAAAATCTATACCTACACGAAAACACCCTGAAGTGTAGCTTAGGTTGGTAAAAATGAGGGTCCTTGAAATAAGACCATATGAGCTACCCAAATTACAATGAAACTCTCCAAAAGTAGAGAACATGAGAAAAACTAATGGGAAAACTCCTTTAATTTAGAGAAAAGAAGAAAGGATGGATAAAATGCTCCCTCAGAAGATGATGTTGATATAGACCACACCCTTAAAATAGATCATAAGTGAATAATATTTCTGTCGGTGAATGGTTTGGTCAAGATGTTTGCAATATAATCCAATGTCTAGCAATATATGAGATAAATGACCTATCCATGGATCAACTCCTTGATGAAATTCTGTGAATCTATATGTGTTTGGTCTGGTGATGTTAGATAAAAGTCCTTCAAATTTGAATGATGCTCTAATTGTCATAGAAGATGACTATGGGTTACCTTGATTAAATACAAAACTTTGTCAAAATCTTATGAAGATAGATGGCCTTCGTGCTAACATTTATAGATCCTATGTATTTAGCCTAAATAGAAGATAAAATAATAACATTTTTATTCTTTCTTGACTAACTAAATATTGATTTGTACATGTTTTTTGTATAGCTCTTAAGTAGATTTTAATATTTTGATTTGTACATGTTTTTTGTATAGCTTATGACTGCTAGAGAGACTCCTCCATATATGCAGACTGTGGAGGTCGGTGAGATACTGCCATAGCATCTGCAGATCCACTAACTGAGGTACACAATTTTTTAAATTTGTTAAATTTTGGAGGTTCATTATTTCTTATTAAACTTAAATCTACAATATCAAATTTTGTAGGTATATATGTGAAATATTTAATTTGAAAATTAATTATTTGTATGTACAGCTTACCCCTCGTGAGTCTATTGTTGTCCCTGCGACGCGTCAACAACAAATTGATAGGGATCATGACATTGCGGTAAGATTTCACATGCATTTTAACTAAATTGTACAAGTTTCTAAATTTTGAATGTATTTTAAAATTTTGGGTGTTAAAAACTTGTTGTTTATGAATGTGCAGGTTAGGTTGTAGGCATGCTTAGAGACACCTAGGACCACATGGATGAAATCCGTAGTGGCATCTCCCTCCACTACATCCCCAGGTCGTGGACGTGCTACTTCTAGCAGGGTGAAGAGAGGGAAGATGTTTCATGAGTAGATTTATAGTCCACCTGGATGACACATATGTGGTCATGAGTAGATTCACAGTCCATTATATATATATATATAGCCTTTTGCGACCGCATGTGGTCCCATATGTACATTATGACACGTGCTTAGTTTGAGATGTATACATACATTATGAACTTATGTACATATATATTTTCAGAGACGTGCGCGTCTGGAGCACACTTTGTTTGATTATATATATATATATATATATATATATATATATATATATATATATATATATCCATGTGTGTTGGTTAAATCATATTTATTTTGGTTATTTTGGTATTATTGCTAACTCTGAGAAAGTGGGTTTTGATCTCTGTTCGGTGGATTTAGTGTATTACTTCTAGTTATATATTTTCTAGTATCTTTCTGATTATTATTTGTGGTATATTTCACCATGGGTATTTGAATTTTTATTTTTCAAACTAAAACAATATTGTTAGCTCTATTGCCAACTTAAGTATTAGTAACTAAAGCTTATTTGAGTTATGGTTCACATCCCTCCATCTTTTAACAACTCCCAAAATAATAATTCCATAACCTATGGATTTAATGGAATTCATCAATATCATCCTGTTGTATTTGGAAAAGTGTGCTTGAAACTCTGGTGTATTTGACTGTATCTTGATAATATTACAGGTATACCCAAAATTGGGTCCGCATTGTTTCAGAACTTTTGTGTGTACATATGAGTTAATCCTTGAAGTAATCGTATTGATTTTCCAATCCTGTTCTTTTGAACTCATAATAATCCTGAAATATTGTTAAATCTGAATGATATGTGGAGTTGTATCTTTATATTATTTTTATTTGCATCATAAGCTTGTACTGTTAGATGTGCATTACTGAAACATGCCATTATAGTTGCAATCTTCTTCTTCCATATGAAACTAATACCATGAAACTACATTCTTTCAATTGCTAAAAGGATTTGAGATAAGGTTGATACAGTGACAAGAAGAGAGACAAAGAGATAGATGAAAATGATGGGTGAAGTAAAGAGTGACCATGGTTACAAAATGCCACATTGGATGGAGAAGTTAGTATCAGAGAGATAAGATGCTAGACTAAAGCAATTACAAGAAAGGATAAGAGAACAAGAACATATGTGAAAAATAGAAAAGATGATGGAAACAAGGAAGAAACGTAGAGAAAGATAATTTTGAAGGTTATTAGGCCTCATGAATCAGACTTGATATATATGGTGAAGAAGAAGAAGAACTAGCAGGAGATGTGATTCAAAGGTTGATAGAGCTTTAATGAGGTACAAGAAGAGAGAGAGAGAGAGAGAGAGAGAGAGAGAGAGAGAGAGAAAAGGAAAGAAGAAAGGAGGAAGAGAAGATAATTATGGTTTCACAGGAGGTCAGAGAGTTGAATCAAGAGAGTTGGGAAAAGAAAACCGTAGAACAATTTATCACCCATAATATTATAACAAAACCAAGTGTTAAGGAGAAGGCAGAAAATAAGATTCATGAGCCCTGGATGTATATCATCCTACCAAGGACAAGATGACAACAAGAGATAACATAACAACCAAGTCATTGTAATTTAATTTAAATAAATAAGGAAACGCTATATTTTGCAAACGGTGGGTCGTGGCACCGAACCGACTACGCCAGCATGTCTGGGTGGCCAGGTGAATGCTAGAGGAGGTGGTGTTTCGGTGCGCGAAAGGGTCGTTGCTTCCGGCTACTTCGTTCGGGCATAGTCCCTTAAGAGCCCTGAGACCAAAATATCATTCAACTTTGACGGGTCACTACTGACTCAGTGGCACCTAGAGAGGTCTCGTCCGATCCGAAACCTTAGCGTACGGACCCTCTACAATAGCCTCTCTCGGTTTTTTCCTTCTCATTTTGGTGCTCTCGTTGTCCTACTGTTTGCAAATGCGCGAAATAGTGCAGTTGGAGCCAGTGTAAGGTTGTCAAATGCTATATTTTGTAAACGGTGGGTCGTGGCACCGAACCGACTATGCCGGCACGTCTGGGTGGCCAGGTGAATGCTAGAGGAGGTAGTGTTTTGGTGCGCGAAAGGGTCGTTGTTTCCGGGCTACTTCGTTCGGGCGTAGTCCCTTAAGAGCCCTGAGACCAAAATATCGTTCAACTTTGACGGGTGACTACTCAGACTCCGTGGCACCTAGAGAGGCCTCGTCTGATCCGAAACCTTGGCGTATGGACCCTCTACAATAGCCTCTCTCATTTTTTCCTTCTCATTTTGGTGCTCTCGTTGTCCTACTGTTTGCAAACGCGCGAAATAGTGCAGTTGGAGCCAGTGTAAGGTTGTCAAACACTATATTTTGCAAACGGTGGGTTGTGGCACCGAACCGACTATGCCGGCACATCCGGGTGGCCAGGTGAACACTAGAGGAGGTGGTGTTTCGGTGCGCGAAAGGGTCGTTGCTTCCGGCTACTTCGCTCAAAGCGTAGTCCCTTAAGAGCCCCGAGACCAAAATATCGCTCAACTTTGACGGTGACTACTCGAGACTCCGTGGCACCTAGAGAGGCCTCATCTCGATCCGTAACCTCTGTATGGACCCTCTATAATAGCCTCTCTCATTTTTTTCCTTCTCATTTCGGTGCTCTCGCTGTCCTACTGTTTGCAAACACGTGAAATAGTGCAGTTGGAGCCAGTGTAAGGTTGTCAAATGCTATATTTTGCAAACGGTGGGTCGTGGCACCGAACCGCCTACGCCGGCACATCCGGGTGGCTAGGTGAACGCTAGAGGAGGTGGTGTTTTGGTGTGCGAAAGGGTCGTTGCTTCCGGGCTACTTCGTTCGGGCGTAGTCCCTTAAGAGCCCTGAGACCAAAATATCGTTCAACTTTGACGGGTGACTACTCGAGACTCCATGGCACCTAGAGAGGCCTCGTCTGATCCGACACCTCGGTGTATGGACCCTCTACAATAGCCTCTCTCATTTTTTTCCTTCTCATTTCGGTGCTCTCGCTGTCCTACTATTTGCAAACGCGCTGAAATAGTGCAGTTGGAGCAGTGTAAGGTTGTCAAATGCTATATTTTGCAAACGGTGGGTCGTGGCACCAAACTGCCTACGCCGAGCACGTCCGAAAGTGGCCAGTGAATGCTAGAGGAGGTAGTTTTTAGTGCACAAAAGGGTCGTTGCTTCGGCTACTTCATTCGGCGTAGTCCCTTAAGAGCCCCGAGACCAAAATATCGCTCAACTTTGACGGTGACTACTCTGACTCCGTGGCACCTAGAGAGGCCTCATCTCATCTAACGGAACCTTGGTGTACGAACCCTCTATAATAGCCTCTCCTCATTTTTTTCCTTCTCATTTGGGTGCTCTCGCTGTCCTACTGTTTTTGCAAACGCGTGAAATAATGCAATGGAGCAGTGTAAGGTTCTCAAATGCTATATTTTGCAAACGGTGGGTCGTGGCACTGAATCGCCTATGCTAACACATCCGGGTGGCCAGGTGAACGCTAGAGGAGGCGGTGTTTTGGTGCGAAAGGGTCGTTGCTTCCGGGCTACTTTGTTCGGGCGTAGTCCCTTAAGAGCCCTGAGACCAAAATATCGTTCAACTTTGATGGGTGACTACTCAGACTCCGTGGCACCTAGAGAGGCCTCGTCTGATCCGGCACCTCGGCGTATGGACCTCTACAATAGCCTCTCTCATTTTTTTCCTTCTCATTTCGGTGCTCTCGCTGTCCTACTATTTGCAAACGCGTGAAATAGTGCAGTTGGAGCCAGTGTAAGGTTGTCAAATGCTATATTTGTAAATGGTGGGTCGTGGCACCGAACCGATCGCGCGGGCACATCCGGGTGGCAGGTGAACGCTAGAGGAGGTGGTGTTTCGGTGCGCGAAAGGGTCGTTGCTTCCGGCTACTTCGTTCGGGCTTAGTCCCTTAAGAGCCCTGAGACCAAAATATCATTCAACTTCGACGGGTGACTACTCGGACTCCGTGGCACCTAGAGGAGTCATTTTCAAAATTTACAACTTTTTCAAAATTTACAACTTTTTCAAAATTTACAACATTTTCAAAATTTACAATATTTTCAAAATTTACAAGTGACTTTTTCAAAATTTACAACTTTTTCAAACAATGTTCAAGCTTCTCTTAGCTTCGAGAATTTAAAATTCTCTACTAACAATGCCAACCACGTGAAGGTGGAAGCTTTTCTGGCACCACTAACCTAAACATAAAATTGTTAGTCAAAGAAATTTAAGTTTCAAATCAAAACCATATACTATCTATATACATGACACACAAAATACACAAATTTAAAATAAAATATATTCAAACTTAAATCTAGATCTTTAAACTAAATATATATATATATATATATATATATAAATTGAAACTTGAAATTAAATATATACCAGACATGAGCATTGTAAATTCATTCCAATGAACCATCAGGATCGGATCTACTCTGAATAGCAGACAAGATTGCTTCATGATCTGACTCTCGAACCTTCCAAAGAATCTTGTTATTAGGTCTTCCTCGATATCTATACAACTGAATATTTGTCGCTAGAACTAGATGTGAATATAAGAGTATTTTCCTGTGTGTCTCAAAGTCTTCAAACACCCAAACAGAGGAGTTTTTTAATGGATACCATCGAAGCCAAGTTCCAGTAACTACCACTGACCCTGTAGGATACTCAATCTCTTCACCATCTATAATAGGAGAAGTCAACTTCTTTCTTTCCTCGATGCAACGACATAAGAAATAGTCTGTTCCTTCTTCATTGTCTTCTGTCGCAATTATTGCAAACACATGTCCTACAAAAAATAACCAAGGTTGAACAACTCAAATTTAAATTACATATTAAAATTTCAATGGACATAACTCAATACAAAAATTAAATAAATAACCATAAATACCTTGTCGCACCAAAATCAAAATTTCGTCAAAGTCCTTGGATGTTGTAACTTCATCTGCAGAAACAAGTTGTAATGCTTATGGAGGTTGATAACTAGGAAGCGGAGTTAGAGGCCTACAAATCCATCCTTCCACCCATTCTTGTGAATCACACTCAAGCAAAGTTGACAAATTCGATACAAGATGCACAAAAACATGTCAACTTTCTTGTCCATATGGCCCACGAAGTAGCGCTGCCCGAGCTACAAATGAGTGCATATCACTGGACCCAGTGAGTGTCATACAATCCTCGTAGTTAGCAATATGTTTTTCCTCTATCAACCAAAAATATCTGCAAACTGTGGAATTTTCTTGAGAACCTCGGGCCATGTTGTCAGTACACCATTCCACTATGCTCTTTGCATCTTTTAATTTAGCACCATCTTTGTACTTCAACTCTTCTCTTGCAAGAGCTCTTTTCACACATGCCCCTGCACCGTCATGCTCTCCTTTTCCATGTCCAGCCTCAGTGAAACTCCAAATATGTTGCACACCCATCTTGACATGCATTCTGCTCATCCAATAAAACATTCGTGCATTCTTAAACTGAGACGTGTAATTATCTGACCATATATAATGTTGTTTGAAGTGGATGTCCCTATCAGACAAGTTTCCATAAAATAACTGGAAACACCCTTGCACAAATTCAGAGAATGAGTACGATCATCACTGATATAAAAGTGGTACTCTCTTAAAAATTTTCGATCATTCTCTGTACTGTCAGGAGAATGTAGAAATGCTATATGCACAAAAATGACAACTTGTACTGAGTTGTAATATTGCGATTGAACCTCCATTTGTGGTTGCAATGTGTAATTCTCTGCAAAATCGACCACTGAAACAATAGTACCAATAGGAAATGTGTCTTTGCATAGCTTGAATTGTTCATCCAACCATCGAGCTCTATGTGTATGCCTCGCATACTCATAAACAATTTCATCCTTAAATTTTCTCATAAATTGAAAAATGGGCATTTGTTCTATAACTAGCTCACACCGTTTCGACTCTTTTCCATCTTTCAACTGGTATGCAACTGATTTATATTTATCAAATTCAACTAAATTATGTCCTATTGTACCTTCAATTTGCTCATGGATGCAACTTTCCAATTTAGGTAATCCGCCGCATGTACTACAACTTCCATCTAAACAATCCTGACTATAAAAAAATTGTCCAACTTCTTTTTCACAAAATATAGTAGGAATGAAATCCTGGAAGATATTGGTGGAACTTGAACACCACATTCAGATAACATAGTTTTAGAATGAAAAATAGAACGAATACGTAAAAATTTAGCATAATGCATCGCAAATTCAACATGTTGCCTACAACAACAAGTGGTGCGAGAGCATGGTTGATTTTCACATAGAATGGTTTCAACATTTCAAAAAAACGTTGACTAATTTTAATTTCCAGATTCTCTTGTTCAAACTTACGAAAAATTGAGTTTGAGTCATATCTAAGAAATGCTTTGGATGTGGTTCACGATTAGTAGAACCAACTCTCCGTTTTATAACATCTCTTGTATTAGGTGAAACTCTAGTGTTATCATGCCAAAATTTAATAACAACTTCTCTTATAAAGATCGAATTATTTTTGTCCTTACGCGGTGCTCTAGCGTAAAATGCCCAAAAATCGACATTATTGAGTGATCAAGGATATTACGTCTTTCAATTGCTTTCATTAGAGTTTTTCGATTAACTTGCAACATTCGACTTGTTTATGTAATCAAACGTTGTTTTTTTATTGATTCACTTACAACACTAGTAGCAAGTACACGACGCACAATATTACTATCCCTAGTGCGTCTCTTGACACCAACAGGTGATATGCATCATGAAGGTTTTCAACAATTGTAGAGGTTTGACCACGTATGTTAGATGTTGTCAATCCTAAGGTGTTTAATGTAGGTCTCATTTTAATCAATTTCATCAAACTAACCAACAATTGACATCTTTGGGAATCATTTAAAATTTCAAAATGATTATCCCAAATTTGTGGCTTTTCTTCCGATTTTGTCATTCGTAAAGTTTGTCGACATTGGTTTCAAAATGTTTTCATCAATTTCAATAAAAAATTAGGTTTCTTACGTAAAATCCTAGGAGGTGTTTTTGTCAAATTTTGCTTGTCTACAATTTCAACATGAATTTTCTTATTCACATTTTCATTGTCTCCTTCAATTTCAACATTTTCTACATCATGAGTATTTAATTCTTCTTCAACATTGACAGTAAAAACTTCTTCATCACGAGTATTTAATTCAACTTCAACATCGATAAGAGAAACATTACCTAGTTCTTCATTGCTTACAATAGTTGGGATCAAGATGAACCTCTTCTAGATTCACGAAGTTTCCGCATTCGCTCAACATTTTCAATTTTGTTGGCCTCTAATTCGTTTGGTGTTTTTTTACTTAATGACTTCCTTTTTTGACTTCGTTTTTTGTCTCCCATGATGTTTTGCTTCCGTGATAAGAAAAACGTGCCGAAAAAGATAGAATTTCACAGTAATTCATACGGTAAGGTCAGAGAGTAAAAATCACATGGTAATTCGACATTGGGATGTGTGTAAATATGATTTATGAACCGCGAGCGCACTTTATAAACGCGAGAGCGCTTTATAAAGCGCGCTCGCAGTTTATAAAGCGCGCTCGTGGTATTGTTAAAAAAACCGCGATCGCGGATCTATCTGCCGAACCTAAGCCTCAGAAAATCTTTGTTTTTCCCCAACCAAAGCTATGGAAGGTCATTATGAAGTGCAAAAGGTCAAAAAACCTCAAATCTGCTCTTCCAAAGACTTGAACCATGCTAAAAAACTGAAAACATTTCACAAAAATGGTGCCATCACGTAGGGTAGACTCTTAGCTTTGTAGAAATATTGTTTTTAAAGTGAATAGAATAAGATAAATATCATTTTATAATTTCTTACTAACAATAGGTCTTTAAGACATTTTTTCCCGTGAATGTTCATGTCTACGTTTAAGACTGTAACTTTTGTTTCGCTTATCAAAATATGATAAAACTTATACCATCCCAAGCGTGGACAAATTCTATACACCTTAAAAAAAAAAAATTTGATTTCGATATTTTTTGATATAGTTATGGCGGGCAAACGGAAAGCGCTCCATTTTCTAAATATTTTTAGACCACTTTCACGGAAAAAATCATAAAAAAATATTGCTAAAAAAAATACAAAATAAAATCCATCCCAAGATAGACAACTACATCTAACGTTTCACCAAAGGAAAAAAAAAAAAAACAAGATTTGGTCATCCAAAATGGGCAAAGTGTTTAATATAGGACTACAATCTTATAAGAAACTAGATTTGAATTTAAATTCAAAAAAATTTTTCTAATTTAAGTCATATAATTTTATTTCGTTGTTTTTGTTTGAATATCCATCAACTAAACTTGTCTTCTTTTTTTATCATCGTAAAATTGGAAAAAGTAAACAAGGACATGTTTGAGATTAGGACCCCTAGATGTCGAAATCAAAATACAAGTACGATTTAACAAACAATTTAATGTTATGTGCATATGTATTTAAAAACTTCTTAAATTCAAATTATAACCTTATTAGCATATATATTTATAAACTTCTTAAATTCAAATTATGACCTTATTATCACACATGCTAAACACACAAAGGACAAAAAAATAGTAACAAAGAAGTGTCACAAACCTCTAAGCTCCCAACCCAAATCATATGAGAAAAGAACCTTAAAACTAGCAATCGTATGTGAAATGACCGATGGAAACACCGAAGGGGATATTTTAAAGGAGTCGATTGGAGGAAGAGAAACTATGGGAGAGGAAGAGAAACTATGGGAGAAGAAGGGGTTATAGCGCGGAGAAGTGCAAGGTGGTGAAAACGGGAAGGGGAAACAATGTGAAACTCAATTATCCAACAACCCAATAACATTTATGTCAATGAGGTCGAATTTATAAGAAATATGAGGTGTACGAGGTCGAATTTATAAGAAATGTGAGGATTATTCCTCCCAAGAGATATGAGGTGTATGAGGTCAAATTTATAAGAATTTTTTTTTTTGTATGTAGGTAAAGAGCATGTGTGCGGCAACATGTTCTAGAGCATACCCTCTACAAACGCCATATTTGTCAAGGTACTAATTCGTTATTTGCAAAGTCTCTACGGAAACAATGTGAAACTCATGCAAAGGAGAAACAATGTGAAACTCAATTGTCCAACCACCCCAACGTCATGTGAAAATTGCTCAAGATTTTGTCAAGGCTCTCGTCGTACCACCCACATGTACATTTTTTTCCACCAGCTTTCTCCTTCGCATGAGTTTCACATTGTTTCCCCCTTTCCATTTTCATCACTCGGCACTTTTGCACACTCTAACCCCTTCTTCTTCACCCCTCCTCCTCTCTCGTTGTTTCTCTACATCCAATTTAACTGCTTTAAAAGATCCCCTTCAACATTTCTATCGTACATTCCACTTATGACCGCTAGTACTATTCCCACATGAATACTTTTTGAATGGTCACACTAATCCTTGTTGCTAAAAAATTTAATATTCGTAATTCTTTGAGATCACATTTTAATGATCACGGAGTTTGATAAGGAAGCCGCCCTTTCAGAGGCTCGTTAAAGAAATAGTGCAGACTTCAAGACCGATCTAAAGCGCTTCACCAAAGGAAAATATTTTCAGACCACTTTCACGGAAAAAAATCATAAAAAAATATTGCTAAAAAAAATACAAAATAAAATCCATCCCAAGATAGACAACTACATCTAACGTTTCACCAAAGGAAAAAAAAAAAAACAAGATTTGGTCATCCAAAATGCGGGCAAACGGACTACAATCTTATAAGTTTTTTCAAAAAAAAAAAAGTCATATAATTTTAAGTGTTTAATATAGCTAAACTTGTCCGTTTTTTACAAAAATTAGTATTTTAGAAACTAGATTCTCGAA
This sequence comes from Taxus wallichiana var. yunnanensis, assembly GCA_018340775.1. Lineage (NCBI taxonomy): Eukaryota > Viridiplantae > Streptophyta > Pinopsida > Cupressales > Taxaceae > Taxus > Taxus wallichiana. The sequence goes on along the minus strand of CM031242.1, from coordinate 831,630,728 downwards.
TGCTACAATTCATATTTATATAAATTTTTCTAATTTAGAGTGCGTGTATAGCTAATAATCCCTACAAGTTGAGATTTCGTTGTTTTTTGCAATATGACGTCCACGGATGACCCTATATTTGTCCATCAACTTCCTGCACTTACCCTACTGGGAAATAGCTCTTCTTTGTTGAAAGTGTAATCATCGTATAACACCTTGGAAAAAAGTAAACAAGGCCATGTGTGGGTTGAGGGGCTTGTCTCGATTAGGACCCCTTATGGTACATGTCCTAAAATCAAAATACAAGTATAATGCAATTTAACAAACAATTTAATGTTATGCATCTCAAGCCTTCATTTGAATACAATAAGAAATAAATGTTATGTGCTTTTCTCTTAATGTTTGATTTCTATTTTTGGCATGAGGTACTTCAAAAATGAATAGATTTCTTGCTTTTAGAACTTCAATACATTCATATGTTGACATTCTTTATGTACATAATCATTGTCTTAAATATATTAATGTGCATATGTATTTAAAAACTTTTAAATTCAAATTATAACCTTATTAGCATATGTATTTATAAACTTCTTAAATTCACATTATAACCTTATTAGCGTATATATTTATAAACTTCTTAAATTCAAATTATGACCTTATTATCACACATGCTAACACACAAAGGACAAAAATAGTAACAAAGAAGTGTCACAAACCTCTAAGCACCCAACCCAATTCATATGAAAAAGAACCTTAAAACTAGCAATCATACGTGAAATGAACGATGGAAACACCGAAGGGGATATTTTAAAGGAGTCGATTGGAGGAAGAGAAAATATGGGAGAGGAAGATGGGAGAAAAGGGGTTATAGTGCAGAGAAGTGCGAGGGTGGTGAAAACAGAAGGGGAAACAATGTGAAACTCAATTATCCAACCCAATAACATTTATGTCAATCGAGGTCGAATTTATAAGAAATATGAGGTGTACGAGGTCGAATTTATAAGAAATGTGAGGATTATTCCTCCCAGAGATATGAGGTGTATGAGGTCGAATTTATAAGATTTTTTTTTTTTTTGTATGTAGGTAAAGAGCACGTGTGCGGCAACATGTTCTAGAGCATACCCTCTACAAACGCCATATTTGTCAAGGTACTAATTCGTTATTTGCAAAGTCTCTACGGAAACAATGTGAAACTCAACTCAATTGTCCAACCACCCCAACATATGTGACAATTGCTCAAGTATTTTGTGCAGCTCTCATCGTACCAATCCACATGTACATTTTTTCCACCAATTTCTCCTTTGCATGAGTTTCACATTGTTTCCCCCTTTCCATTTTCATCACTCGGCACTTTTGCGCACTCTAACCCCTTCTTCTTCACCCCTCCTCCTCTCTCGTTGTTTCTCTACATCCAATTTAACTGTTTTAAAAGATCCCCTTGAACATTCCTATCGTACATTCCTCGTATGACCGCTAGTTCTATTCCCATATGGATACTTTTTGAATGGTCACACTAATCCTTGTTGCTAATATATGTAATATTCGTAATTCTTTGAGACCACATTTTAATGATCACGGAGCTGCTGATAAGGAAGCTGCCCTTTCAGAGGCTCGTTAAAGAAATAGTGCAGGACTTCAAGACCGATCTGCGCTTCCAGAGCTCTGTCGGTTGCTGCATTGCAGGAAGCGGGCTGAGGATTATTTGTTTGGCTTGTTCGAAGATACCAACCTCTGTGCCATCCATGCCAAAAGGGTCACCATTATGCCTAAAGATATCCAGATCGCTCGCCGTATTAGGGGTGAGAGGGCTTAGATCTTTATATTTGTTCGCCCTGCGACTTCACACCACCAACCCTGGTGGTATCTTTCTCAACATTTCTTTCTTGCTTATTCAGAGGTCAAAATCATATGCTTAAAAATTTGGAATCTGATTGGTAAAGAGTTTTCTTGCTCTGTCACTCATTGTGGTTATGTACCAGAAGCCAAGCCTTGCGTTCTGTCTGCTCAATTTGTAATGAAACTGTCTTTTTTAGAAAATTTTGTCCTGTGTGCCAAAATTTCTAAACGCTGGATGATTTTGTCGAAATATAAACGAAATCGGCTAAATTTGTTTACGGTTTCCTATCTATCGATAAGGTCAAATAATACATTGAATAAGCAGAGAAATTATGAGCAGCTGTCATTTGACGGCTCATCTTCCGGGCTTCCAGTAACGAATGTTTTAATTTCCTCCAGAAGCCAATGGTGGCCTGCTTTAAAAACATGAGCTTCACATTTTTGCCAGCGTGGCGTAGGCCTTCCACGTAGTTGGTCTGGCAGTCTTGCAATAGGTCGAGGCCTGCCACGACGACGAGGCTCTTGGGGAACTCGACCCCTGCTAAAGGGGTTCCGTTTGGGCCGAATGGATTACACGCTGGATGATCCCTGTCAGCATTTGGGGGTAAAAATGCCTTCCAGTATTTGGGGCAAAAATGACGTCACCCAGTGGAGAGCCGTCGTCGTGGGCATCTGGGTAGGTTTTACGCGAGTGTACAGTCAAAACAACTGCGGAGATTGTTTCAATCAACGCACATGTACGTATATGCAAGCAAAACGAAAACCTGGAAAATAGAAGCGAAAAGGAGGGCCCAGCCGGGTTCGAACCAGCGACCGCCCGATCTGCAGTCGGATGCTCTACCACTGAGCTATAGGCCCGATATGTTAAAACTTTTTATATTTTTATACTAGTTCTATATCAAATTTCAATCGTTAGCGCGAAAGCAAAATTTTTAAGCGGATATTGCTTTCGTTCCATTGTCTTCTGGGCATCGAGTTTTTACATTCTGTGAAATTGGACAAACGCGTGACGATTATATTTCCATCCGTTTATTATTGCAATTCGCTGGTAATTGCAGGGAGTAAATGTTATTGAGCTCCACTCTCCATTATTATTTTTCCTTAGAGAGGGCATGAAATAATATACATATTGCATCTCCCATAAACTAGTACTCTGAAATGTTCAATGGAAACCACAAAGGAGTTGGATCCAAGAAGTGAAATTTGATGGAATGAATTAATAGGAGAGGAGATGGGTGATGAAGATGGGGTTTGAGGGAGGATAAGTGCAAGGGTGGAGAAAACTCAACATGGAACAAATACAAAAAATTTCTCTCCTATAAGCACATGCCATGTTGTCAACCACTTGAAGGAGATAGGGGGTGGTGTGCAAGACAACGAGGCAATGAATCCGCACAATTGATCTCATTCTTACTATTCATGTGAGTGCAATTTGTAGTGTTGATCTCATTCGCACTATTCATGTGAGTGCAATTAGCACTTCAAGGGGCCAAAATAGAAAGGGGGAAAATCAAACATGTTCTAGGTTCGAGACTCAACCGTAATGCCCAATTCTTGTAGAACTTTGTTGCCCCCTTTTTAGTTGTAAGTTCACGTAATTGCAAGAAACAGATGATATGCAAATGAGAATCAATAATTGAGCACTTCCAACACTAGTCATATGAGTGAAATGTAGATAAACAATTTCAATAGGATGACGTTTACTTCGTTAGATAAGGAGAAAATCTAAATGGAAATATGAACATCGGTTGTTTCTTACAGCAATTTGTAGGTGCCCTTTTCAATTTAAAGCTCAAGTAATTGGAAGGAAGGTGGATGTAGCTTATTGTCTAGATTATTGGAACTATATTAATATTTGTTTGAATGACATAGGCATAGAACTAATACAATATATATATATATATATATATATAATGAACATAGAAAATACCTCAAAACAAAAAAAAAACATACTATATTAAGAATGAATTTTGACACAAATTCAATAAATTTAAATAAGGGACAATAGGCTATACATGAACAAGCATCAATAATTGAACATGCCCAATGGATGGTCATATGAGAAAAATTATGTGTCAGTTGAGCTTTAATTTATTTTTGTTAGGACACCATCAATTGGAATTCGTTTAATCTAGCATATAAGACGAAAAAATGTATGGAAAGTTGGAAAGTATGTGATGGAAATTAAATACTAGCATGCTCTGCACCTATTCCACAGCGCAAAATATTTCAGCCGTGATAATATTTGTCATCTACACTCCACTTTATCTCATGGACATGGAAGTGATGCCACTCTGAGGGCCTCCTCTCATATCAATCAGAGCATCTACTAAGTACCAAAAACTATTTTATTCAATTGAAGGGATATATTCCACAATAAGGAATAAAGGAATCTTCCACTTAATACGAATAAGTAATAATAACCAATTATGTCGAGTTAGGAAAAATTGATTGCTATAATATGGACTAATAAATATTGTAGCTCTTCTAAGTCATAAGTATGGAAGGATGAATGGGGCATGTATGGATACGTATTTCCATATATCTCTATAACATAGATGTTTCATAGGTGTGTTTAGCTACAACATTAGCTACTTCCCCATTAGTGCTAGAAATTGATGAACTCGTAGGTTGGTTTTTGTGATTTTTATCATATATGATTGGTAAAAATTTTGAATTAGAAAATCAAATAATTGTTAATTGTGTAAATATAAAACTTATTTCTATGTGAAAGAATCATGAAAAATTGTATATAAACAATTGAAATTTATAGCCACTTGAAAGGGCTAAACCGTGGACATGCTTTTATTTTATGGGCAACAATTATTTAAAATTGCAGCCATGTTCCCCATGGTTAAATAAAACATTATAAGTCATAAATAATTACAGATTAACTTTAATTCTATGTATGATAAAACTTACACCACATTCACAAAAGGCCAATCAAACCTTTACAATACAATCAATTATGCAATGTTCATATACTAGTCTATAAAGCACAATTGGTAATAAAATCTAGACCTGTGTGGGTTATTCATATGTTATGTATGCACCATGGTTGTTGATGTAGACATTTGTTGTCGAAGGATGTTGTCGTCAGAGACAATAGGGTTCATAGCCACCTCTTGGCATGTCATGTTGTATGTTGTGTATTGTGGTTGCATCCTCACACAGATCGTGCAAATGAGATAGACGACCATGCATCAATTGAAACTACTGATCGTTGATTTTCATTGTTTGATTCAAATATAGGAGGGTTTGTCTAGTTATGAAAATGCCTTCGGCATAGTTAAATTGTCCTTCCAAACAATAAAATTGCAATTGTCGTTGAAGTGCAATCACAATAATTTTTGATACAAAACATGTAGAGTTGATAGAGAGATTATGTGTAAAGGACTATAATTGAAGGTTTGGGTTGTTGTCAAGGTCGTCTTTGGACGAACGGGGAACCCACGGTCATGTGAAATGTACTATGCAAATGATGAAGAGGATACATTGAAGATGTCAAGCATGAGGGAGAGAATTTTGGGAGAGAAAAATGGGTGGAGAAGAGGGGGCTAAGGGAGGAGAAGAGCTAGGGTGGGGAAAGCATAACGGAAAAGAAATGTGAAACTATACTCTCCTACAACCACCGATATTTTTGTCACTTAGAAGGTGGAGGAAGGGCTTGTTGTGTAAGTTGGCTGTAACAAATATATCTCAAAATGCTAGGAGTGGTCGAATAATACTGCCAAATAAAATAGTTATTGTTTGCATTCGTAGGCTTATATGAGCGAAATTATCTATCTATTGAACTTTTCTTTTTACAACTTCAAGGTTATCTATTGGATGACATTTAATTTGGTAGATAAGACAAAGACATGAATGGAAAATTGGAATAACATGATGGAAATGAAAAGTGTACTTTCCCCACACCTATTACACAACTTAGGTTGTTCCCTCCCAAAAATATCATTATATGTGTTACACTTTATAACTGTGATCTTGTTTACACTAGGGATGCAGGTGATGGTGTTTAATTTGGTAGGTAAGTCAAAGACATGAATGGAAAATTAGAAAAACATGATGGAAATTAAATATGTACATGTTCCACACCTATTTCTAACTTAGATTGTTCCCTTCCAAATAATATATGCAATTTGTGCTCCACTTTATAATTTCAATCTTGTTTGCACTACGGATGTAGGCGATGAATGAATAATCATTGTTCAATAAGCTCGTCAATGGTTGATCATGTGAGAAACATTATCTATCGTTTGAATTTTTTTTACGGATTCAAGAACATTTATTGGATGACATTTAATTTGGTTGGTAAGATGAAGACATGAATGGACAGTTGGGAATAACATGATGGAAACTAAATAAATGTATAACATGCACCTATTCCACGTCTCATATTATTCCCACCCAAATAATATATGTTATCTATCCCGAATACAATGATGCGATCAGTCCATAATGCAATGCAGTCCATCTGTAGCTGGTGATGCCAGGAATAGCGCAGTGATGATTGGCCCGATTGGATCCTTCCATCCGGAATCAATAGGTGGTCGGCATCTAAGACTGGCCCGACTAGACTAACTATGATAGAGTTCAGGGCGCTTGGTCCCTACCCCCAGACTGCATAGTGGTTTTGTTCCTAACCAACTAGACTATGCCCCCATAGTTCTATATAAATAAGATATACGTTCAGGGCACGGCACTTGGTTAAGACTAGACTGCATAGTGGTTCCTAAGCGAATCGAATCGAATCGAATCAATTGAACTTTTTGTGCTCCACTTTATAATTATGATCTCATTCACACTAGGGATGCGAGAAACAAAAAAATGAACAATAATTGATAATCAAGCATGTCCAATGGTTTATCATGGCAGCAACATTATCTATTCATTAATTTTTTCTTTTTTATGGATTCAAGGTCATCTATTGGATGACATTCAATTTGGCACGTAAGACGAAGACATGAAAGGATAGTTGGAAATAATGCGATGGAAATTTTGATCTCATTCACATTAGGAATGCGGGAGATGAATGAACAATCATTGTTAAGTAAGCTCTTCCAATGGTTGATTGTGTGAGAGACAAAAATTTAGTTTGAATTTTGCTTTTTTACGAATTCAAGGCCATCTATTGGATGACATTTAATTTAGTGGGTAAGATGAAGACACAAATGGATAGTTAGAAATAACACAATAGAAACTAAATACCTATATGCCCTGCACCTATTCCACAACTCATATTGTTCCCACCCAAATAATATTTGCTATCTATCCCAAATAATATCTACTATCTATGCTCCACTTTATAATTGTGATTTCATTCGCACTAGGGATGCGAGGAAGCGAGCGAAGAATCCTTGATACTTAAGCTTGTCCAATGGTTGATCATATGAGAGACATTATTTGTTGATTGAATTTTTATTTTTATTGCTTCAAGGTTATCTATTGGATGGCGTTTAATTTAGCACATGAGATGAAGACATGAAATAACATTTGATAATAATGTGGTGGAAATTAAATACCTATATGCCACACACATAGATGTAGGAGCATCATCATGGTAGCTTAGAGAGTACAATAAAGTTAGAACAAGCCTTTGAAAGGCATGGAGCAAGTACTAGGAGTGTCAAATTTTTCCCTCCATTGTTTAAATTCAAATTGTATGTGCATTGTAGTAGTGAAGGTGAAAATCATTGTAATGAGGGGTAAATTGTCAAGTTTGACTAGGTGAGAGTGGTTGAATAGGTAAGAAATGAGTTTTCATGAGGTAGATAAGGTCATGAAGACCATAAAAAGATATTTTTAACGAGTTGTGAGGTGTTCTTAGATGAATATTATCCAAAATTCCCTATGTTTAGGATATGGTTAAGCTTCTAGGGGTAGACTTAGTCAATTTAGGAGCTAGTTGAGCTTCTTAAGGAGTTAGAATAGGAAAACAACACACATTGGAGGAATAATTTGAAGGAGAAGAGCTTGTAAGAGGTTGTTCAATGATGAATGAAGAAGGTATGATGATTGAAATAAAGAATTTTCTTTTGTTTCAGTGATTTTTGCATGTTTTTAGTGGACTGTGCATGGAGGATGTGCCAGGACAGTGAGGTACAAACCCTCAGTCCTATTTATACGTTAAATTTCTCTTGACTGTTAATATAGAAAGACTCTATATGTGATGAGGAATGCCATCATGGTTTTTGTAAGTTTTGAAAATGTGTAATTTGGCTTTTAAGGTAAATTGTTGGTTTTGAGCTCGATATAGGGCTTCTCTTAACTTTTGTTTCCACTAGTGAATTGAGCTAATATTTTCAACATATATCTATCTTAGTATGAATTAGAGGTTCCCAAGTTGCATAGTGATTGGAGAAGCAAAGTAGGAGATATTGTTGGTATAAATCTTGAGCTAGAAAGAGAAAACACAGTGAACTGTATGAGGGCATTTTGATGCTAATTTGAACAAATTGGGATATGTCAAGAGAAAGTATGATCTGAGATGAGACCTTAGAGTCTATTAAGGAGTGGGAATGAGTTTAGAAGGAATTATGAAGATATTACCACAGTCATTTTAATGTAAACTTGACTGTACAAGGTTCAAGACTTCATTAGATCACTAGGAAGGATTGCAAAGAAGGTGAGTTGGGAAAAATTGCCATAAAACCAGTGTATGAAAGCTTGATATCACTTCAAACATGATGAAGGATATCATTAGAACAAGGATCCATGCTATGAAAACCTTCCAATTGCATTTAAGGTCTTGAATTTGGCATACAAGAACTATGAGAACTTTGGGACATAACATTAAGAATTCGGATGAAAGACCAATGCTAGAGAACTCATTAAGGAGACTAAGTATATAATATGATGCCTCTAACATGTCCGACTAGGGATGAATAGCCTTATGATTCTATTTACATAATGACTCCATTATAGGGTAAAGTATGGCTAAGGTAAATATAAAGTGAATATGTGCTACGATTGAATTTGGAGAGTGAGATAATATTTGCATGAGAATATAGGAGGCTTGAACACTTATAAGGCATTTTTCAATGCTCAAAAATTTCTCAAAATAATAATTAAGAGCCTCTACACCTAGTGATGACATGGTATGGGCTTTTGTATCCAAATCTGGACTTAACACAGGACATGACAAGATTGCTATGGTTGGTTGATGATTTTGTATTTCATGCATATGTGGACAGAGAATGTGAGGTGTATTGAATGCCATTGGACATCTATTTGGTTGTTATTAGGTAAACTCTCTCTTGTTTATTTCAGGATACTAAACTTTTCATTTTAGGCAAGTTCTTGATATGGCAAACATGTGAATGGAGAGTTAAATTGCAGGGCGAAAAGACATTTAAATGAGCTTAGCTAGATTTGATATTTTTAAGCCTTTGTATAATTTTGGCAAAGTGTATCCGATAGGCTTTGAAGGGTTACACAGGTGGAGTGAGCTAGAGCACCTAGTGGAGTTGAAAAGGTATAAGATATAGGCTTGAGGAAGGAGAGCTAGGTTAATGACCGAAGGCGAATCCATTTGGTGGTGATAAGTATGATACAGTGAAAAGAGAGCAGACATAAATCGAGATCTAAACAGGGCAGAGGATGGTGTCATGTGAAACATTGAATATGCATGAAGGGTCAAGAATGAATGAATGGAGCATTGAATGAACATGAGTTGAGGAAGGACATAGTATCAAGATGGTGGAGTTAGTGTGTCAAAAGTATGATAAGTATCTTAATGGATAGTTGAGAAAGATGGCACATCACACATAATCCACAACTCAAATTGTTCCCACCTAAATAATATATGTTATCTATACTCCACTTTATAATTTATATAGATCTCGGTCATATATATATATATATATATATATATATAACTCTATATTTAATGCCACCTCATATTTAAAAATATTTAATATTAAACTAGTTAATTACAAACTATAAATTATAATATATATTTACCAAAAAAACACTATATATTCAAAAATATATTATAAAATATATGCATTATAAACTATGTTATATACTATATATTATAAACATTATATTATAAACTATATAGAGATATTATAAACTATATATTTAAAAAAATTGGGCTCGTTCTTAGCTATGAAACAGGAGAGGGTGAGCAGCCATGGCCGAATTGATCTCTCCCCCTTTGACACGTTGACACCCCTAAACCATGTTGACCACCATGCAACTCGTCATTGTCTCACCCTCAAGCTAAAAACAATTTCTAGTCACACCGCATGTGGATGGCCATTGATTTTGAGGTGGTCGATACGATCATTGGGATCGAAATCGCGCGTTGATACAATCCTGTCGGATGTGCCCTAGGTTTCCAATAGTGCAAACATCTTAGGCATAATGAGAATATACCTCACTAGACTTGAATATTAGTGGAGTAAAGAAAAGATGTCAAAGTTGGTGCTAGATGAGCTCCAATACTAGAAGGCATGGAAAATTCATTTGAGATAGACCTCAAGTTGGATATGCCTTTTTAGTGTATTTTAGAATATTTTTATGATTCTAAAATCTTGAGATAATCTATTCTATGAGAAAGTTATTGAAATGCCGTTCATTAAATAAAAATCTCTTTGATTCAGATTACTTGTTTAACACACCTTTACAAAAGAATCAATGTGAATTTGTTTGTTTTCTTCTCCCTCAGGTTACAACACATGTTGTGAATGCAATTCAATGATGTATTCTTTGATTCATTTGAATCTAGTTATTAGCTTTATGTATTAGACTATTTATCCATTGATACAATCGGGTCGAGAAATCAATAGATTCTTCATCTTGTATTAAGAGGTCAACAAACTCTTCAAATTTGATAAAATTGAACATGAATGTTCTACTAGAGAGAAATAAGGTATTGATCAAAGCCTACATTTTGTTTCTTCGGTGGGCATGTTGTGAACAATGAATACCACCTCCATCAGTAATGAACTTACTATATCACATGAGTAGATTCACATTAATAGCTCACAATTCAATTTATGGTATAAAGATATTACATTAATAACTCACAAAGTAAGACTAGAAAATAAAAAACCACTAGTACATTTCTCATGTTTAGTTTCATGATTTGTGTCACAAGATCATGACATCGAAAGGATCATGATTTTTGCGCCAACATAGAAAACCATATCATTGAATTTATGTCGAGAGTCTAGATTTTATATGGAAAAAATTAGCAATTGATTTTGCACAAAAATTGGCAAAATAATTTTGTAACACACTTTACGCCAAATTTGTGCATCAATGTTTAATGTCAAAAACTAGTGTCGGAAATTTCAATTTTTGTGGACTCCCAAATGTCTTGGTTTTTGTAAAATCAATGTCATCCGCTTTTTCTACACCATGATTGTGATACAAATTTATAACAAGAACATGTTTTTGACAAATAAATTAAAAAAAAAATATTCAAATTAAATTATATAAAACAAGATAATAATATTTTTTATTTTTTAGTCGGTAATCACATTTTTAAGAGCGAGAAATATGAACTTAGATCTTGGAGGGGCCATGTAGGGAGTCTAGTCATAACTCGAACTTGGGGTAGTTGGATGGTAGGCCCCAAGCCTTGCCACCACATCCATCTCTCATTATAAATTATATTTTTATTAACATATAATGTAATTTATTAATGTATAATGTGTACTAACTAAATATCAAATATACTTTAATTGATTGATTTTAGTTCTAACATTTAGTAATTATAATTTCAATGTATTCTAGATAATTTGGTCATAAACCAAAAAAAAGACATTATCAAAAGTGACATATTATAAAACAAACTAGAAAAACAAAAACTTTTTAGGGAACTTAAATAAATTTGTAACGCATATCTTTAAAACACTATATATTGTATATGAAATGCCCATAAACGTCAAATATATACAAAAATGTAAAAAATACAATTATTGAATTGCAATATTTTGTACAATAGTTTTAGGAAACATATCCTTTAAATGGGATTTTTAAAAATGACTAATACTTTCACTAGTCCTCAACATCCTCCTCCTTAATGTCATCACCATTTGTATGTCTTCTTGCCTACAAAATAAATATATTTTATTGATAATATCTTAAATTTAATAAAAATAATAATTGAAATATGATTAAATTTGCAATAACATACACTAGTTGCACTTGGTTTTCTTTGCATTACAAAAACATAAATATTTAAGTTTTTATGTTGACAAGTAGTATCTTGTAATTTACAATTTATAAACTTGTTAAGTTAAATATTGTTATAACATAATCTTGAAAATCTAGCATAATAACCAACAAAATTTAGAAACTAATTTTAATTAATTTATTTATTTGAATACCTTCTATGTATCTCATGATTGATTTTGAGCCTTCCTTCATTGTCACATTCATGTTATTATCAAGTAGTAGGACATGATAGTTGGTTTATGAAAAAATAAAAAATAATTAAATATAATGAAATTAGAAATATGTAATTATCTACTAAAAATTAAAAATAATGGACATGTAAGAAAAACTATAACATCAATTAATTAACACTTATATGTCAAGATGATATATATCATAAGGTTGTGGGTTTGAAGATATTGAATGTCTTCATTAATAAGTTAACGTTCAAATACCCTATGTTGGAAAAACAACAAAAATAAAATATTTTAATGACTCATGAACAATATTTAGTATATAGTAAGCCCGTCTCGGTTTACCCCGGCGGTGGGGAATGTGGGCTATATGTAGGAGGTCTCAGGGTCCATTCCCCAGCCGCCACCTCTATAGAATAATGGACATGTAAGAAAAACTATAACATCAATTAATTAACACTTATATGTCAAGATGATATATATCATAAGGTTGTGGGTTTGAAGATATTGAATGTCTTCATTAATAAGTTAACGTTCAAATACCCTATGTTGGAAAAACAACAAAAATAAAACATTTTAATGACTCATGAACAATATTTAGTATATAGTAAGCCCGTCCGATTTACCTAGCGGTGGGGAATGTGGGCTATATGTGGGAGGTCTCAGGGTCCATTCCCCAGGCTGGCCACCTCTATAGCTCGTCGTTACTCGGCTAGGCAGTGCTAGGCGGGTCAACTACTTTGGTGGCAGAGGTGGTCTCTCGACGTGGTATCAAGCCCGGCCTCGGTGTTGATGTGACGGGGGTCGGGGTCAGGCATGAATCTTGTGTTCAATGTGACAAGGCATGTCTGGCATTGCAGCACGAGAGTTAACAAAAACCACTTTTTCCAATGGGGTTTAGGTGGATCGGTTAAGTCGGACGGTTGTGTCCAGATCCACCCAGGTTCAAATCCCGCTAGGCACGATCCCTTCGGGGTGGTTTTGGTGGTGGCGGATGTTGCATCATCGGTAGGTTGTGGTGGTTCGGTGGTGGCGGGTGTTGCATCACCGATGGTTGCGGCTTGTGGCTTCGGTTGGTGGTTTTTGATGGTGGTAGAAATTACATCGTTGGCATTGGCAACTGGTGGCTCTAAAAACGGTGGTGGCGGAAAAATTACATCGTTCGGTGCGGGCTCAGTGGCTGCGGTGGTTTGTGTTGGTCTTAATTGTAATATCATGTCTGAGGACATTGTTGTAGGGTGGGGCCCCACCAACCCTCCGGTTCATAGCTCCGGTCAAAAGCATTTAACGATAAAAAAAAAAATATTTAGTATATAGTAAATTGATTTATTATTAAAACTAAAGAAAAATGATAGTAATTAAACTTACAAATTCAACCAACATTCATTTAACGGTTTTTATTTTGTGTGATGAGTAACAAGGTTCATTTGAACCCTCTTTTCAATAGACTTTAGATATCCAAATAAACGCTTCTCTATGACATTTCTTTCATTGTCCTACAATTTTTCAATTATTTGTCTCTTTCATGTAATGGCTAGTGCATTTATTTTTTTATTGGGATTTCGAGTTGTTCTTTTTTTAATCTATAGGTTTTTTTCTCTTAGCCTCCTTAAGACATCCCATATCTAGAGATTATTCATTTTGTCAACCCAATTTGGCTAGCATTCTTTGGCCAACATCCGAATGTGCATTATTTTAGTTCTTTGTACATGTTGTATCACATGAGAAAAAAGGATAGTTAGTGGCATGCCTACCGGTAGGGGAGAAATAAATAGGGAAGAAGTTAATGTGGGAAGAGGTCAATCATAATTAATATGGAAATTCTTTGTCTTCTTCTTCCTCTTGATGCACGTTTTCCAAATCATATGGTTTGAAAATTCCACCCAATTTTTATTCTCTTATGTTACTAAAGGATTTCTCTCCGAATTGGAGAGGGTCGTGGGGAGTTATCTACAAAAACCTAAGTAATTCATATTCTTATTGAAATATGTTTAAAATTTACTGAGATCAAAATTTAAAACATAAAAATAAAATATCATTTATATACACTTATTTGCGAAATAATGTCACAAAGATAAATTAGTGAGTTTTCATCAACGCTTCGGGACTAAGTTCCTCCTCTTGTAGTACAGGATGCTCCCATTTATTGAATGCAAAAAAAAATTAACTTATAGCCGTGAAGTCGGGATCACATAGGAATACTCCACTAGACATGTGGAAAATTGCTTGCACTTAGTGCAAGGGAGGAATTTGCTTAGTGAGAGGAGGTAGAGGGGAGTAAGAATGTGGCAAAGGAGGGTTAACTTTGTGAATAGGCACTTACATATTTTCACAAGATTAACCAGAGAAAATCTACACTCAATTAGAAGAATTCAACCTTGAGAACAAGATAATACTAACAAACCATAGACATAAAATTCTATTGATTCATTTATCAAAGGCACCAACACCTTTCTTGGTTTTACAAGATCATCATGTTTACAAAGTTGAGCATGTAAGGAAACATAGACAGAGGAAAATAGAAGAATGTAATCTCTTGCTTGTATTTAGTAGTGCAAAGTTATCTACTAGAAACTCACAATTGACAACCCTTTGGAATGGAGAAGCCATTCCAATTTATAGCTTTACACAAAGTCTTTTCATCTACTCCCCACATGACTTTTCACTTCCCCTCATCACTTGTGACCTTTCATATTCCTAGGAAACAAAAGTGAGTCTTTTCTCATTAATTGAAAATAACTCTTTACAATGTTAAACTATAGGTCACTTAAGTGAATAGGACAAAATAGTGAAAATTACCTCCTTAATGAAGAATTAGAACATGGAGAGAGAAAAGGAAGAAGGAAGAAGAGAAGAGATGATCACTCCAATGAAGATGAAGCCTCCAACGATGAAGAGTTGGTTGTTGATGAAATTTGTGGGAATACTCCTAGAGGGATTTCTTCACCTTTGAATTCCTTGTCTTCAAGCGGTTTTCCGCAAGTGCCACTTTTTCTACTTGTGGAATGTGAACAAAGATCAAGGAATTGATCCAAGTTTCAGAAGTATTGTCGATGTTCTTACATTGGTTGAACCAAACCTGATGATCCTTCACAATATTATAAATTGAACATTTGATTTCTGCGAGGGACTCCAAAGTATCTTCATTGAATGAGAAGGGATATCCCACTTCTTTTTTGACCAATTCCTCGAATGATTTCAGAAGCTCTTCCACTGATGAATTTTCACTAATTAGAGGTGACCCAAGTTTTTGCACTTTGTTGCTGATATTTTCCAAAAATTTTGATGTGATATCTTCACAAGAATCAAGTTAAGAGATAGTATTATTCAACATGTCATATTGGGCACTCGTTGTGCGAGACCAAATAGGAGACAAATTCTCAATTATGGAAGTGAACACATTTTTACCCACCAATGTAAAGGAATCAAGATTACTCATTTCTAACACCAATGGAAGCACATTGTCCCAATGGGATTTCTCCTTTTCAATCTCCTCCTTAGTCATTTTTACTTTTGAAGCGGTGGTGAGAGCAAACTCAAACAATGAGAGGATATCTTGAAACAGTGTCTTCCCTTTTTCAAGAATATTTTCAACCCACATGTCATTAGCCCTTCCCTGCATTGAGTAACCTTGAGCTTTCTTGATTGTTTGGGATTGAAGCTACTGATATGAGTGATGACTTCTACGGGAGGAGGTGGTACTGCACTAGGATCCAAAAATGCCAGCACATAAGTAGTGAGATTTCGCACATACGTTTCCAATTATTCCATTATTTTCTTTTACTCATTTCGAGAAAGTATGTGGGAAGAAAATTCCTTGAACATGTGTGCATCACCCTCGTGTGTAGCTTGACCCAAAGAAATTGTCGTCATCTCATAGTCACCCTAAGTCATTACTGTCATAGGATTTGCAACCTTTGGTTGGGTAATTTCTAAATACTCATCACTAGAAGCTCCACTGAAGAAACAAGACGTTACATGCACCTTCTTGCCTCGCTTAGCTTATAAGATCTTTGAGATAGCTCTAAAATCTGGTGTGGATGCTTGTTACACTATCCTTGATTCACTCATGATAAACTCTTGAATCCGAGGGAAATCCTCCACCTGTGTGGGTTCAATATCAAACAAGGGAGCACTTTTAAGTTCATGGTAAGGAATCACATCTTGCATAAGGTGGGATGACTCAAATTTGTCGAAGAAGACACACTTAGGAATTGATGAACAATTAGAGAATGTGATGGATCAATCTCACCTTGTTCAAGAGGTTCAATGGGGCTTTCAGTGACTTTGGATTTCTTGTGGAGCCTCTTGGGGTGAGAATCTTCAATATGCTCTTCCTCCACAATCTTTCTCTTTGAGGGCTCTTCTGAGTGAGTGGAGCTCACGGTATTCTCAGATGTCTTCACAAAGGAAATGTGAGACGTTTGTCTTGATAGACTCACGAGGCCACTAGATTCAATGAAAACAATTATTTTTCTCCTGGAGCACTCTCTCGACCTCTAGATTACCACTATAGTTCTTTCCTTGATGTCACATAATTATCTTATGTTCCATGAGATCAAAGGAAGGGTGAAGTCTTCACTACTTGGTACTTGGGATCAAACAAGTATGATCTATCATCCTTTATTCCCTCAATGAACCAATCAAATTGGAGGCCCCTCATTTGATCAATTTTCATCCGCATATGGTCCCTCTTTCTTACCTCAAAATTTGTCAATACAATCAGCCAAATACTCCTCAATCGAGGTGTGTGGTACAATCCAAGGAAGGGAAACTTCCAAGATTTTTCCTAATATAAAAATCAGTCCTGAATGCATATGAATAGATATTGATGGAAGCAAAAGAAGCTTAAATATTTTATGCATTTGCAACATTATTACATGAATATATTCTTAAAGACATGGGGAAAGAAACACCCTTATTTTTATTGTTTTTGATTTAACAAATATAGAATTTGTAAAACCCTAATATTACATAGTAACTTGTGTAACAATGATATACAACTTCTAAATACAAGATGGCACAAGAAATAAGAAAGTAAAATATGAAACCCTACTTGTGCAAGAGAGGGAAATAATGACTTATCGATTCAAGTTATCCCCTGGAACTGATTTGGACTAGAAAAGTGATGAACAAGAAGGGCATATTGTCACTACTATACACAAAAAATTTGGGAAGCTGTTGGATGTGCACGGACTATGGCGGTTAGGATCGGGGCGAGGCTGCCTAAGTGTCGAGAGACCTCTACTAGGCACATGTGTGCGCGGGAGCTTAGAACCTAGTTTTTACGGTGTTGCAAGATGGTCGCCGATAGTCGATGTTGGTCGCTTGTATATTGCACTATGATCACATAATTTTCTTGTAACTGCAAAGAAATGATGACATGTAAAACCCTCAAACTACATCAAATACCAAAAATAAAAGATGCAATATAGGGAGTCGGATTGACCTCAAGCGGTCACCCGAATGAGTGAACTTATGACCAAACATTGCACTACATCTCAAAATCCATGTAGTTTTTATGTGTGTGTGATAAAATTGTGCCCTAGGAAGCCCTTGTGCAAGTACATGTGATAGTGGGTGATAGCTAGATGTACCAATGTAAATAGATGTGTGGATGCAAAATGAACTTCCCCTTCCTATGAGTGTATGTAGAAAATATAGTCCCTTGTCCCTTGAATGAAAGCTAGATGAATGCCTTTGATTCTCTTAGATGCCTTTGGATGCAACCTTAGGTGATGATAATATATGCTTAGAGCTTGGTCCTTTATTTTTGTCACATAGCTTTGTATTTATATGATTCCCTTGGTTGAATTTTGTAATTGACAATTGGAAGGCCGACCCATAAGAAAATAAGATGCCAAAAAGATAAAAGAGACCCAAAAGAAGTGAGTAAGATAGAAAGGGTCGGGGGCACCCAGAGGGGATGAGGGCACACGGGCACTAGTGTCCTAGCTAAGCGCGCTGGTGTCCAAAGTCATGATATATAATGAAGTAAACCTCTCATGGGTTGTAGGGTGTAAAAGAATAGAAATAAAGTAAAGAGGCCAAAGATAGTTGTCAATTACTAGTTTTCTTGCTTAGGAATCTATTGGCAAAAAAATTTGTCGGGGACAAATTGGTGGTTATCTTGCCAATGCTCTGGGAGTCTAAGTCCCTCTACTTAACCGATGCAACTACCGTACGTGCATGCATGAGTAAATTGTGAGTTTTTTCTGGTAGCCATTCAATCGGGGTTCCAGTAGGGCACTCCCTTGACCTGCGGCAAATGTTTGCCTGCAGGTACCTACAAGGGAAGAATTTTCTACGAAGGCGAGAAAGGGGAGTGAGAATATTTAGAAAGGAGAAACTAATGTTGCAAGTAGAAAATCAAATACTTGCACACACTAGCCAAATTTTCATTACATGCACTTGTATTTTAGAAGAAAACAAATATGCAAAACAACAAAAAGACTAAATAGAGCTTAATGAACACAAAGTACCAATAAACTCCTCAATCAAAGAGGCTAAAATTCCTTCTTCCTTTATTGAAGCTCAAGCAGAATTTTTACATAGTGTGGGAAGTAGAAGACATTTTTAGTGGGAGAAATGGAAGAAACTTGTTATCTCTTGCTCTCTTCACAAGGATATCTCTCTCATGAATTCACAAAAAACAGCTCCAACATCTAAGAATTTTGAAGAAAAATTAAGAAGCCCCTCAAATGAGGAGCTTGCTACAATTTATAGAAGAGGAGGCAACTCTTCATCTTCCCGATGACTTTTTGAATACCTTAATATGACTTAAGACTGTTCATATTCCACTTTAAATATTTAAGTCCCTTTTATAATAGCAAGGTGACTTAAAGTTACATTATATTTCTAAAGTCACTTAAGTCATATTAAAAAGTGCAACCCTCAATGCAAAAACATAACATTGAGGAGAGAGAGAGTTGTATGAGGAGAGAAGAGAGAGAGAAAGAAGAGGAAGAAGAAGAAAGAAGAATTATGTTGAAGGATGAGCTACTATGGTGGACTTGGCTCCACTCTCTGACTACTCTCCACTTTGTGATCTTGAGAAGGCTTCTATCTTTCCAAGCTCTTGGTTGAAACGAGCCACTATTGGTTCTACTTTTTCAGCATGAGGGATGCGAATGCAGCTCGGGGGTTTGATCCATCCATCGATTACACTTTGTTGATGTCCTTGTACTTCTGAACCATAATGAATGTTTTTGTGATAAGTGCGATTGAGGCTCGGATCTCTGAGAATAATTCGAGAGTATCCTTAGTGAAGGAAAATGGGTTTACCACCCCTTTCTTGACATATTGTTTGAAAGGGTCGATCAACTCATCAGAAGTTGTGTGTTAGCTCATTACAGTACTCCAAGTTTCTGAACTTTCTGATTTATACTATCCTGTAGCTTGTATGTTTGTTCTTCTTTCTCTTCTAGCTCTGTGAAGGCCCGATTGATTGCTTCAAATCTGATTTCCAAGGCCCTCACCCATACACATATCAAGTATTCTGTAGGGGTTTCAAAAACCTTCTTGTCGATAAACTCTTGACGACGGGTGTTGCTCATCTCACTCACTACTGGTCCCAAAGGTTCCTAGTAATCTCTTTCTTTCCCCACATCCTCTTTGAGTGCTCGCATTCTGTTGGTTGTTGTGCACATGTACGCAAAGAGCTTGACTACCTCTTGGAGTTTTGACTTCCCTTTTCGAAGATTGAGTCGATCCATTCATTTTTTTCTCACCCTTGCATCGTGAGCTCGTGCGTTCTTCTGATGGATTCTAGATCGAAGCTACTTGATGGGTATCACTTTCTCAATAGGAAGTGTTGTAGTGCTTGGTTCCACCAGGTGTTTCACATAAGATGAAAGGGTTCGTAATTATTCCTCTAGTACCTCAATCTTCTCTTTATATTCTTTATTCCTTGCCACCATACGAGTAGAAGATTGTTGATATATGTGTAAATCTCCCTCATGAGTAGCTGGTCCCAATTAAATCATGTTCATCTCATAGTCGGTTGGTGTCATCTCATCCACTGGATTGATTAATTTTGGCCGAGCTACTTCGATGTATTGATTACCTATCTCCCCACTATAGAATCGTGAGGCCGTCGGTGCAATCTTTCTTGACCTTTTTTCTTTAGCTAACGAGACAATCACTGATAGATCGGGGCTACTACTTGTTGCATAGTGTGAGTGTCGAGGATGACCATTTCCCGCATCCACGGAAACATCTCGCTAGATTCATGCTCAATGATGGGTGCATCAACCATTCTTTGTTCTGGTGGAGGGGGCAAGTCTTGAATGAGAGGGGTGTTGGTGTTGACAACGGAAAGACCTCTTGCAGTGGTTCGAAGACTGGATCGTGAGTCATATACTCCTCATTTACATGTGCATCTGCTTTGCTGGATTTTCTATTTGCATTACTGAGATCACGTCTTCCTCCTATGGCGACGCCAATGAACCTTCTTCTTCCCTAAATTTCTTGGGTGTCTTCTCACGGAGAAGTTTCTAATTCCGTGGCCTTCCTTTTAAACTCACTCCAGAGTGTTTAGAGTGGAAGTCACCTCTACCACTTTTGAAGATGAATGATGTGAAGCTTGCTTCTGGCTTGGAGAAATTCCTCGTGATCGAATGATCATAGCCCTCTTCTTTTGAAACCAATTCCTCATTCTCCTCACCACCTTTTTAGTCCACTCCAATATATCTCCTAATTCACAAACATGCCATTTGATTTGGGGCATTGGGGACATCTTGACTGTAGTGTACTCAGGATTGTACATCTCTGTCCCATAATCATGCAAGATGTCTTCATACCAAGAGAACTTGAATTTCTTCATCTTATTGATTGTCATCCTCATGTGTCCTTTTCACGTACTTCGAACTCGTCAATACAATCAACCCAATAGTCCTCAACTTATGGCTCATGTTACATTTGGGACATAGAATGTATTGGCTCCTCTCAGATGTCAAAGTTGGGCCTAGCGATGTAGGAATGCAAAGTCAAGTGTGCGAAAGCGGCCTCCAAGTGTGATCTGTCATTTGATATTTTGCACATGAACTCCCCTAGAGATATAGGGAATGAAATCAATTTATTTCTCCTACTTCTGAGCTTTTTATTCACTTGAGCGATCTGCCTGCAGAGCTAGAACAATATAATCTGGTCACTGAGGTACTTAGGCAGTTTCAACGGACCTTGGTCGAAGCCCGATTCGTATGTAGGGAATGTTGAGAATTGTATAAATTACGAGCCGTGTTCCCTAATCGGGGATGTCACTTTTGGTGATATCCTAGCTTTGAGATCCCCTTCTAAGCTTCAGACCACGTACATAGTGAACACATCATTCACACAAGCAAAATGACTATTGCTTTCCTCCATTACCAACTGTGGAAGTTTCTCGAATGCAGGTACCTTGGCAGCAATGTTCTGCGTGAGAGCCAATCCTTTGAATGATCTCAAGCTTGCAAGGAGATAGACTAGGTAAGAAATCATGTGGAACTTCTTTGTCATGGGCACTTGGAGCAATTGTTGATGGAGATTTTCACTGATGATCTTCCCCTAGTCAATTCTCTCCGCCTTCCTTATCTATCGGTGAAACTGGATGAAAAGGCCCATCCAATCTTGGAATTCTCTCGTGTTTGCTTCGCCCATAACTCTACTGAGGAGAGTAATGACATCAAAATACCCTTCTTGGAACTCACGCCTTGGAAGATTCTTGGGCATCCTGGAGGGATTTCTTCCTATTTTCAATCATGAGTTGAGCGCTACTCCTTGGACATATGAATCCATTGTTTCCCTATCGCGCACATCCATGTCCTTTGAGATGATGACCATCGGGGATGTCGGTATCTCACACAATGGAGTGAAATGGTCCTAGGGCTGATGACCACCATCGTTGTACCATTGTTAGCTTGGATGGTTCATTTCTCGGGCTCATAGTGGAAAAAGCGGGCTAGGACTAACTCGAGGCTCTACATAGGATTGGGTGTCTCTGCAACGGTGAATAAGCCGCTTGTGAATATCTGGTCTTCAATCCTCCTTTAGTCCTTGGAGGCCATGCGAGTCTTAAGGTCGTTCAGGTCCATGTACAAGACATCATTGTCGTCCACATAATACTCGTAGGTGAAGGATTGTGTCGGCTTCGACTGTCCACTTCGACTTCATGTATCCCTTAGAAAAAGAAACTTACTATTTTTAGTAAATGTGAAAAATCAAGTTCCCAATCTTCAACTAGATGTTGCAGGCTCAGTTTTCCTCTTTCTCCATGCATTCCTCATTCCTTTCTAGATCAACTTTCTATTTTTAGAAAGTGCTTGAGGGCCCACTTACTATTTTTATTAAGTGTCAAAATGTCTCTTCCGGTGAATTCTCAAGCTGTAGTGCACCTCCAATGTCTTCGTCTCCTTCGCAGGTTCTTTTGTCGATGACTTTCCTAAAATAACAGTTCTTATGTAGTAGACCTGCTATTTTTAGAAAGTTAGCTTCTAGGAGTCGGATTGACGTGGAATGAAGTTTTTTTATATGGGTTTTTTCCCAATATCACCCCTCTGAAATTTTGGGCCCGCCCGCTTAATAGTCTAGGATATTTTAAAGTTTTAATTTTTGGACCTACCAGTTCTTCCGGATACGGCGAACCATTAATGGACCTTAAAATTTTAGGTCTTGTTTTCTCCTCCGTTTGTGAAGAAAATTATATTTTGATGTGGGTTTTTTCTTCTGGTGCTTCACGTGCAATCTTACTTCAATTTGACAACCGGTTTGACAGGAAATCCCACTTCTTTCTTTGTTGAGCTGGAAAGGAGATTTCTTCATTGTGAATGCCCTGTTGCACGAGAGGAGAGTTTGAGGTTATGTTTTTGATGGTCTTGGATAGAGGAAAAACATCAGCAAATGGTTTGTTGATTTGTGCACTGGTTTGCAGGATTTGTTCATATTTCCATTTTTTGGCTATGGAGATTTTATTGT
Source organism: Taxus wallichiana var. yunnanensis (assembly GCA_018340775.1). Taxonomy (NCBI): domain Eukaryota; kingdom Viridiplantae; phylum Streptophyta; class Pinopsida; order Cupressales; family Taxaceae; genus Taxus; species Taxus wallichiana. The sequence continues at coordinate 831,607,602 of CM031242.1, read as the reverse complement.
TCTCTTCTTCGTTGTTCTTTGTTTCTCCTTCTTAGCTTAATGAGAATTCTTTCTTAGACCTACGTATTGCCATGGGAAAGGTATTTCAGTTCCTTGGTTTATTTGGTCTATTTTTTTGCAATGGCGGAGTGATGGAAGAAAGTTGCAGAGGAAGGATGAAGATTATCTGTGCACGGGAGTGGAAATAGCTGGAAGCACTAGAAGCTAACTCGAGCGACAATTATATTTTTGAAATTTTGAACGCATGGAGGGAGAAGCTTGGGAAAAAAATTCATTTTTTATGTCCTTGACCTCAAGGATGTGAGGGACATCAAATTCCACATAGTGGTCAAGAGGACGACACGTGGCGGTGATCCGACGGCAGGGAATGAAGGTGAGAAAAGTTGCTTTAAAGCACTGGGACGTAAAGTTGGTCACATGGATGTCCAAAATACTACCCATATGGGTTGGGCACATTTTTTCATGCTTTATTTCCCTGACCTCATGGACATTAGGGACATAAATTTCCATATTGGTCCTGAGCTGACACATGGCGCTTGATCCGACGACAGGGAATGAATTCTCCAAAAATGCACCTGGGGGCTGAAAGTTGGTCACGTGGGTGACCAAAAGACTCCCCATAGGGGCGGGGCACATTTTTCCATGCTTGATGTCCCTAACTTCAGGGACGTGAGGGACATAAATTTCCACGGTGGTCCGAGAACCGACACGTGGCGCTTGATCCAACGCGCATGGAATGGATGCTCCAAAAATGCACACTGGGTGACTGTAAAGTCTAGAGGTCATATGAGGGTATTTGAGGTCACATGGGAAATTTGGGTACATTTTTCCAAGGTTTGTGTACCGACCTCGGGGACTTCGGGGACATGAAATCCCTCTAGGCTCCTGGTGCTGACACATGTGTTCCCGAAAAATGACTAAGTCCTGAATTGCCTTTGAGAGGGTAACTTGGAACGATGATAACTTGAGCTCCCGATGGAATTTCTTCGTGAAATTTTATATTATCCTGATTTTAAATGGTATTTTTAATCTAATGGTTGGGGTATAATATCTTAATTCAATAGTATTATCCCTAAAAAAATCCTATTTTTATTTGAGACTCCACTTGTGCTCGAGAAAACCGTCTCGCCAATCCTATACGCCTAGGTTTTGTGAAAAATATTATTTCACCATCATGTATGTATTGGAATCATCTTTCGGAGATGTTTTTTACTTCTAACTCCATCCGAAGGTCCTAGAATCTTCTTCTGAAGCCCATCGGCTATTTTAGGCCTCGTATCTTGCCTAGGCTTGTGAACCTTGTTTTTTACTCAGACTACTCCAAGTCTTTCAACACTTCCCCAAACCTTCCAAAATCATTTACATGATGTTATAAGGTATTCAACAACATCCCTTCCCAATATTGCCGAGAAGATAACATCTTTTCAAAATTACCTAAAATCACCTAGGGGAATGAATATACTTTCTTGAATCACCTAGGGGACCAATTTTACATCAAATAGGGGTTACAGAGGTGATGGATTTGATCGGGGTTCCTAGGAATGATAAAACATTAAAATTTTGGCACGGGGTATAGTTTTCGTGGCTTGGAAACTTACAATGTCCATGTTGCACATTTGCACAACAACATAATCATATGAATGCAAGTATGCTTTTAGGACCTAAAAATCTACCCAAGTGCATGATTTTTGTCTATAGTTTCTACACCTAGTCGAAAAATGATCAAGTTGCCTACATAATTATAACATTACAATTTTATCACTAAGGTACCTAGGTAGCCTGGGAGGAGCACGATCAAAGCATGAAACCCTAATGTAGGTGAATGTTGAGAGCTAGATGAAGTGTTTTCATTGATGTTAATAGGTTTCATTTATTTCAAAATGTGTAAAGATCATGAAGGTTGATTAGTAGTGATATGAATTATTGTCATATGTTTTGTTGATGTCAAGATGAGTTACTTGGTCTAATTGTCATTGATGAGGTGGCATGGTTTCTTGAGTTGGTGTAATGACTTGCAGAGGTGTTGCGGTGTTGTGGCGATGTTTTGGTGATGTCATGATTTTTTGGAAGGCTATTTTTATGTGGGAAAGAGTGGAAAATTCATGAGGTGGTCAGCATCGAAGGAGCAAGCATGTTCAAGATGCCTAGTTAGGAGGCCTAGTCAACAAGATGGTGTGTCATGGTGGTTCTCAGGTATGTATGAGATGTTTAAGCATTGTCAGAGCATGGAGATCATGAGGATGAGGTTTTAGACACTCACAAGTGTCTAAGATTGTGCTACAGGGTTTGGACATATTTTATAAGTCTGCATTAGACCTTATCTTAAGACCTAGGTGGTCTAATGAGACAGGTTGGACATTTTTCGGCATGGAGATGTAAAGGTGAGCATTGGGAAAGGTGTAGTAGGTTGTTCTAGTGGTGTGGGAAAAATTTTAGTTTGTTGGTTTACAATGTTTAGCATGAAAAGCACTTTTTTCCACTACCGAGCTCAAGGAAGAGCAAACACCAAGCTCTTCAAGGATTGATCGATGCTCATTGACATGTGTGAAGTCTACATGGTGGCCCAAGATAGTCATGGTAGTTTTATAAGGTCCCTAGCTTAATGTTCCTAGCATTAGGTTGTGCATTAAGGGGCATATCTTTATGAACAATCGTTAAGAAGGTAAGGTGGTCTAAAACCCTCCTTAAACCCTAGTTAGGTAGCGATGGAGAATAACTTGTTCAAACATTCCCAAAATGGATTGGATTTTATATTATGATGATTGGAGGTTGTAGAGGATGCCTCTAGCTTTCTCCATGTGGATTTTTGGTGTCTTGAAATTGAGTGTACCCATAGTAAATTAAAAGATTCGGAAGAAGTTGATATTTCTCTCAAATTTTTCACTTTACTTTTTGAATAAATTGATGTTTAAGGAAGTATGGAATCCATAATACACATTTGTGGTGGTTTCAAATCAATTTATAGCCCTTTGGAGGTTTGTGGAATTCTATCTAGGAAGACTGGTTTTGGGGCAATTTATGAAAGTTTTGGTGGTCCTAGTTGTAAAGGTGTTCTTGGGCACTTACAATCCAAGTGATGGTGTATAATGAAGTTGGTGATGACCCTGAGGTCATGATATTTCTATCCATATTTCATACTTGCATGGTTGAGGTGTTTTGATGGTGTTTGAGCTTCATGTTTGAGGATTGGTTTTGTAGGTCATGGACCTAGTAAGGATAGTTGATCCTAATGGTGGCTTCATAGCATGATTTGGTGGTACAGAGTTGTAAAAGCTTGTTGGAGGTTGGTATTAGTCTTAGATAACATTTGTAATGGGTTTCAGATGTAAAGGTCATGTTAGCTCAAGAAGACTTGGTTTTGGTGAGAGGGCAGTTTGAGTGTATTAGGCCTACTTGTATCCTAATGAAGGGTTTGAACCTTCTTATGATATGCCAACCGAAGTGGTATTTTGTATGGTGTTCTTATGATGTTTTCATTTTATTATAATGATGTATATCCTATTATGGATGACCTAGATGTAATCGATGCTCGAGTCATGTATATAAGAATGTTATTAGGTCCATTTGTAGTAGTTATAGAGAGATGGGATGGAAAAGTGCGAATGGGAGGAATCTTAAAAAGGTGAAGAAGGTTTTTGTGACCATATAGAGAGGGAAGAGATTGTGTCATGATGTTTTAGAGGGTTTTCTATTATTGGTGTTCAAGGTCGGATGGCCTAATCGGTTTGATGAAGAAGTTCTTGAGAAAAGAAGCCTAAAGGGCATATTTGAAGAAGATTGAAGGAAGTGGAGTTAAACAAGTGTCATCATTAGTTATGTGGCAAATTTATATAGGTGATAAAAAAATTTATGTGGCTAAGTTGGTGTTGAGTCGTCTAGGGTTGGTGTCTCCATGTAGGGTTGTTGCTCTACTAAATATAGGGGTTAGTGTTCCTTGTAGAGTTGGTGCCTCACTAAACTTAGGGGTTAGTCCTCCTTGTTGGGTTGGTTCTCAACTAAATTTGATTAATTGTTGTGATAAATCTTTGTTTTAGTGGGTTTTCTTCCCGTGAGGTTTTTCCACTTAAATTTGTTGTTCATAGGTTATTATGTCTCATTTACATGTATGGATGTTGCAATGTTTTGTTGATTCATGTTAAGTTGGTTTGTATTATTAAGTTCAATGGAATGGTTGATGAATGTTAAGTGACAAGTGAATGAAGGTTTTAATGGCACATTGATTCCCCTCCACTTAGTGGTTTTTCTTCCAACATGAAGAATCTCCCATGTTTCTTGATCAACGCAACTACTTGACAAGAGATCCTTAGCTCTAGATTTCCCTTGAAAAGTTTGATGACAAACATGGTGAATGTATTATTCACACTAGAAAAATTATCCCCGAGTTGTAGATATTTCTCATTGTGAGATGATCTTTGGGATACAATGATACTTTTCCCCCAATCTATCACTTGGTTCCCTTAATGGGAAAAAGGATGAACCGATCCATCCATTCTGGAACTTTTTTCTTTTCCTCCCCATCATCCTTCTTAGTAAAATGATGGAAGTTGAATAACCTTCATGGAATTCACTCCTGGACAAGTTATTTAGAATGCAATAAGGTTTTCTTCCTTACCTGAGACGCGAATTGAGCCCAAGGCCTTCCAAATATGAATCAGTCTTTTCCCACTCTTGCAATGCAAATTCCTTGGTGACAATGACCATGTTATTGTTGGTGGGAATCTGTAGACATCATGCGAGATGCCCCAACGAGTGAGGAATGCAAAGATTAAATTTTTATATGCTTGTACTATCTTGGAATCAACTTCATAGTGTTTTGCATAGGTCATGACCAATTCAGTTTTCTAAATGGACAATGGGTGACCTAATGTAGATAATAACACGCTCGAGATGATCTTCTCTTCCACTTACTTTTGAGGTCCGCCAAGCATCTTGTTTTTAAGTCTTTAATATCCATGTGAGTGACATCAGTGTCTCCCACACTTATATACTCGGTGATTAGGATTGAAATGGGTTCTAAACCTGAGTATTTGGACTTTATAGTGCCAAAAAGCACTTAAAAATAAGAGTCGCGAAAATTTCTACACTAAAATCTAAAACTTTCTATTTTTAGCAGGTCATGTCCATGAGTTACATTTTTAGTAAGTTTCCACTACTTTTATCCCTGATGTTCCTAGCTCATTTGGATTATTGAAAATTTTGAGGGTTTGTTATTTTTAAAAACTTACTATTTTTAGATACCGTCATTTTGAATATCTTGTTATTTTTAGAAGTTTCTCAAATTCTCCCTTTATGATGTTTCTTTCTTATTTGGGATATTACCAAGGTTGTGGATTCAAAAAATTTAGAAACTTACTATTTATAGCTACCCACTACTACGAATACTACTATTTTATAAAGTGAACTTACAAGTGTCGGGTTCTTGTGAAACCATTGTCAAAATTTTAGGTTTTACACCAAGACTTTTCGCTCCAAATTTCATAGTTTTTCGCTTGTTGGGTCTCCGTATAATTGAAAAAGAAGGTTTAGGGTTTGGAAATTTCAGTTTGCTACTGTAAAAAATCAATGGCATCAATGGATTTACTTTGAGAGTATTCCCAACGGCATTTTGGAGAGGAAATCATCGGCAAAATTTCAAGGTAAATGGGTGTCTAGATGAGAAGTTATGATCGAATCTTCATTTTGATGGCTATGGATGCCTAAAAAAATTGGTAACATGTCTAGAAAAAATAAGGTTTTGTAAGATGTTGCAACAACACTTTTCATGAAAAATGGTTAAGTATTTTGATAAATGAGAGTTAATGAAATTTTGTTATGAATTTTAACTCACTTATTAACCGCACTTACTTAAGCGGGGTTTGAGTGGAGTGAATGTGATGTTACACATGGTACAAGGGGGATAGAGGGGACACCAGGGACACTAAATTATGACTTGCACAGATGGTGACAAGTCAGAGTGTGTGGTGTGTGGTGGATGAGATGCGAGGGGCCTGGGATATGGTCTTTGGAGGAGTCAGAAGGTGGTCACATGGGGTCCAAGAGCTACATGCATAAGTTGGGTCACACTTTTGTGTCCCCCTTGTCCCTGGAGGATAGAAGGGATAGAGAGGACACCAAGGACACCAAATTGTGACATGGGTGAAGGAGGGAGGTCACACTTTGGTGTCCCCTTTTCCCCTTGCACCATGGGGACAAAGGGGACACCGAGACACCTTGGTGTCCAAATTGTGGCTGAGGATGAGATTTAGGTCACACTTTGGTGTCCCCTTGTCTCCTAGGGGACAAAGGGGGCACTTGTGTGTCCAAAGTGTGACTTTTCCATTCTGGGAAAGTAGATTTTGCCTTAAATGTCCAAATTTGGACACATGACTTGATGTTTTCACCACAAAAGCTTAGGAAAATGTTTTGGGGTCAAATATTATATTATTTTGAATCCAAATCACATTTTAAGATCAATGTAACCATTCTCAAAATCTGATCCTTAAACTCAAAATTTAAGGCCTATTTCATCTTGAACTAAGAGGGGCAGGTGCATAGTTTTGAAATACCTCAAGAAATCCTTGAACCTTGAAGAAAAATTAATGTTTCCACCTTGTAGAGGATTCCAATAGATTTCTTATTCCTTTTTTACTTCTCAACTCATTCAAGAACTCTTAATCATCCAGGAGAATTCATCTTTCACCAAGGAGCTTTCATTTCTTACACTCTGAATTACCTAATATTGAACATATTACCCATGGATAAAATTTTATTTCCTAAATTACTTGGACATATTCAATACTCTTTGATAACACCCTTAGATGCTTTATATTTTCCCTAAACGTTCTCGGAGGGTGTTCAATTGGCTATATAATGGTCAAAATGGCCTTTTAGGACTCTAGAGGAAGTCGTCTCTCATCAAAACTCACTAAGTTCATCAATAATATTAAACAATCTTCCATGCACAGTAAAACACAATTAATGATGTATTTAACACTTTCATATGAGCCTATTGGGGTGGGAGTGAAGGCATGTTGGCCATAGCAAGGATGCACAATGACTAGGAAGCCTAATTTTCAATTAGGGGCTTAGTTGCCATCTGAAAAGTTTGAGTTTTTCATGCTACATATTTTGCATGACAACAACATTATTAATAGAAACTCGTGCAAAGGGAACCTCCATCCGGATCGGATGAAATTTAGCGAGAGGGAGCCTCCATCGAGGCGGGAGGTGGCTAGAAAGCCAATCATTTCCCGAGAGGACAAGAGATGAGTTTGGGCGAAAGAAACTATGTTTCGATTGCCACACACCTTGGGTTCCAAGACATGATTGCAAAGTTAGAGGGAAGTCCCAATTCATTGAGGTATTCAAGGAGAGTGAGGGTGACAGAGGTGAGGAGTTAGAGATTTGCGAGATGGATGATGGAGATGGGGTTGCGTCGGATAGTCGATACAGGCGGGAGGAGGAGAATTTTCCTTGGGAAATTATAACCACACTATCTAGAACTCTTATGTACAAGGAATTTAGGATTAGAGGAGTTATGCGGGTGTTGGTACCCATATTTAACCTCCTTCAAAGACGAGAAGCATCATGGATTAAACAGGACACTCATAGGCAGATAGACAATCATGTATGTCATTTTGTAGCCGGGGAAGCAATCTATCTAACTTGTTGGCACTCAGGCTCTGAAGGGAGTGGGTAGCACATGCAAAAGGATGTGATCTGATCCTCACTATTTTAGATTGTGCCTTTCAACCTATTTTGTAACCTCGTTATTTGAAAGGAGATACGGTACCTTTCTTTTGCATAAGTTTTGTAAAGGAGACCTTGGGGAAAATATGATCAACACACCATATGTGACTCTCACGAGTTGTCACTTCCAGATCATGGAGATATCTTCACAACAAGGAAAAGGTTACTAAAGAAATTTGAGACCCTACTTGCTTCTACATGTTCAGGTGATAAGGATTATGCATTGGTATACACACATGACAAACAGGGGTAGGACGGGTAGGATTAGTTGTTTTGAATAAATTTTTGGTGGGAGGTTGGGTAAGGAGAAACTAGATTCACCATATCCTTGAGGAACCTTACAAAATGGAATGTCGGACCAACAGAATGCCACGGAATAGCTAAATGTTTCGCAACTAGAATATGTGCTTCAATGGAGGCCTAGATCAGTACTCTTTCACACAATCTCCGAGATTCTATCACGAAAGCTTGAGTTAGAGGACCCAACAAAGCACCAAGATTCATACCAAATCATGCCCGAGGTACACCCAAAGGCTTACAGAGAATTTCTATCAACAAAATGAAAGAAAAGTGGTTTTAAACTATTTATCCCACTCCCAAATGAAGGCTCTTCTAAGATATGAAATTGTAGATGCCACTAAACTATCATAAGGGTGAGACTGTGTGATTGGACCATATTTTTGTACAAGATTGCAATAGAAACAAGAAAAACTATTTGTAGACATTCATAAATAAAACAAACACATTTTGCTCAAGACAACACAGAAATAACTCGAATTTGATTAAGTCTATTAGCAGGGGAAAGTTTCACAAAACAATCTTAGAGCTCATCAATGATCTGTACACTTGCAACCACCTTGACACAATAAAACTTAATACAAAAAGAGATAACCTAGTTTCTCAAATGGATTCTCAAAAGACAGGCTTAGTCAAATTTTCCTCTTGGGAACTTTCTTCGACCTCTAGCACTCTGAACCTCCAAGTTCCAATCGTTTACACGATGAATTTGTGCCTTTTATAACATTTCCAACAGAGCCCCTTCCTCCCAAAAGACAAAAACTTTAAATGCACCAGTGCTTGCCATGATTCTTTCGTGATTCACAGAATCAGATCTGTAAAAGTCTCTAGGTGCTCGAGGGCAAATCTCTTCGATTTCCCCCAATTCAACTTTTTTCTCAGAAAACATGCCTCCATCCATTCGCCAACCACTTCGCCCCATATCAATCAAATCTGACCCCTTGCGTGCTCTAGGAGAAGAAAAATGGAAAACTAGATCGGGCCTAAGAGTCAAATTATTTTAATGGTGAAAGACGTCTCCAGATCTCTCCCACCAAACTCTAGATATCAAAATTAACTCGATCCTCTATTTTGCATGCGAGAAAATAGTAAAAATCATGAAGATTCGCACACCCAAGCGTTTTACTGAGATAAAATGGGGAAAATCAGATTTGGATACTTAGCAATCGTTTTATCCTTCATTTGAATGTGGGCCGTCCACGTGTAAGATGCAAAACAGCTCGGGGCTTCCTTTTGGCCTTTTCGACCCTTTTGAAAAAATGGAAAAATTTTACATTTTTCCACGCACCTCCTCTCTTCGAAAATTGGGCCCGACACGTGTTCTGAGGTGGGTCCTAAAGGAAATGCAGAGAAATTCTACCATTTGACTCTCTTTTGAAAAAAGGAAAATTTTCCAAGTTTTCCCCATAGCTCCGCCCTTGAGAAATACTTTTGACATGTGTCCCAATGTGGGTCCCAGCGGAACTATGCTTCCCCTTTTACTTTTAACTCTTTTTTCTCAAAAGGAAAATTTTCCAATTTTTCTCTACGGGTCCGCACCTCACCATTGGATCGGGCAAAACATTGACTATTTCCCATCGGGCTCATAGGCCATTTTTGCTATTTTAACCTTTATGAAGCAAAGAGGTGAAAAGTTTGAAATGCCTCTGATGGTCCGTCTCCCCCATGACTTTTCAAATTGCCACGTGTCACCACGGCGCACCTTGAGGCGGTCCCAAAAATTTGATATCTTGAACGAGCGCGGGCTCGCCACGTGTCCTGCTCCGGCAAAATTTGTTTGAAGGCTTGAAGCTCAGTGGAAGGTGCCACTTTTCAAGCTCGAGGCAGTCTCCTTTGGCCGTTGAAAAGTCCAAGCAAATATGCAAAGTGAGCGGAGTGCCCCATGTGTCATCATGGTGCTTCTCCAAGATGGTGCCCAAGTTGAAGACTCTGAACGAGCGCGAGCTCACCACGTGTCCTTGTTCCGCCAAACTGCTCTAACTACATAAAAATTTGTCTAAGTATGGGAAAGCAGTAAGAGAAACCTCCACGTGTCCTTCCGGCGTTACTCCAAGACAAAGCCCAAAAGCAGATCTTTAAATGAGCGTTGTTCCTCCACGTGTCTCTGGACTTCCGAAAACATTTTGAAATTTGTCTAAGTATGGGAAACCCAGTGGAAGCCTCCACATGTCTCTTTCCTGCCAACCCTCCACGTGTCCTCCCGGCGCTACTTCAAAGCCAAACCAAAAGTTGATTCACAAATGAGTGTTGTTCCTCCACGTGGGAACTTTTTTAAAAATAAGGATTTTCATGGAATTTCCAAAGTATTAAGTTGATCGCGTCCAACCAAGAGGTGCCATGTTCCCCTGTCGACTAAATGATGCAAATTTGACTGGGAGAAACACCCGTCAAACCGTAAAATACAAAGAAACGTCCATTCGAGCCTAGAAAATGAAATTTTCTTCAAGGATGAGATTTTAGAAATGTTGCAAGGCTCAAACACGACCCTTAGGGACACATCAATTCATTTTTCTTTGAGTATTTAGGGAAAAATAGCAGGGACAATAGATCTTGTCTATGGAAAATGGAGAAAACGGGAAAATGCAAGATCTGAAGGAACAGAGCATGGGAGATTCAAAATACAAAGCTTTTCCAGAGGAACAAAGGAACCATGAGACAAACACAGACCCACACATGATCTTCAACCTAGGAATAGATTAAAAATGGCAAAAGGAGCAACCAAGCACAATGTGGGGAAGAATAAAATGACAGAGGTGTGAATTAATAAACCTTCAAAGGCACAAATGGGGCGAGACAATTTTGAGCACCAACAATAGGGTCAACAAGTTGGGGTACTCATTTATAGTGGGGTAACCCACAATCGTATTGATGCCTCATTGGTTGAGAGGCGAGGATTACAAACAGAGGATTTTGAGGGCTTCAACAAGTTGTAGCCAATGGAGAGTCTATGAGGTGCACACGGTGGGTCCCCTAAGTGAGCATCATGATGGGTAACTATATAGTTATCGATGATTTCCACATTTTTGGTATGGGAGTGACCAACATAGTGTTGGGAGTGTAGTGGCTTCACTCTCTTGGTGAGTTTCGGACTAACTTTCAGACGATAGAGCTGAAGTTTAAGTCTAAGGGTAGGAATGTGATTTTGAGGGGATTATCTACAGGAGCACCTAGGGTGGTTATAGCTGAGGGGATGGAGAGGACGTTCGGAACGGTGAGGAGTTTTATTATTGCGGATCGATGTGGAGTATGATGGATGTGGGTGTGACCAGCAATGTTGCACATGAGATAGTTACAGAGATTGGGATTACAGGTTTAGATCATCTGAGTTTATCATTATGTTGGTCATCTGAAGTTTCGGTAGACTGGAGATCTCATTTGCTTGTTGAGTACTCCAAGTACCGACACACTTGTGAGATTCTGGATGGCCATGTACAGGATGACAGCTACATATTAGAGGATGAGATGATCTTCTATCAGGGAATATTGAGCCTTGTGTCAGATTCATGGTTGAGGATGGAGATATTGCGACATGTGCATTGTTCTTCCATGACTGGGCACTTGAGCTTCGATGAGACCTACAGGTTCATGTCAAAGAGGTTCATATGACATGGGTTGAGGGAGGATATCCACAACTTTATACATGCATATACGATTTGTCACTATGACAAGTCAGAGCTTACGAGTTCATCATTTTTGAATCGACATGGGATAACACTCCTATGCATTTTGCTACTTCTATGCCCGGTGAGCACTTCACCCACGTGTTAGTCAGTGGAGAGACAAAATTGACTCATGGTTATTCAATAGGTTCACATTCAACGCAGGAGGTGGACTATGTGGAGCTAATATTGTCGGTTGACTGTCTACTGGAGTCTTGGGACTTTTCCTCCACAGGACACATTGAGATACATTATGAGGAGCCTTGCTCTCACACAAGTGCAGGTCATGTGGGAGAGTTAGCACCATTTGTGCATATACAAGTTGTTTCATAGGTTGATTCAGGGGATTCTATAGGATTTAGAGTGAACTTTCATACCCAGGAGTTGATTGGAGAGGTAGTGAGTGATCACATGATGATAACCTTGCATTGGCAGGGATTGGACAAATTGGCAATTTCGGTGTGGGTACCAGTGGAGAGTCGGTGTGGGCATCATACTACTTTAGGAGCAACATTGTTCTCTACACGGCATAGAGAGCATGATCACTACATGGGGTGTCTTGGTTACTTCGCATCACACCGATCATTAGTTGACTACAGGGTGAGGTGGAGAAACTTACAGGCGTGGTATTTAGCTTCTGCAGCATGACAGGATAATGCTTGGGGTCAAGCATTTCTCGGGAAGGGAGGACTGTAATGTCCCCTTTCTTACGCCAAAGGCCTAAGGGTCAAGTCGAGTCCAAGCCATGGTCATACCCAAGGGGCTGTGGACACTGGGAGCTTTTGGGAAGGGGCCGCTTGATGCTAATATTCAAGTTTTGCGTTTGGGGGTCACTTTGGACCTTGGCGACTTAAACATGAAAAATAACTTTAGTTACTTTTATTTTATTGACCCCTCCATGGAATGAAACGCATCTAGGGTTATTGGGGCTCTTTTGCCGTGGGAAGTATATAAGGAGCTGGGTGAGAAAGGAAAAGGGAACTTTTGGCATACATTTTATTGACCCTTCACGTGCAACTGTTGTTTGTGCATCTACAACTTGTGGAGTGAAATCCCATAGGGACCCTAGCTTCGGTGGTGAGAGACCCATCCCTAGCTAGTAGGGCATTCTTCGGTAGTGAGAGATCTACCCTAGTCTGTCATTTTGGAGCCACCTTCTAGGTTGTGTTACAGAGAAATTATCAGAGGTTTCAGAGGAAGGAATTTGAGGGTTTTGGGGGCATTTGGGGAAGATAATCAGAGGGTTCCCGATTAGATTTACGACAACCATTTGGGCAGGGCTTAGCATCACTTTGAAGGCATCTACAACAATTTCCAACCCTTTTCCAAGCTAGGTGACTTGCAGCCTTTATTTGGAGGGTTTCCAGTTGACCCCTTTCAGATCTAAAGGTTGAAATGTCATTTCCTCTATTTTCTAATGTTATTTCTGAAGACTCTTAATTTTTGCTCTAGTATTTGGAGAGTTACGAACCTCTGAAGTTTCCTAGTTGTCTAGGGCACGCTGTGCTTTTTCTGGCAGCATTTTAATTTCTGTAAAACTCCAAAAACAATTTTATTATGTCCTTTATAATAATATCAAGCTCTCTTTAAATTTTCAAGTAATTCGAGTGGATATTTAGGGAGATATTAATTTTCTTTAGTTCGTTGTCCTTTTTGTAAAAATATGCAAAAATCAACATTTTATGTGGCTGCAAATTTTCAATATTTTGTGCATTTTTAAGTGGTATCCCACAAGGGATGTTTCACAATGCATGCCCGGGTTCATTTCAATTACATTCTCCAAAATAAATCTTAATCAAGTTCGATCTCCATGTTCTTACAATACATCTTCCCGTAACCTTCTAGAATCATTTGTAATGAACTAAGTACACTCTTCCTTTGTATTTTCAAGTCCATATCTTATCTAGCATATTAGTTACAAGTATAAAAACAATATTCTAATTGTGATAATTAATGTTGAAGATTATGAATCAGAATATCCACCTATTATTGACCCTTACATCCTTTATTGTACGTATTTCACTAAAATAAATTAGGTTTTATGTTAAATCTAATCAAGGTGTAAACATTTGGGTGAATCGACTCGTGGTTTGATCTTAGCATCCACCTTAGCTATCCTAGGGCTTGTTTATTATCTTCTTTGTTGTTCTTGGTGATGTACTTATTTTCCTATCTATCATCATCATTAACCCTTAGCTCTTTTACAATCTTTTCCTTCAACCTAGGGATCTCGGTCCTCTGCCACCGAGGATATATTACTCCCCTTATGTTAGTATACACCATGCCACCATGACACCTACTCTAGGTTCCTATTATATAACTAATATATATTTTTATATTGTTCTTAATATCAACGTTGATCATATCCAAGGTGAAGGTTCCAATAACAACCATGCTACTCACTCTCATAATCTCCTTGAAGATGAAATACACCACCTTATGCACTTCTTACAAGTTAACCCCACTCATATTGATCATATCCTTTAAATGCAAGAGATAAACTTAATAATGTTTCGATCTCTTATATTGAGACATCTTTTATTCCTACTTCTATAATCCTTACTTCCTTTGCAGCACCTAATCTTTCATACACAATGTTTTTATGCCTCTTCCGCATCCACTATTGCTACTACACATCCCATATCAATTCCTATGTGTTTGCACACTTCTCCCACTAGAACGCAAGCCCTTGAAACCCTTCATTCATACTCTCCCCTAGAACGCAATCCTTGAAAATCTCTACGTACAATTACAATAAGGTGTATCTGCTTCCACTCATGATATGGATTCTACTCAACTGCTTCACAATCCCCTTAAACTGAAGTGGTCTCTTATTTTTTCCCATTGGTTTTGTTGCTCATAACTCCCTACTTATGATAGAAAATGAGACCCCCCGAACATCTTTTCTCTTTCCATGTGGCTTATTTTGATTACATTTATCAGGAAATATTGCTCGCCAAACTCTTTCCTAGGAGTCTTCTGAGACTTTGCCTTGTAATGGTAGTATGATCTCCCCACACATTCTGTGCACTCTTTTACCACTTTAGCCAATCAATTTTGGTACAATTCTCTACTAACATTGGGGACAAAGTTTCTTATGCACAATTATCTAAGTTGCGACAAGGATCTACTGAGTCTATCAACAATTATGTCTTATGATACATGACCACACTTACCAAAATTATTGATATCCTATCCAATAGTGAACTACAAGATCTATTCACCCAAAGATTTTTTTCAACTTCGTAATAATTGGTCATGTTTGAAAATGTTCAATATTTTGACCATCTATATACGCTTAAGGAGTGTGACACTAAGTTATTACATATAAATAGGCTCAAGTATGTTGTTAGCACCCCTCCTACATCTACTATCAAATTTCCAAGTAAGACCGCATCTAAAGGCAAGACTAATGATGTTGAAGTTACTTTTGAATACACTCTCAACGTTGTTTCTCAACCAACTAAATACGAATCCAACAATTGCTTGAGTGTAGTCTTATATCTCTCCCTCCACCATTTGAGGTTGATACAAGCAAGCCTCAAAGTAATAATTTTGATACCAATGCCTATTGCGATTATCATCGATGTATTGGTCACTTCACCAATATATGTCTTAAGCTCCACCATATCATTCAATACCTCATAGACTCAATGTTATTGAATGGGATGAACCCATTGAATCTTCCAAGCCAACCAATGATAATACCAAACTCAAAATCTTCAATGATCCACTTCCTAAGCATAACAATGATAAATATATAATTGAAATGCATAATATCTATCACACGACACCACCACCATCCTTTTATGATCACCCCTTAGATGCAATTATTGGCACTACCACTCGTACATCATCTCCTACACCACTCATTACTTCTGATGACTCGATATAAGCGATATTTTTTTCTTTGATACTCTATGTATTTGTGTCTCTATTAAGCAAGTACATATACACGGTGTTTTGTTGACCCACACAATAAAGATAATGTTTTCACTCTCACATTACTTCAATCTCTTGGTATTTCTACACAAAATCTTGCATTTCATACTAAACCTTGATATCGTCATATTACTTTACCCATCACCTGTTGGTTCTATGACTACTACAAACTCATTATTGGTTGTTGCCACTCTTAGTTATGGTACCTTGAATTTGGGTCTCCTTGGTCACACGATGTTAGGGCTATTCCTTCTATCACCCACCAATGTGTCAATTTTATCCATAACAAAGAGCAAGTTGTCGCCATTCGAGGTATCGCCTTTGACGCTTCCTCTCCTAGTTTTCCTAGACCTTCTTCTACAACTTTTACCCATATACCTAGCACACCTATGGATGGGTATTTAGTTCCACACAATGTCACACACACCTCTAGCCCTCCTAGGCTTATCCCGATATTTGTGGCCCTTCATACTAATTCTCATAGATCTAGATATTCTAGGTCTCCTTATAGTCCATTGGTTGTACACACCACATCTCATGGTTTTGGCTCTCTTAGGTCTCCTAATGGTCATTTAGTTGCACCTACTACCTCTCATAGCTCTAACTCTCCTATGTCTCTTTATAGGCCTTTGGTTGCACACACTACCTTTCACGGCTTCCGCTCTTTCAGATCTTCTAATAAGCCTTGGTTTCACACATTGTTTCTCATGGGTCCTCCTCTCACAAAGATTTATCCAGGTCCTCTAGTGCATATAATCTCTCCCAAGTTTCTCATATGACTTATAGTGTCCATGGTATGTCTAGGAGTACTCGCTCTTCTAGCTCTCCATGAAGGTATTTTTCTTTCCACACTCATCATACATCTTTGTCCTCCTTTGGATCATCTTTTGCAACCATTACCACTAATGTGCCTCTTGCATTTGAGTCATCTCCTTCTCTATAATCGAGGCCTAAGCCTCCACCCCCTTCATAATTTGCTTCGCCTCCTTCAAATACTTTCATTGGATAGCTCAATGCTACCCCTCTTTTGTGTACATAGCTAAGCACTTTGAAAATACAAAAACAAAATCATCTATTTACAAAAATAAAAAATCATGACATGTACATTTCACTTGAGTTATTAGCACTTTACATTATACATGTTGTTTGTCACTTTGGTTTGATAGATAGCATGCTTCTTTACTCTTTACACACGTGTTCACAAGATGTTTTTAGCATGATGCATGATATACACATGTGATACATGATGACAAATGTTGGTTACCCATTTATCCAGACTTCCTATACATTTGGGCGCATCTATTTTATATTGCATCCAAATTTTATTGTTCCATTATAGTTCTTTTACACTTCCTCATTATCTTTTATTACATATATTATGTACATGTAATTTTTGAGCTAACATGACTAACACATGTATCTTATGTAGCATCGGTATATCACATTTTACATATTTCACATATCTTAGCTATTATATCGTGTACATGTTTTGACACTTATTTTACGCATACTTGCTTGTGTGCAGGTATTATCACTTACTTTTATCATTTCTTATGGCCTATGTGCCTCGATTGTCTAGTGACACCAAGGGTGTCCCATGTTTATGGCATCATGCATATTTTGGTTGTTATTGTTTTCTCTTGTTTGTGAGCCTATGGGCGTTGATTGTCTTGTGACATGGTAGGTGTCCCATGTTTGTGGCTTTATGTCTTATGAGTGGCATTGTTTGCATAATTCTCACATATGATTTCACTATTGTTGTACATACATGTATTTATACTATTGTTGTTATCATCTATATTATTTATATCTACTTTTATCATTTTTTTCTTGTGTGTCATTATTTCCACCGTGCATGCAAACAACTTCCTTTTCACACCTATATAGGTTATTCAAATAAAATGTTTTATTTGTGTACTTTGGAGGGTGAAGAGTTTGGAAAATATCTCAACTCGCTCCACCTCAAATGTTTTTACATATAAAGCATTTCAAACCGACACACCTATCATTGCATTTTCATGACGTGTTGTGTCAAGCAATTTCATTTCATTCAACTAGTCTTTTTAATCTATTCATATGAAAATAACTTTAACTATTCATACACTTCTACAATCTTCACATTCCTACACTTCTACAATCTCATCTCATCTACTACCTTACAATACATTTTGCATATTTTATTTTCAAGTTGAAATTTAATGTTGATTATGACAAAACCTATACACCCAACTCCTTTACAACCCCATATTTGGACATTTAGTGCCTATAGCTTAATTTAGAAGCTTTCTGATGACGAGTCTTCCATTTCATAGTTCTCTCAAAGACAAAAACTCTATCATTCTTTATCAAGGTATTCTTACTCGCCAATCTTAGGTGATGAACCCTCACATATTACGGGGTTGTGTGGGGTTGAGATTGGGGGCAAATAGCTCTTCCCAAAAGTACGATGAAAAAACAGAGAAAATTTATATGAGACAAAATAAAACAGTATTATATACAAGGAAAAATGCCTACATTTATCATTCTTTCTAGTCTTTTGTGATGAGCCCGCACCTCTTGCTAGTGGTGTGATGTTAGGATATGAGGAGAATGCACTTACTCGCCTACATCTTTCCTTTGGTGATGAGCCCTTGCTTCTGTTAACTTAGAATGGGGCGGGATGTAGGGGGTCAATGAGAAAGCTTTAAGTCGAGTGTAATGTAATGTAAAGTGCCTAAAATATAAAAAAACCCAAAAGATTGTTTAAAAGCCCATGTTGAAAGAAAGAACCACCTCCTAAAACTAGATTCCGCAAATCAATTGGTCATCCATGGATCTAAGTCTAAAATAAACCTACACAAAGATATCTTTGCCCTAACCCCGCTTGCAAAATCCCAAAAATAAGATTACAAGTTTCATTAAATCAACATTAACTCATATCTCACACATCCATTTATGTACCTTATGTCCTTCTTGACTTATGGTGACGAGCCCTCGCATTTCACTAGTTGTGTGGGGTTAAGAATGGAGTAAGACGTACTTATTTCCTCATTATTATCATTATCACAAAGTTTTGCCAATGAAATGGAAAAGTATTGGAATTATCGAAAAGTAGCTTTCTAGTGCTAATATTTTTTAAATTATCGGTAAACACTTTTGAATGGAGCTATGAATCAAAGGCGTCTTTGTGAGGTTTTGAACCTAGGTGGGGATGAACACAACTAGCACATTTTACCAACTCACTTACACCTCGTCATGTTAATGCATCATTCACATCCATTTCATCATGTTTTATCATTTGCATTGCCTTCAAAGCATTCATTTGAAAATCATAAAAACATCATACATTATTAACCACTCAAAGTTCATAAACAAGAAAAAATACATTTTAAAGCTAATGTATGTTAGCGAGTGTCAAACCAAAAGGATCATGTGTGTGTGTCAAATTCTAGTACATCACCATCATATTCAAGCGAAAGTGTTGTCCACATACTCAATCATGAGTCAAAAATCTAAAAAAATGATGTATACAAAAAATCAAGTAACAATTTGCGTACCTTTGAGGCCCTTGCCAGCGATTCGAGGGATCCAATTGCGGATCTTGTGTCGTTTATTATGTCCCACCTAGGATCCTTTGTATGTTGACTGCGAGAATGTCCATGAGAACCTCTTATGTATATGGCTCTACTTTAGCTAGCTCGACTTCCTCCTCTAGAAAATATCCCACGATAATCTACAACTTGTTGCTGAGAGAAGCATTATTTACCGAAGAGCCTAGTGCACTATACGAAGTTTGGATAATGCATCCACACCATGCCATGGTATGGAAAAGATGTTTGCATGATTACTTGTGAGTGTCGTGCAACCCTAGATCTACAAGTAGGGAATTTTGGATCATACCTGAGGGGAAGAAAAATAGGTCGAGAGTAGTCTTACGTATAAGCTATCTCCACTCCGAGGTGGTGCCTAAAATCATAACACTTGCATACACATATAATAAGTTACACAAATTCTACTAACAACTAATCAAACTTAAATTTAGTGATAAAAAGGAGAAAGCTTAGAGTTACTCACTCGGATCACCCTCTTCCTAATCGGGAAGAACTTGTCATTGCCTTCACCTCGATGCCTCTTCACTCTCCTCTCCGAGAGGTACATCGCCTCCTACAATTTTCCCTCAATCTAAGAAGCTTCTCCCTACCCTCACCTAGCTCATACAACATGTTTGAGTGCTCTTGAGAGCTATCTTATTGGCACTCTTAGCACCACAGTCTCCATCTTAACATGTGTAACATATCGTCTCTAATATACATGCTCCCTTTGAGTATCGTTAACACAATGTCAGGAAGAGTATCAACATATGGGTGCCCAAATTCTTGAGGCACCCATCCTACTAGATGTACCTCTCTTTGTCCCCTCCTATCAACCAATTGTGTGGTCCTTGAGCACGCACCTAATGATGTCCCCTCTTCTATCCATAGTCTAAGCATGTCCTCGTAAGGTTCTATTAGCTATCATTTATGGTCAATGTGCCAATTGTTAGGGGTGTTGCTCTATTAGGAGTCATATCTACCCATCTTATTTCTTTAATAGCAATAATCTCAATGCCCCTCCGATAGGGGATGACCCTCTCATATACCCATGACATAACTAAAGTGGAATGGCATAAAGCCAATGAGCGACATTTGAAAATTCAACATGAGTCATGGTAAGCAATGACCATGATATCCCAACCCTAAGAAAATACTATGTCATGATCCTTAATGTTGTGTATAATAAGAGCTCAATATTATAGGAGCATGTCCTCGCCCTTGTCTCCAACCAAACGTGAGGCCAATACTCAAAGAATGACCTTGTGTAGGTTGGTGATAAGGGTCTACTCCACACTAGTCAATTTAACTCCTTGCTTAGCACCCACGTCGAGTGCCCCTGCAAGCGGACCTCATTCGGTGAGCTAGCCTCCTTGAGGGCTAGCCTCCTCCTGTGACTAGTACTCCCAAAATCCCATAAGCATCTTGTAGTGTGATAGTCCATTGTCGTGGGCATTCAAAAATCAAAATGCAGTTTATTCAAAGCATTTGAGTAGGTCAAGAAATCACATTACAATCTCTTGGCTAGAGCAACAAACTTGGTCTGTGCCAATATCCATATCCCTACCCTTCGTAAACAATCAATCTCTTCCTGACGACTCAACAAAGGAATAACCCGAGCCAACCACTCATGTTCTCTAGCCCTACTCCACCTCACCTAGTCTCCTGCATCATCAAAACATGTATTAGATCCCACAACAAAAATTCTCAAAACACATAAAATAATAAATAGTTAACAAAATTTTAAGCCTCTCGAGCAATGGTTACACAACCATCGATCTACCGGGATCGACAATTTTTCCCACAACTAAAGTCGCAGCTCTAAGCCCCCAAAAACTCAAATAAATCAAATAAATGCAAGAGTTCTTAAAAACAAAGCTTGCATTCCTATTCCCCATCCCCATACAAACATTTTAACTTAAGTTTGTGCAATTTCATCCCCCTAAGCCATTTTTAAAGCAAAAACCCAAAACCTAGGGCATGTGATGAAAACAAACATAACTCACTGTCTCTAAGGCCCACTAGTTGTTGTTGGGTTCGTTTTCATCCTCATTGAATGCTCTTTGAATCAACTATGTTCGTGCATCAAACGGTTTCGGAAAATCTAGAGCTCTAAAATAGCAAACTCACAAATGACAAATGATTTTTAAAATTAGAAATAGTTTCTTATATATAATGCTTTTAACGCAAATAATATATTTTTGTTACGTTAACATTTGTGTGAGTTTTGCGGTGTTGGTGAGGTGGGGGCATTTTTCTCCCCGCTTGGATAGTAAGTAATTTGTCTTTTCATTTTCAAGTATTTTTTATTTTATTATATTGTTGTGTTTGATTACCATTTTGGCTACGGTGTGGAATGTCTCGGTTGGCATCACTTCATCACGAAAGTGGGTCAAGTAACTTCAGAATCTGTCCAATTTTGAGATATGCCATACTTGGAAATCGAACTCCCGCCCATTAATGATAGACACGCTACTCCAAGAGCGCAATACGTATGCACCCAAAATTTACATGGTGCAATATACGGAAAAACACTTCTCCAATGATGATAAAGTTCCATTCAAACAAGAACAGAGTCCAGAGCCCTCTCACTTCTCTTTGCAAGACTCCTAGTGCTCTCTAGATTAGCCTAAAACCCATTTTCTATGATTTTTCATTTTAAGTTGAAATTTTTGTTAACCTTAGCGAAACCGTCGGTCAAGCTAGAAGAGCAGTTGCACAACCGACTAAATCAAAATTAAAACGTGTCCAATGCACAATTCAATGACGATTTGATTTTCGCTGTGGTTACTTGGCCAATTTTGCTAAAAACTAGCACATTGATTTCTACTTGGTTTATTTTGTCATTTTTGTTGTCTAATATATTGATTTCTTTCGTGCTTGCCAAATCTTCCATGCTAAAAATATAATTCATTAAATTCTCCACTCTCAACACCTTATAAATGGCTCTCTTTCGTATTATTCACAGGTTGGTTTCTGAATTTTTGAGAGAGGTTATGATGGCATATTGCTATAGACTTGGTGTATCTCAAAAAAGTGCTCCATTTGGAAAATCCATGTGAGTGGGTGAGCGACTAACGGTTATGTATCTTTCTTTCCGAGAGGTCGATTTTAATATCTAGCAATGTGGTGGCAAAGTATTATGTAAATGCCAGACATTTTTGCAGCAATCTGATCTTGTATTCTTCTTGCTGGACATTATATAACATAATTTTTACCATTAAAATTTGGTTTCAAGTGTGCAAACAAGCTCGCAAATCGATACGGTCAGATTGTATATTTGAAGGTCTTCAATATAATATACTCCATCAGAAAAACATAGCTAACTATTACATTAAGTTTTCTAAAATTGTCAACTATTTTCTTTGTTTTGTGACAAAAATATTTACTTTCAGATCAAAATATTTTTTCCGACTATCTTTTTATTTGGCTTTGGTATTAAAGAGGAAATTATGTGCCCGTTTTCGGACAATCAACTTACCATGTTTTTCAATTTTTTATTTTGAAAATACACTCAAGCCATCCAGACCTATGGCGATGTTGGATAAAACTTATTGACTAATGCTGTATTGAATAGACAACATCAAAAGTACAAAAGCAAGGAATTATATACAAACAATTTAGAGGCTCAAGGAGCCCAAGGCTAAGATGCATCAAGCCTTCATATCCACTTACAGTTGGATAGAATGCAAGTACCATCTTACAACAGTAGCCATCTAATGTGAAAGAACAATACCACTTCCACCTTCGGACTTAACATTCAATATGGGAGGTGCAACCATTTTTACAGTTGTGCAGCAACTGATTGTTGTTCCTCAATCGCTTCTACTGCTGGAAGAAGTGTGCAGACGAGGTTACGATCACCGTACACATTGTCCACACGCCTAAACAACAAAAGAACATGTTAGATATGATTTTCTGCAGTTGATTTGTACTATATCTGACTGGTCAATCTGCTAAACAAGGATTGGTGATAGCAATCAAAGGTGATGCAGGTTCCTAACCTGTTGAAGGCCAGAATTTCGATACATGAACCCATGAGGAAGGGAAGGCAGCAAGCTCCCTTGAATAAGGTTTCTTCCATTCATCTGCCATCACTGCTGACGCAGGATGAGGTGCTCCTAATTGACAACAAAGATATACACAATAAGAACAATTTTCAAGAAACACCTCATTTACAGACCTATTTGGTCATTTGTGCACACTAATATAATTTCATTTCATTTTATATTTCATTGTTGCCAGTACTTTGATTTTTCCTTCGTCATCTCCCTGTTTTTTCACTCCTTCATTAAATTTCATAACATAAGCTTTTATGAAGTTTGTATGGGACAGTCAAATGAGCATCATCTACAATTCATGATAGGTTTGTATCCTATCTTTCTACAAAATGCTGTTCTTAAAGAAATATGTAGTCAACCCCATATGTGATGTTTTCACTTTGGAGAGTGTTTTTTTCCTTCCCGAATCAATGAAAGCCAATGCAAATGTGAAGTAGACGGATTTAGAAAGAATATGTTTCTTCATGAATCAATGAAGTCACGAGTTACTTTATTAAGAAAGCATGCTTTAAATATTTGGTGCTTGGTCTTACTTTTAGAACATTATTGTTAATGTCCATTTTCCCATTCTCAATTTCCATAATCTCCTTTCTGATTGAGATAAGCGCATTACAAAACCTGTCCAGCTCTGCCTGTACTCGAGAAAACACATGTTCAAGAAAAGGTTCAGCTTATAGCAACCGCACCTCAGCCAACCAATGCCTATTGTGTGCAAGTACAAACCAAAGACACAAAAGATAATGCATACCTTGCTTTCACTTTCTGTTGGTTCAATCATTAATGTCCCTGGCACTGGCCATGACATGGTAGGTCCATGGAATCCATAGTCCATAAGTCGTTTGGCAACGTCTTCTGGTTCTATTCCAGCTGACACCTGTCCAGAACCATTAATAATCAAGCCAGGAAAAAGAAATTGAAGTTAACCGGGTGACATAATATTAGGTAAGCCATCTCTCCTTCCTGTGTAATCTCAGTATGCTTGTGGGTTGTTTGCCATTTTTAACTTCATTAATGTTTGCTTCCTGTTCCTTTTTTTTCTCATTCATCTTCCCACAATTAACTTAGACAAGACCTCTCTCATGCTCAGAAAGAAATAAGAAAATAAAAACTTAGCAATCACTGAAAAATTCAAATCTAAGATTTACTGGAATAGAGTTTGCACCTTGAAATGCCTCAAATCAATAATAAACTCATGAGCACAGGTCCCATTTTCTCCTCTGAAAAGCACAGGGTAGTATTCCTGCACACATAAGTAAACTTATTTGTATGTGGAGTCTAGACAACCAAGAAGAAGAAATTTAGGCAGAAACATTAAGAAAGAATAGGATACCTCTAGGCATTTTGCCATGTAGTTTGCATTCAGAATCGCTGTTTTCGAAGCCTCAGTAAGTCCCTGTGAACCCATCATTGCAATATATGCATACGATATTGGCAGAATCATGGCTGAACCCCATGGTGCAGCAGCTATCGTGCCAAGTGGTTGCAGTTTTCCTTCAGGAGCAGGAATTCCACTTGTTGGTACCTGTCATTACAGATTACTTAGCACCTATTCTTTGTCTACGGACAGGGATACAATACAAAATTCATTAAACCGTTGCATAATCTGATGAAAATTTCCTGATTCAGAAAACAACTCTCTCTAAATTGTTCATCTCACCTGTGATGCGATTTCATTGGATTGTTAGGGTTGGATCCACCATTAGAAAGGGCAAAAAGACTGTAAATAAGCAAAATTGCATCTCCAATTGATATGATATGTAACCTTCTGTAGTTGAAAATTTATAGTTTTGTTAAACAGGATTAGTCAAGGTATATGTTGCTTCCAATTGGTCATGGATGGTGGGATCTAAACATGGTAGCTTAGTCAACCTCTCATATAGCCATGTCAAATGCTTGGTTCAAGGCTTCAAATCCTAACAGAGATGAGGTAGGTTACGAGGTCCAAAGATGTCGTTTCTCGTATCTGCTGCTGGCTCAAAACTCTAATCTAAGATGGAGGTTTGTACACATGAATCCTCTCATAGCATGGATGCTGGTACAGCTTGTAGTTACAGATACAGATGCAGTTCAACCTAGTTCATCTAACAAGCCTTTCAGGCAGCCCCTTCTGTTAAAATAGCTGGAAAAAGAATCACTTCAAACCTTTCCCAGGCTTGGAGTTCTGAGAACCCTGCCCTGAAAATATTATTCTCCAAGTAAGCCCCTATACATTTAATGACATTTGGAAAGGCACAAAGACCTGTACAAAAATTATATTCAGAACAGAGAAATATGAGGTTCCTCTTACTCTGAAAGTAACTTTATATAAGGCATTTAAAAGACCTAAACCAGACAAAGCAAGGTGCAAGTCCTAGGTGATTTTGTTGAAACAGTTGCCCATTAGTTGTGGCATCTAACCTGAAATAATGTTTTACAAAAGTTGATATTAGGAAAGTAAACTGATGAAAACTAAGCTATTAGTGTATTCTTCACATGCATATTGCACTCTGCTAGGAGAGACATGTCATGGATTCCACACAAAATGAACATAGATTATGACAGACCAATTCATTTAACTGTAGCAATAGAGAGGTCTAATTATGGTTTCAAATTACATTGGGTTGTGAACTAAAATATGTGAGCTTCGTGAACTGCTTAAATTGTCAGCATTTGAAGTTTCAAAAGATAGGAAGAAATACCCGCACAAGATCTCAAGTACAGTTTACAAAACTAAACTAATTCTTTCTAAAAAGTGGCCAACTTGGTCTTTTTCTTCTAGGATTTGTAGGCCATTAGAATTAAATGATCCATCTAGAAACCCTTCAATGTCAACAATATAGGAAGAAATGCCTGCACGAGATCTTGAGTACAGTTTCTAAATTAATCCTTTCTAAAAAGTGGGCAACCTTCCCTTTTTCTTCTAGGATTTGTAGGCCATTAGAATTTCAATTAACTGATCCATCTAGAAACCCTACAAATGTGCATTTCAATGCCAACTTCCAAAGCATCATGAAGGAGGTTGCAATAATTGCAAACTTTGGATTACCTAAAACTTTTATTCTTACAAAACTATGGGGTTGCTTATACATCCTTCCCTACAAAAGATAAGTCACACAGACATGACTCCATCTGAATTCATTTGGGAAGAGTATCAAGGGGTCTCCACACTTTTCCACATGAATATGATGTTCTAATATAAATTCATCATGAATCAAATCTCTGGTTCTAGATCCTAACCTACTCTGTTTCATCAATGACAAGGCTTTCTCCTCGGTAAATTTGAATTTTCCTTACTCTACATATTTCTTTGTGAAATTCAAATTTCGTTTTGTGCATTTTGTAAGCACCTTCACACACACAACTGAAATGTAGATATAAACACTAATCAGCTCAGTGACTTCTATTCCCTTTGATCTGCATGGAAGCAGTAGTTGTATGGGGATCCTACAACAAACTGTAGACAGATCCTAAATGTTTCACATCTGGTCCCTCTGGTCAACATAGAGATGTTATTAATAAAGTAAACAAACATTTGAATTCTTCTCTGTCAATAGGTGAAGTCCAATATTTTGTTAAGCAGGCTAATTTACCAAATGCATAAAACAGTAACATGTAATTCTTATGAGATTCCTTAAAATGGTTCAAGTTAAGAAGGTCACTAACCTGACCATTGCATTTGAGCAAACAGGACTTCTGAGTCCTGACCTAATTATTAATTTATTATTAACTTAGTTATGACGATCAAATCAGTGCTTATGCCAAGTACAAATATAGAGGGTGGGGGGGGGGGAGAAGAGATAATGGGGACATAATATGGCTTACCACAGGATGTGATGGCAAAAATGGTGCCAAATGCTTCTTTACTCCTATAGGCCCCATACCAGGACCACCACCTCCATGTGGAATGCAGAATGTCTTGTGAAGATTAAGATGACATACATCAGCTCCTATTCGACCTGGGCTTGTCAGTCCCACCTGTATCACATGAAAAATGCAAAAGCTGGCTTCATTAGATGGCTTAGCAGCAAAATAAAAAACCAAAATAATGAAAAAATTACAAGTCCGTTTATTTGCTTAAGTGATATTGTACCCCATTCCGAAAATTTCCCAGTCAAACATTTGCTCACGCTTATTGTCATATACTTACTGGAATTCTCTGATTTGTAGAAATATCTAAATGTATTCATATTCATATTAACTGACTAAGATTATCTTCCATTGAGTTTGGTCATTTCTTCCTTGAGATTACATTTGCCTCAACACTCGTGATTGAACATTAATTCACATAAGTTGCAACACTGGGATTTGAACTTAGCTCTACGTACACAAAATCCTGTTGGTGATACAAGTATCAAAGTTAATTCAATGAGCATCTTTTCAAAATCCAGCTACCCTGAGATTCATAAGTTTAATCAACTATAAGGAGAAGAAAGAGTACATATTTTAATGGTCTATTCAAGATTAAAACTGCACTAATCCTCCTAAAAAGTAAAAATATTTTCAAAATTCAAGGAAACAGAGTACATGGTTTGGCTAGCCACAATATAAACAGAAATGCTGTATGTTTCAGAGGTTACAACATTTTGTGCCATTGAGTTGCCTTTCAAACTTTAGTATTTCTTTACTAAGGATTGTTTTCAACTTTTGAATGAATTATGTGTAGTGAAAAATCGATAAGGTTAATTTGTTGCAATGCATCCTGTCAGTAAGTTTAATCAACTATAAGGAGAAGAAAGGGTACATATTTTAATGGTCTATTCAAGATTAAAACTGCACTAATCCTCCTAAAAGTAAAAATATTTTCAAAATTCAAGGAAACAGAGTACATGGTTTGGTTAGCCACAATATAAACAGAAATGCTGTATGTTTCAGAGGTTACAACATTTTGTGCCATTGAGTTGCCTTTCAAACTTTAGTATTTCTTTACTAAGGATTGTTTTCAACTTTTGAATGAATTATATGTAGTGAAAAATCGATAAGGTTAATTTGTTGCAATGCATCCTGTCAGTAAGTTCTGTCAGGTATAAATCAAAATTATTTTACTCAACCATGTAATTGTTTTCCTCCTTAAATCACCTGACAAGGTCCTGGAGTACTCTTTGTTGATCTAAGGAATATTTTACCTTACTGGTAAGATGATACTGGCTAGTGGTCCCAAATTCCAGTAATACTAATATTAATACACCACCTCCTGTAACCTAGTAACAAGATACTAGAAAGTATCACCTACACCAACTTCACCACATTTAAATTCTTCTGTAGGAAAACTTAAATGGACTCTTAGCATTCGGGTTCCTGAATGACCTAAAATTCTGAGACAATTCAGGAATTAGAACTCTTCAAGATCTCATTGCAAAGACATGTAATTGATCTTTGTTATTACAGAGCTTATACATGTACACTTTCCATATTAGGATCTAAAGGAAGCGAAAGACTACAATGCATATCCATGTCTGCACTTACTATATGCGTATTAAAAATACCATGTGTTTAATTAAACAGCTAACCTAAAAGCTAAAAAATTAGTCCTTTTCAATGCTCTTTTATCCCATTACCAATCCCATTTTCCCTCACTTTTAAATACAAGTCCTTGCAGAAAGCTCTGAAAATTTTAACGGACAAGGATTTTGAGAAAAAAAGATGACAGAAAAGTTCAGAGAATTGATGGGCAAATGAACCTAGAGTAAGAAATGGGAATATCCTTTCCAGATTGAGAAGTATGAACAATTCACCTGTGCATTCATGTTTGCACCATCCATGTAAACTTGACCACCGTTGTCATGAATGATTTGGCATATCTTATCAATACCCTCCTCATATACACCATGGGTTGAAGGATAAGTAACCTGCACAAAGTGAAATAAGCTTCTTCAGAAAGTTCATACCAATGCTATACTTGGTATGCACAAAAAAACATTTTCCTTGCTCCTCCTCAACAATCCAAATATCACCCAATTGCAAGCATCGGTGAAGATAGAACAAAAACATATCACAAAGATGGACATCCATAACTATTAGGCATCCACATTTGAGTTGGCCTAGAGTGAAATAAATTGACCACGAAACCACGCAAACATTATTCCTGGTAACTGAAAGAATTCCACACATGTTATGTCTGCTAGTGCTGGATCAATCCAAATGGGGAAATGCCCAGCTAAACGGTAATGTCATTAGTCAATCAACTATATGTCTTGACAAAAGACAGCTTTTACCTGCATGCATGCCAGCATATCTGGGGATCCAGGTACGGGCCCTGCAGGGTCTGGGTACAGTACAGTACATACTTGGCACATGTACGTGCCCGGTATGCTGGGGAAACATTCCGGGCACATGGTACAGTACGTACCTGGCACAGGTACATACCCTGGTACGCTGGGAAAACATCCCGGTCACATGGTACAGTACCTACCATAAAAAAATGTTTTTCTCCTTTTTTTCCTTTTTACTAAGTTCTAAGTACTTATTCTAAGTTTGACCAATGAATATCATGACATTTGGCATTGAATTATCATTATGTTTTGTGGTTATTTAGCTTATTTTGTTTACTCTATGCATATTATATGGTTAAAACTTAATTTGCTTATTTTTTATATTTTTTGTACAGCCGTACCCAAGGCCCCTAAAAAAAATAGCCATACCGGCATACCAGGTTCCCATCCCCATATCCATACCCTTACTGGCTGCCTAGCAGCCTATCATAAATAGTATTGTCGGTACTTACCATAAGCGCTGCAAGGTTGTTCTTATGCTCCTCTGCAGCTTTCCTGAGTTCCTCTATGTTAACATTTCCTTTAGCATCAGTGCCAACAGCAACAATTTGCATGCCACACATAGCAGCACTTGCAGGATTTGTTCCATGAGCTGAGACAGGAATGATACAGACATTCCGATGACCCTCTCCTCTTGCCTGTGACAGTTTACCACACAAATAAACACTAAATAAGGGTCTAAGCACTAATCTTGACAGATGTTTTGGGTATGGTCCAGATAGATTGAGCACATACTTGATGATAAGCACGGATGACCATCAATCCAGCGTACTCGCCAGCTGCACCAGCATTGGGTTGTAGAGAGAAAGAGTCAAACCCAGTTATGTCACAAAGAAGTTGTCCCAAAACATTGAACATTTCCTGCAATAAAATTTGCAAGCTTAAGCTGTTTTGAAATAAAAATTTACAATTATGTTAAGAACTTGCATAGTTTTCTAGGTTTCACATAAGAAAGTGACTGTCTAACCTGGTAACCAGTAGCCTGATTTGGAGGTGCAAAAGGATGAATGTCAGAAAAGTTGGGCCAAGTAATGGGCATCATCTCCACAGTTGCATTCAGTTTCATAGTACAGGATCCCAAGGGTATCATACTGTGGCACAAGGAGAGATCTTTTGCTTGTAACCTATGAATATACCGGAGTAGCTCATGCTCTGTGTGATACCTGACAGTATCAGCACAATTAAACATTTTTAGCAGGGACATTAAAAATCTTTTGAACAAAGCAACAACCCTGAATAGATATATTTAGCACTAAACCTTACGTGTTGAAAATTGGATGTGTCAAATAAGGACTATCCCTGACAAGGTGTTCTGGAATGCCACACTGAACCTCTGGAGCAAGGGACTCTGCTGTGAAATTTGCCTGAGTGACATGCAAAATTTGTCAGCAATGAGAATGAATGAAAACTATAAGGCAAGATAAGAGATCTGACATATACTTACAGATTTATTCCTGCAAAAACTTTAAGCAGTTTATCCAAGTCTTCTAAGGTTGTGGTCTCATCAAAGGAAACGGTAACCTGCAACATTCAGAGTAATGCATTGAAATTTGCCATTGGGGCACTCTGATCTACTGAAAACAGTTAATCCTTAAAATAAAATCACATCATATATCAAAATGCAAGTCAAAGGAAGGCTATATTCTCTTTAAAATAGTTAAAAGTAAATACCATATTCTGAGCATAGTAACATGCCCTGTTTACAAGATACTCACCGTGTTTGAATCTACAACACGTAGATTGATCTCATTCTCAAGAGCTGCTTCTGAAATGGCCTTGGCATCTGAACATTTCATCTTCACCGTATCAAAGAAGGGAACATCCTCAACATTCACAGTGCCCAGTTTCTTCAATCCAATGACAAATGCTCCTGCCAGACCATGTACACGTTCTGCAATTTTTTCAACCCTTCTGGGCCATGATAGATTGCATACATAGCAGACATGTTGGCAAGCAATGCCTGGATAGATACACTCAACAATCAGAATCAATTCAAGTAAACTGATCATCTCAGCCAGGAGATGTTCAAAAATATTGTATAAATGCAAAATAGCTGCTCTTTCGTATTTTACAAATAAAGTAAAGATCTCCAGTCATTCAGTTTGCAATCATGGGAAACTAAATCAATTACTTATGCAGCTGCAGAAAGCTAGACCACACGGAGAACTCTATGATCTTATATTTCCTATTGTTCTGTTGAGCATACCTATGCACGGGACTAAAGTGTAATAAATGATCTGATCAAATCCAATTCCATATATCCCAACCAAACTAAGGCAATTACACACCCAAAAATGCTGCTGGAAAGTGTCATAAACGATCTGATCAAAATTCAATTCCATATATCCCAACCAAACTAAAGCGATTACTCATCCAGAAATGCTGGAAAGTACAAAGAGCTTGTCAATCGAATTCATTCTAGGTTGCAATAAACCTTACTACCCAAGGGACTAAAGTACAAAAATGCACTGAGACCTGGCAGTATACAGCTCCATATACCAATTATGTCAAATTAGGCATAGGCAGAATATATGTGAACAGATTCACATATATACAGCATTTTATGGCCACTATCAGGTCGATTTATTGCATTTGAGCACCCTGGATGGTGATTATGTTGGGGTTCGCTTTGAAGGGCACTCGAGTACCATACATGCACCAGAATCAGATCGTATACAGCTCCGCCAATGGCAACCTAAACATAAACATATCCATATATGGCCAGATGCACATATGCCTTGCTGCATATGATGAGATTCTGATGCATATATTGCACTTCAGGATAATGATTGTCACTTTCCATTTGGTAACCCTGTCATTGATTGCCACCATAGTTCTAAATGTCCAAAATTCACACAGGCCAATGGACATCAAGAGTAAATAAAACCACGCAACTAACACTTATGGATTTTAATTGGAGAAAAATCTATCACTGCATCAAACAGAGCAAGCATATCTATATCATATTATTTTGTGAGAGAATCTACTAGCTGCTCATATAAGTAAGTGCAAGATCTATTAATTCAGGTATCGGCATGCTAATGAGCCTTCACGAACCTTATATTATGTTTCTAAGGGGTACAGATTAAAGCTACATTGAGAGAGACTACAAAGTTATATGAATGTAAATGCTACACTGAAGACATTTGGTGTGGATAGTCATTGACACTCAGAGCAAAAATCAGGGTAGAGAAGTAAATGAATAAGGATGGGGCTATATTATGTATAAACGTAATCAGCACGAGATGTGGATATTCCTGGTGACCATGGTGTGGATTTGCATTTACAAAATAAAAGTAGAAGGATACAAGATCCCATTACCTGTGCCGTGCAAATGTTGCTGGTGGCCTTATCTCTCCGTATGTGCTGCTCTCTTGTCTGCATTGCCATCCTCAGAGCAGGTTTTCCATGGGAATCCACACTGACTCCAATAATCCTACCAGGCATCATCCTCTTGTACTCTTGAGAAGTAGCTAAGAAACCCGCATGAGGCCCTCCATAACCCATGGGAACACCAAACCTCTGTGCAGACCCAACAACAATATCCACTTCAAATTCTCCAGGAGGCTTCAGCATTGTCAGGGCCAACAAATCAGTAGCCATGACAACCTTCACACCATTAGCATGAGCATTCTTCACAAAATCAGAGTAATCCAAAACTTCCCCTTCAGTACCAGGGTACTGCACAAGCACACCACAAACATCTTTGGAACTGTAATCAAAATCTTTCAGATCGGATTCAATAACATTGAGTCCAAACCCATCTGCTCTCGTTTTGCATACATCGATTGTCTGAGGATGACAGTTGCTGGCAATGAGAAATGTCTTCTTCTTTCCTCTGGTGATATTATTACACATAGCCATTGCCTCTGCAGCCGCCGTGCCCTCGTCGAGAAGAGAAGCATTCGACATGGGTAGGCCTGTGAGATCTGTGACCATGGTCTGGAAATTTAATAAGGATTCCAATCTCCCCTGCGCAATTTCTGCCTGGTAAGGGGTGTACTGAGTATACCACCCTGGGTTTTCCGTTATGTTACGGAGGATGACGGCGGGGACATGGGTGGCGTAGTAGCCCATCCCTATGAAGGACTTGAAAAGGGTGTTTTTGTCGGCCAGGGACTTCATATGGGCAATCAGCTGGGATTCTGTGAGCCCGGCGTGGAAGTGGGCGAGCTTCAGGTCGGGAGTTCGAATCGCCCTGGGGACGGTGGCGTCGATCAGGGCGTCCAGGCTGGGGAATCCGCATGCGGAGGCCATGGCGGTCTGTTCCTGCGGAGTTGCGCTGTTGTGGCGGCGGGCGAAGGTGTCGCTCGGGCGGAGCGCCTCCACAGAGATCGAACGCGCGCCGCATTGGAAACCGATCCGCGGTGAAGAAGAGATTGCTTTTGTTGTGCAGAGGTTGCGGAGGAGGGGAGGAGTTTTGCAGAGGCGAGTGGCGGTGTGAATAATGGCGGGTGTGAGAGGTTGGCAGCTGTTGAGCAGAGCGACGCTGGGAGGAGGGGGATTTTTGATGACGAGAGGCAATAGCAGTGGCAGGCTGGCAAGCTGCCTCCAAAGTTACAGTGACGAATTGTTGCTCTGGTTGGGCGTATAAAGGAGGTGTTGGGTGATTGGAATGGCGTAGATTCTTGAGTGAGAATAGCGACGCTGGCGAGCCGCCTGGCGCGCTCCATTAATTCTGGTGGTGCTTTTTTGTGACTTGAGCGTCCCATGCTGGGGCATGTTTATCAGCAGCCTGATCGCGTTGAATCTCAGGCATGTAAATTTTTGCTCAGCCTCCGAAAGAGCTTACAGTGACCAATTGTTGGTCTCTGCAAATTTATTTAAAGACAGGGAGGTTGTTGGGTGATTGGAAAGGGCAAGTGGCGGGAAAAATGGAGAAAATCTTAAGCGGGTGAAAGAATATCGCCGGATTCCAACTGCACTGGAAATGGTCCCACCTTCGGGAGAGATTTTTTAGTTTGTCGGCATTTTATACACTTAACCTGGTGGTGCTTTTATGAATGGGACTTAGTGGTCCCATGTAAGTCAACAAGCAATGATGAAGTGTTCCAACCTATGCAATAAACATTAGATATTATGTAAATGTTTGAATGGGATTGGTTGAAAAATAGCAAAAAAGAATGTTATTAAAACTTTAAAATAGTTCATGTGATTGTCTATTATATCTTTAAGTTTATGCATGCATTTCTATATTTGAAAGCCACACATAACACAGAGAAATCGTGTCGAAAGAACGTAAGGAATATATTGTAGACACTCAAATTTGGCAATTTATCGATTTGACATTGTTGGTTATGAGTGTGTTTTTGGTCGGGACAAACACTTACATCATATCTCCACTCAATAAATCTTGATATCTCTCTCCCAACTAGCTCATTCGCACGCACTCATGTGTAGACAAATTTTGAATACAAATCAATGTTTAACCTCTTACCATCGTGGCGCAACTCACAAATTTCATTCGCCATTTCTTTGTCCAAAAACGTCTGACAACAAGGTCAAGATGTGGCATCCGGTCTGGCCGACATGTACGATTTTAGACCAATACATCTTCCAACTCGCTTTTAATGCAATAACGTTTTTGGGTCTTTTCATCTTCTTGGAGTCGACGTTGTCTAATGATTTACCTTCTAACCATTTATAAGTAAGTTAGCATCAACTCATCTACACACCTAGCAAGAATCTAGCAAATCACATGGTACTCTCATTACAATACATACAAAAGGCACTCAAGGCTCCCTAAATCTTCCTAAAGCTAATGCACATCCATTAGGGCAGCCACTACTACAGTTCTAAAGCACTCAACCAAGTCAAGGAATCTAGCTTCCCTCACTTCCAAGCACACCAAGATCCTTACTTCAAAGTCTTAACAAGAGCACAATCATCTCAAGCATGTTCAAAGTGGTTCACGTTACCAACTAGATGTATTCATGTAGATCTTTGATGCAAGTCTAGAGAACTACGTGTGGTTTGAAGCCTCTTCTGAGTAGTGTCGGCATAGGCGTGTGTATGGATTGTACTTCAACCCAAACACTAACCTTCTTACAAGGTATTCCACCCATAGTTTGTTAGAACATTAATCTTAAGTAGGATTTAATTCGCTATGTGTTTTAAGTTATAAACTTCAGTTTATAATTAAATATATAAAATATATAATTGTTTTTTATTTAATATAAAATTTAGGTTATAAGGTGGGGTGTTTCACAAGAAGTTGCACTGATTCAACCACTTACATAGGGCTCTTGGGATTCGATGAATCATTTGAAATCAATAGGATTTGATTTTGTGAAATGGAGAGAAGTGGTGAAGAAATAATTCTTGGACTATAAAATATTTAAATTTCTCACTATATTGGAAATCTAGTTTTGGCCAGTGGTTTTTACCTCTATGAGGTTTTCCACGTTAAATTGGTTATATTTACTTATTATATTTATTTATTATGTTTTGTATTATAGTTTATTTCATAATATTTAAATAACTTTGTAATATTTAATTAACGGCTCGTACCTCAACATGGTATCGAACATGGTATTTAGTAGTTGATGGATGGTTATAACCCACAAGCTATATAAAATGAGCCCCTGTTCAATTTAATTTGCCTCACACACACATTATCTCTCAAAAAAAAATTAGCCCCTTGATTTTTTGGTGTATTCGAGAAGGTTGGAACGCAGCCCACTCCTCATTCACATGCAATTAAGCATTTGTTTAAATATTTTGCATAGATTTAATTTATTTCCTATGTTTTCAAGTGTGCAAGAAAATAATTTACAAGGGTTAATAGTAAGGTTCCTATTAGTGTGAAATCACAGCACCCCCAAATGAGCTCTAAAAATCTGCTTTTCTAAGGTAGACTCATTTGGTGTGATTTACATAACATTGGATCATTCCCCAAGTTGTGGGACTTGCAAATGGGAATGATCCTCCAAAGAAGGTTGGTTCCTCTTCCTAATCCTAGCACTAAACTACTTCTAAGGAAGGAAATGCGACTATCTACTCCTAATCTAACAATTCCAAGGGACCAAGGAGAGAGAGAGAACATGAAAATAAATGAATCCTACACTACAGAGGTGATAACACCGAGAAAAGGGAAATGTTGATCACAAACCCAACTGCCTGAAATGGAGAGAGGTGAGCAATGGAGAGGATGGACAAATGCATCACAGACCAAGGATAAAGTTCACACAGAAAACCATTTCAAACCCCTTAAACACAACTCCCAAAACATGCAATGGACATCAGAGATATGCACAGTATACCCTGCAATGGTGAGAGGCGAGAAGAGACAACAAAATGAGCAAAGGATGGACAAAACGCATCACGAAACATATTTTATTGCTCAAGAGTTCACACAGTACACCATTAACGGGAAAGAGGCAAGAAAATGCCATTACAAAGCCAAGGGAGGAGGCTTAAACTCCACATTCGACCTTGGAGAAGAAAAGAGAGAGGGGGCAAGGAAGAAGAATGAACAACAACCCTTTACAATGAATCTTGCCCTTGTATTTATAGATTTGATTAGAGAGAATAAAGAGAGATGGAAGGGAAAAGTGGGTTGAAGCTCAACCATTCTTTGTTAATGTTTCTGATAAAATATGCCCCAAATCTATCTTTACTACATGATTCCTTGATTCGGCGCCTTGAAAGAAGAGGAAACGGCAGGCGGAAACAGATCGAATCCAATCTGGTTGTTGAGACAGATGGATCCTACATTGAAAGCCTTGAAGACATTTCCTCCATTTTCCTTTACCTAACCTCCTCAAAATTAAATTCTCAGACCTCCATGGTGTAGGTGAGGCCGAGATCTTTCCAATGGTGTCAGATTTGCAATATTTCAAGCCTTGAGTCGAAAGATATGCCCCTTCAAAGTTTGTATCGGATCCATACGAATGGATGGGGAAAATAGTTTGAAAATGGGTCCCCCTTTTGAGATGGGACACGTGGCAGCCAGATTAGAGCAAAAATTGGGTTTGTGGGTCCGTAATTTACCTTTTCCCCTTTTCATGAAATGCAAAACTCAAAAAACCCTCGTGGCCCCGAAGCTCCACCTTTTGACTCTGCTTGACCATTTGCCCCTGCCTCGCTTCATCCTGAGACACGTGGAGATGTGACGCTTGTTTGAGCTTTTTTTGGATTCACCTTTGGAGGAGTGCCATTAGGACACATGGTTCCCTCTGCTGGCTCTTCCATACTTAGTCGATTTTGGATTCTTTCCTAAACGGTTTTGAGCCCGAAGACCTTGGATCCTTCCGCTTTTTTTTCCTTTCTTGCTCTGGCCTCTCTTGTGGCATTACTCCTTCATTTCCAACCCTACTATTTCATTTTGAGCCCATCATTAACTCGTTTGTCATCTTGGAATGTGAGCTCGCGGGTCTGAGTCATTTCCTTCATAATTTCTCTATGTGCGAGGTTGTCTTGACCAAATTTGTCTGGGAAATTTGGGATAACAATTTGGCAACTCACGGGGACATCTGCCTGCTAGATGAAGAGACCAATGGCCTTGAAGCATCCATTGGGCATGGAGTCTGCTTGATAAACATGAAACTAATCTAAACCTTTGAAGGTCTGATCCTTGAGCCACTGCGAGCTTGACTATATGCCTTTTCTATGTTTTGTCTGACCCTGAGTCTGCACTCTCAATTTTCATAAGGAAATCTTGGAAATGGAATTTCTGAGAGTAGAAAATTATTTTAACTCTGGGACTTTCATCTATCCCTAAAATGGACTATTTTGAAATGACTTTAGTTGCTCTACATTTGTTTTCTTTTTTGGAATTTGCAATCTGTGGATCTTTCTACCGTAAATAGTGAAGAGCCTGGCCTTGTGCACCTCTAGAGCAATGCGAACAAAACTTATATACAAAGACCAAATCATACATGCCTCAAATGAGACATGCAGAGTGTGCATAAGCACTTCTTCTGCTAGAAACAAAGTCTACTCCTACTCCTACACTAACCAAAGAGAAAGAATGCTAAACAAAGTCTTGCTACAAACAGGAGAAGTAGCTTCCCTTTCTCAAGAGGGGCAGCCATGTAAATGATTTGACACTAAATATAGTTGCTGTATGAGTGAAAAACTAACAATAAGCCGGTCCTCCACCCAAATCATCAAGGTATCAAAGCATTAATGGAAAATACCTCCTCAAGCTAACTTGCATCAGACTTCTAGAGGTGTTGATGATGACCCTTGGTACTTTGATGCTCATCCTCATGCCTTGGAGTAGGCATGACTGGTTTTGGCTTCTCCCTTGGCTCTAATAAAGCCAAGTACACGATTAGACATGGCCAGTCCCGATCCTTTGGATGTGCCCATTTCTCTCAAATTCAACTCCAAAATGAAGTCTTCTTGTAGACCTTCTTGAGTGGATGGTGTGAGGGATATGATGATATCCTCCGCCTTTTGCCTTCCTCCTCTTTTGAAGAACATGGAAGATGAAGATCTTCCAACCCTAGTTCCAGAGGGCCATTATGGAGTGCAAGATTTTGCACTTGAATATTCTCCTTCATGGTGTCCACTTGATCTGCAACTTGCTCACCATGGTTTCTCTCTTCCTCAAACATGAAGTTTGAAAGATCACTCTTCTTCAACATCAGAGCTTGAAGGGGATCAAGTAAGAGGAAGAATTGAAGGTTCCCATGTAGCCTACTCCACACTTAGAGCCCTCGGAACTACATGGTCCTCTTCCATCACATGGGTTTATCAATCAAATCAAGCCCTTGGAATGAAAGAAAATCTTCAATGATGCCTTCTTCATTGAGTGGCCTCAACACTGATTTGATCTCTCCTAGTTGCTCCTCTTCAATGGGGCTTGGGACTGATTGTTCCTCCTCTTGTTCTTACTCTTCTTCTACTGCAAACTCAGCCTCAGCCACCACTAGTTCTTCAATCTTGACCTCCTTTATTTGCTTGACCATCAAGGGGATATTTGTAAACCCAAATTTGGTAGCCTAACTCTTCAGATTATCTGTCATTTCTTTTTGTTGGGCTCCTCTTCTTGTTGTTCTCCTTGATTGGATTCTTGAGTCTCTTCCCAACATGGGCTTGGGAAAGCAAGAGGAGTGGTAGGTTGGGGTTCAACCATATTTGTAATTGTTTGTGGTGGGAAGGAGGTGCAACTTCTTGTTTGTTTGGAGGGGATGACTGTTTGGAAGGGAAAAGGACAGAAGAACTGAGATGAGGTGGAAGACTAGGAGATGGAGAAATGAAATCAACACTTGGGGCAGCAAGTGAGGAGCTTGGAAATTGGAGCTTGGGTTGAGATGGTGCCGCTTGAGAAAGAGAAAAAGAAAAGCTATGAGATGTTGGACTTACCCATTGACAAGGTTGTCTTGACTCCAACTCATAAGCCCCGATCTCCTCAGTCCATTGTGCAAGTTGGGGCAACATTTCAACCATGAAGTCAAGCTTCTCTTGAGGGTCTGTAATGTCTTGGAAAAGGGCCTTCCCATGGACAAGGTGCCTGTAACCAATCTTGAATGCCTTCATTCGTGTTATGCCCCTTGACTAAACCATGCCAGCCTCCATTTTTTGAATTTTCTCCAATAAACCAGCATTCTCCACATACTTGTCTATCAGATGTATGCACCCCCTTGTTCTTGATAAGCTCCATGTGCAACCGACTTTGACTCTGCTCATATGGGTAAGCATAATGGTCATGGATCTTGTCATAATGTTGATTTGAAGGAGTTGGGAAATGCATTGGAGGTGGATTGCATTGTTATAAGTGTGAGTTCTATGAAGGGAATGAAGTCATGATTGCACAACCTCATGGAATGGGAGAAAATGAAAGAGATGGAAGAATAAAATGGATGAAATGAGTGGAAATGGATGGGAAGGAGGTCTGTAACTCAAAGGATGGGTTGTTGACTAGATGGAGTCGCCAGATGTGCTTGAAAGTGCCTCCAAAGGCTGAAATTTTCACCAAGAGCACATCAAACCTGATGAAGTGAAGTGGTAAGGTGCTTCAGACCTCTCCCACCGTGCATGCCAAAACTATTAACATGAAATCATAGGACCCCCAAATGAGTTATGGATCTGCTTTTCCAAGGCGAGACTCATTTGGTGTGATTGCGTAACATTGAACTTTCCCAAGGTGTGGGACCTTACAAAATGGGAAAGCTCTCAGTTGAAGGTTGGTTCCTTATTCCTCTATTTAGGTGCATACGTAGAAACTTGCAGAGGGTTCTGTTCTTAATCCCGATCTAAACTTTACCAAGGAGACATGGATAGAGGGAATACATAAATTAAAACAAAGCTAAACTATGAGGCGATGCACTAAAGGAATGAATGAACACTTATTTTGCTAATAGACACAAACCAACAAAATGCATACAATAAACAAACACAAATAGCTAGATATATAATGGGAGACCAGATGAAAGAAAAAGAGACAAGAGAGGATCTAAAATTGATCACAAACGTGTTTTATTGCTCTGTAGATTGATACAGTCCATTACAAAGTAGCCAAGAGGTAGAAACGTAATGCAATTTTGATAGAAGGCCTGAACCCCACATATCCCTTTGCTAGAAGGAGAAGGGAGCCTGCAAAACAAAGAATGTCCAACCCTTTACAATGAACCCTGCCCCTGTATTTATAGATTTAACCTGAAAGAAGAAAAGAGAGAGAAGTGGGAACAACCAGGTTGAAGTTTAACCATCGCTCGCTAACGCCTCGATGAAATCTCTCCCCAAATCCATCTTTATTGCATCAATCCTTGGTTCGGTGCCTTG
Organism: Taxus wallichiana var. yunnanensis; assembly: GCA_018340775.1. Taxonomy (NCBI): domain Eukaryota; kingdom Viridiplantae; phylum Streptophyta; class Pinopsida; order Cupressales; family Taxaceae; genus Taxus; species Taxus wallichiana. The sequence goes on along the minus strand of CM031242.1, from coordinate 831,566,365 downwards.
AAGGAAGAGGAAATGACGAAACAAATCAAATTTGATCTGGTTGTTGAGGCAAGAAGATCCTGCATTAAAAGCCCAAAGACGTTTCCTCCATTTCTCTTCACCTAACCTCCTCAAAATTAAAGTTTCAGAACCCCATGGCATGGGTGAGGCTGAGATCTTTCCAACGGCATCAGATTTGTAATATTTCGAGCCATGAGTCGAAAGATATGCCCCTTCAAAGTTTGTATCGGGTCCGTACAGGAGGGCGGGAAAACAACTCGAAAAATGGGTCCCCTTTTTATATGGGACATGTGGCAGCTAGATTGGAACAAAAATCGGGCCTACGGTGTCCTGCAATTTATCTTTTGCCCCTTTCTTTTGATTCTCGCTTTGGCTTTAACTCGGGCCCATATGCTAAATTTCCTTGGGCGAGTTGCGAGGCCATTTTGCAACTTTTACCCCTTTTGAGATAACAAGGGGCAAAGAACCAACTTTTTCCCCGACGGTCTGCTTTCCCTTGGGACACATGGCAGTCTGGCGCTCATTTAGAAACCTTTTCTCTATTCACCCCTTGAAACAATGCCATACTGACACTTGGCATTCTCTGCTTACACCTTTATACTTAGCCAATTTTGAGGCCCTTTTTTGTCCGCATTTTGACTCTGTTTTCTTTTATGCGGTGGTCGATCCAATATTTGGCACGGGGGCGAAATATGGATAACAGTTCCCAAGTTGGAGACAACCTCCAAGTTTATAGGGTATTCAAAAATTTGTCATTGGTTAACAACACACAATTGGTTTTAGGACCAGGTTTGAAAATATTAAACAATTATATCTTTTTTATATTACCCCATTAACATTTAATTCTAACCTAAAACCACTTCTCTTAACAACGCCATTCAAATGTGTGGAGATTGACATGATTGATGGGATTAATAAATATTGTAATGATGGTCGCTCCACCTTATTGACATATATGGTATTTCAAACATATTTTTCCTATCAAACAAATAGGGCATGTGCCTTAGAAGACTTTAAAGTACCCATCTATATGAGCTTATCTTACTTCCTAGTCAAGGATGAAGCAAAATCATCTAAAGAAGGCATTTTGTAGTTGGCTCAAGGGTATTCCTAGTGGTATGGAAAGTTGAAACAAAAACTAGAAATAGTTAGGACCCAACTTATCGAGAATAGAAATAATCAAAAACTTGTCCTTTGAATTGTTTATCCCACATTATTTCAAACGCAATCTAAGTGATTTGAATTTTGTGAAGAAGTCTTGTATAGTGTCAAAGTTGTATAGACTCAAACTAATGAGCTCATTCTCCAATTCATAGTTCCCCTCATTACATCGTGCTTCCCAAAGAGTCCTTATAATGTGGTCCAGGACACCACTAGGTATGTTAGTAGATTCAATTTGAAGGTGCAAATTAGAGATATATATATATATATATATATATATATATATACATAATAGACCATAGGCCTCATCACATTTGTTAAACCACTTAACTTTGGCTATATCGATGTTTGTTTTCTTTCGGGACCCATTGTGATCCGGTGTAAACCCTTGCTCCTCAACAAGATTTGCATTTTGATTTTCCACTCATGATAGTTAAATGGTGTGAGAACCACGTTTTGATCCATAATGCATGACAAGAGATTGTAAAAATGAAAGTGTAGTAGAGAACACAAGATAACCACACGAAATGATCAACAATAATTCTTTAAGGTTGACACTTTATAATTTAGTGTGTTTACAATTCTTCTAGGTCAAACAAGGAAATGAAAGTAGCACCAATGCAAAGAACTTGAAAAAATACACACTTTTGAAAAAATAGCACCTTGAAAGGAGTTGTCGTGAACGTTGTGTTTCTCAAAAGTTCCTTCTAAAATACTTAGCTCGTGTGCCTTAAAAAAAAAAAATCCATGTCACCTTCAAGAAAAACTTTACCTCCTCATATGAATTAATCCCCCTTGGGATGATTGTGACTAGGGGTTAGGGTTAGGTTTCCCACATGCAATAGTTAACAACAACAATGAATAATGTTACTACCTCAAACTATGTGCACATAAGTTCCCTTCAAAAAATTAACCAACAAATAAGCACCCACACATGTACAACCTTGACCAAAATACAAATAGTGTCTACATGTAGGTACAATCAAATAGAAGAGATAAGTACAATACCCAGAACAAGCATGTCACATGGATAAACCCAACCTCGATAATGAATGTGACCATTGGATCTTTCAAACTAAAAACACCCACTAATTTTCTAGAAAAACCCAAAAACTCAAACTTTGGCGTGGTATGGAATTCCACCAAATAGCCCAAAGATGACCATAAAAACCTAAAAAAGACCTTACACGACCTGCTTCAAAACATACTCGAGTTTACTGTCGATCCTATGGTTTTGGCATGATCTAGACTCAATGGCATAGTTTTTTCTCTAGAGAATGTACTGAGAATGAAAATTTTCCTATAAAGCATTTCCTTTACTTTTTTAATTCTCTAGATCATCCAAAGACATAAGAGAATGTCATACTCAAAGATCAAAGTATTTGTAATAATTATCTTTAAAAACTCAATATTCCAACAAAATAAACACAACAAATCTATGGCATTCAATTACTAGAATGAGCTTTGATACCATGTGAGAATGTGGGCCAATCAAACTTTGCTCAAATATGAATGTGTTGCATGAGAGAGGAATCAAACATGAGCCAAAAGATAGCTTGTATATTGAATGCATTAGAAAATAACTTTACAAGAGGTGTGTAAATATGAAGAGAGGAGTGTAACGACCACGTAAAAGGTGGATAATTATAGCTCCTATCTATCTCATTGACACCTAAGCAAGCTAAATACATGTGTAGGAAAAACCATGCAATGGAATAAAAACCTACACTAACATTAACATGGTTACAAAAATGGTTCCAATCAAGCCCACACATGTCGAATGATTTATTGTAGTCTCAATCACAACTAAAATTAGCCCAATTTATGGTACCATGTTGAATTAATCAAGTGATTAGTTTAAAGTGGTACGTAAATAAGGCCAATCAAGCCAAAACATGGCAAGTGTGAAAATGTAATGTCAATTAGGGGTAGATTTTTCCCAATTATAGTACCATGTCAAACCAATCGAGTGATTCATTCAACGTGGTATGTAAATGAGACCAATTAGGCTTAAAATCATTGAATGTGCTAATGTATTATATCAATTGGGGATCGATTATTCCTTTTATAACAACACATTTATTGAATCAAGCGGTAAGTTCAATATTGTACATGAATGTGTGATATTGTAATGTCAACTAGTGTTACATTAGCCCCAATTCGCATTAAACCAATCAAGTGGTTGGTTCAATGTGGTATGTCAAATTAACTAATCAAGCCAAAATACACTAAATGTGATAGTGTAATGCCGATTGCAGATTAAATCTTCCCTAATTATAGTATCACATTGAACCAATCGAGCATTTGATTCAACATGGTACACAAATGGAACCAATTGAGTTGAAACATAATAAAACAATAGTGTAATGTCAAATATTTGCCAAATTATAGTACAACATTGATCCAACCAAGTGATTGGTTCAATGTCTTATATGAACATGACCAATCAAGCCAAAACATATTGAATGTAATAATATAATTTTAAGCGGGGATCGATTAGGTTCAATAATAGTATCAAGTTGAAAAAACAAAATGATTGGTTCAACATGGTAAATCAACCTGAAAAACATCAAATGCAATAGCATAACGTCAAATAGGGTTAAATGGGTCACATTTATAGTACCATATTGAGCTAATCAAGAAATTAGTTTAATGTGGTATGTAAATGGGGCCAATAAATCTAAAATACATTGAATTTGATAGTGTAATGTCGATTTGCGGAGTTAATTTGCCCTAATTATATTATGCATTAAACCAAACCCATGTTTGGTTTAATGTTGCACACAAATGGTATAATCAAGTTGAAACATGTCAAATGTGATAGTGTAATGTCAATTATAAATTTATAGCTTGGATTTCCCTAGCTATAGTACCTTGTTGAACAATCAAGTGATTGATTCAACATGGTATGTGAATGGGGCCAATTGAGTTCAAACATAATGAATGCAACTTTGTATTGTCAAGTGGGATTCAATTGGACCCAATTACAATATTGCATTAAACTAATTGAGCAATTGGTTTCTCATGGTCACAGTAGAAAAACATCAAATATGATAATATATTGTCAATTAGGGTTGGATTGGCCCTAGTAATAGTATCATGTTGTTCACCAATCAAATGATTAATTCAACATGGTATGAAACTAGGTCCAATCAATCAAAAACACATCAAATATAGTTGTATAATGTCAAATATAGCTAGATTGGTCCCATTTATAGTACAACATTGAACAATTAGGCGATTAGTTTAATGTGGTACATATAAAGAGCTAATCAATTTAAAACTTGCAAATTGTGATAGTGTAATGCCAATTAGGGTTGGATTGGTCCTAATTATAGTATCATATTGAACCAATAAAGTGATTGATTTAATACTGAAGATACAAATAGGGAAAATTAATCTAAAACACACTAAATGCGCTAAAATGTTGCCGATTAGGACTAAATTGGCATGAATTATAGTCTTGTCTTTGAACTAATTGAGCCATTTATTCAACATGGTACATAAAATGGGCCAATTGAGCCAAACACGTTGAATGTGATAGTGTAATGTCAATTAGGGACTAATTGGCCCCAATTATAGTAATTCATTGAAAAAAATTGAGTGGTTAGTTCAATATATAGTACACAAATAAGGCCAATCGAGTTGAAACACGCCAAATGCAATATTATATTGTTAATTGGGGCTTGATTGGACCAAAGTATAGTACCTTTTTGAGCTAATTTGTTGATTGATTTAGTGTCATATGCGTAATGTAGAAAATTAGGGTTTAATATGATTAAATTGAATTACTTTGTGTAAAGATGAAATAAGACCGTATATATATATATATATATATATATATATATATATATATATATATATACACACACACACACACACACACATATCCTAACTCATGTCCGATTTAAATATGATGATTGCACAACCATAAAGCGAGCTTAGTAAAATAATTAAAGATTAGGGTTAAGAGATTGCACTAATTTTTTTGTTGAAAAGGAAAGACAATGATCTATAAGTTTATAGGACGGTTGCACATGGTGTTGTTGAACTATCCTAAAAATTTTAGGGATCGAAACTAGATGGAGAACAAAGTCACCTATCTCAAAATGTCCTATATCCGGCTATCTAAGATCTCACATCTATAACTCGATTTAGGGATTTTTAAAACAAAATCCTAGTTTCCCCATTTACTTGAGAACCTAAAAATGGATTATTGTGCAATATTTGAAAGCTTCCTCATCTTTCTAACGGGTCAAGATATTGTTACATAACACTACTTTGAATAGGCCTTAGGATAATGTAGTTATCCCCTAGTAAGTGTGTGAGAACATGTTATAGTCAATACAATTCTACATGTCATTCCTTGTAAACCAATGGTACAAGATGTAATGTATGTAATTGATGTGCTTTATATTTTTGAATAAGAGTAATCATTTATGTATCGAGTGTGCAAGACATCTTTAAATGTTTGGCTAGTGTATTGATCTTGTAATGAGTTACCCCCTTTATAATGTTTTTAGTGTTGTGTTTATATAGTGATCATACCTTGAATTTGGAACCTTTTGGCATGTGACTCAAATTTGAAATCAAGTGACAAAAATATTAACATGAAGAGTTTTTTTTTTTATGTTTAAGCAAAAATTAAGGGAGGAAAATTCGGCCATGTAGGAAAAATATGTTGGGACGACTTTGTCCAGAAGGCCGACTATGTCGAAAACATAGAAGAATGAGACTAGATTATAATCACAAGGTGAGAATTCCCTTAAAATATGTGAAAATAAATGGATGATTACTAAATAGGTGTCTAAGAGACCTTATGGAAGAATTTGAATCAAGAAAAGTTTTGGGGTGCTAATTACTCCCAAATATTCAAGTTAACCAACCATACATGTAAAATCATCTAAAATACATATAAAACATGATTGTGCCATTTTAGTATCTTCAATATGTAAACAAGGCAATCAATATAAATACATTGAATACGACAACATAATTCTAATTAGGGATATGTTAGCCCATAGTATTTTGTTGAACCAATCAAGTGATTTTTCAATGTGGTATGCAAACGAGGGGGATCAAGTCGAAACATGGAAAATACAAGTTTAATCTTAATTTAGGTTGGATTGGACCCAATTATATCACCATGTTGAACCAATCAAGTGATTAGTTCAATTTGGTACATAAATGGGACCGATTGAGCTAAACAAACCAAATACAATAGTGTAATGTCAATTGAGGTCAGTATTTGCCCCAATATAGTAATGCATTGAGCTAATTGGATTATTGGTATAATGTGGAATGGAAAAATTCTAATCAAGTCAAAACACAAAACATGACAATATAATGTCAATTGGGGTTTGATTGGCTCCAATTATAGTATCACTTTGAATTAATCTAGCGATTGGTTGAGCGTCGATAAAGTTAGTGGCCTATCAAGTTGAAATACACCAAATGTGATATGTGTCTTCAATTGGGGATTGAATAAGTCTAATTATAATAATGGTATACAAATGGGGCCGATTGAGTTGAAACCCACAAAATACAACAATGTAATGCCAATTAGGGTTTGATTGGTGCGGTATAGTACAACATTGAACCAATTGAGATATAATGTAAATGGGGGAAATTGATTCAAAAACACATGAAATGCCGCAATTAAATATCAATTAGGGATATATTGATCCCAACTATAGTATTGTATTGAGCTAATTGAGCGACTAGTTCCACATGGTACATACAAATAAGGCCACTTAAGATGAAACACATCAAATGCAAAGCATTGTAATGTCAATTAGGTCATTAGTGGCCCAAATTATAGTCTTGTGTTGAATGAATAGAGCGATTGGTTTAACATGGTATGAAAATAGAGGCAATTGATCCAAAACATGCCAAATACAATAGTTTTGTGTCAATTGGGGATCGGGCAGCCCTAAATAAAGCACCAAAAATTCCATATCTTTGTATCTAGACTATTTTCTTATAACACTCAACTTATGAATTACCTATAATGTCGATTCTTATAATGACAACATGACTAAATAACATGTGAGAACTAGTATTTATATAATTATAACAAAATTTCATCTTACAACCACATAACAAGATAATTAAAATATAAATTTGAAGTCTTTATTTCTAAACATTGATATAATATTTAATTCAATGGTGAAATATGAAATATAATGCTTTATTTTTTAATTCATATTTCGCAAAGTTGATAAATTCCTTTTGCGGGTGCATCTTTGTAATCTGTTAAAAGCAGATTTATTTGAGGGATCTCCACCGTTGAGCCTTTTCTTAAAATCTTTTAAATCAGATCTTAGCACAAAATGTTCATTCTATAAAAAATAGAAAAGCTTTAATAGCTTTTTTAGCAGCTAAGATCTCTTTATGGGTGGAATGATACTTTACCTCTGAGCCTTGAAAAGCTCCAGATGCATATCTGCATATTTTTTCTTTTCCATTTTCCACCTTCTCTTTGAGCACGGCTCCCAAAAGTTTTCACTGGCATCACATTCTATGATCTTTGTTCTCAGGAACCGGCAATGACATTCTTTGGAAGATCTAGAACTTGTTGCTTGATGCGTTGAGCATTTGAAGTCATTTGAACTTCAAAGGGAGCATTCTTCTTTAACCTTTTATTTAGCAAGATTCATCAAGCCAGCCTATGTTCTTATAGAAACTCTGCGATATAATTCATGACCTAGAAACCTCTCAAGAAGTTGTTGTTTATCAGTTATTTCATCAGGAAAATCTTGAATCTTAGCAACAACATGTTTTTGCATTTCAATACTTCCATCCTTTATCTTTATTCCCAAAAATCTATTTCATCTTTGAAAACTTCAATCTTTGTGGGAGAAAGACACAGGCCATTCTTATACACAGTATCATAGAACTTTTCAAGATGTTCTATGTGTTCCTTTGGTGATTTTGAAAAGATAAGAATATCATCAATGTAAACCAAGAAAATTCGATAACTCACCAAAGATTTTGTCCATTATTTTCTGGAAAATTGATGGCGCTGTCTTCAATCCAAATGGAAGCACTTTCCATTCATATTGTCCACCAGGGACAACAAATGCAGTTTTGTACATATCTTGAGGCTGTAAGAATATTTGCCAGAATCCACTTTTAAGATCAAATTTGCTATATACCTTGGATCCTTTAATTTTGCTGAGCAGGTCATCCTTGTCTGGAATAGGATGTTGAACTGCTGATATGAACTTGTTCAGTGGTTTGTAATCAACCACCAATCTCTTCTTTCTGTCTAACCTGTTCGCTTCTCTTATTGACATAGAAAGCTGCACACGACCAAGGAGAGTTAGATTCTTGGATAAAACCTCCTTTTAACAATTTTTGAATTTCCTCGTGGCATTCTTTTCTTTCAGATGAAATCATTCCACGATGGTGTGCCTTGAATTTAGGAATTATTTCCTTGCCTTCTTTGTCTTTGACTATCTGCAAATCTAAAGAACAGGTATGCCTTTTCCTAGAGACAAAGGCATGAGGATTGTCACTGCAAAGATCTTTTTTAATCTTTGCTACAATATCATCTATACTGGATTTACAAGCAGCTATAGATTTATGTATCCACTCATTATTTACCTTTTTCTTATTTTCAGGGAGTGGTACAATTGTCTGATATGTATATCTTCTTGGTATTTGAACTTGTGGATTAAACAAAGAAATGAAATCCTTTGAAATACTGAATGTTCCACAATCTTTTAAACAATCAATACCAATCAGACAATCATAAGCTTCCATGTCATGCTGATAAAACATGACTGTTCTAGTAAATCCTTCAATAGAAATAGGAACATAAGCCACACAGTTAGAAATAACTTCTCTCTTGTCAAACCTGATTCTTACTCCTGGTAGGCTCCCAACAATCAGGAGGAATTGCCATAGATCTGAGCATACTTATATCTGCTCCTGTATCAATCATTGCATCTAGGCAATATGGCTTTATGTTTGGAATACAAACAGTAATAGCAATAAATGGGTTCTGAGTACAGCTTACTGTACATACCTCTGCAACTGTTTGTTCTGATGTTTCTTCTGAGCTTCTTGAAGCATGATCTGCTGGTATGCTTCTTCCAGATCTTCATGAGAATCTTCTTTCTTTTCTTCTTCTTCTTCTTTGACAAGTTTCATGAATTCATCTGTGGCTTTAGCAATTACTTTCTCAAGGAATTCTATGTGATTCCTTCTCCATGTTGTGTATACATCAGGGGCTGCTGCTACTATTTCTTTAGCTGCAGTCTGCTCTGGATTCTCTTCTGGAAAGAGAAATGAAAATGATCTTTGAGGAAATGTATTTCCTCTGCCTCGTTCACCTCTTCCTCTCCATGGTCCTCCTCTTCCTCTGGTAGGAACTTGTCGTTGTCGGACTCTTTGCTGAAATGGAGGCCGTATTGGTGCTTGGAGAGTATGGCTCTTCATAGTACAGATTCTCTTCATCTTCTTGGGCTCTTCGAGCTTTTCTTGCTCAGCTTGATTCTGTCTGATATATTTGTCTTGCAAATCTCTGGACTTTTTCGAAGAGAAATCTTTCTGGTAGTATCCCAAGGGGGACACCCATCATACTCACTTTGATAGCATTCTAATTGTTTTCTGAGTATTTCTGCACTTGGAGGTAACAAAGGATGAATGTGACTAGAAATCATATTAACAATAGCAAGATTAGTGAAAGAAGGAAAACTGTCATAGCCACTACTTTGTCACAAGATACATTATATCACCGCTTGTCGAATGTTGAACTATGTTACATCGCACATTATCAAGAGACTGATATGAAATGTCTGAGGAAAAACTTTCAGTATCACTGATCAAAATATATTCTTCCTCTGTAATGCCTTTTGCTGACAAGGCATTAACTTTTGCTTTACCTCTATCAGTATCTCTCTGTGGACATTTATTTGCATAATGACTGCCTTTGCATATAAAACATGTAGGTGTAAATCTTTTATGCTTGCCTACATATTTTTTCTTTCTGAACACAAAATTTTTATAAGGCCGTCTATTATGAACAAAAGAATCACTCTTATACTGCCTTCTATATTTATCAAATTTTTTATGTTTCTTATATTTCTTCTTACTATACAACCCCTTCCCTTTTGAAAAAGAGCAATCTGTGCACAAGCAGATTTGCGTTTGACAGGACCATCAATATCTGAACATCCGAAGGGATCCATTGCATACATGTCACAAAATTTAGGACCAAGAGACTTAGCATTTTTCAATGCTTGTTTCCTTTCCCATTTCTCTTTGCATAGTTTAGCATTTGTTTGATCTATAATCTGGTTAATAGCACCAAAACTGAGTTCTGAAGCATTATAACCATGCATTGCTTTTTGTATTCTGTTGAGAAATATGCAGGAAAAGATTCAATATATCTGAGTCTCATTGTTTCATCATTTATGTTACCAGAGTTATAATAAAGCTTTTGCATAAAGCACTGGTATTCTTTTACTCTTGACATGTCACACAATCGAGCTCTAAGAAACATGGCAGTATTCATCATTTTATCATCATCAATATTTCCTATAAATTCTTTTATGATTGCAGCTGTCAGACCCGTGTAACCACTTTGTAAAACTTCTTAGTATTAGGTAGAGTATCCCACCATTCTTTTATGATGCCAACAAATCCATTGGCAATAGATGAAGCAATTGCATGTGGATCTTTTTTATAGACTTCTAGTTGAGTATTACCCCAACCTAGCATTCCATGCACCATTTCTTTTATCTCTGGGATAGTTCTACATTCTAATTTATACCAGTTTGGCTGAAGAGTTTGAACTCTTGCCATTCCTTGAAGTGGTTCTGGTTTAGGGTTAGAAGTTTCCCCTATAACCATGGCTTCTGCCTGTTGGTGTTTTTCAATTTTCACCATACCAACAGATTTCTTATCCTTATCATCTTTGTTGAAAAACAAAGGCCTATATTGGGTCAATATTTCTTTATGAGGCTGCTTATCAGATGTTTTGGCAAGTTCAGAGACTTGCTTCCAAGACACAGTGTTGGACCAATCTCCCTCTTGGGATTTCGATAACCTTCTCTGCCAACTCCTGAATCTTAGGAGCTATTTCTGGGAGACATTCAACTGTTTCTGAATCTCATCAAGCTTCTGATGAGTTTTGTCCAAACTGTCATGAACATGAGTTAAACTACTTTCTACCAACTCATGAGTACAGATTAACCGACTAGCTATGCTACTCTTTATACTGTAGAGATTTGATGGTGGAGGTCTCGGTCTTTATTTGTAAAGAAATCTTAAAATCTCCTTTTCTTATATCCACTTCGTCATTATTCTATTCATAGATCATAGTTTCCAAAATAAAATACCATTTTCCTCGTCTATTATTTGATTATTAGTGGAATAGGAGGAATGGCGAAAAAGTCATAATTCCATCTTTATTGTTCTTCTTTGTGACGATCCCTTATCGTGATAGGGAAAAAATTGCTTGTTATTGTCCATGGATTCTTTGCATATATAAATGGTGCAGATTCCACAACCACTTCTATATCATTTACGCATATGTTCAACATTTGTGTGAGGAAATATTTTTAGTCAGTATTTAAGAAAGGCGATTCCTGGATTCTTCAAGTAATTTTTGTTTATATTTATTATGCAACCAAGTTTTGATAATCTTGTTTAAGTAATTTAGACCATATATGCTCGAAAGCTTGGTTGAATTATGTGGAATTTTAAGATTAAAATACGAGAAAACTAATATGCAATCATAGTTCAAGGTGGCACTTTAATTGGTTAATATTAATCACTATTCCAATACTATATATGCAAGATCAGTTGCATGGCCTTTCCTAATGTCAATTGGGGATCATATTGTTGATTCTTGTAGGAGTGTCCTAAATAACACCGAGAACTAGTCTTTCCACATCTTTTGTGCACTTTTAATTTATGAGATTTAGTCATATTTCAATTTTTATCCTACTCAAATGAAAGCTATAATAAGTGCCTTAAGACACAAACTTATAGTTGGATGACATTAGTCACATGTTTCTATGGATATTAGATGATATTTATGTGATTATGAGATATTTTATTGTTTCAGTTCTAAATACATAGATTTGGTTTCCAACTTGACTAAAAATATATTTTTAGTCTTTGCAACACATTGGCAAATTGAGGTGTAAGAAAATATAATATTACTAGTATTTCATTATAGTTCATTTTGAGTATATTTTTATCAAATCAATTACTCTCCTTATCATGGTACTAATGATTGCCATTTTTGTGGGTTTTTAAGTACTTTCTAAAAGGGATCCTGGCTGAGTAGAGATGTGGGCTAACATCCTCGATCGACATAGGCATAAACGAAGATACTAAAAATATTGTCCCTCCGTCCCTCCCTTTCCCTCTCTTTCATTTGTTATTTTTATTGTGATGTTACACAAGTAATGTGAATTATGTGATACATATTTGCATTAGTTGTAACATCCATACTTGATGAGTATTGTGGTCATCTTGTATGGTACAAACTGTGTTTTTTCTTACTGGGGGAGAGATTGATTTATTTGATGATATTTTGGATCAAGTGAGAAAGAAGAGTATGGCTACATGGTATTTATTCATATAACACTTCATTGGTGGTAATAGGACCACACCATTAGCTAAGAAGGTATTACACATTAGACTATTATTATTACCATGGTATAAGCTATATGGTGTTGGTGTAATTGATATAATATTTTGGTATATAATCTCAAGTTATATTATTGATTGACATCGAGCACCACTTTTAAGGTTATCATTGGACATGTGGATTTTGATATGACAAATCACTTTGATTGGAAGTTTTATTGTCACGATTTTGATTAGGGTTTCTAGTTTTCTCTGGGAATATACATGGAGAAAGAAAAAATAATGGAGTTATCTAGGTCTATAAGAGCTTTTGCAAGAGCGTAATGACATTGTCTAATTTTGGTATGAAGAGGAAGGGAGGAGAAAATTATAAAAGAAATAAAAATAAAATAAAAGGCGGTAGGGAAAACTTACATTCCTTGCCTACGATATATATAACGATTTTAGAACTCCACTAGGTAAATTTGAGGATATTTCGAGGCATATATATCAACATAAGTCTTCTTTCCTTCACATGTTTTTGGAGAAAAGAAGGAAAAACACAAATAGGTTGTGTGCATTGCAAATCTAGTAGTTATCATACCAAGATTTGCATCGAGCACCTCCATTTACCTAGGTAAAAGTGGATTCCATAATATAATGCTCGATTTCATTTCTTGTTTCTTGAATGGGATCGGGTCGCCTTTATGTGCTTACTTTATTATTGTAGATGCATGGAAAATCCATGAGGGAAGTTTTACCTTTTCATTAACTCATTTGAAAAGAGATTTAAGTTTGTTGTTAGATGTTAGTGATAATTTCATTACTCATACATTAGTAGGCTATAATTACCTTGTTTCGGCTTTAGACGTTGTAAAGTTACACATTTTTCATGAATTTAGAATCTAAAGTCAGATTGAGGTTTATGTTGAGTTTTGATCTTCAACCTACTAGGATTGTAACATGTTAAAAACCCTTGACTATAATTATTATATTAATACATGAATTTGTAATGGTGCATTGATTTGTTAAAGCCTCTAAATGTTAGTTGGAAAGAGCCCTTATTCACACAGAACATGAGAGATCTTAACATAGTGGTTATAGTAAGCATCCACAAAAAATTATAGAATAAGATTTCTATGAGATATTTTCCAATTATTGAAATTGAATAAATAAGCAACAAAATAATAAATAAATATTAGGAAGGAAAAAAGAAGGAATCCCTACTTAGCCATTACTTGATATGATATATACACACTTAGGGATGTGATACCCCGATAATTGTGTGGTCATCTCATATAACTTAATTTATATGATTTGGGGACGGGTTAAAAATAAGATAAATCATAAATAAGGATTGAAACAAATGTGAAAACAAGATAACCCAAGGAAAATGAAAGGAAAATAATTAAAAACCTTAGAAGATCAAATAAATCATGAAGGTAAATAAAGAGGTCATAAGTGGGACACACCCATAGAATAAGAGGGTATCAATAATAATTTTAAAGAATTTTTTTAAGAAACTAAGAACAAATAGAACACATCGAGGAATGAGGGATCAAAACAAATTATTAAAAATTCATATATATGACAATCAAATATCAAAGGAATGGATAACAAAATAGGAAAGGCGGAACATCAATCTTTAAGTATAAAAACACATGAAACTATGTGCAAGAGGAGATATAAAGGAACATGTTTTATAGTAAATACCTAAAAATATCTATAGAAAATTAATAGAGCATGCTCAATATCACACATAAGTAGATAGTTAAAATAAATAACCTATTATATAATCACATTTTAGAGAGTCATCATTATAATAGGTATATTAAAAGATATATAAATCATATAATGTAAGGTCGGGATGAGTGGGTCTCAACTAGTCTAGAAAATATAACCATTATTATCATTGTCATCATTTTTCATACCACTATAGTGTTTGTTATACCTCTATGAAAAATAATATGACCCTTTATCTTGGTATTGGCAAAGAATTTAATATCATATGTAAGCATTTTATATGATGTGTAGCAAGCAAGAGGTTGTTGTGATCACACCCTTAGATGCTTGATATTGACTTTGGGAATTCATTCATGTGCTTAAGTTGTAATAGTTAATGTTTGCGTTGATATTAATTTAGGTGTCACTTGAAATTGAATGTGTTGTGGTAAAATATGAGTGTTTCAATGTATAGTAATCAATTCATTCTTGTGTGCAAACTTTAAATATTGATGTAGAGTAATTAGGATTGATTCGTTTCATTAATCCAATTACATCCAAACAATGCATCATATTATCCATCTTCATGCACTACATGAAACTATACTAATATGGTCTCAAAATCCACAAAGTGATAGGTAAACATATATAATCAAGGGGCTTCGAGTAAGTTTTCCATATCACATACAAAGTGTAGTCTTGTTGGCTAAGCATTTCTTATATTATCCAAGCCTAGAAATAATTATTTTTATGCATGCATTGTTACTTGAGGCACTATTAATCATAATTTCTTGTGGTTTATGTTCATATGTGTTGATAAGATATTGTATTTAATAATGGTCTATTACAAGATTCATTGTTGGGAATTTTGCCTTCAAAAAAACATGATGGGAGGAGGCTTCATCTTTTCCATCTGCAACCGTGACCACACCAATATATCCGTAAAGTGTATTATAATTAGATTCTAGTGGTTGGTTTCCATCATTTGTCATGTGAATACTACCTTGAACTTGTGAAAATTACCGTGATTTGGAAGAGGAGCTATGAAGATTTCAAATGTTGGTTAAGATGAGACGCAATGTCGATTAATACATTACATATACCTTCACTTTACTAAAAAGGGTTACTTTAAATAAAGTTTCAAATATGATCTTTCAAGGTTATGTATTTGTTGGAAGAATGTCCTTAGAATTTACAATAATCATAATATACATGTTTATGTTATAACTCTTAATTCATGGACTTGATGGATGAAACTCTTGAATAAAAGATACAACAATCAAATTACATTAAAACAATAATTAGTGCACCTATCTAGACTTTTAATTAATCTTGTGATTTTTCTACACTTGTGTTGTTGTTGCAAGATTAATCTATTGTTGGTCGGCTTTTCTCTTGTGTTGACTACATTCTTGGCTTTGGGCTTAGGTCGAACTATTGACATTGATTTATCCCTTGAACTTTGCCTTTAGTTGAAATTTTGCTCGATATAAGTAGAAGCACCGAACCTAAACTTGAGCATGGTAGCCTCTAAAACCTTGACTTATACTTATTAGTTATGTGACAAAGTCATCAAATGAATGGTAATTTTTGAACATTACTTTTTCCTTGATAGATACAAGAAATATCTAAGTGAATAGGCTTATGAGTTTGAGTTCAAGTGATTTGTAAAATCTTCAACTTTGGAATCATCCACAGAATCACAAATTAACGTTGTTGTTCTACTTTATATTAGAAAATGACAGAGATAACTAGTGAATGAATTTTGCTTATTCTTAGAATCCACAATTGTAGGAAAGGAAAGAATATAAAATCATACACACTGACAAGTCAGAGTTGCTTTGAAACCTCCAGAGGAGGAAAACCAGTCGAGAAGGGAAATTGCTCTTTCTTCCCATTGTTATTGGCCAATTTCAAACAATAAGTACATAATTTACAATAATTATGAAAGAGAAGTAGATAATATCTCACACTTCCTCCAAATTACTTGCTTGCTCTGTCTCAACACTCCTTTCTTCTACAAAACACAATTCTAGAACTAAGAACTTCTTGCTCACTTGCTTTCATGCTTTGATAATCTTGTTCTCTTCTAAAAACATGTATTTATAGCCTTTCTCATGTCCTCCCGTGCACTGGAGAATGGGAAAGGTCATGGAGGAGAAGAGACACAAACAACCTTTCAAATTCTATGGCTGTTCATTTCATATTTTTGTTTTCTGTCTGAAAGAGCTAGGACCGCCGCGCAGATCGGGCGGTTAGACCGCCGCTCTGGCAGGCAGCGGTTATGTAACCGTTGTTTCGCACAGAGCGGAGGTCCTATTACTATAAAGACAGAACCTTCGTGTATTTATTTTTCCTTCTTCGTGCTGATTGATCTGATGAAGTAGAGTCATTTCAGATCCCTATGGATCATCAAGCAACTCGTGGGTCATCTTTGTGACCATATTGTTGAATTTTAAAACATAATCAACAATAGATTAATTAGTACCTTATCTTAGTTGATAAATATGTGTAAAAGTGACATACATGCTAAAGTTAAAGGTATGTATAGATCCCCGATGTAAATCATAAAGCCAATTCATGATATATTTTTTAAAGCTCATAGTAAATAACTTTGTGAATAATCGATTATCATGTGCATATTATAACCAAGAGGCATAAAATGAAATAAGGTTATGAGATGTATCTCTTTCCCATTATATAGTTAAGAATTTAGAGCAATGAAACACATTAGGAAGGGGTGAGGAATCACATCATAATCCAAAGGGTTGAGTAATATTTCATTGGAATTGACCTTGTTCCATGGATTTTGAGACCCTTAAGACAATTCCTTAATTTGATTTTGTAATTTGGCACAATATTCAACATAGTGGTCACTTTAGAAGGAAGGGTAGTGGTACTAGAATATGTATTAGGAAAATAAGGAAACTATGAAGAAATGGCATGAGTGTAAGGAATATGAAAATAACATGAAGGAGTTGGAAAATCTTGGTAGGAAACATGAAAATTAACCATAGGAGGTGTGGAGGAAAACGATACATGCACATCAGAGAAGAACAAGGGGGAATGATGTTAGAGGAAATATGACAAATGACCACATGAGAAGGAAAGTAAGGTATCTCAATAGGTGTTTTCTTTGTTACTACATTTAAGTATCAACAATTCTCCTTATAGGTCTTATATTGAATAATATGGCCATTGGTATGTCACCACCCTTAAATTTTGGATTGTATATTCAATATCACTCTCAATTTATCAATTATTTTATTAGGGTGCTCCAAAATTTGTTGCATAAGCTTGAATAGGTCTTGAATTCAAGTTTGATCCTATAAAATAACTTTTTTCCCTTTACTACTTTTACCTTTGATAGACAAATGATAACCATTCAAAACACCTGTAATGCATATGAGTACAAGAGTAGTTGATATATCAAGATTACCATTTTTATTTTTCACATAAACCCTAAGATGAATTGAGGAAATTTCTACAAGATCAAGCAAATCGAATTTGACCTAACACTTCATAGTTCATACATTTGGAGTCTTGGATATAATCAATTCAAGGATGACATAAAAGATAAAACATGTAAAAGAACAATGCACAACTAATATTACACATAAAAGATCTAAGGCTAGAAACTTCAAACAATCAAGCAAACCTGAAAAAATCAATTCTATCAACAAGAGGAAAGAGAAGTCCCTACAATTCTATAAGCAATGTGGGCATGCATAGAGTTAATACTCTAAGACAAGTACAACTTGAGTCAATTATACCAAAGGGAAAACCCTAAAGGTTAGGACGTTACGTAACTCAAATTCACCAAAAGGAAACCCTAAATTACATGCAAAGTTTTGGTTCACCAAAATGTAGACATGGAAAGTATTTTGCAATAACAATCACATTATACTAATAATATTTAAGAGCAATTAGGTTTAATCCATACATACATTAACAAATCAAACCTAATTATTGAATTTTGATTGTTTAGAATATAAGAAAAAAAGAATAATTAAAATTTCTTTAAAAGACTTAAGATCTAAGTTTCATAGGTTGATACTTAATTACCTACAAAATTGGAGTCAATCCTTAGTGATGACAACAAAGAGAATTTATCCTAGAAAAGAGACTGCGTGGCCACACTTTGATTGGAAATGTATAATGTACAAAAATGGTTGGCTAGAATCGTATAAAGCATAAAAATGGCTTCTTTTGATAAAAACATATCTTAAATTGCAAGTATGATCACTTGGTTGGTCATCCTAAACCTCACTCAATTTTCCTTGTCATGTGGTGGATCATTAGGAAATTGCTCTTTTTATGAAACCCCTACTATAACATTAACACCTTACAAGATTCATAAAAGTGGGTGATGTTAATGGGGGCCTATGTTATCCCTCCATATTATCAAGCCCTCATGTATTGAAAAATTCATAATCAACACTCGATGCAAGCTAGTAACCAATCTAATGTCTACAAGTGTCTTATCCCTATCTTTTAATGCATGCAAAACCAATAATTGTTAGAACACTCTATAAATGTTGGAATTCTACTTTTGACACCTAGATGCTCTTGGAAACAATAAAAAAATGTGCTTTTAAAACTTCAAGGCCACTCTTGTGTGAAATAATTATTCATCCTCTTATTTTCTTAATTGCACCGAGACACTTGTGTTTTCATAAACTTCTCAAATTCAAATTAGGACCCTATTGGTGTATAAGCCGACACACAATAGGTAGAGAATCCAACAAGAAAATATATAAACCCTGGGAATCCAAAATATATAAACCATTTTTGGGACAGAGTATGAAAAGGGAATGATCGGTTGTTTATCAGATCGAAATGGTCATTAGCCAGATCATAAAAAAATAAGGGAGGAGAGAAAACTCGCAATCATGAGAAGACAACGAAGCAAATGAACATGATAATGATCAAATGATGTCAAAATTCACATAAGATACAAGAAAAATAATTCAAGGTTGAATGAAACTTGAACCAATAATCAATAAAACATAAGTACCGTAACACTAAAGCAATTAATTAAATCCCATCCTAAAATTTAGGTGCCATATGAAAATTAGGTGTCTATAATCTCCTACCAAAATTAAATATCTACAAAAAGGGACTTAAAGTCATTCTCATCTTTTTTATTTCAAAAATATCTATATAAGAATTTATATTTTGACGAATGACTTAGGATGGGTGGGTTGCCTCATATGCTCCTATTTGAGAACCTTTTTTTTGCAGATTATTTATTCAAAGGATGATTTGTGGCCATGACTTGATATTTTTTACATGCGTTCGATTTTCGTACATGTCTCGATATTTTGATTATATAATCATGTAACGAAATTTATTTGACATATCATCTAACTTTCTCAAATGTAATTTTCAAACATAAAAATCAAAATGTTAATACCAACCCAACTACCCATTCATTATAAAAAATTATATTTGATTTTTTATTAATTAATAAATATGTTTTATACATATATGTATACACATATACATATTATATACCACAATCGGAACATCAACTATTTTTTTTTATAAAAGGGGAACCACGTTTTGTGAGGCATTTTCAATGAGTATAATAATATTGTTCCTTGCATGAGGTGGGGTCATTATTGGTAGAGTTGTTGGTGTTGGTCAATTATCAAAGCTTTGATAGGCTTGATTTTAAGCACACGGTTGGTGAGAGTTGTTGAGTGATGACCCAATACTTTGTTTTTATTTTTCTTTTGCCTACGCAACGATATTTTATTCTCCAATGACATATATTCACTTTTGCCTAATGCTACCCCCACTTGACTACTTGAATGCGGTCTTGCACGCCTTTTATATTAAAGATTCATGCGAGTATTCCTCCTCTTTGCTTTTGTTTGCACTAACATTCATATGGATTCAAATTTGTCACTATGTGTGGTTGGTTTAGTGCCATGTCGCTCTCTACTCATACTCAATTTAAGGAGTGTCAAAATCTCAATAGTGTAGCAATTGCATATGAGTTATAAGTTAGGTCACAGCGGATGTTAATAATTGATTTGTTATTTTAGTATTAATGTATTATATTTTTTAATTCTTGAATTTTATCGAAAATATATAAATTATGTGTAAATTTTGATAAGTAATGTGTGAGTAAATAACATAAATATTTTTTTGTAATAATTTGAAGAAATTTCTTTGCAAAATTTAATGAAGTACGACTAAGGGTCTAGGAGGACTCACACACCAATCTTGTTTGAATCTCTAACCTCTACTTCATATTTTCTCAGTCTCCTTCTAAATCCCTCGCAAAGCCTCTTCTTTTCCCATTTTTGCTCACCAATAACTTTCGCTATCCTCATCAACATTATTTGTAATAGTTAGTTGTGACCGTTTGTGTTTGTGCCACTCGAGTTACTTCAAGAAATACAAGATAAGCATTCCCAAACTCATCCCATTTTGATTCGTCAACAAGCTACAAATTCTAGATTTAAGATGATTAAAGAGTTATTCCTAGTTTTAACTAACCATGTTCTTATCACAAGTACAAAGGTATATGTATGCTTACAAAATTCAACTGAGGTGACCTTTACACATTACCATTATCATAGGAGATTGATGATTTAAGGCTTTCTAAAATATCATAGAGTAAAATATAAAGCAAACTAAAGTCTACCCACAACACATAATTTTGCAACCATAGTTTTGTAAGAACATTATAACTTATCGACCCCAAGGTCAATGATCTTGGAAACCAATTCCTATGCTAAAAAAATATGTTGATTATGGTAAAATAACCCATGTATAATAACCCAAATAAAGAAATTAGATTGAATATTTTGAATGAGATAACATACGACAAAAAAATCTAATTAGATTGCAACATATAAGCATTGTTACAAAATTAGATACTAACACACCTATTATTACACTACTTTTCCTTCTTCCTTAATAGTGTGTATAATGCACCAATATCGACTTAAAGTACAATTTTAAACATCGAGATTGAGGTTAAAATCAACACCACTTCTTAAATGCGCAGACTAAAAAAATCTCTTCCAAATTGACAACAAATATAAAAGGCCTTCAATAGATAAAGAGTCATAATCTTTTCCACTTATAAACTTATAATAAATTTGTTTGAACATTGGAGATTGAGGTTAAAATCAACACCACTTCTTAAATGCGCAGACTAAAAAAATCTCTTCCAAATTGACAACAAATATAAAAGGCCTTCAATAGATAAAGAGTCATAATCTTTTGCACTTATAAACTTATAATAAATAAACACGATTATAATTTTGGTTTTCTAACATTTTTGTAGCTTATGGATCTCTACTTAAATCGTAAAAATCCAACACCGAAACAATTTAATATTGTGTCTCGGTCAAATATATAGCCAAAGTTAGTTGGAATATCTTGGCCTCACACGTCGTTTCGTATGAGTTTAAATCCCCTAGTCTTTTACTTCAAAGGCATGTTATCCTTGCTTGATGCGGTATTGTTGTCAATGTTGTTGTTGAGAATGCCAAATAAATGGATGCTAAAATATGGAATGGTAGGCATGATATATAAGTATTGTTATGGTGGTTTGAGTGGCAAGTTATCAAATTCATGCCCAATTAATGCTAATTATTCCTGCATGGGTGACCTTGACAATTATTTTACTCCCAAATTTCAACCAATATCTCTTAGTTATTCATTAGATGAAATTTAGAGTTGGACACACACAAAATCAATGTAAACAAATAAGAATATAGAGATTATAGTTATTGTAGACACCTAAAATCAGTATCTCTACCCTTGTCTACTGCGTGCGCATATTTCACCATGGTCCTAGATAGACCCCCTTAATTTAATTCTTCCCCTTCATTTAATTAAATGCCCACCTATTATCCCATCACCTTTAATCCTCATTAATTAACATTGATTAATTAATCTTCATTAATTAATTAATTATATCCACTATCCCTAATGGACTTTCCCTTTAGGATGCTTTTATCCCAAATCTACATCCCTATGCTTTTCTAGCTTTTATCCTACCTATATTTATCCCCTAACTACCCATGACACATCCCTAAACAACCTCTTCCCACCTACAAGCTTTAAAGCGCTTTTCCCATCCTTAAAAACCAAAATCCAGAATAAAACACAAAATCAATCTCGTTGGGGAAAGTTTCCCCATAGTTTGCGGCGACCCAGCCCAGTCGGTGTCAATCCTATAAGACTGAGTTTATCCCTCTTCAAAAAAGAGACACACATGCGTGAAAAAACACTTAATTTTATGCATTCTACGAATCCATCTTCAAACCAAAGTGCTAACCTTCTTACAGTTCTTGGAAGCTTTTTTGATCAACCACTTGACTTCGAGAGGTTTATATTACTTTCTTGTGTTATCTTATGTTATTTCTATCACTATCTTGTTAGAGCTAACATTTTGTAGGACCAAACCATCTTCAACAGTCCTCAAGGCTCCATTATCAGCCTTCTCTTCCAGCTTTCCTTACTTGTAGGTTACTTTTTCAGTCCATCTATTCTCATCGATGTTTTACCCTACTACAGTCATCATCGCCCCACCCCGATCGCCATCTTCTAGGTTCTCGTTTGTCAACCTGCTCCATCTCGGGTCACTATTTTCTACCATTTTCTTTGCCTTTATATATCGAGACATTCTTTTCGCAAGTTATCCCCGACATCTATAGGATTATGTCACATCTAGTTTACATCCATATCCTGTAGGTCCACATATTTACTTTGTTGTCCAAATCTTCACATACCCAAGTTGTCTTTACCGGTCAGTACCATTTTATTTATATTTATTCGATCAGATCAATATTTAAGTTCATCTTAGTTACTTTTAGATTCAATAGTATTTATGTTTCTGCATGTTATTTGCTTATCTATCCTTTACTTCACTTTTTCTTATCAAACAGGGGTTGACATCCGTGAAAGGAAGGTAACACTTCTTAGAGCCGGATTTATCAGAAGCCCCACATATATTATCTAATCCATCCCCTTTTTAGTCATTCTTATTCGCAAGTTATCCGGTTGCAACGAGGATCAATTTTCAGTCAACACGATACACCAAAACCTCCCCATATCTATGTCACCTACCCCCATCCTAGATATTGTGCCTACGGATCCTTCAAAAGTTATCCCCACATCAACCATATCCACAATTTCCCTACCAACCACCTTAACTTCTACCGCTTCTCTCACATCTACATCCAGTCCTACCCTTACCACATCCTCATTGGCCTTAATTGTGCCCGCCTCTTCATCCACACCTATCTTACCCCAACTTACCATAACTAGCCCATTATCCACATCTATCCCAAACACACCCATCACTACACTTATATCTACCACATCAACAAATCCGCCCATGTATACCTTGACATCATTATCACATATTTATTTACCCATGCCCACATCACCCCACTCTTCCACACCTAATTCCCCAACATCTACCATTCCCACATCTACATCTAATCTCACATCAATCACACCTTCTCAATCCACAAACACATCCAAAATGCCTCTTAAAACACCTAAGAAAAACAAAAAGGCATTCATACCTCTCCCTCTCACATAGACCTCATCAATTGCATCATCCAAACACCTCTCTCTCTTTCCACATCCACACCTATCATTGATTCCACACCCACATCTACCTCATCCACTTCATTAGATTTGACCACCTTACCTACATCTATTCCACCTTTACCCATCATACCATCCTTAGAATCAATACCAGTTCCTCTTTTTGTGCTTCTACCCATACCCACCACATCAACTGTCATGACCACATATCCATCACTTTCATCATTCAAAGAATATTGGAGAGCACTTCAAATTGCAGCAACTATAGGTGATCCTCCCCTCTCATCCACACAATCAGACCTTCTACATCGACAATCCTCACCTTCCTTAGACCAAATCATGCAAAAATTACTTCCTCCAGCCATAACACAACCTTCAGATCCCCCGATTGAAATTATTTTCATTCATGCCAAGGGTACTCCTCAACAATCCAAATCCAAGAACCTTGGCACCCTTCCACAATGATCCCTTGTGTGCCCCCACAGAAATATAGACATTCCTCCAACCAATACCAAACCTACCTCATCTATTTTGGGGCCACATCCCTCCATTTAAGACCACCTCCTTCATCACGATCAATCAACCTATCTAAATACAAATAGTATAACTCCCTCCTAGGACCAACTCCTTAATTAAGAAAACTTTCACCTACCAACCAGTCTAAGCCAAAATCATCCAACCCTTCTTCTTCTAAGACATCAATCATCATCAAAACTGAAACCAAAACACCAAGACCATGAAAAATCCACCCTCATCTGCGACATCCACATCATCTCACAAGACCTCTCCTAACACATCCATTGAGTCCTATGTGGAAGTCCTTCGATGTTTACTCCAAATTTCCACCATCATGCTTCGCCTATGAAGGCCTTTGACCCAAACAGTCAAGCCATCATGGTTTGATCCCCACCATATCTCGTGCTTACCATTATACAACAAAGTCATGAAAATAAACATTGTAGGGCCCTTCGATGCCGCCTACAATATTATTGAGAGATACAACCTCCTCAAGGATAGTCCTTCTCCATCTACCATCTCACCTATGACCAATTTGACTCCCATTTCTACCTCCCCATCCATAGGAGTCACTAGGTCTTCTCCTTCATCCACATCCCCCATTATCACCACTCCTCCGCACATCATCCCTCCTATAGAGGGTCCTCCCTTATTCATCGATACTATTTTCCTTGCTACACCACCCTGATCCCCAACCATCTATCACCAACATCCCTTCTAGAGACCCCATTTCATCTCTTCCGACATCCACTAGCTCATCCACATCTCTCTCACTGGGGGAACATCCCCCTTCTCGTTGATCCTTTCACATCTTCTTCCTCATCCATGCATCTTATCCCCATGGCTCTCTTGATGCTAGGGGGACTTCACTCTAGGATCGATCTATTTCCGAATTAGTTCCTTTCCATACCTGACATCATCTTGTCTTATCTAGCTCATCTCATTTGATCTTGTCAGCCAATATATCTGTCATCTTTTTCTCTTATGACCACCTCTCGTAGCCATATCTGTGTTTCCCTTAGGAGCACCATGGCTTTATCTAAAGTCCACCATTATGGCCATATAATCTCACCCTAAGACCACTTTAGTGACCATTACTTTTGTACTTTCATATATTTTATGATCTTCATATAACTTATTTTTCTTGGTCAAATCTTCTTCATCTCCCCTTCACTCTTTGGGCTTATAAGACTAGCATCTAAACTTCCACAGAGCTACTCCCTTTTCTCTCGTGTATGGCTATGAAGCCATCCTCCCTCTCGAAGTTCAAATTCCGTCCTTGCCCGTTTGTCTCTTCGCAATTCATCTCGATTAAGATTATTACCAGGAGTGTCTAGAACAACTTGAATTATTGGATGAACACCGCCTCCTCACTCTTGAACACCATCATGTTTATCAAGAGCACATCAAACATGCTTATACTAAGCACCTCAAAGAGCACAAATTCAATGTCGGTGATCTCATCTTTAAATAAAATTAGAACGTCACTACTCTAAAAAGTAGCCAACGTGGAAAGTTTACTCCCAATGGATTGGACAATACATTATCACACATAAGTATGGGTCGGGAGCCTATCGTTTGGCCTCCCTTGATGGTAAATCGGAAGTGGAAACTCTTAACACATTACACTTACGACCATTCTATTATTAGCATGTCTACTAGTGAGTACTTAGTTATATCTTTAGATCTTCCCTCCATTATTAGCCTCTTCCATCTATCATTGTAATGATTTGGAATTATGTGGTCTACCATCACTTTCCTAGACATGACCTTAAATATGGGCACCACGGATCTTCTCGTAGCATTTTCCTTATGGATATGTTCTCCCTTCTCGAATCTTCTCGTAGCATTTTCCTTATGGATATGTTCTCCCTTCTCGGTGAGAACTCCACAATCATTACATCCATCACCCCTTGTTTACCTCTTGAAACCATGCAAAGGGTTCATAGGTGTCTCTTATACATTCATTGTCCCCTCCTAAGTGGTATACCTATCTATTCTGACTTTTCCGCCATGCTAAAGTCAAAATTCATGGATGCTCATATAAAAATCAAAGCTATCAAAAATAGATTGCTCCTCAAGGTGATTAACAAAAATGGGGCCTAATTGACCTAAATGAGGTATTAGGGTATTAATGCTAATCTAACTTAGGAGGACTAAAACAATGTAGTAAATGAAATAAAGTGATATAAAGTGATTGCACAATTAAATATAATGTGAACAAAATTCTAATATGTAACAGAGGAGAGATAAATAACTTAGCTGATTGAAGAAGACCGTCATAAGTTCTATAAGAGAATCGGAGGTGCAAACGAACACCGAGGGACCCTGCGAAGGGTAGATCTTGTGAATATGAGATGTCTGAGGCACCTAGGAGTGTACTGGTATGCAATCTAGGTTCTATGAACACTGTAAAAGCTCAAAAAATGAGTTCGGTAGTGTCACAACTTAGTCTGAAACCCTACCTATTTGTCATGTTGGATCTGTTAGATGAAATGGAAAATGACATGAAATGCAAAGAGAAGTATCAAACCCTAGAAAAACAAAATCAGTAAATGAATGGGTCGGAATGACCTTAGTCGCCAAACTAGTGGTCTTATCACTTTGAATGTTGCACTACATTTCAAACTTGGATGCAATTGTGGTGTGTGTGTGTGTGTGTGTGTGTGTGTGTGTGTGTGTGTGTGTGTGTGTGTGTGTGTATGTGTGCAGTGCATGTGCGCGCACCACCACGCGCACATGTCATGCCCTAAGTTCTCTCATGCTACCACACTTTGTGAAGTAATGAGAAATAGTAACTATAGAAAATGTAAGTAGAATGTGTGCATGGAATAGAATAAAATCCCCTCCCTATGTAGTGTGTGTGATGTAAATCTCCTAGCCTTGATGCATGACACTAATGGATGCAAGTGATGCAATGGATGCAGCTCTAGATGGAGTGATAGTAATATGTGATGCTAGGACCCTCATTATGGTCTTATAAGCTTTATATTTATAGGGATCTCAAGTTTAATTTCAGTAATTAACCGACAAGGTCGATCGCGAAAAGACAAATACAACAAATAGAGAGAAAATCCCCAAAAGAAAGTGGGAAAAGGATGTGTATAGACCGAGGCACTCAAAAGTGGGATTGGGCGCCCCAAGACAAGTTGCAGGGCACCTTGAATTTGGGCTAGAATGATGGGCGCATTGTGAAATGAGTGGATTTGTGATGGAAAATACATGGGAAGTATGAAAAAAATATAAAATAAAGATGGCCAAAAGGTGGGATTGATTAGTACTTTAACCACTTGAGAACCTTCTAAATAATAGTATAAGACCGGGTTAAATTATGTGTAAAGTGCATGATTTTGTGTCTCTGTAAGGAAAATTGTTAAAAAAGGAAAAAAATCAAATCAAATCAAATAAATATACCGATCCTCAAGGATGACTATTATGTACATCATTTTTTCTGTCTATATCAAGTAGACCATACCCTCAAAGGATGGATGCTCTTTTGTATTATGGCATCGAAGGCTTCCCACATTGGGCAACCTTCCATTTTATTAGCTATTATAGTAGGTATTTACCTTAGCTCATGTTCACCTAGGTACTTTATTTACCTTTATTGTATTTATCTTCACCCACTTATGTGTGTGGATATTTCTTTTATCTTATTTAGATATTAGGAGAAATTATCTAGTTGTTAGGTTTAGTTATTTCCTTGATCTATGATATTGACTAGTTCTTTCCTTGATCTATGGTATTGACTAGATCCTTGATGTCTAGTTGTCTCCTAAATCTATGGTCTTGACTAGTTCTTTGATGACTAGTTATTTCCTTGATTTATGGCTTGATCTATGACCTGACCGGTTCTTAGATTGTTATTCCTTGCATATTTAAGCAAGACCCATTCTCAATGTATTGCATTGAGTTCCATAATAATATATGATATTGTTTCTCATTTGTTTGCAAAGGTTTTATGTAAAGTTATTTTGGTGAATTGCTTTCATCTTATTGATCGTGGTGTTTGATTAGAATTTGTGTTCTTGGCTTGGTACGATCCGTTATCGTCCCTTTCATTAGCATCTTAATAAAGCTTCATGTATTGATCAACTTTCTTCCAACAAAATTCCCGCATTGATCAGTTTTCTCTTTCCCCTTCCTAAAGTTGGGGCATAGATTTAGGGAACACCACTCATGGAAAACCCTCTTCCCATGTACAAGTTACATCACAAATCCCTTTGTCATGTCGACATTAGGTTTATGAGTTCATTCCATCCTTGTTTTTCTCATGATATTTGGTATAACTAACTATTGTTGGTTATATGCTAACATCTATTTTAGTCACATGTGCCTTGCATTACCTGGATCCCCCTCTTGTTTACCTCTAATGTGGTTGGAGGCATATTTTTCTTATGTGTTCCTCAATATGACGTAGTATTGTTCATACCCATGGGTCACCATTGTTAAGTTGTGTTTTATCCTAAACCTTCTTTTCACATCTATCTTTTATCCCTCCTTTAATACAAATATATCTACTCTTATCTTATCTCTCTTTTATTACAAGCACATCCTTCTTTATCTATAATGCTTATCACAACCACATATTTCACATCTACTTACTTATTCTTACCTATTATCTTTTTAATCATCACTCATCACATCTATTTTCAAATTACCCTTTTTCTTAACATCACATTCATCATCATCAATAAAAAACATATTACTATCATCATTTACATCCAATATCATCATCTGTGTGTATCATCTATCATACATTACAAACCAACCATCTAATCATACATTTATTTCACCATCATCATCAAATATAAATTAAAGTAAGCTTTAAACATCATTGTCACATCTAATCTAAGCTATGTCATAATAACACCATCATCATCACATCATGAATCTAGATCATCACATCATATAATAAACACATAATCAAGTATAACGCAAGTTAAAATTGTATATATATATATATCGTTAAAATGAAGTGTATCCATATATCATCGACTGTAAGGGTTCTCTCTCAAAGCAAAGATATCGGTAAAAACCAAGAAACCGTACATGGGAAAGTCTCAAATATTTCCCCTTCAAGGTAAGTCCCCCTCTGCCTCGTCTATTGGCCTCATCGCCTCCAAACTGGCCCTCTCCTTGATGTAGTTGAGCCACACACTCATTGTGCTCTCGGATGGCGTAGCTCTAGTTGCCGCTCACCTCTGCAGATGCTCCCAATATTGTAGTATCTTTGAAGCTTCTCAATCACAATCCCTCGCAATACTTAGCATCTACGGCTAAAGATATGTATCTATATATCGAAATCATACCAATAAGTGCCATCTCTCTCCTCCATGCGGTGATGCCTATCCACCACCCGTTTGCAACAACCAAAGTATAGTAGCAAGATTTCCAAAATAGACTTTATAGGCCTCCCTCTTCTGCGGTACCGGTCCCTATCTTGCATGACCGCATCCCTCTATTCTAGAGTTGTATCTCTCTCTCTCTCTACCCGCATCTCGATCCAACTCGGCACACAATCATTCTACCATGCGGGATCTACTCTATCATCGTCTTTCTTTGCCCTCATGGAGCTACCCCTACCTCAACCTCCATCTCCTCTATTTCCTCCTCCTCATCTCCTCTCTCACCAGCAACCCGAGCTACCCATGTTGTGGTTATCCAATCAAAAATCCTACTCTAACTCCTACGTCATCATCATCATCATCCCAAGGCATTGCTTTTGCCTCCTCCAACGGATTGTCCATGTCGAAATGAAAACTCCATGTCTACCTCCTCCCTCCTATATAAAATAGGATCCCTAGGCACCGTCTAAATGACTCCAAAATGTCGTCACACTCTTGGTCAAACCGCATAGTCTTGATCATCTCCAACTATCTACCCTACACCCACCTCACGCACCTCATACCGACCAACTCTACATTTGCCCCTACGCCATGCGGGAAAATCTCGGTATGGGTGCCATCTAATATGATCTATATCCAGATCCGTAAGATGATCCACATACCATTCCACTCTTCTCTCCCTATCTTTCAAGGCATGATCAACCCTCCATCTCAAAATCCTACAACCAGATCTATATGGACCTAAGGAATCCACTGGTGGGAAAATCACCATAATGTGCTTGTAGGCCCAACAATGAAGCAAGAAGCCTACGTCTAATCCTGATATCCTACCTACCCTATACATCAATAGCTCATGGTATACCTGAGCTATCAAAGAAGTCCCGAAAAAAAGTATTGTCTAGTGATCCACTATATTTACAACCACACCAACCAGGCCCATGGAAATCGAGATCCTCCGAGTGCGACAATGCATATAAAGATATAACCATCATAACTAAGCAGATCAAATGGCTTTCGGGTACACTTGCCTCATACCTCAACTCCTATGAGAACACCCCTAAAGAGAATCTAATACGAGGCGCATCAACTCCAAATAGTCATGTCAATACTACCAACCTATTATCACTTGTATTGGGATTGTCTATTCCTCCTGAATAGGAAATCAAAGGATGTGATACACATCCTCCGTGGTGATAATTATCTCCCCTCATCCTTGTGCTAAACCATAATGTACCCATATGTCAGTCCCATCTCTCCACCAATGTGATCATCAATCCCACATCTCATGGGATCCTTTGATAATGCCTGAATCCACCTAATCCCACTACTTCCAAGTGATCCCACTCGACATCTGTCACATCCCCTCTAATCTACTCATATAGCATCGGAACTCGGTCTCTTAAGTACATCATCCCCCTAACATTCCAATCACCAATAAAACATACATACATTAGATCCCCAATCCAAAATCCATTTAAAATTCATTAAAAATTACATCCAAAATCGACCTTAATCCTAAATCCACAAATCTAACCTAGTCGACACCGACCTAGGTCAGTCACTCTATTTGGGGATGATTGACATGCCTAAGGGCCCATTCGATGTCAACCCATCTGGATCTTCTGAATTCCCTTGACGTCATCCACTTTTTATAAAAATGTAAAAAATAAAAATAAAACATAAGACTAACCTAACAAAAAGTTTGGGTTTCACTACTCACCATCTAGCGCACCCTTTGGCATTTCCTCGATGTTCCTGCAGCCTCCATTTATCAATTTTCTCTTTAATCACTCTAATCTCTCTCGTTAACTATGCACGTGAAAATGAGCATAGTAGGCCAACTTCCAGGATTATATGTACCACGACACCGGGTTCCGTCGACCCCGGGGTCATTTGTCGATTAGACTTAATCACCATCGAATTACTTTGGTAGCCCTTATTTTGGATTCCACTTTCCCTTTTGTGACCTCTCCTAGGATATTCTCTCAAAGTCCACTTTTGTGGCCATCTATATTCTCCCTTTAGGGAATTTTATTTCAATATTTTGAATCATCCCCTTATCATCTCGAAGTCCACATTTGTGGCCATATTTATTTTTCCTCTGGGAATTTAATTCAACATTCACTCTATCCATTTCTACTCTCGAATTCCACCTTTGTGGCCATATTTATTTCCCCCTTCGGGAATTTTTATTTCAAAATTCTATCCAACCTGCACTCAAAGTCCACCTCAGGCCATACTTATTCCCCATTGGTGTGTATTATTTCACCAATCATTTCCTATTTTACTTTATGGCCATATTTATTCGCTCTTTGGGAATTTTATTTTGCAATCGCCTCCAATATGCATATGAAGTCCACCTTTATGGCCATACTTATTCCCCCTGGGGCATTTTATTTCACCACCATTTTTCACTTTTCCTCTCGAGTCATTTTCCATGCCCTTTGCTGGGGCACCATTATTTTCACCCTCTTCCTTTGGACACATACCATTTTCACTTGATTCCTTTTGTACAAAGGATTTCACATTATTTTCACATTTAGTTGTGCATGGTTTGATGTTTTTCTATTATCCATTGGTCATCCCAGATCACATCCATTTGAGAGGTTTCCCATTGGATTCTCTCCATTTCACAGTGATTTTCACCCACTCACTAGCCCGTAGAGAATTGCTGCCGTCTCCATTGAGACCACCATGTGTCCCCTACCCACGTGATATCGGAGTCACCGCCATAGTTTTTATTGTTATTGTGATCCTTTTTTCTTGGGGCATCTTGCCTTGCATTATCCTTTTACCCATTTTTCTTCACCCACTCACCCTTCATCATCTACCTTTTTCAAACGCGCCATCAATTTCATGTGGTGTTATCGATCCCTTATTTGAGGGGGAGCTCATCATCAACCTTATATTAATCCTCATCCTACTCTTTGTCTCTCATCGTTTTTGTCTCATGGCTTGCTAGTGAAAACCACTCGATAAAAAGGGGAAAATGTAGACACCTAAAATCAATTTCTTTACCCTTGTCTACCGCGTGTGCATATATCACAATGGTCCTAGCTAGATCCGCCTTAATTTAATTAAATTCCCACCTATTATCCCATCACCTTTAATCCTCATTAATTAACATTGATTAATTAATCTTCATTAATTAACATTGATTAATTAATCTTCATTAATTAATTAATATCCATTAGCCCTAATGGAATTTCCCTTTAGGATGATTTTATCCCAAATCTACATCCCTATGCTTTTCTATCTTTGATCATACCTATCTTTATTCCCTAAATACCCATGACATATCCCCAAACAACCTATTCCCGCCTCCAAGCTTTAAAGCTCTTTTCCCATCCTTAAAAAACCAAAATCTCAACTAAAACACAAAATCAACCCCATTGGGGAAAGTTTCCCTATAGTGGCGGCTACCAGCGTAGTCGCTATCAACCCTATAAGACTAAGTTCATCCCTTTCCAAAAAGACACACACAAACACACAAGCATGATAAAACACTTGATTTTTTTCATTATGCAAATCCATCTTCGAACCAGAGCACTAACCTTCTTACAGTCCTTGGAAGCTTGTTTTGATCAACCACTTGACTTCGGGAGGTTTACATTTCTTTCTTGTGTTATATTATGTTATTTATATCACTATCTTATTAGATCTAATGTTTTTCAGGACCAGATCATCTTCAACAACACTTAGGGCTCCATTATCAACCTTCTCTTCCAGTTTCCTTACTTGCGCAGTTGCTTTTTGGTCCATATATTCTCAACCTGTTTCTACCCTATTACAAATCACCGTCGCCCCACTCGGGTTTCCATTGACTGTGGTTATTTTTGTCAACCGGTCCATACCGATCACTATTTTCTTCCATTTTATCTTCCTTTCTATCCTAAACATTCTTTTCGCAGTGCCATCCCCCAACATCCACATGCTTCATTACATTTAGTTTACATCCAAATCCTTATAGTCCACACATTTACTTTGCTATCTAGATCTTCACATACCTGTGCCATCGTAAACCTACCTCTGCATAGTCTGGGTCATTATCGACCCATTCATGTACCATTTTATTCATATTTATTCAGATTAGATCAACATTTAAGTTCATCTTAGTTACTTTAAGATTCAATAGTATTTCTATTTATGTATGTTATCTACTTATCTATCCTTTACTTTGCTTTTTCTTATCAAATGGGGTTAAAATCCAAGAAAGGAAGGTAACACTTCTTGGAGCCATATTTTTTGGGAAACCGCCATATATTATCTAATCCATCCCCTTTTTAGTCATTCTTATTTGCAGGTTATCCAGTTACAGCGAGGATCAATTAATTTTGCACCCGTTCATCCACAACACACATTTGAGTTACCTTAAACCCTCCACTTTTCCAAGTTGTTTTGCTTTATTTAGTAGCTAACATCATTAATCTGAATAAAATGAGAAAACTATAACAATAGTTATGAAGATAGATAAAAAAGTAAATCCTTTTGAAAATAACACCTTGTTGGAAATTTTGCATTTGAAAAAATGGCCACACTTTAGGGAAAAAAGTCCCTCCTCTTTAATGTGGAGGTTCTCTTCTTTAAAACCAAAAATGAAACACAATATATTTACACCATTTACACTAAAAATATATTTATGGGGGTGGTGTTAATATCTATATGCTGATATTTTCATAGGAAAGAAATAAATAAGAGAACAAAATTTAGGAAATAGGGTTTTTAGAAAAGAAGGTGGGTGAAAACACTTTTAGATAAAGCAAAACCATATCTTTATGTACTCATGGATATCAATAATAAAATATAATTGCAACATTTCATGACAAAAATACATGTCTAAGAATAAAATATTTCCATGCAGATAAATGCATTTAATTCAAAATAAAAGCAAATACAAAGTTTAGCAGTTTATAATAGACATGAATGAATACAAAGTTTTAGATTTCATTATGTAAATACAAAATGGAAAATTATAGAGAAATGGAGGAGAAAGATAAGGGGAATATCCTCTTATATATTCAATTCTAGAAAATATCAACAACCTCCCTTTCACTACAGAGAAGATCTCTTATTATAGTGAGAAAGGGTTGTAACTACCTCAAAATAAGTAATATTTACGTTTGCATTATACTTTTATTAATTAAGCCACTTAAGTGACTTTTACATTTTTATAATTCAATAATATAAAATAAAAGAAGTTCAACGTAAAAATATACGATTTGATCTTTTGGAAACTTAGGAGGAAAGTGAAGTTGATGACAGGGCTTTGAGTTTCAAAACATGCATTTGGAATTTGATCACTTCTCGAGCAATGTATGACTCCTTTGGAATTTCGGTGTTTGCAAGGTTATTCAACAAACTTCCCATAACATTTGACATTCATAATTGGTTCCTCCAAATTGAGTCGGTTCTTTGAGGCTTCCACAATCACATTGTGTAATTAAAATTTTCATCCAATTTGTCTTGGCTAAAATCATTTGCATTTAACAATTATTCTCGACTGATTTGGTCAAATTTCCTTGATATCATTGATTGCTTTAGGTTGTGAGGATTCTTATTATAAAATATCACAATGGAGAGCTTTTAAATAAGAAAAATCTCATCCTTTAGAGATTCACCCTTTTGTATATAGTTTTCTAAATCCATTGTGCTTGCTTCCAAGATTACTTAAGTCTTCACTCAACACTACGGAAGAAATTATTATTTTAATTATCAAATTTTTTTTTGAAAAATATTTTAATAAGTCAATACAATGATTCTCAAGCCTTGGATCACGCTAGACCATAACTTGTTCTCTTTCTAAACATTTTCAATTTCAATTCAATTATTTTTAGTGTCCACTAAGCTTTCATACACCTCATATCCTTCATCAATGAATGTAAGGAAAGTTCTTGCAGTTTCTCCACCCAAGCTTCCATAACTTTACCCTTGAGTATGCTTATGAATCTCATAAATGAATTTAATATTAATATCAGTTATTGTAATGGAAGATGGAAGGGATGCAAGAGGAATGGGGTATGAAGAGAGAAAATCTTTAATGTAAGCTAAAAGAGTTTGTACTTTTATTTTAATTTTTCATGTGTCCGATTTCCCTTTTAACTCTCTCAATGAACATTGAGACACACTCTCAAATTATGCACATATCCTTTAGGAATGACCTCTCCAAGTTATATTCTTGTTAATTCTTAATCAACAATATTAATCTCATTTTCATTCTTATCAACTGTAGGCTTTGCAATCTCAAAAAATTGATGGCTAGTACAAGTTGAGAAGTAACCTTGGAATTCTTGGGAGCTGGAGTATTGAGAAGAGAAGTCACAACATCATTGTCGGGAGAAACAATTTTTTATTTTGTTTTTCTCCCATGAGAAAGAAGCCTTGGTGATATCCTCAACAATGTAACTTGTGACAGGAACATTAATGGTGAGTGGAGGAGGGGAAGGAGCTTATGTAGGTATAATTTCCACAGAGGAATATTTTTCAACTAATACTTATGCAAAAATGGAAGCTATCTATATAATTATATTTTATCTCAAACCACTTCCTCCATCTATGTCTTATGTAAGAACTTTAATAGGATATTCTTCTTCTTCCTCTTCTTCGATGCAGATCAACCCTTGGAGTTCAAACATAGAATTCTATGCTATGTGGTTGTTGAGCTGAAGAAGAAGGAATATCCTAATGACCTTGAGAACCAAAGGAATTTTCTTAGGCCTTGAATTATGCCAATTTCTGATATACCATTTCTTTGTTCTAAGGCATACCTTGGTGTAGTGAGATCATCAATACTATCTTTCTCCTTCCAAGACCAAACAATTATTGGAAGGGAGTATGTTGAAAATATATTTCATATTCAGCTTCATATATGTCAGATCCATCATCAATCATGCCTTTTAGAACCTGTTGTAACATGGAATTCTAAATTTTCCAAAGATTCATTCTTTCAAATGATCTTTTCCTTACCTCAAAGCATGATGAAGGAAGAAACATATAGATCCATAACTAATCCATCATTCTATAATGCATGCTACATTTATATCTATGAAAGAACAAGTTTAAATAGTAATCATGATTGAATCAAGAACATGCACTACTCAATTACACACAAAAATGACACTTAGATTAGCCAATATCTTCCATCTATTAATAAACACAGAAGCTCCTTACAATAATGGAAATCTATACCAATGCGTGCATGGATCTGATACAATAATCCAATCATATGCACATATCTCTATATCTTCATACATCATCTCTCTCTCGTGTGTATATTCTACTATGTTCTTCATATCATATATATAGGGTGGGGACTTTCCCTTCACTACTTATCTATTCCAGAAATAGGCCACATGCTATTAATAGCCACGCATCATTTATAGGCATAGCCACACATGCAAGTGTGCTATCTATAGAAACTTTATAGTTAACTGAAGTGACAATCCTATTCTTAGCTCATCTCCATGCAAAATGCTTGATCCGATCCTCTAAAGATAGACAATGCGTGGCACGCATGTCTCTGCATGTTGGTGTGTTTCACACGCCATCTTCTAAAAATAGGTCTTCATGCTCAAAATCGGCTAAGTCCTAAAAGTTGAACTTGCCCTCTCGCATGCGGTCCCTTCCTATCCCTCCGCACCCTTGATCCTGGCCTTCTCTCCTATGTGGACTTCTTGTGTGATCTCTAACAAGTATTCTCTGATCAACATTACCCCACACTAATCTCATTGTCATCCCGACAATGGGTATCTCCAAAAATTGAAGTAAAGAATATAAGAATGGAAAGAATAAGAATAAAATAATGTAGATAAATAAATAAGTTTTATGAGGCTATGAGGTAGCCTCCTCTGTATCAGTTTGAAGTATCAACTCTAGATACTCCTCCTTTATTTGGCCTCCAAGGCTTGCCATTCAACGAGTGCTTGTTCTAATTTTTTGGAATGTCCACAGTAATGGATTCCAACTCATCCCTCACAATCTCTCCTTTTTCATTCTACAAAACCAACACAACATTGGACATTGAGGTCATTCTTCCTTCTAGAAGATCCATCTTCTGCACAATGAGCTTCCCAAGCTCTTCCAACCGAGTCTTATGTGGCTCTTGTGCTATTGCCAGGGCCTCACACTTCTGTTTAACCATTGACAATCTTTCTACGTGGCCCAATGTCTCATCCTTCATTGCTCTTCTAGACCTCATTACTTTCTTCTAGGGTCTTTATGTTGATAAGTGCCTCTGGAGTTGTGCATATGTTTAAATCTGGTCGCTTTCTTCAATACTTCTTGTAGTGCTTACAACAACCCTTCATAGGATGTAATATTTTGCATCACTGAGGATTTCTCTCATTCTGCCTCTTGCTCTGACTTCCTTGGTGTTGTCATGTGCAGAGGTTCATCTTCAAGCACCAAGTCCACCAAATTTCCTACATAATGTATCATTGAGGGAAATGTCTATGGTACCTTGGTCTCCAAGTGTGGCCTAGCTCTTATGACATTGTCCCCAATATCCTCTATAAAGCTGATAAATACTTCATTCTTCTTCTGCACCAAGTCCCTCTCTTGTGTTATGCGCGCTATCTCAACATCCTTTGTCTTTAGCTCCTCACGCAATGCTTTGATTGTTGTAGCTTTGTCCATGTTTCTTCTAGCAACTTCGACATATACCTTCACCAATGCGTTGTTGACTGACCGCTCATTCGACATAATAGTAGGCTTTACTATCACATGTCTAGCTTGGGGTGCCTTCTTTAACCATCTTGAAACGTATGACTCTTCACATACATCAAAGTTAGGCTCATCCATGTGGGTGTGCATTGACCATGATAGTTTTTTTAGTGCGCACAATCACCATATCCTCATCCATTAGCTTCACCGAATAAATCTTCTATCTTATCGTGCTTTGAAGCGGGAAGAAAATTTTACCTACGTCCTCTACATACCCCATGGCTGGTGGAATGTGCTCTCCACTCATCCTCTTTGATCTAGGACCCTTGGGAATTATAGCTTCAAGGTTAGGAGCTTGTTCCGTTACATCTTGAGTAGTCGCATGCGCGGATCCAGAGGTTTCCTTTTGCTTTTCTTCTCCGTCCTTAATATCTTCATCTTTTTGCTATTCCGATAGGTGAATCCCATTTCTCGTCCGACGATGAATCCTATCTAGATATTACATTTCTGAAAAATCACTTTTATGTGCCATTCTTCTTCCTTGATGACCACCTTCTTCATTTTTTGCTCTCATTCTGCATCTTGCCTTCGTTATCCCTTGTCATTTTAGAAACCTTGTAAACGTCTCTCTTTTAACGTTGTAATTTGTGAATAAACCCTAGCTCATTCAAGATCGCGGCCTAGGTGGAAACTTCATGCCCTATTTGGCCTCTCTGTGTCTCCCTCCTTCGCCTCAAACCCACTCACCACTAGGGACACAAGCTTTTTTTCACGTAGATCTGTTTGTCACGCTTAGTTTCACACCCTTCACACCTTAACCTGATCAATCACCTCTTCACACTTATATCTTTTCTCAATTTCTCTTAATCACAACAGTAAAAATGAATTTACATCCCATCCTTATATAGATTTTTCAAATTTTGATGCATTTATTGCTCCTTCACCTACCAAATATCCTCTCATTCATTGACCAAATTTTCATTTTGTTCACATGGTACATCTTCGTGCCCCAGCTATAACCTTCTAGTGCACCTTCCTACCCTCTGGTCACAGACTTCTCTTTAGCACACACCCTTGCGCCCGAGTACCTCATCATTATACCTTCTCCTAGTAGTTATCATGGCCTCCGCTTACCTCGCGTTATATTGTCCTTTCATTCATCTCCATCCTTGGTCACTTTTGAGAAGTAATCTTATTTTGACTTAAAGCACACCTGTAGCAGCTTATTCCTTTCACCTTTCAATTCCCACAAAGTATTTTACTTGGATAACTACAACCACCCCACACTAAAAGTATGTGCAGTCCTCTGCGCATAAACATTCTTCATATAGTAATTAGCTTCATGCACGTGAAGTGTGCTTATTACACAAGAACAACAACTAAATTGACAAAGCATAATGACAATGAAGGAAATACATTAAGGAAATATAGAATTGAAAACCTAATCTAAATGGAAATACTACCTTATTATAAACACTAAGAAGACTTATTTATAGTAGGGCTTCAACCTACTCCCGTTAAAGTAACTAGGGTAGCCATGTTCCATCAAGTGCTTCTAACTGAAAGCACTTGATTCAAGTATGTAAGTGATGACATACGGCCCCAACCAATGTACTTTGAGCTTTCTGGATGGCATAAGAACTTTGAGTCATAAAGAAGTACCATTTCCAATCTCAAACTTCTTATCCCTTATGTTTATATCATGCCATGCTTTCTACCTGGATTTTTCCTACTTCTAACTCCATCGTGCTATGGCTCTTTGCTCATCTATTTGAATCATCTTCTCGATACACTCTTCTAAATCCTTC
Organism: Taxus wallichiana var. yunnanensis; assembly: GCA_018340775.1. Lineage (NCBI taxonomy): Eukaryota > Viridiplantae > Streptophyta > Pinopsida > Cupressales > Taxaceae > Taxus > Taxus wallichiana. The sequence goes on along the minus strand of CM031242.1, from coordinate 831,525,978 downwards.
TCATCAGCTAGACCTCCTAGTGCACATGCAATGCACAAAGAAGGTAACATAAATTCTATAGGAGAACGACTTATGTGCCAAACACCAACTGAAATGGTGTGGCTTTGTTCAATCTCTTGTAAGTTGTTCTATATGCCCAAAGAACAAGCTGACACTTTTTCATCCCAATCCTTTCTTCCAACATCAAATTTTTTTGTCAAAGTCTAGCTCAAAATCTTGTTGAAAGCCTCTTAGTAGTTCCATTTTCCTGAGGATGGTAGGGTGTAGTTTTATGGTGTGCAACCATAAAATCATCTAATAGGATCTGATTGTCTCATTCAAAAGTGTGTACCCCTATCACTTGTCAAGCTTAAAGGACATCCATATCTTGTAAGAACATTCTCCCATAGAAACCTAGTTGTTGTAGCTGTTTATATAGTCCTTCGTAGGTGTTACTTCTGCCCACCGTGTGAGATAATCTATACAAGTAATGATATAGCGTGATCCAGTCCTATGCGTGGCTGGTGAAATAGGTCCTACAAAGTCAATGGCCCATTTCTCAAATGGTTTGGCACTAGTAATTGGTCTCAAAGGCATCTCATCTCTTTGCCCTAGTTTTCCTAGTGTGACAATGATCACACGCCTTACAATATTCTTTACAATCTTTATACAATGTCTCCCACCATAATCCAACAAGTAGGATCTTTAGGAAGTCACATCACCTGCATAATGGCCTCCTACAATACCACCATGGATTCTTCCATAATATCCTTGTGCTCATGCTCTAATACACAATGGCGTAATACTTCATCTCTTGCCTAACTTGTAGAGGTCACCATTGATTAACATAAATGGTGCCACACGTATAGAAAGCTATTTCTTTTCTAATGCCTTCATTCCTTCTAGTGCCACACTAGTCTGCAAAAAGACAACAATGTCTTCTAATTCTAATGGGTGCATTATAACCTATATAACTATGCATTTGGCATGGTTTCTTCAATTGTCTGTGCTTCCTCTCCTGAGTTGATTCTAGATAAATGGTCTGGTCCAGAATTGCTTTTCCTGGCTTCACCACAATTGTGAAATCAAACTCTTGAAATAGGAGTACCCATCTGCATATGCACCCCTGTAAGATGGGCTTGTTTACCAAGTACTTCAATGCCATGTGATCTATATAAAACACAAATGGTGTTGCTAACAAGTATTTTGTCAAAACTTGTGTAATGCATAGATCATTGACAAAGCTTTGCGCTCTGTAGTTGTATAATTCTGTTCAGCAAGAGTCAGCTTCCTACTAGAAAAAAATTGGATGATCTATAATACCTTCTCCCAGGTTGAGCTAACACCAGTGCCAATGGCCATGCCAGAGGCATCCACATGCATATGAAATGGTTTATCCCATGAGGGAAAAAATGCAGAATGGGCGCGGTAGTAAGTTTCTCCTTTAATATCTCAAACGCGCGTTGTTGCGGTTCTCCCCAATAAAATGTACCTTTCCCTTTTAGTAACTCTTCCAAGGGTGTAACAACTTTGGCATACCCTTTGATGAATTTTCTATAATATCTGTATGACCTAAAAATTCATAGTGCACCTCACTTTGGTGGTAGGTGCTTCCAGGCCTAGAAATGACTGCAACCTTAGTTGGATCAACCAACAAACCTTCCTTGTAGATTATATGTCCTAACAGTATTCCAAATGGTGTAGCAAATATGCACTTCTTGATGTTTAAAGAGATACTCAATTATCTACACCATTCAAACATTAAGCATAGATTGTCACAATGATCTTTCACAAGCCCATATATTGTCCAATCATCTAGGTAGACTTGTAAGAAGTTGTGAATAAAATATTTGAATGCTGAACAACTATGCGTGAGAATACAATAGGTGCATTTTTCAATCCAAAAGGCATCACAAGTATAGGCAAAACTGCCCCATTTAGTAGTAAAAGTTGTCTTTTCTTGATCCTCCTGAGCAATCCTAACCTGATGATACCGGAAAACCCATCTGTGAAAGAATATATTTTGCACCCTGCCACTCCTTCCAGTATTTCCTCAATGAATGGCATAGGGAATGGATTTGTGACGCATGCAACATTTAGCTCCCTGTAGTCCACACATATTCTAATTCATCCATCCTTCTTGATACTGATCACCATTGGACTAACCCATTTTGACTCATCAAGGGGCTTGATAATTCCAGATTTCAACATTTTATCAATTTCTTCTTTTACCTTTTCACATAAATTGGGGTTCATTCTATAAGGTCACTTCCTAACTGGTCATGCACCATCCTTAAGTTTTATCTTCATTTCCCCAAGTGATTTATGCACGCCTTTAAGTTCATGATACCCTCGAGGGAATAAGTCCTGATAATCCCTGAGTAACTCAATGATCTTTGCCACCTCCGAGTTTGACCAGTAGTCTCCAATGATGGCCTCCTTAGGCTCAGCCTCCGAACCTATATTCACCTTCTTTGTCTTCATGGGTTCGTGATAGGTGCGTATCCTTGTCTGCATTGTCCAAGACCTCGCACCCCTTGTGAATGTTCAATATCTAGGTTCTCAACTTCCTCATCATCCATGATGTAAACCATCTTTCCTTTCTCTTTCTCAAGGCAAGTGCGTTCAAGTAGTATGGAGTCCATTTCTTCTTCCTTTCAAAATGCGCTCTGGACTCTGCCTCACCAAATAATTCCTGAATATGCTCTTTTTAATTTTGCACTATCTCCCATAGTTAAGCGCTTGAAAATTTTAATGCCTCTTCTATTGGAGGTTGGGAAGAAAAGTAGTCAAAGGTCTGGATCATTCTTGCAGTCAAATTTTGCCAGTTCCCAGTCTCTCGATGTAGTTCTACATATACATACCAAGTGCGTGCATCCTTGTAGCGTAGAGTACAATCTATGCACCCAGAGTGAAGGTGGTAATGCTTCATGTCCTGCTATCCAGAGTCTCTCACATTGCTGAATGTGATGTTGAATAGGTTGATCACCATGATAAGTGTAGATCTACGTAGGTGCATTGTTCCTTACAAACCTAATAGATAAGGTGATTCCAATCTCTTCCCATTCTATAAGATTATCTCTGTGGACTACCCACCAAGCATGTTGTTGTCCCACGTAAGGTATATACTAACATATCTCTTCTCTTAATTTGATCTATCCACTGTGTTTCCATGGCTTTCAAAAATAGGAAGATCTTCTGCCCCTATATACTAAGGTATTGTGTTACCTATATTGTCAAACCAAATGAAGTCCATTCTTGCATGCAACCATGTTTTTACCTCACACCCTACTAGTTCATATGTACCATGAGCCCAATTTTCACAAGCAATACTTGTAGTATCACTAATAGAATGAGAATCCTCCCACTGTAGGATGCCTTCTTTTGATGGCTCATTGACCTCTAGGTCCTGAATAATGCGTACATAAATTTGTTTAAGTCCTCCTCACTTAGAGGCTCAACATATGGTGTAGACTTCCCATCTATCAAAGGTATCACAACCCTTTCCTCCTTGTTCTCAAAGTTGATATACCCCTTATTGAATCTCAAGTCAGCATTATTTGCATAACACCAAGGGCATCCAAGCAAGGCTGGAAAATTGTCTACTTCTACAAGTGCTAATACCTCAAAATCCCTAGTGAACTTGGCCCCTTGTATGGTTATAGATGCATCCTTCAAAACTCCTATGGGAGTGGCCTTAGTCCAATTTTCCATAAACAACACATTAGATGATGGCTGCAATGGAGGCCTCCCCATTTGTACCCATGCATCTAATGTAAACACATTTACTTCCACACTGTATCAATCAAAATATTACTCAACAACCATCCATTTACAACATCATTCAGAGTAATTTCTTTGTCATAGTCAATGCTATCAGGGGGAAGATTTGCATGTAGAATCTTGTCCGATCTCAATACTTTGCGTGGAGTGTTCCCTTTTAACCAACTTCCTAATAGTGGAATAATGTTCTCCTAGCACAACATTTTGCACACTTCTCTCAGATCATTGATATCAGTTTGGACTATCTCTGATGCTTTCTTCTACTCCTTGAGGTATTGTATCTCACCCTGAAGATTCCTTAGCACTTCCATGGTATCTGGTAAACTTCCTTCTGATGAGCAAGGATCTAGGTACCTTGCATGCAAAACCTCCTCCTTGGTGATCATAGGCTTTTGGTGCAATGCCTCTCTTGCACGTGCCACTTCAGCTCATGTAGTAATCTTCACAGTTAATGCCTTAGGTCCTGGTGCTATCTTGGGCATCCACTGATCTTCTACCCGTGCGTTGGATTCTAACCATCCTAATGCCTTTTTTTTTTCTTATGTTTCTTACTCAGATGCTCATATAAGTCTAGGCACTCTTCATAGCTATGGTTCTTTCCACGTAGAAAGAACATGTAATATTCTGAGGACATTCACCTATAGTGGTCAAGAGATCCACACGTATAACATGTTCCATGAGGGAACTCACCTCTTCCTCCACCATGGCCTCATCCTCCATATCCACCACAATATCCATGTCCTCTTCCATGACCTCCTTCAAAACTCCCCTCATTCCTATCATAGCGTGTTTGATTATGATCCCAATCTTGGTGCTCATTCTTACCCTTAGAATTATCATTACACTTGTTTTTGTCATACCCCAATGTCTATAGCATCCTGGATCGACCAATCAACCGACAATCCTTAGTATCATGGGTCGTGGACCTGTAAATTTGCAAAATCAAGATACATTCTTCCTTATCACATGTTGTAACAAAGGAAAGTGACTAGCATCATGATTCAAATGATAGATCTCACAATCAATAGTAATGAGCGTACAGATCTACGAGGAAACTATCCTTGGTGTGACCTTCCACTTCACAATCTATACACCAAATTCTGAGCACATTTCATGGGATGAATTTGTTGATAGCTTCTCTAACTACTTTTCCATAGCTGCAATCTGTGCCTCTAAGAATGGACTAACACCAGTGTCAATGCTCCCAACTACCTCAACACGTAAATTTGCTTCAATGCTTTGCGTGGATCAAGTGTATGTCTTATGTGACAACACCCTTCTAAATGGTGTAATCAATCCTCCAACAAACCATTGTGCATGTTGGCTTGCGTGAATATCATAAGATAGCTTAGATAGAAGTGTCTTAAAATGGGCATCATACTCACGTACACTCTCAGTAGTGCCTTGCTTGATATCCTTGAGCACACTATACTTTTCTGCTCAAACTTAGGGATATGGAACTCTTTCAAGAAAGCATCCTTAATGCTGCATAATCCACACAAGTTTGATTAGGGTCAAACTTCCTATACCAATTGTGTGCACGTCCCTGTAATGTAGTAGCAAATTGACTTGCCTTACACTCAAAAAAGCGTGATCCCTTTAGCACGCCACAAGATTTCACACATATGCACATGTTTGGAAACATCCTCTATGCCTCTATACTCCGGAAGACATGAAGAGACATCTCCATATAAATATTTTGTGGTTGTTGAGGCCTTGACCACTTGATCTAGAACCTCCTGTGTTCCCTCTACCTCCAGAACCACTAGATCCACTAGAACTAGAACCACCTATACCTCCTGATCCTCCACCTGTAGCTGGAATAGGACCTGTAGATGTACTCCCTTGTGCTCGACAAGTAGTACTATACTTGAACCCCTACAGTCTGTGAGGTAGTTCCACTTCTAGAGGTGAATCCAACATTTGCGCGCTCATGTTCGTGTAGATGATGCACCTAAGAATGTTCCTCCAAATATCATTGAAGTCGTCTATCCTGCCATTGATGTACTTGCTCCTGACTTACTCTTGCTCTCCTACTTCCCAAGTTAGCTTGTTGGTTACTTGTCGTACTAGATACTAGAAAACCAAGCGCAAGGGCTAGGTCACTAGGTGGATTAAGATGCGTGCTCGTGGCCAGGTAGTCTCTCTTTGCGCGCACTTTTATGTGAGGCCAAGGGGGATCTCTGTCATGTTTTCCAAGATGGGGGAGTTCCTGATGCTCTGGCTCCACGTCTTCTACGTGAGCTATAAATCCTTCATGAGCCATCTCTCTCCTCAACACCATACTTTTTACAATGGAACACTGCTTCTCTATCTCCCTCTCATGCACATCTCATTATACTTAAGCCACCTTTCCTCTCTCTACCTCTCTGCCGCTAGGTTTTCCATCTTTCACCAAACCTATTCCTGCCCTTGTGCGTGGTGAAGTTTAGTTAGCCATCGGTTTACTCTCTAGGTTCAAAGTTACCATCAAGATCTTGATCGCCTAGTGGAATACCTTGTAGATATACTCCTCTTGGATACACAAAAACTAGAATTCAGCTACCTCCGGGAAAGAATATGTCAAAATTGAATATTCAGAATATAACTATTTAGAACACCATGAAACCACGTATCCACACATGAGTCTAGATCAAATCAACATCATAAAGGGCCTGAAATTCTTCTTGTGTGTCCAGAAAAGTGCGTGATACCTCCATTCCTTGAGATGCATAAGTAGTAAGCCACTCATATAGTTCTACTAGAAAGATAGTGAAAAATTCTCATATAGGCTATCATACAAGTTTTGTTCTACCCAAGTGCGTGCGTTAAACTCAGATCCATTGTTGAACCGTCATGCATATTCTTCCTCTAGATCATGTATCCACTCCTCAATACTTGCTAGAGTTAACCGATACGTCTTCATCACGAACCATCTTGAAAACAACTAAAAAAGAGGTCCCGATAATGGAACCAATGATGCAGCCTAGAATTTACTAGATAACACCCTAGACATGTTGGCACATCACTCAGCCTAGACTGAGCACTCACCCAAAGCAGCATGCAAAGGTACCAGGTCCCTCTTTAGGGTTGTTATAGTAGGATGTTAGCGTGATGAAGGAAGAAACATATAGATCCATAACTAATCCATCATTCTACAATGCATGCTACATTCAAATCTATGAAAGAACAAGCTTAAACAATAATCATGATTGAATCAAGAACATGCACTACTCAATTACACACAGGAATGACACTTAGATTCGGCCAATATCTTCCATCTATTAATAAACATAGAATCTCCTTACAATAATGGCAATCTATACCAATGCGCACATGGATCTGATATAATAATCCAATCATATGTGCATATACCTCTATACCTTCATACATCCATCTCTCTGTGTGTATATATTCTACTATGTTCTTCATATCATATATATAGGGTGGGGACTTTCCCTTCACCGCTTATCTATTCAGAAATAGGCCGCATGCTATTAATAACCATGCGCCGTTTACAGGCATAACCACACATGAAAGTGTGCTATCTATAGACCTCTTATAGTTAACTGAAGTGACAATCCTATTCTTAGCTCGTCTCCATGCAAAACGCTTTGATCTAATCCTCAAAGATAGACAATGCGTGGCGCACACATCTGCATCGTTGGTGTGTTCCACACACCATCTTCTAAAAATAGGTCTTCATGCTCAAAATCAGATAAGTCCTAAAATTTGAACTTCCCTCCACGCGTGGGCCCTTCCTATTCCTCCGCGCCCTTGATCCTAGCCTTTCTCCCTGCGCGGACTTCTTGTGTGATCTCTAACAAGTATTCTTCTAATTGTATGCATAACTCAATCAAGATGATTTTTTCACTACAATAGATTGGAAGCTTGTATGGGATTCCCTCAAACTTTGAAATTCTAATATAAGAGAATATTTGAAATTACTAAAATGGGCTGCCAACTATTTTACTTATTGATAATTTGTTGGTAGTGCATCCTTATAAAAATCTCACTATGAACATGGTGAATGCATCATTCACCCTTCTGAAGTGACTTCATTGTTATCATAATTCAACTGAGTGTATCAATCATAAATGGGTATGGAGGTTTTTTTCTTCATTGAATTGAAATACCAACTTATTTTCACGTATCCTGCAATGATATACATCAAATTTGAAGCCATGTAAGATGACTTAGTATTATTTAGTTGAGTGAGTTATTTGGTCAAGTTTTCACAAATGATCTCTCCCCAATTTAAGGTTTGTTTTCCTTCACATATTAGATTGATGAAGACAGTCATCTAGATATAAATTATCATTGCTGATGGGAGACCCAATACTACGGCTAATAAAGGGATAATATCCGATAAGTATTCAATTAAGTCATTCATATAAAGAGTTTTGGCTAATTTTGAAGGTACTTTCTTATTTTGTTTTAACTAATACTTAACAATCATAGTTTAATATTTATTTAGTGTCAAGCGATACTCACTTTGTGCCATTTCAATAGTTGGTACCTTGACATTAGTAAGAGGAGTGATTCTAAGAGCTAAGTAGATATGGTGAGCATCCAATTGAAAAATGACTTGTCTATGGGGTCTTTCAATTCCATGTTTTGAGCATTAAAACACGAGGAAAAAAAAACACCATGTCTACACACTAAACATAAGAAGGAAATCCACATGTATGTACTAAGTCACTATTGAAATCATTCTCGCTCTAGAATTTAAGTAGGTCTATGTGTTTGACATCACTATCCTCAATTTTGGGGATATTGGCTTCCAAAGAAGAAATGGGTTCATACTCGACATACTGAAACTTCATTCACTTTTATTATACTTGAAATTTTATTTCCCCACCTTTGTAGGATTATAGAAGTGAATTCAAAGTGGAGTTGACTAGGATGGTGAAGTGGATTCTAAGTGTAGTCTAAGTGGCGGTTGACTAGGAAAATATATTTATTTTCCAATTTAATAACTAATTTAATTAGTTATAAAGTGTGAGAAGAATAATTAACCATTTATTTAATAAATGTTTAATTAAGTTAACAAGAGTGTGTTAGGACTTAATTTAATCAATTCCAAAGGGTAATAAACTTAACTTAATTAATTATAAGGGTTATGATGCAACTAATGAATCAATCAATCAATTAATCAATTCTAGATGCTATGAAGGATAACTAAATATAAGTTGGAAGTACAAACATGTAATTTTGAGGTGTCTACATCTATCTCTTTGATTTTTCTTGAACATCATTGCATAATATTTATTTATTTTTGTATGATATTTGTGTATGTGTATCCACACTGGAGATATGTTATGTATGCTCTGCCTTACATCATTTGACAATATAGGGGATCAAAACAATATGCAAATACTTTTGTATATTTATTATTAGGCATCTTGTGATGTGTATTTTATCACCACGCACTAAAACACACCCCATGTTTTCATAGGGTATACAATTTCAAGGATAACTATCATTATTGTCTAAATGCTAACCTATTTTACTGGTAGTGTGAAGTGGAGGGATTTCATATCCCAATACCCAAGCCTTATACAATATCCATGTAACATAGATTTGATCCTTACATATCGAAAGGTATATGGGGAATGCATCTAGTACGCCTAGTATAGCATCTCAATTGCATTAAGACCTATAAGACAAAAACAATTAGAAATGTAGGAAAAGACCACTCCTAAAGTTACTTAACCCTTGCCATGTAAAGTGAGGGTCGGGAGACCAATTTTTCACCACTCTATGTGAGTTATATTGGTGGGATACTAGTTTCATTGCACACCCTTTTATATTAGAATAATTTTTTTGGATTATGTGTTCTTGTTTGAGTGTTGTGACTAGTGTGTTTTTAGGACTCACACAAAAATATAAAACAAACAAAGAATTAATACAAACCATTCTTGATCAGATGAATCAATCATGAATTCATCCAACTTTATCTAAATCCCCAATCTAGCATCAAATTAATCCCATCCCTATCCAACCATATTACCCAACATTCCTTCTAAATTAGATCTTATCTTCATCTAATCAAGATCCATATCCATCCAATACTCATCTTGATCCACAAACACCTGTAAAAAGCCACTACTAGTTTAAATATTTACCAAGATCTTTTAAATTCATTAGTTTCTTGACTTCTATCAATTTCAAAACTGATTAAAATATGATTCAAATGTGTTGAAAAACTGATCTAAATTGAACTAAAACATTCATCTCAATTGCACATTCAAACCAAATAGATTTCCATTTTACCCGATTTAATCAAATTCCCACAAAATTTTTGTACTGATTAAATATTTCATCCAAAATAAAATATGAATTATAAATATGCAATTATATTGAAATTTGAATGCAAAAATCAGAAAACTACAACACATAATTTTTTACGAGGTTCGAATTCCTACATCCCGGGTTTAGATAAACCATTCCATTAAATTTTTATTGCAATAACAATACATAAGAAACTTACAAACATTAATGAAATTCAATGAACTACATAAGAAGACCTTGAGAACCCGTGAGCTATGAAAAAAATCTGATTTTCTCTCTCGTGTTTGCTCTTGTCTTCACAAGGAAAACTTCCTTTATATTCTTGTCTTCTACTGAATTTTTCTAAAAAAATTACATCAAGAAAATCCCAAATTAGGAAAATAAATATACCATCAGGAGCGTATCAGAATTTTGAGCATTTCACTAGTTCACTCCGAGCTCGATTTTTCCCTTAAGTGCCTAAAAATGTTGTTTTCTAAAACGCCTTCTTATGGATTTTACATAGTCATCTTACATTAAGTATTCAAATAGAAGTGTGTCCTATTTCACCGATAGGCATCTAGTTTAAAGGCAATGTTTCGGAAAGTGTCAAAATCTAACAAGTAATATTTTCGCGACAACATTTCCAATTGCATTTTTCAACTTTTTCGAGCATCAAATAGGCACCTGAATCAAATGTTAGTTCTAATTTTTTTTACTAATTTAAATTTAGAATCTGTTTAATTGTATAGTTACTGCACATTAGAGCCAATAACAATATTGGGGTTATCAAAGGGATTTCCCAATTACTTTTGTTTGTTCTATTATTTGCACGTAAAATCCAGACTGCAAGCATGGTGGCCTCTAAGGATCCCACCATTGCGCAACTCCAACTTCCTATTCTTCATCTCCCAACGAGGAATTGAAAAGTGTAACTATCATATTTACACACCAATTCTTTTGTATTTCCACACGTAACACATAATCAGAAAACTATGACCCCATGGGTCTTAAAACAATTTGGCATGATCTTGAAATCCATAATATTGAACAATAAAAAAATAGAGACCTCAAAAACTACAACCACGTAGTGATGGGGTATTCATCCATATCAACATAATTCTTGTTGATGGAAACCATCATGAGATTATCACACTCGGAGTTCCATCCAAGTAGTGTTAAATGAGGCAAGATTTAGCCTTGGATTTCCATTAAACATCATCTCATCGTTGATAATATGGTATGTTGCATCCTTAAGGATGGATCTTTTAGGTAAGTAGAACCTACCCACACAATAAAAATGGACCATCCTTCATACACCCACATGATACAAATGTTTTTAAATAATCCAATCATTTATAGGACTATAGATATGCAACTCTTAAACTCTTATAAACTCATTCAAAAACAAAAATGGTAGAGATCGTAATACATATAATGACCCAAAAAACTATATATTATTAAGATTCAATTTGATCTTGGTTTCTAAAGGCCTCAAGATTTAAAAAAATTCTTATTTAAAACACAAATTTGAAATGAGTGCAAGAAAATATATACCTTGGTAAGGCTATCTACATATAACGTGAAGCAAACATGCCTCGAATTTACTCGATCCATCAAATTCATTTATAATTGTAGAAAAATGATGAAAACTATGCGGGAAACATAGACAACAATCCCAACAAAATGCACATGGCCAACACCTTGTAAAACATTGATCTCATTCTCGTTGAAAAAATTTAGTTGTCCTACGGATGTTGCAGCAGATGAAAGAGACTCACGCATTCATTTCTTATTTGAATTTATTAGACACAATGGAAAAGCCTTAGTCATTTTCGTGTTGTGCCAAAATAAATATTTGTCTTCTCTGGCGTAATTATGCAACTCATGTGAAATTGATAGTTATAACATTTCTAATGGTATGGTGGGTTAGTGAAGGCATTCATTATTTTGGCGCAAGTCAAGGATTCAAATCCCTTAGGTGCTTTGACCTCCAAGTATGACACTTGAATTTATTTTTAAGCTTATTTTAATCCCTTTATCCCACATGCTACACAAGAGGGTGGATTAGATTTTTACACCGGGCATAGTGGTTATGCCAATGTGGTTTGGCCGTATTTTTAAGACATGTTGTGGCAAAGTGTGGAATATTTGAGCCAAGTTTAGTGGTCATTGGAAATATGGGCTCATTAGTACATATAGGTGCATATGTTAGGATCAAAGTGGCGGTTAAGGGATTGATTGAGCTATGAAGAGATCTATTTGATTGATCCACCAACTATATGTGGCATAAAAGGAAGAAGTGGCAGGCCACATGGTGGTCGAGGACCATCCACATGGTGCTTTACAATTCCACTATATATAAAATCCCACATTCATCCCACGAATACATTGAGATGCAAATATATAAAATAATATGACAATACATAATGAAGTAATGGTGGAAAAGACAACCCTTAAATAAAAAGTGTGTTTACCTTGATTATGGCCCTCGCCTAGAAGAATAAGCGGGACCCACCTATCCGAAAATGAGTGTCGAAGACCGAAGTAAAAAAACCAAAATTTCCACTTTTGCACCATTTCATTTTTCTAGGTGTCATTGCATGATTCGCCAATTGTCCCTATTTTTCTCCTTCAACTAGAATCTTTTGTGCATGGTAACTTGCTCCAATAAAGTCCATTTTTGCATTCAAACATGTGACATAAAACTCTCAGAGTCTTCTACTATCCTGTAATGATCTTGAGAGATTTAGGCAAACTTTTCCTACTAATTTGATCTCCGGATCACATACAAAATCCTTCCTAATCCAATTTAAAGGAAAAATTGATCTAACTTATATCCACATGGCACTCAAACAACACCTCATACCAATCCATTCATCTATCACGCTTCTACTAATCCATTCCTTGATATCGATGATATCCAAAACCTTGTCCACAAAAGTGGTCCCATTAATGACCATGAACCATCACTCATAAAAACCAATCATATCAATAGTGGCTAACTCCTTCAATCCCAACACAAAGATGACCTAATTCCTAGGGTCATCAATCTAGGGCCAAGCTCGTGTCTCCTTTGATCACACACAACTATCCAAAATCATGCACCCAAAGGACCCATCTATCATGAATCCACCTTATTCTAGAGAAACCTTGAGATTAACCATATCAAATCCAAAACTAACTAACCATCATGATCCTTAACTTCCCGCATTGAGACCTAGATTGATAAGGACATATCAATCCAACATCCGCAACAATCCTCTCACAATCATAATTTTTTCATCCATGATCAAATACAAAATATTAAGCAATAATTGGAATACCTCACATATTGCATCATCCCTCCAACTTCCCAAACTTCATCGCCTAATCAATCTATTCCACAAACCTGATCCTTCTTAGACCCCTAAGCCTCACCTAATTGAATATCTCCTAGAATAACTCGATTCTTTGAAATTAGATCTTCCCTCAACAAAAATTGTTGCCAATCCTAAGTCGCCTAATCAAAAATATAATTTGGACCCTATGCCACATCAACCTACTTCACCCCTAAACCTAATTGATCTGATCTAAACCTTATGCCACATCAATCCATTTTGGCCCCTAAGCCTAAAAATTCAATTTAACCCCGTGCCACACCAATCTAATTTGAACTCTAAGCCTAACCAATCTAATTTGGACTCTAAGCCTAACTAATCTAATTTGGATCTTAGGCCAAACTAATCTAATATGGATCCTAAGCCACAAAAATTAACCAATTCATCCCCTATGCCACATAAATACAATTCTACACCGACATCGCTCTCCTTAGGGGGAAATCTAAACATACAACTAAGTAACGAGACTTCACACCCTTACGTGAATCCATAACTACCATCTTCTATTTATTATAAACTATAAACATGATCCTTCATCCACCAATCAAACAACATGATGAAAACATGTCAAAACCATCTTCGTATCAAAAACACACTATTGTGAGTTTAATTGTACCAACAAACATTTGACCAATAAATGCATGCACTTTGTTGGTTGGAAAATTTGTATCTTAACTCGCATAATAGTTCAGGGGACACCAATACCTCCTCTTTATGGGAGAGGTTCCCTTATTCACCAAATAATATAAAAACCTACTTATTTACTAATGCACAATATATTAATATTCAAATGAGGATTTTGATGCATTAAATGTATCCATATTCAATTATTATTAATACAGAAGAAAAAGAGGTAGAAGAATAAATGATTTGAGGAATGAAAATGGTAGCACTTTCAAATATATAGATTATAGAATAATATCCTACTTATGCATACATGAAATCTCAAGGGCACATGAATCTATATATTTGAATACATGACATATATGCAGTAGACACAAAGTTCTCAACATCACATCAACTGAATTGAACACAAAGTTTCATATCCAAATATATCAAATCCACATTCACAAGCTAAAGAACAGAAATAGAAAGGACACAAGAAAAAAGAGGGAAGAAATTATTCTATATTGATTCTTTGCAAATATGTATCTTTTACATTAAAAACATCAAAATCCAACAACCTTTTTACAATGAGAGAAAGCCTTATATAGGCACAAGGGCGGTTGTAACTAATTTTCCTAGTTCCATAATATTTTAATTAAGTGTTTCCACTTAATTAATGAATTACACTTTAGTTATCTTTATTTACAATTTCACATCTTTTAAAAATAATAAAGCTAACTTCAAATTACAACGACTAGAAAGAAGAACCTAGAAACTAGGAGATGGAACACTTGTAGAAGGTGGTGCCTTTGAGGTCTTCACTTTGAGTATTTGATTCTTGAGTTTGACAAGAGCTCCAACAATCTCCATGCCTCTGGGGATGGCGGTATTTTCCATATCATTTTTTTAGCTTCCCAAGAAGTCCTCCATATACTTTCCCACATTTACATTTTGTACTAAGCCCTTCTATGACCACATTATGTAACTCACTTGATTTTTTCCACTTTCTCCTTAGTCACGGTTTTAGGCTTGAATAGATCTTCCTTGATGAATGTTGTGAAAATTTCTTTGATTTCTCATCATATTGTATGCCTCTCTGTAGAATTATATTTATAAAATTGGCACCGAAGAGCTAGAAATTCAGAAACTATTGCATATTTTACTTCTCTCTCCTTTTGCACCATGCTCTTGAGTTCATCAATAACTTATTCTAACACTTTTATCTTCCATTCTACACTAAACACCCATTTATTGGAAATATTACTCTTCGAGTCATCAAAAATATTATGTGTAAGGAGAATTTGTCCATCTCGTATCCTTCATGAATCTCATATCTTGAATGCATTCTCGAACACAATTTAAGTTCCTTTTTAGAGCTAATGATTCTTGGATCAATCGACTCTGGACCGGAGAAATTTTGTCATATGCCTTGTGTGCTTCATCAATGAAATTTAGGACATATATCAACATTCCCTCAACCATTGCTTCAATTGTCTTTCCATAAGCAACATGCTTATGAATGTCCTTGATAGCTTGAACTTCTTCATCAAACAAGACAATGGGAGAGACATTGAGGTTAGAGGGGCATGATCAAACACTTTATCACTTGCAAGGAGGGATTTGATGAAACCAGAAAGGAATTATACCTGTTCCTCAAGTTGTTCCTATGTTTGTTTTCCTTTTCTACCTTTTCAATGACCTTGGACACCGTCTCTTTCAATTTATGAACCTCCCCCTTAGGAGTATATTCACCGAGTGAAATTATGGTCAGCTTTAAATCAACAAAAGTTAGATCCTTTTCATCTTTCTCCACCATTGGATTTGCAATCTCCAAGTATTATAGACCTTTTGAATCAAAAACCAATCTTGAAGCAGTCTTGGCCTTCTTAGTAAAGGGATTTGAAGTTGTACCTAGGAGGGTAGCTACAACATCAAACTTAGGAGCAATGATTTGAGAGGATGCTTTCCTTTTCTTGTTATCAATTAGGGGCTGAACTCATGTGAAAGAGTCACTAGAAGGTGGACCAACAAGAGGGCCCAGAACAAGTGTATTGAGGGAACCAAGTATCTGAGCAGTAGATACCTCAAGAGTGGGAACTCCAAAGCACTTGAAGAAGACATTTATTTCATAGGTGATTTGAGCTTGGGAATGCTCAATACCTCAGACTCTAGCTCTACACTTTTCAATTTATTTCCTTCATCTTCTTCCTTCTTAGTACTTCCTCCTTCATAGTTACTTTCTTCATGTTCCTCTATCCCCTTTTATTCTTCTTCTGAAAGATCCAAAATTTGTTCAACCCTCAAGCACCTTCTCTGCTTACCTTAGAGAGAGAGAGATTGTTTTCCTTTTTCCTCAATTACTTCTATTTTTTTATTTTTCTCATTCCTCTCTTGCCTTGAATATACCTTGAATGAAGATTTTGTATGTAGAGGAGAAAGAGCTGGCTGATTTGGCACTTCTGTATGTGAGGTAGAAACTTCCTTATGAGATGATGATGCCCCATGAGAAGAAGATTGAGTCACTCCTACCTTATATGCTTTCATCTTCCTATCAAACCAAAATTTGTCCTTACCATGACTAGGTTAATTATCTCATGAAGATCATCCTTTTCCTTCTAAAACCAATTGATGGTGGTAAGGGGTGTATGCCTAATAGTTTTATCGTATTCCGGAGAATACAAGTTTTCATCATCATTTGGAAAGTCATCTGGTACTTTGTAAATCCCAAAATATTTGATCTACTACAAGGAAAGCTGTCAAAGTATCTTCTTCTCACTTCATAATCATCTGAACAATCTTCCCAATAATCATTTAGGGAAGGTGAATGATAAAGCTCATCTAAGATTATTAGAGATGAAGCTTTTGATATAAAAACATGACCTTTTGTAAAAAGTATAAAAAATGAATGTAGAGATGGTTCTTTCTACATTCCAAGCATCTAATTTGTCATGCAGGTATAATTTCCCAAAGTGATTGGGAATTGAATGCCTATTATCTTTTTCTCTCGCATGTTCTATACAACATATCAAGTTACCTACAGACTTGTACTAGAACTAATTTTTCATTGTAGTACATGGGAAGCTTGTTAGGTGCACCTTCAAAACAAACCAACCTGATGTATGAGAACCTTTTGAATTGGATGAACAAACTACCATAGGTTGAGATCAATTGTTTTGCTTTATGAGATACTCTCTCAAAAGTATTGTTTTCCAAAATCGACAATGTACATTGTGAATGCATCATTGAACCTTCTAAAATGATGTCTGTTCTTTTTAAGAGTCAATTGTGTAAGCTATGAAAAATCACAGTAATGAAAGACAAACAATAAACTTGCAAACCTTCCAGTAACCTTCCAATACAAACCTTAGTAGGAGAGCTTTTGAATATGTATAACCTTTAAAAATGATTGATTTGTGGGTGCTCTTGAATGACCTCCAAAGATGAGTGCAATTTCTACAAACAAAGTATTTGCAGAAAAGCTTGAGAATGCAAATTGTGAGTTTATTTGCAAACAATTTAGGAGCACAATGACTTTGGCTTGGAAATTTAACAGACTTATTGTATTATGAATCCAAGAGGATTTGTAAGAGAGTAAGCCTGTAATTTATAGAGGCAGAAGTAGTTGGAAATTAGTTAAACATGGTTGAATGCTCATGTTAAAAATAACATTGGAGGAAGTTACAGTAGTGTCGGGGCATTTAGGGGCAATGATGGAATTAATTGCGAAGTTGCATCTGGAAAGGTGGTTGTATGTGCAATTCAATGACCCCCGCCTTTATAGGATTCTATAAGTGCGAGTTATCTAGGATGAGGATGCAGAGTCCAAGTGGTTGTTAATTGAAATAGATGGAATTAAATAACTAAATTTAATTAATATTTAATTGTGAGGAAATAATTAACCATTTAAATAAATAAATGTTTAATTATATTAACTAGAAGTTGTTAGGAATTAATTTAATTAATTCCAAGAGAATGGTAAAATTAAATTAATTTAATTGTGAGGAGATAATTAACCATTTAAATAAATAAATGTTTAATTATATTAGCTAGGAGGGTGTATGAATTAATTTATTTAATTCCAATGGGTAGGAATATAGCTTAGGTAATAGAATTAATTTTAATTAATTCTAAAGGGGAATATTTGAATGATGAAATTAATTTAATTAATTCCAAAGGGGTGTACTACGGTGAGATAAAATTAATTTAATTAATTCTAATTGGATAGAAGCGGGATAGAAATATGTATGTATTTTTAGGGTGTCTACATTTTCCCCTCTTTAAAGTGCTATTGCAAAGTAATAGTGCTTTAAAGATAGTAGATGCATGCAGATTAGCGAGCGAAAAGCTATGAAGCATTTGGATGCCCTGAAGCATTAGGATGCCCCAACGATTAGAATGGTAGAGGAATGCCCCTCAAGCGGGTGGGTGACACTGCAAAGTGGTGGACAACCACTTGATAGGAAAAAGCAAGGGATTGGAACAAGGATGAGAAAGGACTGTGCTCGTAGCATGAGCTTCATTTGGAGAGTAATTTTAGAGAAACCTTATTTTTGTTATTGCACAATAGATTTTTCACCATGATTATGAAAGAATCAAGATGGGTAACCCAAATGCGCATAAACAAACACACACAACAAATAAAAGATAAAAAAGGAAAACAAACCCAATATACAAAGTAGGTATCGACATCAGGGTTATAAAGGAACCAAGATGTAATAACTCAACTATTGCTAAGTGGTCATAATGAAAAGTAGATACAAATTATCCCAAGTGGGAATAGGATCAAACTAGAAGAACGAGGTAAAGTGACTCCTCATGACACTCTTTTTGAATCATCGTGTAAATGATCGAAGTGGAAATTTCCCAGTGAAGTTATATCGTGAAGGAAAAAAAAAAATTTGTGACTTGCCCCAAGCAGAGTTAGTATATCATGTAAGGGGAAGAAATTGATAGTTGTAATATCGAATGATCATTAGGGTAATAGATAAAGGTATCCTATTTATCAAGATTGTATTAAGATCTTTGAATGATTCACTCAAGGGTTTTCCAATTGTAGGAGTTTTGTGGTAAGTGAATGTATTTTGAAAGTTTTGTAATAAGATTTTTATATTTTTTTAGTTTTGAAGTATTTGATTTTTTTGGAAGTTTTGCAAGTTTTGAAATTTTTGAAATACAAATGCAAACAAACATGAATACACAACAAAAAGGAAAATGATCCATGGCTTAAATAAACTAGGAGAAAAACACAACACATGTAAGTGACAAAAAGATACAAAGCAAGAAATAGAAACAAACCCAATATGAATAGGAAGGAACAACACTAGAGTTATATGTGAACTAAGATGCAAGTAAATTTCTTGCAATTGGTCTACAATAAAGGAAAAAAAGTATAACAAAATAAAAAGTGAAAATAAGTAAAAGCGCGTCGTCACAATGTTGAAAACATAAATGAAGACAACATAACGTTAAAGAATGCGTTCCACATTGAAGAATTAGAAACATTTGAACCCCCAAGTGATAGCTTAGAACACAAGAGGATTGGATCGGGCCAAAGAGCGGAGTGATACTTAGATACTCTTATCGAATCTCATTGAAGTTCGTTATGTATTGGATTAAAATGTAAATTTCAAATGTACCCCTTGGGAAAGGGTAAATTATTGCCTCAAGCATAGATATACACCATGGAAATAAAAGACGAGTATGATCTGGAACGATCATGAGGAACACCATCAAATGAAAAATCGTTGAACTGTGTTATCTAGTTGCTGAAATTTTGTCAAACATTATTTGAATGTTTTGTTTGTGATAATTTGAAACTATTTTTGGAGTTTTGGACAATTTTACATTGTTTTTGTGTTTTAAAACAATTTCATATTGTTTTTTAAGTTTTGTGAGACATTTTTGATTTTTTGTAATTGTACAACTCGGTAAAAAGTTACACTACTTGAAAGTAGGTACAAATAATTAAAAGCATTCCATTCCATTGGCAGAAATGTAGATGATAAAATGATAGGGTGTTTCACTCCACTTGTGGCTCCACGCAACTAGGAAGATGTGAGGGCTCATCACCTTGAGCCAAAAAGGACGTGAAAATGAGGTGAATATTGATATGTAAGTGAAGAGAAAGGATGTGATGACACAAGTTGTAATAATGATCCGTATGAGAAAAATGTAACTCATCTCCAGTCAATATTATTTGAATGATTACAAGATTATTCCACTTTATAGGTTTTGACTCGACTTAGATCCATTGATGGTCTACTGATTGGTGAGATTTGGTTGAAGGAATTCTTATCTCTCTCTAACATGAGCAACTAAATTACTTCTTGGGATGTTTTTGATTAAGTACTTTGATTTAGATTTTATAAAGGATTTATTAGTTAATTATTTTTTATTTTTATGAAGGCCCCCTACATGTTGCCCCATGTCATCAATAAAAGGAAAGGGCTTAACACCAAAGAAAAATGTAGGTGAGTAAGGGCTTTCTCCGTTCTTAGTGTCATATTGCTAGTAAGAAGTATGGGATTATCACCAAAGACTGTGAAGGACAAAAGGTGTAATGATTTTATAGTTTTTTTATATTTTTGATTGATTTAATTTTCCTTGTATGTTGATAGTGTGCTTGTTAGGAAGGAACATTTTTCCCCAAGTCTCAGCCTCATGCGACTAGTAGGACATAAGGGTTCAACATTGTAGATTGAGATGGGTGGTCAAAAAGGACCGGGTAAAGAAGTTTAGTGCTTTTAGTTAAAGAGAGCTTATTTGAAAGGAGGAATTTTCCATCAGTAAGCTTTGAGACAAAACTGTCGATAAAAAGATCTGAAATGGTAGAAACCATAACAAAGATGAGACACACAATGTCCATGAGAATCAAGGTTGAAATGTGTCATAATAGGTGAAGAAGGTGAATACATGATAATTGTATGATTAAGATGTCTACCAATAGATGGAATACCTAACATTATTTGGATGCAATTTTTTGTTTCGATCAACAAACAATGCTCTAATACATAGTTTTATTCTCTTTTATGATTTTTGAGTTTTTTGAATGTTGGTGGATGAGGATTTGAAATGGACTCATCAAGAAAAAGGTCCATGTTTATTGAAGTTGAATGGTCCTGAGATACAAGACTTGTGTAGATGAAATGCAAGTCAAGAGAGGGAATTGAAAGATTCGATAAGTCTAAAAATACAAGACTTGGGTAAACAAAGTCCAAGTCAAAGGAGGAAATCTGAAGATTTGATAAGTCCTGCAATATAAGAATTGGTTAGACAAGTTCCAAGTCAACATAGTGAATCAACCAATTCAATGGGTTGAAGTACTAGACTTGGGCGGGCAGGTTCCAAGTCAAAGGATTGAATCAAAGGATTCAATAAGTGATTAGATAAGTCTTCAATGAGATCAAAAGACATATGTGATGTTAGAAGAAGATTTTTGATGTGGGGAAGATGTTGAGATACATATTCACCTGTGAGTGAAAGAGCGTGAGGAAAGAAGGATAGATCTCTAGATGTATACTCAGGGTTCCTTGTAAGCCATAAAGAGGAAATAGTCAATGTTTCTCCATCTAGGTTGTGAATTAGTTGATTGGACAAAATATTTGCAATTAAAGCTTGAAAATGGTTGAATAAGGATATTCTTGGGTATATGTACCTCATAGAGTGTACGCATGAAGATATCTTGAAAGGTAGGAATCATCATCGATGAGATGCCCACAAAATTTATCATTTGAGGTGTAATAGACATAGAAGGTTGTGATGTCGCAAGTGTCCAAGATTTTTGTGGTTGTGGTTTGACAACAAGACTAGAGATGTTAGGCGTAGGAGGTAGAATGGGAAAAAGAACATAATCAAACTTGATGATGCTTGAAAATGAACCCTTTTTCTATTATGTCAAGGGTTGGAAGAGAGTCTTAAAGCAAAATCAAGCTCTCATTAGGTGTTAGAAGATTGTTTGAAACAAGTTCAATGTCTGTTTGGATTAATGGAAGAAAATATGTAGAAGAAAGAGATTGGTTTGAAAGGGGAGATACTTGACCTTCATCATGATCTCATGGAATGTTAGTATGAATAGAAGTGGGAATAACAATCAACTCTTCATTTGAAGGTGTGGAAGTTGACATGTCATCGGTTGTAAGAGATTCATCATCAATATCTACAAATATCTCTCTCGTCATCAATTAAATCTTGAACATAATTCTTAAAGCACACACATTTATCTGTTGAGTGGCCATCAATGCGATGAAAATCACAATATGTATGAGGTTTGTACCAATATGGCTTAGGTTCTCCTTCAAACCAAGGTCTTGTAAGTGGATATTTTATCATCTTAGCCACTTTGAGTTGATGAAAGACACTAGAAATACTTTCACCGAGAGGTGTAAACTCACGTTTAACTTTGCATGGCGTAGTGTCTTCGCTAGGTTGTATGATTGGATTTTTGATTGATTGGTCATGTATGTTGGGCATATTATGATTATCCGTGACACCGGTAGTGATGATATTACAATTGTGATTTATGTACCAAGATTCATCGTGAGAATTTCTAGTATTGTGATTATTGTGAGTGAGGTTGAAAGAAAAATGTTTGATGAACTTATCTGAGAGGTCCGCGAAGGTGGTAATAGATCCCTTTGGAAGGTGTAAGAACCAATCCAAAGCTTTTACTCCTAGACTTTTAGGAAAAAGGCACAAGAGAAAGTTATCGTTATATGCCACTTCATGACATGCTATGGAAAATTATTTGATATGTTGTCTCGGATCAGTTTTTCCCTTATATTTTTCAAATTTGGGCATCTTGAAAGAGCGTGGGAAGGGTAGGGTAAGATTCCATGTTAAAAGCATATGGACACACTTTATCAAAATTGAATTGTTTGCGTTGTTTTTGCATACCCACAACAATGTATTTCATCATTTTCCATTCTTGGGAAAAGGATACATTGTATAAATCCACCATTGTAATGAGAAATGACGAGAGTGAAGAAAGGTACGATGAATAATGCAACCCTAAGAAAAGTGAATGCTAAAATGGAAGCGGAAAAAAAGGTTTGAAAATCTTGACTCCTAGCAAAGTGAATTCTAAGATGGAAGTGACAAAAAATGTTTGAAAAGCTCGACTCCTAGCAAAGTGAATGCTAAGAGGGAAATAAAAAGGGTTATTTGATTACCCGACTCTTAATCAAAATGAGAGTTAAGAGAAAAGGGACGAAAAGAGGTTAGACGTGTTCTACTCATTAACAAAAATGAATGTTAAGGGAGAAAATATGTGACAAGGTGAACATGGTCAACTCTTAATCAAATGAGTGATAAGAGTGATGAAGATATGTAAAAAGGTTAACTCCTAACATGATAAGTGTTAAGATAAATGACAAAGGGGGAAAAGTGAAACATGCTCGACACTTAACAAAATGAATGTTAAGGGAGACAAGACTTAACAAGATGAAGGTGATCAACTCTTAACAAAAGGAATGATAAGAGTGATGAGAAAAAGGACTTCACAACACTTAACAAAATGAATGATGTTAAGGTGGAAGATGGACTAAAGTGTTAGTTTAGAAGAATCTTAGCAAAATGAGTGCTAAGAAAGATGAAGGAGCTTGAAAGATGTCATGACCTTTTACAAAACTAAATGTAAAGAGGGAAGAGACGAAAGAAGTTAGTGTGCTCAACTTGTGACAAAGTAAGTGCGACAAGAGGAGACTTAAAACACAATGAAAGATGCTCAAATCTCAACAAAAATGTGTTAAAGGAAGAGACTTAGGAAAAATGATGATTTTGTTTGACTTTTAACAAGATGGATGTTAAAAAGGGAGACTTAAGAAGATGATGAATGATGTCAACTCTTAACAAAAAGTTTATTAAAAGATAAGATACGAAAAAGAAGTGGGAGTACGAAAAGAACAAAAAGTAAAGGTCATCACAAGAAGTGAATGAACGATGACGAGAAGGTCCAAATCTCACAACAATGGAGATAAGAGACAAGGGGAAAGTGATGGGATAAGTGAGCTCAAATTAAAGCAAAGTGAATGCGTTAAAGAGAGAAGTGATGATGATGAAGAGAAAAGATGACGAGAAAAATAAGTGAATGTCAAGTCCAAATAAGGATAAATTTGGAGATAATGAAAGGAGTATTTCAAATTTCAACAAAAAGAAGGTGAAAAATAATCCAAGTGTACTTGGAAAGATGAAACAAGGAGGATGAAAATAGAATCAAACAAAACAAGTGTTTGGACAATGACAAAAATATATGAATGTGAAAGATGAATTCCAAACAAGGAGTGTATGGGAAAAAGTGAGTGTGGAACACTACTACAAAAAGAAAGAAAATAAAATAAGAAAATAGAAAAAGAGTTTTTGTTTTGATCTGTTTATTTGTGGCCTCTACCTTAGATTGGCTTGAACAATGTTTGGCTTCCTAGATGGTTCTCTCAACTAGGTGTTAGCAGTATATATCAAGTGAGCACAATGTATTACTAGCTAATGAATTTACTTTACCCCATTTGAAACCCTGAGAAAAGATCTTACTCAGAATGAATCACACTGGGGTTGCCACTAAGGATATCGTGACTCTAACTCACAAGGATTTACTAGTCAAGTAGGATAAAAAGGTTCCCATTTCTTCCACCAGTTCCCTCAAGGTGTGGACTACTTTGGGGTTCCTAGAACCACCCCTTTGTTGTAGCTTAAGGATTATGCCAAGGGGGTTATGTTCTAGTTGAGTGGTCGAGCCGTAGCTCTTAACCAAACCTGTAATTACAATGTTTTGAATGTGGTGTATTTTCTTATCTTTTGAGCTTAATGTGGTTTAGTTGTACACCATTTGGCAACCTGCAGTTAGTATTTTTCAATGTTTTATCAACCTTTGTGAGAGTGGGTCCTGCAATAAAGGATTAGAAATTTTTCCTAAGGTAGGTAGAGGACAAGACAAAAGAAGCAAGTTCACACTTTTGATTTCCAAGATCGCTTTAAAAGCACGAGGAAAGAGCATACACATAAAACAAACTTTGATTAAAAAAGAAAAGAAAGGTTAATTCCCAACACAAATAGAAACAATCATGTTTATGATTTCCAAGATCACTTTTAAAGTGCGAGGAAAGAGCATACGCGTGAGGTTGTTACGTTAAAAAAACAAGTTAAAATTAAAAAAACTACATTTTTTTTTTTTTTTGAAAAAAAACAAGTGTTAGGAGAAATGAAACCATAAATTTTCTATAAGTCCAAATCAGAAAAATTATTTTTTCATTGCATATATCTTCTCAATACCTTTCCGTAAAAAAATGAAGTCATTTCAAGTTGGGGAGAAAACGTTATGGCTTAGGAAGATGGATTACGGTAGCGCTCTCAATGAAAAATTTGAATGTGAGAAAAACACCCGATAACAATTCGGATTTTTTTGGTTTTCTGACTTTTGTACTTAGCTGACAAGCTAAAATTTTGATAACAAGGTTAAATAAGAACAATAAACATAAATAAAGAGTTAAATCAAAAATTATTAACTAAAATGAATGAAAGAAAAAATGTGGGAAGTCCCACCGGCGTGCCAAAATGGAAGCTATGAAAATCACAATGAAAGTAAACCTTTCCTGCAACCTTCCAATGCAAACCTCAATAGGAAAACTTTTGAAATTGTATAATCTTTGCAAATGATTGATTTGTGGGTGCTCTTGAATGGCCTCCATAGATGAGTGCAATTGCTACAAACAGAGTAGTTGGAAAGCTTCACAATGCAAATTGACAGAGTTTATTTGCAAAAATTTCAGAGCACAATGAGTTTGCCTTGGAAATTCAGTAGAGTTATTGTAATGTGAATCCAAGAGGATTTGTAAGAGAGCAAGCCTAAAATTTATAGAGGTAGAAGTAGTTTAAAATTAGTTAAACAAGGTTGAATGTTCATACTAAAAATAGCATTGGAGGAAGTTACAGTAGTGTGAGGCATTTAGGGGCAATGATGGAATTAATAGAAGTTGCATCTAGAAAAGCGGTTGTACATGTAGTTCAATTGCCCCCACCTTTCTAGGATTCTAGAAGTGCCGTTAGCTAGGATGAGAATGTGGAGTCCAAGTGGTTGTTAATGAAATAGATGGAATTATATAACTAAATTTAATTGGTATTTTATTGTGAGGAAATAATTAATCATTTAAATAAATAAATGTATAATTATATTAGCTAGAAGGTGTTAGGAATTAATTTAATTAATTCCAAGAGAATGGTAGAATTAATTTAATTTAATTAATTTAATTGTGAGGAGATAATTAACCATTTAAATAAATACATGTTTAATTATATTAGCTAGGAGGGTATAGGAATTAATTAATTAAATTCCAATTGGGTAGGAATATAGCATAGGTAATAGAATTAATTTTAATTAATTCTAAAGGGGAATATTTGAAAGATGAAATTAATTCCAAAGGGGTGTATTGTGGCGAGATAGAATTAATTTAATTAATTCTAATTGGATAGAAGTAGGATAGAAATATGTATGTATTTTTAGGGTGTCTACAAATTGCGGGTAATACTCATATCTTGGTGCATTCTTCATTTCATCTACTAGAGTAAAACCTAGCTTGAGAATATGTATGTTACAATAATGTACATCAAATATGAGGTTATATAGAAAGATCTACTCTGCTAAACATTGACCAATGTTCACTTTGAAGTTTTCATAGATTATTTCTCCCTAGTTGAGCTCTGCTTCCCTTCAAAAATAATGTTTATATAAGGACACATCTAGAAGTGAAAATCATTGGTTGAAGGAAGGCCCATGATTCTAGACAACAGAGTGATTCTATCGACAAGTCTTCTTTGAAATCAGCCCTGTACATATTCTTAGGTAGTCTAGATGCCCCTTTCTTTGAAACCTTGAACCAAGATTTAGCTATCATTGTTTTTATTTGTCTTTATGTTTTTTAAAAAGGTCTCAATCCTATGCCATAATGAGAGCATTGGAATTTTCAACAACATGGGTTCTAAAGGTGAAATTTATACAATTGATGTCTAGTTTAACAATCACTTGAACCGAGGATCTCGATTTATTTCAAATCTAGATCAAAACAAGAAGCACATGCTAAAATAATATCTACACATTGAACCAAAATAAGAAAACCAATGGCATGATAAATCCCACTATATTTGATACATTGAGCAATGGGAGTGAGATTTGTACAAGAAATATGGGCCCAAAAGTTGTTGAAATCAATATGTCGAACATCACTATCTCCAATGTTGGGCACTGACGTTTCAAGGGATTAAATATGTTCATAACCCTTGTAATGTTACTTCATGATGACTAGGTTAGTAAATAGACACTCAAAGGCATGAGATTTAATGACAGTTTTGAATAAAAATGGTGTGATAGGGCACAAACCCAATTTGATGCCAAACTCTCATAGGTAGCTTCAAAATTACTCATCTTAGTCTGTAAGAAGGAAGGTGCTCCTCTCGGGATCACGAGAGAAATTTGAATTTTGAATTTGGATGGGAAATACCTTAGTTACGTCTAGGAATGGGTTCGTGGCCATGGAAATGAAAAACCCCAGATTCAACTATAAAATCTCATTTGTGATGGTAAAAATGAGAACCCTTTTAACCTTTTATATTTTTTCGTTCAAAGTAATGTCGACTATACATAGGGGTCTTTAGTAAATTGCGAAGAACGAAGTCATTCATGGCACATTTTACCCACTATACCATTTATATTGTGGTTATGGCGAGATGCAAAGAAAAAAGGCTTAAGGGAACGAGGGACACAAGGGATGCGAGAACTCGAAATTTCCACAATATGAAGGAAAGGCTTGAGTGTGTGGAAAAGGTGGGCTTCATGGGAATAGATATTCGGGATGAAAATGGGACACAAGTTATTTGAAAAGCTAACAATCCCACAATATGAAGAAAATCAAAGTGTGGGAGAATCGGGATGGCGACACACACAAGGTCCATGTGACATGGGGACGTGAGTTCTCCAAAACCCACAACATCCACAATATAAAGAAATACTTAGCCAATTTTGATGAAAACTTTGCGGATGAGTGATGAGTGCGGAGCACACGAGAATGCAGGAAATGAAGTCCAAGAAGCATAAGGGCTACGAGTTCCAAGATAAGCCGCAAAGTCTATAATATGAAGGATGAATGCAAAGATTGTGTAAGTAAGGAAACTGTGGGAAATAGAAGGATGTGGGGAACCAAGACTCGGATGGAGCAATTCATTGACGAACACAAAACCCGCAACAAAAGACTTAACAAAATGTGGAAAAGGCGGGGATATGGAGAAACTAAGGCCCAAAGGAACTAGGGACATGAGTACTCCAGAAAACCCGAGATTTCCGCAAAGCAAAGGAAAATACCCAAACATTCAAAATACTTAAGAGTGATTCCTTTGTTAGGAATATTTCTCTTCCACAAGACTTCACAAAGGAAAACAATTTTGTCAAAGAAGTCACTTTACCAATTTTTTTTTTTTTTTTGAAAAATTACACACATTTTCTAGGTAAGTGACAACAAACTTAATATATGATGTCCAAAACCTCATTGAAAGAGAGAATATCATCCTTGTAGCAATGTATCCACCACTTGGTATGCATATAAATTATGAGGTAGGAAAAAATTGCATAGAAAAATCACAATGATGATATCTTATTGATTAACCATGTACGAGATATACAAATATATAGTGAAATTTGTTCCTAAACTTTTGGAAAAAAATCCTACAACAATAATCTATATATGTGGGTTGTTTAAATAATGTACATAACAATAATATTAGAGAAATAATAATATATTAATAATGTACACAATAAGAAATGTATTTCCCAACATTCCCCACCTTAGTGCGAACATGGGGAAAAAACCATCTTCAACCAAGCAACATGCCGCTCAGAGCTTTGCACATGGTCTTGATCCTCAAAAATGAAAATGGGAACTACAACATCCATGAATAGGGGCCCATCAACCTATCCAGGTGAATACATGAATTGGGACCCATCAACTAATTCACATCAACCATCAAGTCAATCTGATCACAAACACTTCCTAGCTATAATATCAATGGTACAAATTTCCACATCATCATCATCATAGGGGAAACACAAAAATGAAGCGCATACGGGAACAAGGATGCTCATATGTTCTTATTCATCAAACACAAAACAACAAGTGTCACTAAAACAATTTGTGGCCTCGAGGTGGTGACGAACTTAAGGACATTGATTTTCCTCCCGCCTCTGTTGCCTCCAACCTCCAATAACATGTTGCTAACCCAACCTGGATTTGGATATGAAGCTCAATGATTCCCACATTTTTTATTATCCCCCATAATGTGAAATCATTTATTTCCGAATGTCCAGATGTCTATAAGGAATAACATATATAAAATGTCTATAATATATATATATATATATATATATATAATTTTATATTTTACAATTTTCAACCCTTGAATTGACATGACAAATATTACTCTTACTTTAATAATGAAAAAAAAATTTACACTCGAAAA
The DNA here is from genome assembly GCA_018340775.1 of Taxus wallichiana var. yunnanensis. Lineage (NCBI taxonomy): Eukaryota > Viridiplantae > Streptophyta > Pinopsida > Cupressales > Taxaceae > Taxus > Taxus wallichiana. The sequence continues at coordinate 831,496,486 of CM031242.1, read as the reverse complement.
TTTATCACATTGACTATGTGATTTTTTTACAAAATGTGAAGACTTTACAATAACAAGACTTGATGAATTTAATAACAAACTATGATTATATATAGCAAACACATGACATTCTAATATAACGTAAGTCTATAATTATAAAATAAGTTAATAATACCAAAAACTTAAACTTGACCTACGAACTATAATGAGTAAATTGATTTAAAGGACTAAACTAAAGACAAGACATGCCTCCCAACAAAAATTATTAGCCGTTCTGTGCTATAAAGACTGAAAAGTAAAGATTATAAAAATGGAATTTGAACTCTAACATAATTAAACTATAAGATATAAACAATTTCCACATACATGGAAGAGGAAGACCATAGACCCATATCACATATGCCTAACACTTCAACAATATTTGCATAGGAGTAGGACAAAACACGGATGAATGTGAAGGCACCAATTATAAAATATATTAGATCCAACCTTGAACTTGAGATGTATGACAAATTACACACGAAGATCAATAATATAGCATGGTAGAAAAAGAGTAACACTCAAAATACACTTGCGCATAGATCCGAGGATGACGTTTGTTGGAGAAATAATGACACATATCATTACTCGAGCCAACACAAAATATAACACAAAAAGACGGTTAGCAAGATGATAGAGTTAATAAAACGTTTGCATACCAAACCAAGGCCTATCCAAAGATGGAGGGCAGATCACGCAAAACCTAATGGAGATTGATAGACATCTCAAATGGATATGCCTCTACTAATAGAGATGTAAATATGGAGAGGCGAAAGGATCTTGAATGGATGCATAGCTAAAGATGTCTGAATAATTTAGCTATAACTATGAATATGACACTGAGACTAATGCAATGAAGACCGATCCTCAAGAAAGGATTCACGACGTGGATCTATCTCAAAACAAAACACCAGCTACCTCGACTTTGTAAATCTACCTAAAATAATATGATCATCAATCAGGGGCGATTAAAGAAACTATGAAACTGCCCCCCTTTTTAATTCTTTCTTATTTAAACTCCATATTCTCATAGGTATGCTCGCTTTGATACCAGATGTGAGGTAGGAGAAAATTAAACGAGAAAAATCACGGTGTGACAATATCTTATTGATTAACCATGTAAGAGATATACAAATATATATTTGCTCGGTGTTCTGAAATTTAGGAAACAACTCCTACAACAATAAGCTATATATGTGGGTTGTTTAAACAACATATGTAATCATAATATTAGAGAACTAACAATATATTAATAATGTGCACATCAAAAATGTATTTCCTAACATTCCCCCTTAGTGCAAACATGGGAAAAATATCATCTTCAATCAAGCAAAGATATCGCTCTATAGCCTACACATGGTCTCAATCCTCAACACTAAATGTGGGAACTACATCATCCATGAATAGGGCCCCATCAACCTATCTAGGTGAATACATGAATTAGGATCCATCAAACAATTTACATCAACCATCAAGTCAATCTGATCAAGAACACTTCTTGCTATAGTATCAATGGTACAAATTTCCACATCATCATCATCATGGGGAAACACAAATAATGAAGCGCATATAGGAACATGGATGATCATCTATTTTTATTCATCACACACAAAACAACAAGTGTCACTAAAGCGGTTTGAGGCCTTTGAGGTAGTGATGAACTCGAGGATGATGATTGTCCTCCTACCTTCATTGCCTCCAACCTCCAATAACATGCCGCTAACTTAGCGGATTTGGATGTGAAACTCAATGATTCCCACATTTTTATTATTCCCCCACAATGTGAAATCATATATTTTCTAGACATCGTAAGGGTAATATATATATATATATATATATATATATATATATATATATATATATATATATATATATATATATATATATATATATATATATATATATATATATATATATATATTTTATATATTTTACAATTTTCAACTCTTGACTTGACTTTGACCATAATTACTCTTACTTTAACAATAACAACAAAATATTTTACACTCGAAAATTAATCACATTGACTATGCGAAAATATTTACAAAAAGTAAAGACTTTACAATAACAAGACTCGATGAATTTAATAACAAATTATGATTATATATACTAAACACATGACATTCTAATATAGTGTAAGACTATAATTAGAAAATAAGTTAATAATACCACAAAACTTAAACTTGACGTGCAGACTATAATGAGTAAATTGATTTAAAGGACTAAACTAAAGACAAGACACACCTCCCAACAAACATTTATTATCCGCTTGGGCTATAAAGACTCGAAGTAAAGATTATAACAAATGGAATTTGAACTTTAACATAATTAAACTATAAGCTATAGAAAATTTCCACATACATGGCGGAGGAAGACTGTAGACCCATATCACATATTCCTAACAAATCTATAATATTTGCATAGTAGGATCAAGATAAAACTTGGTCGAATGTGAAGCCACGAACTATAAAATATATCAGATCTAGCCTTGAACTTGAGATGGATGGTATATTACATGTGGAGATCAATAATATGGCAAGGTAGAAAAAGAGTAACACTCACAATACACCTGCGCATAGATATGAGGATGAAGTTTGTTGGAGAAATAATGGAACATATCATTACTTAGGCCAACACATAGATTAGAACACAAAGTTATCAAAAGAAGACAATTATCAAGATGATAGAGTTGATAAAATGTCTGCATACCAAACTCGAGATTGATCCAAAGATGGAGGGTAGATCATGCCAAACTTGATGCAGATTGATAGATGTCTCAAATGGATACGCCTCTACTAATAGAGAAGTAAATCTAGAGAGGTAGAAAGGAGCTCGGGTGGATGCACAATCAAGACATCTTGAACAATTTAGCTATAACTATGAATATGACATCGAGACTAATGCAATGAAGACCTGATCCTCAAGTAAGGATTCCTTTGCGTGGATCTATCTAAAAAAACACCAGCTACATTGACTTTTTAAATCTACCTAATATAATATGATCATCAATCGGGGAGATAAAAGAAACTATGAAACTACCCCCTTTTTATTCTTTCTTATTTAAACCCCATATTCTCATAGGTATGTTCACTTTGATACCAAATGTGAGGTAGGAGAAAATTGCATAGAAAAATCACAGTGATGATATCTTATTGAATAACCATGTACGGGATATATAAATATATAGTTGAGGTGTTCTGAAATTTAGGAAACAACTCCTACAATAATAAGCTATATATGTGGGTTGTTTAAACAACCTATGTAACAACAATATTAGAGAACTAACAATATAAATTAATAATGTACGCACTAAAAATTTATTTCCTAACAAAATCCTCTCCCCAAGTATTTTCCACCATCCAAATCCCATTCCACATCCAAACGTCCCGACCTACCAATGACCATGACAATTCGATATCTCATCCTTTATCAAGCCAAGATTTTTAGTGGATGAGGAAACCACAATATCTTTAAGCTCTAGGTCTCATGATGACCACCTTGTATCATATGCTTTCACCAAAAATATGTTCACCTTCATGAATCATCAAGTAAAATTCCTAGGAATCCTTGAACAAGGTATGTGCAAATCCATTTCCCTTTACCACAACCATGATCGTTCTAGCATAAAATACAAACTATCACCGACAACATCTCCACCAATTATTTTATCAACACTATCATCCCAACCACCAAACCAAATCACAAATTATCTCATTTATTTTAAAATGACCAAACAATCACCAAAATCATGGGAGTTAGCAAGGATATCCCGCAAGAGACATTTGTTAGGAAATAAGGGATAAAATATGCGGAATAATCCCTTACAAAATCACAATAGTAGAGAATAATATGTAGAAAATATTAAAGATATCAAATAAAAGTGCGAGAATAAAATAACACAACACAAAGAGACAATATTTAACATGGTTCACCCAATTTGGGCTACGTCCACCAAGAATCACTTGCTCATAATTTATTATAAGCCACCACTCTCTCAATATAATACCTAGATCTGTTTGGAGCTATGCTCAACAAACTCTACAGAATTCACACCCAAATTCAAAGCACATCTGTAATGTTTTTCATACTTCTATCATATGCATAAAACCATATAAATAGACAATTGCTTAAGTAGTTTTACAAAACCGTGGGTATCAAAACCATGGGAAAAAACCGTCCCATAAACCTATGGGTCAAAATCCCGCCCATATGAGAAAATCATGTTTCCCGATATATTGGGCACATTTTAAGGCCAATTTTTTTTTTTGGAAGTGTGTGCCCCGAACCCGCTACCGAGGGTTGCGCCCTTAGACCCCTGGCTTGAGGCCCGTCCAGTGCCATGAACCCCGCGCAAGGATACATGAAAAGTGTACAAGTACTCTTAGTGTACAGTCTTCAACACTTTCACACATGAAAATAGGCTCCACAACCTAACAATATCCCACTTGGAGACTAGTTTTCCTCTGAGAAAGCTTCTCAACCCTTCACTAGTTTCCGTGAAGACCAACCAAAGCTAAACACAACTTCAGTTTTTCCTTGTGACCACCTTGGTCATCATGTCTATAGGATTCTGATTGGTATGGATCTTCTCCAGCTTCAACTTCTCTTCCTCTAAAGTTGTCCTGATGAAATGGTACCTTAACTATATATGCTTCATCCTAGAGTGGAAAGCAGAGTTCTTAGCTAGGTGTATAACACTCTGACTATCACTATGTAGCTTTCCTTCCTCCTGCTTATGCCCTAACTCCTCAAGCAATTGTTGTAACCAAATCATTTATTTGCTTGCCTCTGTGGCAGCAACATACTCAGCCTCTGTGGTTGACAAAGCCACCAGCTTCTGTAGTCATGAAATCTAGCTCACTGTTGTCCCACCTATAGTGTAAACATAACTGTCATGCTCCTCCTGCTGTCTACATCTCCAACCATATCTGAATCTACATAACCACACAAAGTGGTGTTTGATCCACTATAGCACAAAATTTTCCCCATGGTCCCTCTCAAATAATGAAGGATCCAATTTACTGCCTGCCAGTGATCTCTGCTTGGATCACTCATAAATCTACTCACCACTCCCATTGCATGGGAAATATCAGCCTGATACACACCATGTCATACATCAAACTACCAACTACTAATGAGTAAGGTAACTTGGACATTTGGTTTCTCTCCTGCTCTATCTTGGGACATTACTCCTTTGATAACTTGAAATTGCTCGCCAAAGGAGTCCTAACCGGTTTAGCATCCCGCATATTAAACCTCTCCAAGACTTTCTTAATATAATCTTCCGAGATAAATTCAGCTTCTGTTCCTTCCTATCCCTAGATATCCTCGTACTAAGGATTTGTTTGGCTGCCCCTAAATCCTTCATAGCAAAGGATTCACTTAGATACTTCTTGAGTATTTTTATTTCCTGCATTTTTTTACCTACATCCAACATGTCATCCACATATAGACACATGATAATATAAAATCCATCCTCAAATTTCTTTGTATACACGCAATGGTCAGAATGACATCTAATATAACCTTACTCCATCACGAAGCTATCAAATTTCTTATACCATTGACGTGGAGATTGTTTCAAGCCATACAAGCTCTTCTTTAGTTTGCACACCATCTCCTCTTTACCTTTGACCTCATAGCCCTCTCGGTTGTTGCATATATAGTTCCTCCTCCAAATCGCCATGGAGAAATGTAGTCTTTACATCAAAATGTTCTAAGTGTAAGTCATTTGCTGCAACTATTCCTAGAACAGTTCTAATATAAGTCATTTTTACTACAGGAAGAAAAAATCTCATCAAATTCTATACCTTTTTCTCGTGCAAACCCCTTGATGACCAACCGGGCCTTGTATCTTTTCTTGCCTCCTTCTTCCTCTTTTTACTCGAACACCCACTTGTTATGTAATGCTCTTTTGCCTTCGGGTAGCTTCACCAAATCCCATGTTTGGTTCTCCATGAGAGCCTGATGCTCCTCATCCATGGCTTACTCCCACTTCTTCCTGACATCTACTTGCATTGCTTCATCAAAGCTCTCTGGCTCTCCACTATCAGTGAGTAATGAATAATAAAGAGAAGGAGAAAAATGTTCAGGTTCTCTTCTTACCCTAGAAGACCTCCTCAATATAGGAGTTTGGGGTTCCTGTTGAGGAGGTTTCGAACTGATTCATGTGTCACTTTTCCATCAGGAAGATCCTCTACTACTGCATATTCTTTCTTGGATTCTTCCCTATTTTCCTCTAACTGCTGCTTATACATGATGTTCTCATTAAAGACCACATCCCTAGATCGAATGATTTTCTTGTCCTTAATACTCCAACATTTATATCCAAAGTCATCACCACCATAACCAATGCAAGTACATTTTTTTGACTTATCCTCTAGCTTGGTCCTATCATCCTTGTCTATATGAAAAAACACCTCACATCCAAAGACTCTAAGAAATGAATAATCAAATTTCTTACCATACCAAGCCTCCTCAGGTATGCCTCCATCCAAGGCACTTGAGGGTCCTCTGTTTATCAAGTACATTTGTGCTCACCGCTTCTGCCCAAAAAGAAAGAGGCAGTCCTGCATGTAACCTCATGCTCCTAACACGTTCCATTATTGTTTTGTTCATACTTTCTGATACCCCATTATGCTGCAGATTTCCTGGAACCATTTCTTTCCTGCGGATTCCATTCTTAGAATAGTAATCATCAAATTCATTACTGCAATACTCCCCTCCATTATCTGACCTGAGACATTTTAGCTTAAGACCTGTTTCATTCTCTATTAAGGCTTTCCATTTAACAAAAGTGTCAAATACATCATATTTGTTTCTAATACAATAAACCCAAACTTTCCTTGTTGCATCATCAATAAAAGTAACATAATAAATTGAACCCCCAAGAGATGATACCTGAGTGGCCCCACACATTAGAATGCACTAGCTCTAACTTACTCTCTTTCTTTGTAGGTCCAACCTTGAGAAACCTTACTCAATTTTTTTTCCCATATATGCAATCCTCACAGAACTCCAAACATGTTTATGTATATCCAAGCAAATCCTTCTTTATGATCTCCATGCCCTTATGGCTCATATGACTAAGCCTATAGTGCCACAATGTTGTATCTACTTCTGAAGCCACAAGATTACAAACATTAGTGTTATAAGTGGTTAAATACAAGGTTCCAACCTTCTTACCTCTTGCCACCACAAGAGCACCCTTGGTAACCTTCCAAGCGTCTACTTGTAAATATCACAAGACAACCATCACTTCCCAACCGCCTTGTCGATATCAAATTTCATCTTAATGTAGACACATATCGACATCCTTCAATAGCCAAGTATTCCCGTTCTCGCATCTTAACTCGAATAGGACCTTTTCCAAATATCTTTGCAAGGCTCATCATCACCAAGAAAAACATGCCCAAAATCTCCTTGAACATAATCAACAAAATAATGCTTGTGGAGAAGCATGGAAAGAAGCCCCCAAATCTAAAACCCAAGATTGAGAATATTGTGCAAAGAAAGAATTAAAGCATCTTGACATACATTACCCGTTACCACATTTTCCTCCTTGTTTTCTTCTTGTCCCGAAGATCCCAACATTCCTTCTTTACATGCCCGGACTTTCCACAGTTGCCAACATACTATCTTACTTTTGGATTTTGACCTTGCTCGATTATTTGATTTTCCACGGTTTCCTCTATTCTTGTCTCCCTCTAGTTTCTACTCTTTGTCAAAGCATTCCCGAAGTAGAAGATTCACCGAGCTTTTATTCACATTTCCTCACTTAGAATCACCCCTACAACCTCCTCAAACTTCAACTTTGAGTTAGCGGGAACCGAGTTGCTTACCGCCATTACTGTGCTATTCCAACTCTCGGGTAAAGAGCTGAGAACTAATAAAGCCCTAACTTCTTCATCAAATTCTATTGAACCGAAGCTAGCATATTTACTACTATATTAAAATAATTTAGATGATCTTGTACTAAAAATTCTCGACATCTTCATATTAAACAAATTTTTTATTAAAAATCTCTTATTAGAGGCGAGAGGGTTTTTCATACAACTTCCTAATGCATCCATCAGTTCTTTTGTAGTCTTTTCCTTTGAAACATTAAATAATATCGAAGATGCAACGATACAACTAGATTGTCCAAAGTGCCTTCCTATCCAACAAATTCCATTCCACATCTGTCATACTTGAGGGTTTGTTCATCTTCTCGACAATGAGTATAAAGATCTTTTAAATAAAGGTAGTCTTCCATCCGCATCTTCCAAAGACTGAAATTATACCCATTGAATTTATCAACCCTAGATCTTCCATCATACGCCATAGCTCCCACTCAAGATAAAACTTTCCCTATAATTCAACACTTCAAGCAAACCAAACCAGCTCGATACCAATTTTTAGGAAATAAGGGATAAAATATGCAAAATAATCCCTCACAAAATCACAATAGTAGAGACTAATATGCGAGAAAGTATTAAAGATCTCAAATAAAAGTGCGAATAAAATAACACAACACAAATAGACATTATTTAGTTAGCTTAGTTAGTTTATTTAGACAAATAACCCCGACGAGGATACATGAAAAGTGTAAAATACTCTTAGTGTACGAGTCTTCAACACTTTCACACATGAAAACAGGCTCTACAACCTAACAACCTTTGTACATCCTTGTTAAGGTGAACCATGTAGTGATGAATGCTAACCCATTTCCACCAAGATCCATTTCATTCTCCCTTTTCTACAAACCCTTGCTAAATGTCCAACAACATAAAAAGATTCACAAATGAAAATACATGTTCATAGTCTAATGACTATTTTTAGAAGTCTTCGCTAATTTTGAATGAAATCATTTCTAGTAGTTGTACCTGAGAAAAATCCATTTGAATAAAATTTTGAGAAAATTAGTTTAGGAACACATAAATATTTTAAAGTAAGCTGAAATGAACTTTCCTAAAGAGTTTCTAATTGCAAAAAGGCAAGTGTTTCTAGTAATGTAGAGGGAGGTTAGGAAACTCGAACTAGATTGGTGCCACTAAAAAGAGTGAGCAAAATGATTAAATTTAGGAAACTAAGGATTTATACAAAAATATTTTAACCCCAAGAACAAGGATCAAAATGGAAGATCTGTTTCTTATTCCTACTCTAAATGAAAAACAACAATGACGTACCCCTTTGCATAAGGGAAAATAAGAATCCTCTCGCTTAGAAATGGTTTCAATAAGTGGAAAGACAAGAATGCATATTTTCTAAAGAATTCCAAATGTTTTCAAACCTACGAGATGATTAATAAAGCTTTATAGTATTCTTCATCCACTAAAATTTACATCAATTTAAAAATTAGGGGTAGATTTGGAGGTGCTGAAAGTATGGAAGAGAGTGGGCCATAGGTGAATCCTTTAGGATGGATCTACTAGTATAGGGAAAACCATCCTTCAAAATTCCTATCAACAAATTTGGGAAATCCCAAATCAAAACCAACATCTTGCTTCCCATTGAGAAGACATGAGTTAGTGTGGAGAGATCCAAAGTGGAGCCTAAAACTCCCATGATTTTTGAGGAAGAGTCACCCTTTCCACCATAATAAATTATTACTCATTAGAGCGAGACAACCGACAAAAGATATAAATAAGTAGCAAAATTATTTGAATCTAGAAAAATTTTGCATTTATGACACTAAGTGTCTTCACATTTCCATGAGAACAAGAATACATTTACATATATGGGTCACCATAGATTGAAAATAGAAATTCTAGTTGGGGATGGGAAGCACATGTACATAAAAGAGAAAGACGATTAGGAGCAAAGTGGCCATTATTCATATTATCAAATTCCAATGGGACTTTCATAAAAAGGTTTGATTAAATAAAGCATTTTACTATACCAAAACTATGAAATGGAGTGGATTAATGGAGGAACACCTTCTCAAAGTGGGATATGGGGGTGGGCTTAGGTTCGTAATGTCTACCGATTGATACACGTTAGAGTACCCACTACATTCTCGCTTGGTCCATATGGAGAAGTACAACCCTACAACAAGGTTTCCCCATGACCACTTATTAAAATTTTCCAATGATCTCAATAAGAATGAAACTTGGGTTGATGATTATAAACTACTTGTAAATAAAAAATAGTCTAATCCCTTTGTCATATACATCAATTTTGTCATTTTGTAACCCATTTATAGTCGGAGCCTTTGTGATGGTTGGTGTGGGGAGCTCCAACCTGAAATACATTTCTCGTAGGATATTAAGAACCAAATACACCCAATGGAGGACCATCATGGGTGATCACATATTCCACATATAAAATCCTCAAAGGAGGATAAATGGCTTTACTATAATATCATGTATCGAAAAAGATAATTAATTTTTCTTCGAGTAGTTTAGGTTTATGATTTAATTAATAGAAATTATCATCGCGATGTCCATTGATGTGGTGGAAATTATGTAAAAAGGTGAGAATTTTTCACGTACAAGCCAATGAGGAGGGAGATGATCATAATATGGTAATCAAATCAAATGCTTATCAAGTAGGATAAGAAAAATATCACGGGGATGATCATAAGATTTATCAAAGTGTAATGGTTTTTATTAGAAGAAAAAGGCCTTATAGGAGCTTTAGGTCTAGGTGCAATATGATAGTGATTATTACCGTAATGTAGGACTTTAACTAGACCTAAAGCGAAGACGAGTCATTCATAATATTAACATCAATATCCATTATATGAGTATAAATATCAACATGTGAGGATACATGAGGGAGAAATTTCTCACTCAAAATACATAACAAAGGCATATATACATGAAAGAGTTGTATGTGTCATAAAGTAATTTATCTTTAAGAGGAAAAATAGGCCATGGAAAAATATAATGTACTTTAAAATCAATGTGTTTATATATTAATTTTTGCATAATTGCGTTACATAATATAATATAATAAAAAATGACTCAAATTTTCCTTCATGTAAGGAACGAAAGTGCTCATAAGTAATTATAGGGCCTTTTTATGTCGATAAATCATATAAAATTATCTTCTTCAAGTTATATAAAGGTGCTCAAAGATTCCTTAGGAGATGATTAAATCAATGGATCAAAAAACATGTAAGGTTTTTTAGGAAGGATTTTAGTAGCAACCTATCTTTATTATAAGAAGACATAACAAGTCTATAGTAATTAAGGTGAAGATAAAGATCAAAAGTCCCATCAAACAATTGAAACTTAAGAATGCAAATTTTTATATGCAAAGAGGATTGGAATATTTTATGCCTTATGGGGTTGCCGTATATAACATTAGAATGAATATAAGTATTGTAGTATTTAATTTCTAAGGATATAGCATGTACCTTATGGTGTAAGGCACATAAAACATGAATCAATGAAATAAATTCTTGAGGAGTGATACCATTGTTGTTAAGATGATCATTGAGAGGTTGCACTTTGCGATTAAGAGTAGTCATAGGAAAATTATTCCACCAAAAGGATGTATGGTTAAGAGAATGAATATTATACAAATTTGGGGAATTAGTAGCTATAGGTTTGGCCTCAATTAGTGGATATAAAGAGAAATCATTATTAAATGTTGAGTTGTGGAGCTCAATTACTTCATATTAGCATGCAATATCAAACTTGTAGGAAATACAATAACCGACATCCGTTAAGGAGGGACCGACATCGGTCACTTATGACTGGCATTAGTTAGGTAAGGATGGACCGACATTGGTTAGAGCTAACTAGCGTCAGTTACCTGTGCGTGGGTGTTTTAATTAACTCATGGGAATTAGATCTAATTTTAGCATTAAAGCAAATCTATTGATTGTAATTACATGGCTAAGTGCCCTAAGTTTGTATATGCCTATATAAACATGAAAGCTAGGGTTTATAAGTAGAGAATTGAATGAGTTGATGATTATTGTGAGAATAATTGTGAGAGAGAGAATTCTTGGAGAAGAAGCAAAAGCTTGAGTGAAAGAAAGTATTATACATCTGAGAGGTGTGGAAGATTGTAGATCTTTAATTGTATATCTTGTCAAAGCTTTGGATAATAGATTAACTTGTTTCTTGGTGGATGTAGCCCACAATGGGTGAACCATGTTAAATATGGTGTTGATTTATATCTCTTATTTTGTATATTTCTTCTAGTAGAATATATACTTTTATTGCATGTATGCTTAGATATGATATATAATCATGACAACCTTGTGCTAACCCTAACAATCGGTACTAGAGCTTTGCTTGAGGGTTTTATGTGTTGATGATTTACTCACAAATGGTTTTCTGATTGAGTTGGAGCTACATCAATGACATAAGAAAAAAATACAAGGTAGATAAGTTTGACGACCAAAATTATCAATTATGGAAGATGCAGATTGAGGATTATCTGTAGAAAAGAGATTTGTACTTACCGTTGGATGAAACGACTAGACCTACAAAGATGATTGATGAAGAATGAAAGATTCTTGATAGAAAGGATTTGGGATCTATAAGATTGAGCCTAACAACATCTGTGGCTTCTAATATTATAGAAGCAACATCTACGATAGAGTTAATGAAATATCTTGCTAATTTATATGAAAAACCTAGTGCTTCAAATAAATTTTATTTGATGAAGAAACTATTTAGTTCTAAGATGCATGAAGGTGGATCTGCATCTAGTCATTTGAATGATTTCTGATCTATTTTAAATCAGTTAAAATTGGTTGATATTCATTTGATGATGAAGTAAAATCATTTTTATTATTATGTTATTTGCCTAATAATTGGGATAACTTGGTAATGGTGTTAGTAATACAACATCTCTGCAAATAATATTTTGAATTTTGATGATTTGGTTAGTATAATATTGAATGAAGAAATTCACGGGAAAACTACAGAGGAATCATCCGGGAATGCTTTGAATGTAGAAAGCAAAGGGAGGAAAAGGAGAGATCCAAGAGTAAGAGTAATGGGAAATCAAAGTCAAGGGACAACAAATTTCAATCCAAAGGTAAGGAATTACATTGGAAATGTGGAAAGAAACGACATGTAAAGAAAGATTTTTGGTCAAAGGATAAAGAGAACCAACACCCAGACAAAGGTAAAGAGGCAAATAAAGAAGCAAATTTTGTAGTAGAGGTAATGCAAGATGATCTTATTCTTTCTTTGGATAATAGAATAGAATCATGGGTTTTAGATTTAGGAGCTTCTTTCCATGTAACCCCTAATAAGGGTTACTTCATAAATTATGTCCAGGAAATTTTGGACATGTTTATTTGGGTGATGATGAACCTTGCAGTATTACTGGTAAAGGGAAGTTCATATAAAATTGCAGAATTGAAATACATGGGTATTGAAAGATGTGAGGCATGTGCTAAACCTCAAGAGGAATATTATTTCTATAGGAAACTAGGTGAAGTTGGTTACATGGTTACATTCACAAGAGACTCTTGAAAAGTCACCAAGGGTGTTTTTGTTGTGGCAAGAGGTAAGAAGGTAGGAATGTTATATTTATCTACTTGTGTTACTGATTCCTTTTCTACATTATCTACTTCAGATTCGGATGCATGCATGTGGCATAATCAATTGGGCCATATGAGTAAAAGGAATGCATATATTAAAGGCTAAGGGTAAGTTATCGATTTGGAAGATTTAGATCTGAGTTATGTGAGCATTGTGTCTTTGGAAAGTAAAAGAGAGTGAGATTTCTCAAAGTTAGGGCAACTAAGAAGGAGCATAAATTAGATCTTGTACACTTAGAAGTGTGGGGACGATCTAGGTAGCTTCTCATGGAGGATCCCAGTATTATGTTAATTTCATTGATGATGCTACAAGAAAGGTATGTGTTTATTGTATTAAACATAAATATGATGTTTTGAGACTTTTAAAAGATGGAAGGCCCTTGTTGAGAATGAATAAAATTCAAAGTTAAAGTGCCTTAGATATGACAATGGTGGTGAATACTGTAGCAATGCTTTCAATGATTATTGTTCAGTGAATGGAATATGTAGATAAAGGAAAGTTCCAAGAACACCACAAGAGAATGGTGTTATAGAAATAATGAACATGGCAATCATGGAACGTGCTAGAAGTATGAGGATACATGTTGGATTTCCCTTGTAGTTTTGGGAAGAAGCAATTGATACAATAATTTATTTGATTAACTGTGGGCCTTCAAGTTCACTAGATGGAGGAATATCGAGTAATATTGGACCGTAAAAGAGGTAGATATTTATTTTCTTAAAGTTTTTGGTTCAAAATATTTTTGCATATTGATAAGGAAAATAGGAAAAAGTTGGATGCAAAATCTAAGAGATGCACTTTCATTGGTTATGGATCTAGTGATTTTGGATTCCGTTTTTGGGATTTAGAGAATTCTAAAATTATCAAGAGTCTTGATATTGAATGGATTGAAAAGAGAAACCCAAGGAAGAATTGGTTGAGAAGTTTGTAAAGGAAAATGAACTCTCGGATTTAAAAATAATACCGACAGAGTTACACATTAACCGGTGTCAATTGACCCCTAATTGACATCGGTCAGTTGAACCGATATCATTTATAGAAGAGCCAAACTGACATCGGTTAGTTGAACCGATGTCGGTCACTTTCAATTTGGATACAATGTCCGGGATGTCGAGAATGAGTCTTGGTAAACCAAAGTCGTGAGAAGGTCACAAAGGGTAAGTAAACCTCTAGAAATATTTACACCTTCTCTATTTTATTTATTATTAACTGATAATGGTGAACCAGAAAGTTTTGAAGAAGAATGTAGGATAAGACCCACGTGCAATGAGAGCATGACATGGATGAGGAGATGGAATCCTTGGAACAAAACCAGACTTGGGATTTGGTTAAGTTTCCAACATGTAAGAGGACATTGCAGAACAAGTGGGTTTATAGAGTCAAGGAAGAAGAGGGTGGATAGAAAAGATACAAGGCAAGGCTTGTAGTAAAGGGATTTACAAAAAAAGAAGGTATTGACTTTGGTGAAATATTTTCTCCTATTGTAAAGATGAATTCTATTCGTACTGTATTGAGTTTAGTTGCAGTACATGATTTGAATTTAGAGAAACTAGATGTGAAGATGTCTTTTCTTCATGGTGATTTGGATGAAGAGATTTATATACAAAAACCGCTTGAGTATGAAGTCAAGGGTAAGGAGAAATTAGTGTGCATGTTGAAAAAAAAAAAAGCCTATACGGGCTCAAGAAAGCTTCAAGGAAATGGTGCATGATGTTTGATAGTTTTATACATGAGCATGGTCACTTGAGATGTGGATCGACCATTGTGTTTTTTCAAGAAGCTTGAAAATGGGAGCTATATTATTTTGTTCTTGTATGTGCATGGTATGCTTATTGCAAGATCTAATATGTAGGGCATTGGTGAGATTAAGGGAAACCTAGCTCACACATTTGCTATGAAGGATTTAGGAGTTGCAAAAAGAATCCTTGGCATGTAAATACACAGAGACATGAAGAACAAGAAATTGTATTTGTATCAGGAAGCTTATATCAATAAGGTGTTGGAAAGGTATAAAATGTAATATTCAAAACCCTGTAAGTACACCTATAGTTGGACACTTCAAATTGAGCAAAGATCGGTGTCCATAATCACATGAGGAGGTAAAATACATGAAACGAGTACCATATACTTCATAATTCGAGAGTCTCACGTATGATATGGTTTGTACTAGACCAGACATTACACAGGAAATGGGAGTTGTGAGTAGATTTATGGCCAATCCAGGTAAAGAACATTAGAAATCAGTCTAATGTATACTCAGGTATTTGAGAGGGACATCTAACATGCAGTTATGCTATGGAGGTTCAGATATTTCTTTATGTGGCTATGTTGATTCCGATATGGTGGAGATCCTGGATAGTAGAAGGAGCACTACCGTATATATTTTCACAAAGAGGTGGGACACTAGTTAGCTAGATATATAGATTATAGAAGGTCGTGGCTTTGCTACTACTACTGAGAGGAAGAGTATGTTGCGACTATAGAGGCTAGCAAGGAAATGATATGGATGAGCTAGTTCATGGAAGATTTGGGAAAGGAGCAAGATGATTGAAAATTGTTTAGTGACATCAAAGTGTAATTCATTTGGAAAAGAACTCAAGTGTTTCATTCAAGAATGAAACACATTAAGTTGAGGTATCACTTCATATGACATGTATTGGAGGATGGGCAAAGTGAAACTAGAAAATATTCTTACGAGTGGAACCTTGCGGATATGCTAACAAATCCATTAGAAAAAGAGAAGTTGGAGCTGATCCACTTCCACTGTTGGTCTTCAAGTTTGAGACTTTAAGAGGAAGAAACAAAGCTAAGAAAAGGATCCAAGAATGACACTTTATCGGGTATAGTACAAGTAATTTATCTCCAAGTGAAAAATTGTTGAGTTGTGGAGCTCAATTACTTTAGATTAGCATGCAATATCAAACTTTCCGGAAATACAATAACCAACATCGTTAAGGAGGGATTGACATCGGTCACCTACGATTGGAATTGGTCACCAAGGAGGAACCGACATTGGTTAGGGATAACCAAAGATCGGTTACCCGTGCATGGGTGTTTTAATTAACTCACGGGAATTACATCTAATTTTGGCATTAAAGAAAATGCATTGATTGTAATTTCATGGCTAAGATCCCTATGTTTGTATATACCTATATAAGCATGAAAGCTAGGGTTTAGAAGTAGAGAATTGAATGAGTTGATGATTATTATGAGAGAGAAAATTCTTGGAGAAGAAGCAAAAGCTTGAGTGAAATAAATTACTGTACATCTAAGAGGTGTGGAAGATTGTAGATCTTCAATTATATATCTTGTCAAATCTTTGAATAATAGATTGGCTTGTTTCTTGGTGGATGTAGCCCACACTAGGTGAACCATGTTAAATCTGGTGTTGATTTCTATCTCTTATTTTGTATATTTCTTCTAGTAGAATATCCACTTATATTGCATGTATGCTTAGATTTGATATATAATCTGTACAACCTTGTGCTAACCCCAACATTAAATTTATTTACAATAAGCATAGTAGAATGAGTAGCATTCATTTCAATACATGTAAGACTTGGAAGATTAATATGTTAAATTTTATTGAGAGGCATAGAAGTCACACAAGAATTGTTAACATTATTATTTATAAGAGGCATGGAAGATACATAAATAAATATATCCTCTTTACATTCACAAGAAAGAGAAGAAACAAAAGTAGGAATGTTGTTGTTATATGCATTGGGAAGAGGAGAAGCACAAGTAGGCATATTATCATTACTTTGAATAGTAAGAATAATATTGGTATCAAAATTTATAGGATAATGAGGAGAACATTCATTTGTACATTGAGTTTCATTATCATTTTCTATGTCACTATCAGTAGAATAAGAAATACCATAAATTATTCATTAATAAGAAGAATATGAAAATCATGTGAAACATTGACATCATTAGAAGAGGAATTAATTTCATGCCTTTTGCTTCCCTTTCATGTATTTTATTCATAAATTTGACCCTATCAAGCCATGCCTTGGATTATTCATCTCGTATAACTATGGTTTGGAGTTGGGAGCTTACACATTTCCTAGTATCGTCTCCCACTAAAATGGAAAGCAAGTTCCTAGTTACCATTATTTTCAGCTCTACTTTATTAAACAAACAATTGGTAAGGATATGGATAAACAAATCATAACATGAAAAAGCTTCAGGATTTGAAGAAATAATATGAAAGCTAGAATTCTTAATTGCCTTCAAATCTTCTACATAATCATTTGAATCATCATCACTATTAGATGGAATGGGAGCCTAATATAATTTTTCAATCTCCCAAAATATGTCACCGTGGTTATTTAACTTACTTCCTAACCACTTAGTGTATTGAGTGTCTCTAATTACAGGGGGCCATTTTGATAGAATTTTTCCTTAAAATTTTCTGTTTTATGGTTTCTACTACCTTTATGAAGTTACTTCTTCCTTAAAGTATTTAACACCAGAAAAATAAAAAACTTGACAAAATCTTATGTGAATACCTTGTTTAAACCCTTTCTCTCCTCTCTTTGCTTCTCTATGTTAATGTCTTCATGTTTGTAGTTTTTTTCTGCAATAGATTGCTTTTAAATATTTGGTGTTTTTCTCTTTTTTCTTCTTGTAATTGAAAAATGTTTAATATTTTACTTCATAAATAGAAATATTTAATGGTGTGTAACCATCCAATCTAACTTGTGCTTTGAAAACATCTAATGGTGCTTGAAAAAAATAACATCATGTTTTTGCTTTTAATTTGTTCCTTAAGTTTGAATGCTAAGTTGTTGACTACACACATAATACAATCATACTCATCCACATCCCGTGCTCTGGACCCTTTAGAAAAAGTGATGTGCTGATATATTATTAATCATGATCTTGCCATATGTTTAAATCTCTCTTCCTCACACTACACATGCCTTCATGCATTAATCTTGATCCCTAGGTGGTGAGGTGGGTGTTTTAGTAATGGGATCTCGCCACGTGTCCTCATCTCACCTTATCGTGTCTCTTGAGTCCACACATTTATGTCCATTGATGCATTAGAATTTAGAAAAATGTGATGAAGCCACACAAGCTACATGTCTTAATATTATTTACCCATGCTTGAGATACTTGAATATTTGATTAAAGTTATGAGGTGTCCTTAACAACATCAGGATGTTTCCACGTATAGATACATGATGAAAAGTATGTTTTATTAAATTATTTATAAATATTTTACATTGTTCGATATATGAGGATTAACGAGGTCGCTTCTAGTCCAAGATGAAGGTATGAAAAACCCAATTTTCAAATGGAAGTCCCTAGAATAGGCCTAGAAAAGTGACAAAAGTCATCCAATAAATTAAATTTGAATAAATGAGTAATTTTGATGTTTACAAAGTGAAAGATGTGATGTGCTACTATTGACAAGGTGATGTTTAATGTCCATTACATTTTGGAAGGCATATTGTACTTGAAGGCTGAATATAAGTCAGGCCACAAAATATTCAAAATATCCATTTTTTCGAGTAAGTGTCATCCTGCATCTTAATTTTTTTCATAAGTAGCATTGTATAAGCCCGCACTTTGAAGAAAATTTTAATCTTAGGGTTCATGGATGAGGGTTTTAAAAATTTCAAGAATGTCTATCTCCACAAAATCTAAAAATACAAACCCAATCCCATTTTCCAAACTATTTAAAACCTCTGGTTAGACCAGATGAATACCATGCTATTTATGATCCTATAATTTGCAGAAGAAGTGCACAACTTAGATATACGTATGAGAATAAGGAAAACATTCCTATGAATCCATTAGGTTGGACAACATGGGGGGTTAGATTGGGACTCATGATATTCCATGAGGTTTTCCCTGAATTGAATTTGTCATGCTCGTGTGCCCGAAATTACAATGAAATATTTTTTTATTGAAATGACACCAAAGAATTTTTTTGTCCATTATGGAGGAAAATATTGGCTGTGTGATGGGGTTTGAAAGTAAAGAATTAGGAACCCTATGCATAAATTTAGAAACAAATGATAATAATTATTATGCCACCAATCAAAATACAATAGATAATTTTTACAAAAATTACATGTGATGGAATGATACCAAAAGGGAGGCCTCCTTATCCAATTGTGATCTTTAAACCATGGGTTAGGGATACCATTTATATGCTATCATTTTTTCTTGGATTTGATAGTGATGAGCAAGTGGATGGAACCCTCCTTGAAATGGTATACAATATCCATTTTAGTACCCCAACTTATGCATACATATTTGTTGAGCACATCGCAAAATATATGCATAAACAATTATTAATAATCAAAGAAGGTTTTGACACTAATACCTTTAGGTTCATAACCTACTTGTGTTATTTATTTCTATGGAGGTTTTCTAAATGGTTTATGAGAAACAAGCTTATAATTCAGGCCCACAATGTTGTTGAGGGCCAACAAAAAGTGTTATTTCCATTAATTGAGTGGAGCCATAAAATAAAGATGTTTGATAATTGAAGTGAATACAATCTATTTGTGGAATAATTTTGGTCTCCACTTTATAAAGCAATTACAAGAACTATAATGCCTAGATTTTCTATGACTGAAGAGATTACATTCAACTGGGATCGGAAAAATAGTTGGTTGAATGGTACTTCATGGAGGAATATATTGTGATAAATTTTTATGGATCATGAGTACACCTTTACAAATTTACAATACATGCAATAGAGAGGGTTTTTGCCTTGGAATATATATGATAGAGGGAAAACACAAATAAACTATATTTTGTTACTCGGTAAAAGAGGAGCTTATTTCCTTCCTTACCAATTTTATGTGGAGGGTTTACATTTGAAAGAAAAGCATTCAATATGGCACACAAAATTTTACAATTTTTTAAGTTTTATGTTGAATCTTATTGGTTATATGACATATGTGAGGTGATTAAAGCAAGGGTAGTGGTGAATAAGAACTCTACCACTAAAATTCAACATGAAAGTAAACCCTTGCTAGAAAAATTGAAAAATAAGAACTCTTAGGATGGGGTGAAAAGGAAATGGATGAAATTTCTATTGAGAAAGGAATTAGTTTTCAAGAGTTTTCAATAGAAATTTTGGGATTGCATCCATAGAAAGAGGAAGACATGAAAGTCTAGACATATGACAATTTTTATGAAAAATCTATTAAAAATCCCTCTTCTAGAATATGCCAAAACATCTAGATATTGCTTTTCGAGATAAAAATTGGACAAAGTAAAAATAAATTCCTTTTTGTCTATTAACTGAGACCTAAGCGATCCAAAAGATATTTGAGTACAATTATATTATATGAGATGTACGTTTTAGAAGATTGTGGAATGTAGTGCATCACACATGCAAGTAGTGATGATCAAAATGAGGAGGAATTTGAACTACGAGACTCCCTCTATAGGGGATATACCTCATATAAACAAAGTTTGAATGAAATATCAAAATAAACATATACTATAGGGGTAGTTATAATAAAAATATATGGGTTTTTGGTGGTGGTTTGGGTTCAATAGGACAAGGCATTTGGATGCCACTAAAGGTACATCCTAGATGAGGCTATGATAGGTTAGGCCTTGGAGCTTCAGAGAAAGAACCGATACATACAAGAAACAATAATTTAATGCATTTTTCTTGAAGTAAAATCCTCATTGTATGTTACTGACTAAAAGATTAAAATTTAAGAGGAGTTGGCGGTGAATCATTGCTACTATAGGCGTGGTAGTGATATTAGTAGTTGTCGGGAAGTTCGACAACAATAAATTATTCAAAAGAGGCCAATATAGATAGTTCTTACTTCCCAACAAGGACTTGAGAAGAGGCAAAAGACAAGGACATATACAATTACCATTGCGTAGGGTATCATTTCCTTAAGGCTATTAATTATAGAAGGTAGTGCTACCCATCAAAAAATTTCTAATCCACATGGAAAGTACACTAAAAATTCAATTACTCCTCCATTCAAGTAGTGGATTTATCTACAAGCCTTAGGTTTAGATTACCAAATTCTAGAAATCGAAAGAGATAAAAGAAACAAGAAGAAAATGCTACATGCTATTGTAACTTTAGATCCTACTATAGTCAAGGTATTTCCTACATATAACCCAGACATATATACCACATAATACATGTATGATGTGCCCAAAGTTAAAAAACCATATGATCAAATGGTTTGTAGTGACTACAAAGTAACCACCCTTCAAATGGATTTTACCAAAATGAAATCTTGTGAAAAAATAAATGTATCAAAAGGGAATAATGATGTGGTATAAACAACATTGCTAAAGATAGAGAGAGAGAAAATAAGTTGAATAATAAAATTAAAAAGTTAGAGGTAGACTTGGAAAATGAGAAAGAAAACAAAAAAGTGACAGTTAATAAATGAGTTGGAGAAGAGGATAAAATCATTTTCCTTTATGTTTGCGATCATTGCGAATGAACAAGCACATGTGGAACTAGTAGATGTGAAAAAAGTCACAAAAACACAAGTATAGTAGTTTATAATAGAGGCTAGGTGAATTATAAGAGAATGTGAAGGAAGAGAAAGAAAAAGCCAAAAATGGGAACAAAACCTAGAGGAAGAGAGAAAAATCAAGGAAAAATTAAGAAGGAACAGAGAAAACAAAATGAAATAGTATAAAAGGATATGGCGAAATCACAAAAGGAAATATAGTCTTATAACACCAAACTATTTGAATTTTATAAAAAGACAATGATTAATATAAGGGATAATGTTTGGGGGAAATAAACCACAAAATTGATGATTTTATTAGATTGTTTGAATTCATGGATGGTCTGTAAGGAATCTCTAAAAAGCTCCACAAATACATAATTCATAGCGAGAAAAGTGATGGCTTTAAGATAAGATACAAGAAGAATTTTTTTGGAAGCTAGCTACAAATTTAATGACATGGAAGTGGCATCCAGAGGAATTAAAATCTAGATTGATGCCTTAATAAAGTCATCATTTATCATTTGGAAGTGCGCGATGCTAGGTGAAACACATGAATTGTTAAATAAGTGTCAAACAATATTATGGGAGATGCATGGAAAGGTACAAGATCTAACAAAGTTTCATTTGTTAATGCCTTTTGACAAAACACACCAATTCATTAAGAAGGATTCATTTAGAAGAATATGAAGGAAATAATGATGTAAGAGAAGAACGAAATTCTTGAGAAGGTAGATGAGGAAAACTTTTTTAGCTTTTTCAAACCATTGATAACCTTGTTAGTAAGTTTGCATACAACAATAAAAGAAAGCTGAAAGGTATGAGAAAAGTGACACAAAGAATAAACACACAAAATAATCATTTTCATTGCTTTTCACACAATACAAGATAGCACTATATATAGGCTTCATTTTACCTATAATATAAGAAAGCTAATTAACTATTAAATCTTCCTTAACCTATTTACGTGAGTTTAGTCAATAACCGAACAACTCAATTACAAATTATAATGGAGTGCTAATAATTTACCAACATTCCTCCCTTAGTGTGAACACAGGAAAACCTTCCTTGTACATTCACATGCTCATGATCTGGTGCCTTTCACAAGATATTAAAAACTCTACCGATGGTTTTACAAATGGTTGACCAAAAATTGAAAATGGTGGTTTTAAAAATCAAGTACAACAAACTAAAAAGTGATGGTTTCATAAGGGATTTACCACAAACCACAAATAATGGTTTTAGAAGTGGATTACCAACAACCACATCATTATGTGCTAAGGACTATTATCATCTTTGATCAATATCTCACTCGAGGGACTAATATAGGAGATGATGCTGCTCATACACAAATATGAAAGACTTTCATAATGGAAATGGAACATTGGATCATATCCCCCATCAATGTGAAATGTTCACTTATTCAACAAACCAATTAATCAAGAACACCACATACAAGAACACTTTGAAATTTGAAGCACATTAAAAAATTGAAGAAACATACTTTGAAAAAATGCCACCAAACCATCTATGAGGCTCTGTTGTTGTTAGCAATTTGATGAGAGGTCGCTGATCGACCTCCAACCTCGATGCCTCGGTCCCTTGATTGATGTGCTACTAAATCAGCTGGGTTTTATCATGGATCTTAATGTAAAATTTATACCCACAAGATGGAAATCACGTACAAGTGAAAATGCATCCAATTATTGAAAAGTGAGGCAAATTTTTAATTATTTTGGAGCTTTTTGAAAAGACATGACCATAACTAAAATCACCTATTTGACCTTTATGACAATTAAATTTGAAAATGACGATAAAACAATGTTAAAATGATGAATTTGAAAATTTAACGACACAACAATAACAATGACTTTGAACTTTTGATATTTCTAATAACTCAATTTTTGACTCTTTTGACTAAACAACTACAACTTCAATGACTATGATTTTTGTTGGCATTGATGTAAAAACCCATTAATGAAAAATAGGATGATGGTGAAGTGTCCAAGGATGTGATTCGGGAGAATCTTCATGATGCTTGAAGAGCATGAAGAAATCATAATCAACCTTCTTAAGGCATGCAAACATATACTAGGTGTTTAAACAAGATTCCCTCCATTTATTTAAAGTTTGAATTCTTGAAATGTAACGTAAATTCTCATAGTTACATGAGAGTAAAAGTAGAATTAAGTGTTTAGTGGGATATGAGCTGTATTATCATTTATCCTATGTAGGAAGAAGGATTAGTTGTCATAGGATTTGGTGGAGGTCAAATAGGGTTGAATAAACTATGAATAAGTGTCTTAGCTATTAAAAACAAAATTTTTATTCCTATGTGAAGGTTGAGAGAATATCTCAACAACTAGAAAAGTAAAAAAATCCTATATTAAGGATGAGGATATCCATTGGAGATAAATAGGATTTATTAAATGTTAAAAGGTCAAATTATCATCAAGAGGAAAACAAAAAAATGAATAATTTGCATGGAGTTAATGTTGTGTGTGGGAGTGCAAGAATGATGTGAAAGCCAATTTTGTATGACTGGTTTGCTTATGAATAAAGTGAACTTGAATATATCGAGCTTCATTTAGCTTTAAATTATCCTTCATTACTTGTATATTCTATGATTTATAATGTATAGTCCATGATTCAAGGGTTAACAAGTCTGTCTTACATGTTTACTAAGGAATTTGTGTATGGGGTTATATCAGAAAACGAACATGAAAACCTCCATATAACAAAATTGCACTAAAAATATTGATTTTTACCTTGAAAAGGAGGGGAAATGGATTACCAAATCAATGAAATTTATTAGAGTTCTTGACTTTAAGATTTAAAATTTTTATATGCAATTGAGTGCTCTCGGCCCTGAACTAGGGAAATGCATATATTTCGTTTTCTCAAATAAAATGAGTCCAAATTTTGATATAATGTACAACCCATTATATAGAAGAGGTGTACAAAATTTCAGATTTATTTGATAGGTGTGGAAAAAGATATAGATAATTTTGTTTTTCCGGAGTTAATCAAGGGGCTATTTTGGTGTACATTCGTCCGTATCAAAAGCTATAACTTCTGTAAATTGAATCCAATTGACCTAAAATTTAAATGGAAGGTATTGAGAAATTTTGTGAGAATTGGTTTTAAGGATTTGAGCTGCAAGTGAATATTTTTCAAGTTATTCATGATAGAAATTTCTAGTTTTTAGAGATTCTCGCAATTACAAAAAGGTGAAATTTGGGTAAAATGGGCAAGGTTATGGGTTATGAAAGTTTATGAGAACTTTAAAAAAGATAAAGGATATCTGAAACTAATGGTTTTATGGCATGAAAGACATAAAGGATATCTGAAACTAATGGTTTTATGGCATGAAAGACATTTGTTTGAATTTTAGGTCTTATTCATAGTGAAAAAGGGCTATAAGGATCCTAAGGTAGAGTACGGAGAAACACAATGACGAAAAAATTCTTGATCAAAACAAAATGGTTTCATTTCTTCTAAATGAATGGACAATGCATGGTACAAAGGAATAGAATTGCATGAATGGTTTTGGGGTATGTGATCATACTTTAATGTGTGTAAAGAAGGGTTGGAGACTTATAGTGTTGTGAATCATTGATCCCAAATTGATCAAAATGATAACATGCAATAAAGACACTAGGAAACTACATATATAAGGACTATTATGTTATGGTCTTAAGGGGAAATTCTAACC
This sequence comes from Taxus wallichiana var. yunnanensis, assembly GCA_018340775.1. Lineage (NCBI taxonomy): Eukaryota > Viridiplantae > Streptophyta > Pinopsida > Cupressales > Taxaceae > Taxus > Taxus wallichiana. The sequence continues at coordinate 831,470,792 of CM031242.1, read as the reverse complement.
TACACTCGAATATGATAGTGAAGAACAATTATGTTGGTCTTATTGATGGTTTAAGATTGTATATATGTTTGAAAAATATCATAAGAGTCAATTAGACCATAAATGTGTGAATTTCCATACAAGAAGTGAACCATTAAGAACTCCCCAACTAGAATTTCCTAAGAAAAAACTCATACGACTATGGCTCGAGGGATTGATTGCAGAGATATAATAGATGACTACATATGCATGGTTGATGTGGATTTAGAATAGGTTAGAAAGTTGTAATATCTCTATTACAAGTGGAAATTATCACCTTAGTAATCGAGGGATTTAAAGCTTTGTTTGATGTGTAACAAGAACCATATTGAGAATGAAGCCTTTAACATACATTATGAAGGACTGTGGGTTTATTAGAATGATCACTTGATCAATACCATCAAGCTGAGATAATATGCTATACCAATATGTTCAGTAGATGGATGACATGGATATTTAGATGGTTTCATGATGTCATGAGGCGATTCAATGAGATTGGCTTGTTCTAGCAAGCGTAGTTAGGTGACCTAGCTTTCCTAGGTTATGGTGCATGACGGTTGGAGTTTTTGTCACTTGAAAAGTATGGTATCAGAATGGAGAACATGTTTGGGGAGTGTTTTAGCACTCACATGAGTTTTTGTGGTATAGGTACGGGTTGAACACCAAGTTTCAAGTTGCTCATCTAGACATGGTCTATGTGCTTGGATACATGAGGATGAGATGCAGAGCCATGAAATTTCATGGAGGCATGTAGGGATGTCATACATGTTGTTCCAAGAATGTTAGGACCTTTTAGAGAGGTTTCATGATAATTTATGAGTGTTGATTGATTGAAGCCAAAACCATGAAAACCCCAAGGGCTAGTCACGTAAATGAGATGGGTTGAGAATATGGAGACCTATTTGAGTTTGATGATTATTGGATATGGTGCATAGGGGTATCTTAGAGATGTGAGAAATTTTTTGAGTCATTCTGAAGAAAATTTTGTAAGTTATGTTGTTTTTGGTGAAACAAGGTCAAGAAGAAGGTGATTTCTAGCTCGAATTGCACCTTTTGATGCTCACCATGAATTTTTTTTTGCATGGGACCTTGTGGATTTTAGGGATGATTTTTCATTGAGTTAATAAAGGTTTCAAAAAATAATTATGTCATTTCATCATCGGGTTTTATGAACAAATGTTAAGAAGGTAAACAACTTTTTGTGAGCTCAAAACCCTAGCTCAAAAGTGGTAGGAGAAATTTGCTCATAAGTTCCCATAATTGATTTCTTGTGATAGTATGATTATTTTATGTTGTATAATACTCATCCATATTTCTAAAAAGGTATGATAGAGCATGTGGTGATGAGTGGACCCCACTCGAAAATGTAAGTTTATGAAGAAGTTAGTTTGGGACAAGGTTATCCAAAGGAGTTACAAAATAAATTGAATTTTTTTATTACATGGAATTTTAATTTGATGTAAATGATGGTTTATAATCATGGTTGTGCTTATAAATGGAAAAGTGTTGCCCTATTTATGAAGATTGGTCATAAGGTAGTTTTGGGGTAGTTTTAAGCAATTTTTAGAGATGGACTTGGTTGGAGGCCTTCCACTTGGATTTGGAAGGAAATGTAAGATTTTATGGAAATAGATTCAGATGGATTTAAAATGGTATATATTTTTTCTCATGATGATGATATTTGATAGGTCATCCATCTCATTTGTGGAGAAGAAGGTTTCTTATTTCTCAGATAAGATTTTTTTTTGAAATATTGAGGTATTATAATGCATGAATGAATTATTTGATGATTTATATCAGTTTGAGAGTGAATAGGGATGAATTTGCTATTTAAGGAATTTGAGGTCTGGAAGTGACATAAAGGGTGAAAAACTAGTTGAGTTTGTAAAACTACTTTTTGGGCAACTTGATTTGGTGAAGAGGAAAGTTGGTGTGGTTTGCACACATATGGATGTTTCATGAGCTATAAATGCATGGATGTGATATAAAGGTATAGGGGATTCAATGAGTGGTTACATTCCATATTTGAGATGTTTTGGTGGTCTTGAGGCCCAAAGGTGAAGATAGGGTCTGGAAACAATTATTTTGAGAAGGATATGAGCCTTCTTGAGTGAGTTATGATAAATTGATTGGTGAAAGATAATTAATGACCATGGATGATGTTTTTATGTCATATATTTTACATGTTTGATGAATTTTAGAGCTTGAATAATCATGGTTATGGTGTTTGTGGTTTTAGCTCATCCAGGTGATGGGGTTTTGAGTTTGTTTTGAGCTAGTTTGGTGCATTTGGGCATGGACCGACCTACATGGGTCCAATATGAATGTTTTAATGAATGTATTTGAAAATTTTTAAAGTTATTTGGTCTCAAATAATGTAGGAGGACCTAATTTATGTTTTTTAGTTGGAGTGCATATAAAAGTGAAGTTTGAATTCAAATTTGCACTAGTTGTGAGAGAGGGAAAAAGTGTGACCCAAGTGTGTGTGTTTGTAATAGGTATGAAGGAATTGATTCAGATCTTGAGGAAGTGTGAAAGAGGTTGAAGGAATTTTAGAGATCATGTGTGAAAGGTTTTGAAGTCAAGACAAGTCCATGAAAGAAGTGAGTTTATAAAGAGTTGAAGAAGAGGTTTGAATGAGGGTTTGAAGGTGTGTGAGATGAATAGGTGATATCCATCAATTTTTGTAGCAAAAATACATAGATATCTTCATAAAATGTGGTTGAGTGGGTGCTTGATCATCTTAGGGGGTTGTAGCCTCCTTGTGGAGTTGGTGCTTCACTAAACTAGGGGTTGGTGCTCCTTGTAGGGTTGGTGCTCTACTAAACGAAAGGGGGGCTTGTGCTGTGAAATGGTGCTTTACTAAATTTTTGATTTTATAGTAATATAATAAAGATTTTTGGGTTTTCTTCCCTTGAGGGTTTCCCACTTATATCTTGTGTTATGGTGTTTCTCTTCATGTTTTATGTTATTTGAATTTGTTGTATGATTTTATGCACACATTAATGAATGGTTGAATGGTTTATGGTTTAAGTAAGAAAATATGAAATTGTTTAAAGTTTTTTAAGGACTGATTCACCCCCTCTTAGTCCATTTTCTTCCAACAATTGGTATCAGAGTAGGTCTTTTGGAGAAGTTTGATCACTTGAAAGGAGATCCTTAAAGCACAAAAATGGCGAGTCAATAGAGTGGATCTTCTACCAACAAGGCACCATTGTTTGATGGAGTGAACTATGATTTTTGGATTCTGAGGATGAGGAATCACATCATGTCCTTAGGGTTTGATATTTGGAAATATGTGGAAGATGGTTATATTGTTCTAGCTACTCCTCCAACTAGTAATGTAGAGATAAAAACCATGTAGTGATAATTCAAAGGCTATGAATGCTATCATGTGTGGTCTAGGTGAATATGAGCTTGTGAAGGTGATGCATTTAAAATCAGCAAAAACTAATATGGGAAAACTTTTAAGTCTATATGAAGGAGACTCTAAAGGTAAGAATTTCTCTTCAAACTTTCAGAAATTAGTTTGAAGGTCTTAAATGAGTGATGATGAGTCTATTGTTGCATATTTTCTTAGGGTTGACAAGGTTGTCAACACCATGAAAGGGTTAGGAGAAGATGTGAAGGAAGAAGTTGTTGTTCAAAAGGTTTTGAGATCTCTAACACCTAAGTTTGATTCCAAAGTGTTTGTTATTGAAGAGGCCAAGGATTTGACTCTCTTGAAGATGGATGAGTTGCATGGGACTTTGAATTGCATATGAAATGAGGATTGTTGATTCCAAACCAACCAAGAAAGAGATTGCTTTCAAATCTGAAATGAAGACAAAAAAGAAGGCCAAGGATGATGATAATGCTCCTGAAATTGATGATGAAGAACTCTTTGCAATGGTGGCTAGGAGATTGAATGTTGGATCTAGTAAGTACAAAGGTAAACTTCCATTTAAGTGTTTCAATTGTGGTGAAGTAGGTCATTTTTCTATCTAAGTGTCCTCATAGGCATGAAAAGGAAGGTGATGAAGACCATGAGGATGATCATGACAAGAAAAATCATAAGTTTAGTAAAGGTAAGAAGAACTTTAAGAGGTTTGACTATAAGAAGAAGGAAAAGAAGTTTTTATACAAAGGAAGAGGATTTTTATCTGATGCTAGTAGTGGTGTTTTAGATTTGAGTCTGAATATGATCATGAAGATGTTAGAGATGAGGTGTTTGTTCATGACTAAATATGTCCATGAGATCTACTAGTGGTGGTTCTTCATTATTAGGTGATTTCATATCAGGTTCTTGCAGAGATTCTAAGGAAGAAGAAGATGATGTTGAAGATGAACTAGTGTGTATCCAAAATGAGTTAAGGCATGTTGAAAAGAAGAACAAGAAGATAAGATCTCAGTCAAAAGGATATGAAGATAAGATTCATGATCTAGAAGAGAAGCACTAGTTTGAAACAAACAAGCTAAATGAGTTAGTTAGATTGCTAGAAGAAAAGGTAAAGTTTCTAGTCACAAGTTTGCAAGACAAAGAGAGAAAGTGCACAAAATTGAAGAGGATATAGAGTTTCTAAGGGAAAATTGTTAGAGGTTGGTAAGAAGACTATGTCCTTTTAGAAATTTGAAAAAACACAAGGATCTTGATGATCTTCTTGGAAAAAAAAGATCAATAGGTGATAGAGCAGGTTTGGGGTTTAGTGATGACCTCAAGGGAAAAGAAAAGATGCAAGATGATAGATGTTTCCAAAAAGAAGGATGAAGAACCAAGTCTCAAGGAAGGAAGGAAAGAAGGAATCTTCACCAAAGACAATGTGAAGACAAAATCAATTAGGAAACCTAATGCTTCAAGGTATGAGAGATCATTTAATGGTTATTGTTTCACTTGTAATGGTTTTGGTCATAGGATAAGGAGTGTAGGAGGTTTCTAGAGATGATCACCCTTGGAGGGATAGTAGGAGTGAGAAAGATAAGAATGTAGTATGTTACAAATTTGCATGAGAAAGGTCATGTTGCTAGTATTTTTTATATAATCCTTCAAGTCAATTGGGGTAATGGAGGTTACTAAAAGGAAGAAGTAAGTTGTGTGTTTCAATTGTAATGAAGTTGGACATGTTGCTAGAATTTTTATGTTACTCAAGGAAAAAGAAAAGATTTCAAGGAAGGAATTTCAAAGTCCTAATATGCAAGATAGAAGGAAAAACAAATCATGGGAGCCTAGAAGGAATAATGAGGTCTCATCAAGAGCAGGTGTTGATACAAATCAAGGCATGACTTAGACTTAGAGATCAAATCAGAAACAAGTGGATGGAGGTGATTTTCAGTGTCAAGAAGGCTTGGGACCTTTTAAGTCCTTCTTCTAGATCTATCATGATGTATATGCCTCTACTAGGCTTCTTAGAGGTGTATTGATCCATATGAAGCATTGAGAAGAGGGGAGCTAGCTGAACTAAAGTATGTTGTAGTAAATGTATTTGTAGGATGTCAAAGAATGTCAAATGTATGTCATCAATTTGTTTAGGTATGTTGTGTAGTCCTACATTGTTTTTTGTGGTTTCTCAATCAAGGAATGTATGTTTATAGTCAAGATGTCTTCTCAAGGTTGTCATGTCATTTGTGTCAAGTTGATGTATTTGTCATGTCATTAAGTTTGAAAGTTATCTTTAATGTCTTATAGTTATTATTATGAGTAATAATATTTAAAGTTGAGTTTTGGTCACATTAAGTTTGAGTATGAGAAGTTTATTTGAGTATGATAATCAATTAAAAGTAAGTTATGGTTAAGTTCAAATCAATGTTCATGTCATGAAAATTATGAATAGTACTTGTCTACTTAATTTGTCAAAAGGTTAAGTGTCAAATCTGTCAAGATATAATAGGTATGTCATGATGTTTTCAAAAGTATGTCATGATGTCATATTTTGATCTTAAATGTTATATTTGTTTAATAAAATAAGTTGTGACTTGGATATATATTCAAAGAAGTAGTGTGTGCACTGAAGAATTATATGGTATGAAGTGTGTCTAGGTCTATCTTAAACTCAAGAAGAGGTGTGTCTTTGTAAAGAGTTGTCTATGTTCTATCATTATTGGTTAGGTGTAATTGAGTCATGATTCATTATGGTGTCAAGAATGATCATGTTACATAAAGGAGAAATGAAGAAGGAATGAGTCATCAAATATGATGACTTGATTGACCATCATCATCAAGGAGGATTGTGGTAGAGTTCATGAAGGTTGATTGAAGAAAATCAAAGAAGGATACAAGTAAGTGTTGTGGTTTCTTTGCTTCATAATCAAAATATGGGTGCTCAGGACCTTAGAGGGGATTGATACAATGATTTTGGAAAAAATTTGAGAATCTTAAAAAAAAATTTGTACAACTTGAGTTATTTTTACCCCTAACTGGGAATTTAGGAAGTCATAACAAGAAATATGAAAAATTCTATGTTGAGAGGACTAAATGGAGGATTTTAATGCAAATAATTGGAAAAAGCATATTCATAATCATATAAATCATATTCAAGAGGTTTTAATTCATGCTTTCAATCAAAAAGAAATGAGTGTGAATGCCAAATATTTCAAGGGAATGACTTATGAAGAACTAGAGACCTAATGAATGGAGGTAAATTTACAAATAAAGGAAAGCAGATATTTTATCATTTGAAGTAGAGTTGGAACTTTAGAGTTCCTAAAACATGAAAATGGGTGGTAAAATGTAATTTTTTTGTTTTTGAAACTTCAAATGAAAATATATGTAAGAAAATGTAGTAGGTATGGGGCTAATAGCAGGAAGTGAAGGAAATACCTTAAGAAGTGAAAATAGAAAGAATAATTTATGAATTTTTGTAAATAATGAATCAAATGGTTTTAAGTCATTTAAAGGAAGTGTAATGAAGCTTAAAATTAGGATGGAAAGAATGATTTTAAGTCTATAAGAGCATTATTGGTATGGTTTTTGACAAAAAAGTGTGAAAGTACATGTAGAAGTATGGGATGTTCATGTTAGAGTTTATAAAGTGTTTTTAATGTTAAAGTTGGTCCAAATCTTGAAGTATCCTAAGGAGTGTCCATTGTGAATAAAGTATAAGTATGAAATAAGTCAAAAGAAGATCTAATAATAGAAATCCAACATATAAATATACAAATGTGAGGTGAAAAACAACTTATTCATATCTAACTAGGTATAGTAGGTATATGGATGAGAAGATATGAAATGACATATTAAATAATTATTGAATAAATAATTATGGTATTTTATGAAGATATTTAGATGCCAAAGATATTTTCTAGAATAATTATATGTAACTAGTATAGAGGAGTTAAGAAGTTGACATTTTGCATGAGATTGAGTACAAATGCTTTGCATGTCTCTAAGTGAGAAAATAGTATGATACATGATGTATGATCAAGGTTTAAGAAGGTTTTGATAGAAATATAAAGCATGAGGAGTATTTAAATTTTATGTGTTACATGTTTGAAGCCAAAATAATGAGTTGATGAAAAGAAATTAATGACAAATTTATTGAAATCAAGGCATAAGATCATATGTGAGAAGAGTTTGAGTGATATGAAAAAAGGTTTGAAGTTAACATGAGTAATAGTGTATAAAGGTATTTGATAATGTTATATGGTGGTACATGTCAAGGATGTTTCCATGGTCCATTCATTTCAAGGGAAAAATTTTTATGTCTAATATGACATAGTAAGTGTAATGTTTTTTGTCTAAATAAGTGAAGTTATAGATATGGTTGTTTGAAGAAAAAAGATGAGAAGAAGGTATCTAAAAAGGAAGTTAAGTAGATTCTATTGGCTAAAAAAGAGATTGTTTTGATAAGTGACATGATTTAAGTGTCCTAGGAATGATCTAAAGGATTATGTATGGTATCATGAAGTTCATGGTGTTTTGAAAAAGCTCAAGTGATTGAGATATGCTCATGTATAACAAATGATCTATGGAATGATTACCTACTCATCATGAGATATTAAGCACATTGATTTTTATCAATTAGGTGTATGAAATGAATTTGATATAAGATTGTATGGTAGAATGATAGTGTAAATTTTGGTTATGAGAGGAAAAATTGATTCAAATTATTGTGATTTTAATATGAAGTTCAAATACATGAAAGGAGAACCAAACACTAAGGAGGAGCTTTAGGGTATCAAAGTGTTTGATTCATCTCTCAAGGAAAGAAATCAAGGTAAGTAAGACAAGTTTTTTTTTTTATAAATAAAAGATAGGATGGTATGAGTCCAAGGGGAGTCATAAGAGGAGGTATTTCATAGAGTGATTAGTAGTTTTAGAGTAAAGAAGTTTGTCTAAAATGCACTAAAAGATGATCTTAGGGATTTTAGTCCCAAATTAAAGTAATGAAGACAAAAATTTAAGGTATGTCAAGACAAGTTTTATTTAAATTTTGAGATAAGACAAAAAGAGTAAAATTTTATGATTTAAGTCCTAAAAATGATCATTTTGGGCATGTTCATAAGTAGTATGCATCATTATAGGTTACTATTCATGGTTGATTTGTTTCAAATGCTTTGAAAAAGGTCAAAAACAAAGTTTTAAAGAGGTAATTCAAATTTTGCAGAAAAATGAGGATGAACTCAAGGTGTTGTTTTAAAAAGAAGGAAAAAATGATTTTTTAAATTTACTTTCATCATTTTTGGCATGTATGTGTGTTGTGTATGCTCTTGCCCTAGGGGAGTATTGTTTAAAGCTTTGAAAAAGGTCAAAATCAAGTTTTGAAGAAAAACAAGTTTGTGAGCTAATTTGAAGATTTTGGTTGATGTTTCCAACCAAGAGGTGATCCTATGAAGATGAGAAAGATGAATATCATACATACAAAGCAATGATTTTTTCATTAATGTAAAAAGGGGAGAAGATTAGGTAGTTTTCCATCAATGAAAAAGGGGGAGATTGTTGGCATGTTGAGTTCTAGGTGTTTTCATTGATGTAAAATCTCATTAATGAAAAGAGGATGATGGAGAAGTGTCATAACATGATTATTAGGATGATGACATGGAGTTTCAGATGGTTTCATGATGGCATGAGTGATTTAGTGAGATTGGCTTGGTCTAGCAAGCCTAGTTAGGTGACCTAGCTAGCCTAGGTGATGGTGCATGATGGTTTGAGTTTCTTGGTGGCTTGAGGAGCATGGTAGAAATATGGAGAGAATGTTTTGGGAGTGTTTAGGAACTCACATGAGTTTTAGGGTGTAGGTATAGGTTGAAGACCAAGTTTCAGGTGCTCATCTAGACCAAGTCTAGGTGCTTGGAGGCATGAGGATGAGTTGTAGAGCCATGTGAGATCATGGATGCATGTATGTGAGTGATTAATGATTTATTAAGGTTGTTAGGACCTTTTGGAGAGGTTTCATGATGATTTATAGTGTTGGTTTCAATTGACCCTAGCCTAAACCATGCAAAACCCCAAGGGCTAGTCATGCAAATGAGATGGGTTGAGAAGATGGAGACATATTTGAGATATGATGATGATTGGAGATGGTGAAAATGGGTTTCCTAGAGGTGTGAGAAAAATTTGGAGTCATTTTGAAGAATATTTTGCAAGTTATGTTGTTTTTGGTGAAACAGGGTCAAGAAGAAGGTGATTTCCAGCTCGAATTGCACCTTGATGCTCACCATGAATTGTGTGATTTTCATGGGACCTTGTGGATTTTAGGGATTATTTTACATTGAGTTAATAAGGTTTCAAAAAAATAATGAGGTCATTTCATCATCACATTTTTATGAACGAATGTTAAGAAGGTAAACAACTTTTTGTGTGCTTAAAACCCTAGCTCAAAAGTGGTAGGAGATATTTTCTTCATAAGTTCCCAGAATTGATTTTTTGTATAGTATGATGATTTTATGATGTATAAGACTCCTCTATATTTCCATAAAGGTATGATAGAGCATGTGGTGATGAGTGGACCCCACCTAAAAATGCAAGTTTCTGAAGAAGTCTAGTTTGGGAAAGGTTGTCCAAAGGAGTTAAAAATAAATTGACATTTTTTTAGTATGGAATTTTAATTGATTCCATGATGGTTTCAGATCATGGTTGTGATTCTAAATGGAAAAGTGTGCCCTATTTATGAAGACTGGTCATAAGGTAGTTTTGGGGTAGTTTTTTAAGTTTTCAGAGATGGACTTGGTTGAAGGCCTTCCACTTGGATTTGGAAGGAAATGTATATTTTATGGAAATAGATTTAGAGGATATTTCCAATGGTATATTTTGTCTCTTGATGATGAGTTTGATGGGTCATCTAGCTTGATTTGTAGAGAAGAAGGTTTTTGTTTCTTAGGAAAGATTGCTTTTTTGAAAGATTGAGGTAGAAGATGCATGAGATGGATTAGTTTGATGCTTTATATAAGTTGGAGAGTGAATAGGGATGATTTTTTCCTATTTGAAGGGATTTTTGAGGTCTTGAATGACATGAAAGGGTGTAAACTAGTTGAGTTTGTAAAACTACTTTTTGGGTAGCTTAATTTGGTGAAGAGGAAAGTTGGTGTGGTTTGCACATATGGATGTTTCATGAGATATAGAATGCATGGATGTGATATAAAGGTATGGGATTCAATGAGTGGTTACATCCATATTTGAGATGTTTTGGTGTGTTCTTGAGGTCCAAAGGTGAAGACAGGTCCTGGAAACAATTGTTTTGTGAAGGATATGAGCCTTCTTGAGTTAGTTATGATAAATTTGATTGGTGAAAGATAATTAATGACATGGATGATGTTTTTATGTCATATTTTACATGTGTGATGAATTTGGGATTGAATAATCATGGTTATGGTATTTGTGGTTTTAGCTCATCTAGGTGATGGGGTTTTGAGCTTGTTTTTGAGTTTGGTGGTTTTGGGCATGACCAACCTATATGGGTCCAATATGAATGTTTAATGAATTTATTGGGATTTTTAAAGTTTTTTTGGTTGAAATTATGATGTATGAGTGACCTTCTTTATGTTTATGATTTGGAGTGCATATAAAAGTGAAGTTTGAATTTAAATTTGCACTAGTTTGTGAGAGGAAAAGTATGACCCAAGAGAGAGTGTGTAACAGGTATTAAAGTATTATTTAAGAGATTAGGAAGTGATAAATAGGTTTAGGAATGTTATAGAGATGTGTGTGTAAGGTTTTGAAGTCAAGACAAGTGAAGAAAGAAGGAGAAAAAATGAGCTAGGTGAATGAGGGTTTGAACAAGGGTTTTAAGGTGTGTGAGATGAATAGGTTATATCCATCAATTTTTATAGTAAAAATACATTCAATATCTTCATCAAAATGTGGTTGAGTGGGTTTTGATCATCTTAGGGGTTGTATCCTCCTTGTGGAGTTGGTTGAGGGTTTCTCACTTATATCTTGTGTTATGGCATTTATTTCATGGTTGTGTTCAATTTATTGAAAGTTATGCACACATTAATGAATGGTTATGTTGGTGCTCAATTGTAATATCACCCCTTTGTCATTTAAAATTTCTAGCCTGCCTAGTTAGAAGTATTTTATGTCTCCCTGTATGGATGCGTGAAAAATTTCTCCTTCATTTAGAGGATGTTGTCAGTATTTTCCTTGGGTCATGGATCACATTGATTCTTGGTATTATTTTGTATTCTCTCCATAGGGAAAAATTTAGTTGTGGGAATCATCCACAATTGTGTCTCCTCTATAAATCTTGTCCCAACATCCGTGGATACGTGGTATTTTCTGATTGAATGCAAAGCGTGGTGGGTCTATTTGATATTTTGATGCATTATGGTGAAGGGCTTGAAAGTATAAGGTAAATGCCTAAGACTCGCAAAAGGACACATGGAGGGTGCTGGTCATTTGAGGATTCACCTCTCATTTTCACATTTGGAGTTTTGCTAAGGAGACACGTGGAGGTTTTCGCTGGCTCTACCCATGCTCAGAATTTTCAATGGCTAGTGTAGCTTTGTTAGACCATAGACATGTGGAGAGCCTGTGCTCATTTGAGGTCCCACCTCTGGGTCTTACCTTTGGAGTTACGCCAAGGAGACAGTGGAGGCTTCTGTTGACTCCTCTTTATACTGAAACTTATCAATGGTTGAGGAAAATTTCTTAGGCCTGGAACACGTGGAGGGCCCATGCCTGTTGGGGACCTGCCCCTAAATTTTACTTTTGAAAGAGCGCCAAAGAGACACGTGGAGGTTTCCACTGGATCTTCCCATACTTAGACTTTTCAAGCATCCGATGCAACTTTCTCGGACCCTAGGCACGTGGCACCTTCCGCTAGTTCTTAAACTTTTCAACGGCTGGTACAACTTTTTCAGGCCGAGACACGTGGAGAGCCTGCGCTTGTTTGGGGTCTCGCTTTTGGGCACCAAATCAAAAAGTGCGCCGAAGAGACATGTGGAGGCTTTCGCTAGCTCCTCTTTATACTGAGACTTCTTAATGGCTAATGCAACTTTCTTGGACCCAGGGCATGTGGAGAGCCTGCGCTCATTTGAAGTCCCGCCTCTAGACTTCATCTTTGAAGATGCGTCGAAGCAGAGCGCAGGTGAAAGCTTCTGTTGGAATTTCCCATGCTCCAAATTTTTAGTGACAGGTGTAACTCTCTTGGGTTTTGGGCACGTGTAGGGCCCACACTCATTTGAGGAACCTGCCTTTAGACTTCACCTTTGCAGTTGCACCAAGGAGACATGTGGAGGCTTCCACTAGATCCTCTTTACACTTGGATGACTTAGACTCACAATGCAGATATGTGATATAATCCATACAAGGAAACTCATTTCTAAGAGGCACGAATGCAGGTATCTATTCCTCAAGGTGTATTCTCAAAGGTGAAAAAGATTTATTTTCAGATCAAGCCATATGGAGCCACTTGAGAATTATTAAAAAGGGGATTTCTTACATGACAAAATAAAAGAATGATTAAAAATACTATCAAAAGTTATGATATGACATCCCAGTCATAGTTGAGGAACTGAGAAATGTGATCAGTTGGGATTTATCAACCTAACAACATAAAGTAAGATATTTTCAAGGAATAAACATGATTAAACCGTATGTTGTAAAGAGGAATATTCTCTTGAAGATTTCAAATTTTGGGGGGAAAATTTGGGATGAGTGAGCGAATGAAATTGTATAAATTCAATGAGATTACTCTTGATAAGGGGGTTAAATTTTCTAAGAAATTTTAAGAAAAACCATTTTCTTGAGACACCATCTGAGAAACCTATTTATTTCCCTGTGTTTGTAGATTTAGTCATGTCAAGATGGTTACAAGTATACAACCATTGAAAAGCTCTGAGATTGTTGAAGAAAATTTCCCTTGCTGATGAATCTAGTGAACCTTGAATGAATTTATGTTGATCATGAGCATAATTTTGTTTAATTTTATTTCAGAATGTTTTCAAATAGTTTTTCATGTTCTGTTACAATATTACATTAGAAATCCCTCTGAATCACACAAGATCTTATCCACGTGGTAGTATTGTGGCATTTGAAATTTCGTTATGAGGAGAGCTTTCATCTTGTAATGAAATAAACAATTTAAAATCATTTTATTTCCATTGTGTTGACAAATATTGTTTGTTATCCTATGAGTATATCTTAGGCATGAAGAATCGGGGATTTCAACGTTTAATTTTGTCTTTAACATGAGCCTTTATGTTGAATTCTTGAAGAGTGTATGAAATCGTGCATCTTTGGGCCTCCATTGACACATACCTTCTGGTTGTGAGAATATTTTGGCTATTTTGAAGAATTTTGTCTGTGAGTGTTCCAATATTTGTAAAGGCTCTCAAATATCTAGTATAATCAACTTTATCTTGCTTAACTTCCCACCAAAAACTTCTCAAATGATAAATCCTACATGAACTACCCCTGTTTGTCTTGTGTATCGTAATCAAGAAACACTAAACAACGTCGAGTATACAAGGGCTTAGTACCTTGGAGATGATGATGGATGATACAGTGCACAAAGTGGATATCAGACTCCTCGGTATGATCCCAGAAAACCTGTAGTTCACATACACTAGAAAATAATGATTAGAGATTTTATGTGGGGGCTGCTGACAAAGCATATCCGGGAAGCGTTAACTCCCTTGTGGCTATCAACCCCCGTGTGATAAGAATAATAATAAAATAGAGTCCAAAATAGATAACATACAAATTGATAAACAAAAGAACCTAGATGATACTGGTGTGCAGATGGTGAATTATTGATTTGATGTGTGCAACATGAATCTCATCACATGAACCCAAATCATGAGTAGAATGTCATGGAAATTCCATGTGTTATCACCAAGATAGAATAATAATGATATTATAAAATGACTAAAATCTCTCAAAGCATTCACCTGAATTTTCTAACTTTTCTTCCTCCCAAATATGGGAAAAAACCCATATTTATAACTTAGATGTGAGGTTAGATTGAGGTTAACAAGTAATCGGGTTGAGTAGAGTAACCCAAGTTAAGAGACTTGATGTGATCACGTGGGGACCACGACTTGAATTATTAGATGGAGTGGGGAGCATGATTGACATGGTGGGTGAGATAAAAGATTCCATTTAAAAAAAGGGTGTCGAGAGGTGTATTAATACTCATGGATTAATAATTTGTGGAAGATGGGGATAATATCAAAAAGTTGAATTATCAAATGGGTCTACATGGAGCCCATTTGATAATTAATCAAATAATGTGAGCAAATGGATAGGATTTCATTTAATTTAAGAAAAGAGAAGCGAGAATGGAAATAGTGTGAATGTGAGATGACTGAGGGTGCTATACCCAAAAATAGGTGTCTACATTTGCCCCTTTTTGTTGAGTGGTTTGTGATAACAAGCCATGAGACAAAAACAAAAAGGGTTAGATGAAATATATGTTCGAGGATGGATGAAGACATGACCAAAGGCAAGATGCCCCAGGAAAAAAAGGATCGCAATAACAATGAAAAAAAAAAGTATGGCGGTGACTCAATATCACATAGTAGAGGAAAATTACGGTCTCAACGGAGACAGAGATGACAATGTTCTATAGACAGTGAGTGGGTGAAGACCACTGCAGTATGGATGTAAACCAAGATGACCAATGGGTCATAGGAAAACATCAAAATATGTGCAACTAAATGTGAAAGATGTGCACAATCCTTTTGTTTATGAGGAATCATGTGAAAAATCATGCGTCCACAAAAGGGACATGGATGAAGATAATGATGCCCCAACACAGGGCACGAGAATGACCCAAAGTGAGCTATATGTGTTGACAAGTATATGGATGAAAAGATGCCCCAAGATAAGACATAGATGGAATAATCATAAATGTGGACAAGATGAGCAGATAGGATAGAAATATGAGATAAAATGCCCTAAAGGTGTGATAAATATGATGGTAATCATGTTTCATAGGAAAGATGCATAAGTGTTAGAAAATTAGAAGATAAAAGCAATCCTACTTGTTCGGTAAGTAGGATAAGAAGTCAAGATACTTTTGCGACAAAACAAAAGCAGAGAAAATATTCATGGAAGAGTACAAAATCAGATAGATGTTGGCCATTATGGTATCCTCCAAGACAAAAATGTCCCAGGAAGATGGGATGAAAGATGTGGATGATAAATGATAGAGATAAGAGAAAGCAGACATGGTTGGGGTAGAAAAGACATGGTGGAGGAGAGGGATCAAATAGTAGAGAAGGACGATAAGAGAGGTGAGAAGATAGATGAAAGCACAAAAGAGAGAGAGTGACATTCAATAAGAGGGTAGTGGAAAAGATAAGGGGAAATAAATAGGTAAGGTATGAGGGACCTGGAGAAAAATAAAATAGAGAAAGAGAGGAGGAGAAGAAGGGAAGGAGGAAGTCTAAACAAGAAGAAGACGAGATGAGAAGGGAAAAGAGATTAGAAGGGAAGGTGAATGTACGAAGATATATCATAGTAAAGAAGCAACAAATATAATAAAGAGGAGAAATGGTGGAAGAAAGAAATGATGAAGGACAAAGAAGAAGACAAGAAAATGACAGAAGAAGGGATGAAAGGGAGATGGAGATCAAAACAGAGGGAGAGAAAGAATGGATCATGAAAGAGATGATAGAACTGAGAAAGAGAAGTTGTGAAGAATATGAGAGAAGGATGATTGGAGAGATGAATATGTATAGTAGGATGGAAAGATGAAGGAGATGAAGAAGATGAAGAAGTTAAAGAAGATGGGGGAGGAGGTAGAATGGAAAAGAGAAAGAAAGGAACTATGAGGAGCTAGGAAGATAGGGGTGGTAGAGAAAGAAGTTTAGTAATGGGGGAAATGAAAATAAGAGGGAAAGAAGAGATGATAGAGCCAAAACAGGAAAGGAATTGAATATGAAACAAAACGCATGGAAATGCATGTGGATGGTGGGATGATTAAAAAGATGGGACAACGTTGGTGAGTCAGTTATCAATGGAGAAGTAAGAATGAAAGTGTGAGGAGAAGAGGAGATGAAGATGATACAAATGAAATGAAAGAAAACCAGGGGTAGAAAGGAGGAGAGGACAACAAAGAAAATGATGCAAAGGTAGTATGTGATGAAGACAGTAGAGATATTGAAAAAGGTGAAGGGAAGATGAAAAGGCAATACCAGTGGAGGGATGTTAGGAGAAATCCTCCGATAATGATTAGAGGGCACAAAAGAAAAAAGGAAGGAAGAGAAAATGGAGGAGGTAAAAAAGAGTGAACCGATATTAGTAGAATGGGGAGAAATGAGTTTTAGGAGAAGTCCACCGATAATTCTTAGCATGAGAATGGAAGATGATGATGACATAATGTTAGATGAACAATGATAATGATGAGTAAATGTGGTGATAGATATGGGGAAGTATTCTAGAAAATGGACCGGAAAGAGTAAAGAAAGGAGGGCTAACGATATGTAAGAAGATAAAGGTGAGGAGAGAATGTAATGGATGAGGATGTGGATGAAGATGAAGAAGTAAAGATGAAGGAACAAGACATAGTAAGAGAGGGTATGAAGTAGTTAAGTTGATTTTAAATGAGGGATGATGGAGATGATATTTGAGGAAGTTTGAGATATTTTGTGTGAGGAAAAAGAGAAGGGAAGAGGATGTGTTTGTGGGGAATGAAGAAAAAATACGGATGATGGGAATATGAAGGAAAGAGGAAAGGAAAGAAGATAGATCATTCTTAAGAGAGACTCTTAAGTAAGATCACCATGCCATAGGAATGGTTAAGTAGGATCGCCAAGCTAGAAGAAGAAGAAGAATGATGAAAATATTGAGCGGTGTATACCAAAACGGAACAAGAAGTGAAAGGAGGTGATAACAAGGAAACAAAGGAGTGTGACATGAGTGGATGGAGGAATGTATGTAGTGTAGGATGGAGAGTGTAAGGGGAATTCTTAATTAGGATGCCTATGTTGTACGAGTGATGATGTCAGAGCGTTAAGTAGAAGTTATGGAGTAGGAAGATGTTTCTAGTGTTGAATGGAATAGAAAACAATGAAGGAGTTTCTACAAAGTGGCAGGATCTTAAGAAAGAGTTGCATTGTGATTAAGAAGCCTGCATGGAATGGGTGATTAAGTAGGATTGTCAAGCTAAAATAAGAATGAAAGGGAAATGGAACAATAAAATAGATGGCAGTAAAAGGATATTAAGAGAAAAACACAAAAATAATGGCTCAAGGGTGGATGACATGTGAAGTATCGAACAAACAATGGAGAAGGATGAAGTGGGTGAGAAGAGCAGTGGAGAATGAGATGAGGTGAATTTTAGGAGAAAATTGGGTTGATAAAGAGGGCTAGGAGGAAGGAATGGTCAACAGACATGATCACGAATGAGACCTTGTCCGAGAATGAAGTCTACCTGAGTAGGGTTTTGTGTCGTGTGGGAATTACGTAGATGTGCCAAGATGGGGATGAAAGGTCTGTGATGATGAAGAAGATGATGTCAATTCCAGATGACAAACAAAAATAAGAGCGATGGAAAAGAAAATTGGTGGGTGATTGTAGAGAAGAGAAGGATGATGCGAAAGAATGGATGGAGAAAGATAACATTGGTCATGGTGGAGGATGAGAAGTTGTCAGATAATGAATGCTACTTGAGAGATAATCTCAAGTAGAATTCACAAACTACAATGGAGATCAAGTAGAATTCCCAAACCGAATAGTGTATTAAAGAGAGTGTGTAGAAATAGTAACAGACTTCATAGATTTATGGAGGATATTGATAGGGGACATCCTTAAGAGTAAAAAAAATATAGATGTAGATTTAATGATATAAAATTTGATTATAATTGTAATAAAATATGATTTTGATGAGATGGGTGTCACATAACCATAACAAGGGCCATGTAAGAAAGTTATGCTTTTAACCGGATAAGAGGTAAACAAGAAAAGGTACTACTCAAAGCATTGCACTTGTAGCCAATAACAGGTGTTAGTACATAACTAATGAGATTTGATTATATCACAAGACCAAGAGGAAGATATGGATGAAATATTCTCATAATCTTAATGTCGACATGATGAGGGATTTGAGATGTAACTTGTATGTGGGAAGAAGGTTCTCCAAAGGTGGTGTTCCTTAAGTCTATGCCCCAGCTCTGGGAAAGGGAAAGAACAATAATAGAAGAAAGTTGATCAATGTGGGAAGCTTTCTGAATGCCATAACAAAAGAGTAGCCATCCTTCGAGGGTATGGTCTACTATATATACAACATAGATGGTGAGGATGATAGCCATCCTTCGAGGGATCGGTCTATTTTAATACATAACGTAGATGACAAGAATAATATAATAGCCATCCTTCAAGGGATTGGTCTATTTATTTTGATTTTGATTTGATTTTTGATTTTGTATATGTATCTCTTTTTTGCATGAACAATTGTCCTTCGAGGGATCAAGTCTGTTTTTGGATAACTTTTGACTTTTTTTTGCATGTATGGATGTTAGCTTTACATGGGGGAGAGCTGGGGATAGCGAAGTAAACCACTTAGGAGGGGATAATGATGGTACAAGAGACACCCCGATACCCTTTACATGACTACCATAGGAGAATGAGAGGGTGATGGATGTAATGATTACGGGATTCTCACCGAATGGGAGAACTTATCCATATTGAATATGCTATAAGTAGAGCCATTGTACTTATATTCAAGGTCATATCAAAGTAGTGATGGTAGACCACATAATTCATATCATTACCATGATAGATGGAAGTGGATAATGGTGGAGACATGGTCTAAAGATAAGACTATACTCATAAGTGTGTGTACTAACAATAGAATGGCCGTAAGTGCAATGCATTAAGAGGTTCAATCTCTAGTTTACCATCAAGAGAGGCTAAATGATAAGCCCCAGACCCATACTTATGTGTGATAATATATGGTCCGATCCAGTTGGGAGAAAATTTTCCCGTTGGCTTCTTTCTAAGGTAGTGACATTTTGATTTTCTTTTAAAACCAGGTCACCTATTTTAAAATCACGCTCTTTGATGTGTTTATTATAAGCATGTTGGATACGATCTTGATAGACATGATGGTGCTCAAGAGCAAGAAGGTGATGCTCATCTAATAACTCAAGTTGCATTAGATGTTCCTGGTGATAATCTTCATCAGAAATGAAGTTGCGAAGAGACACACGTAAAGATGGAATTTGGACTTCAAGGGGAAGAATGGCCTGGAGCCGTACACCAGAGAAAATGGAGTAGCCCTTGTGGAAGTGTGAATGCTAGTGCGATAGGCCCATAGAGCAAAGGGAAGTTGGAGATGCCAATTTCATCTTGCTCGGTCAATAGTTTTAGCCAAGATATTTTGAAGAGTTTTATTAGTGGCCTCAGCTTGGCCGTTAGCTTGAGGATAATATGGGGAAGAAAAGCTAAGTTGGATCTTAAATGTATCACCGATATTTTTAAGGTCCTTGTTTTTAAAGGACTTTCCATTGTCCATAATAAGTTTATGAGAACATGCCAAAGCGGAAAATGATATGTTGATATATAAAATTAATGATTGGGCAGATTTAGTAGAGGTGAGTGGGATTTCCTCCACCCATTTAGTGAAATACTCAGTAGCAGTGATGATAGAATGATGTTGTTGTGATGAACGGGGATTTATTAGACCAATAAGATCAAGGCCCCACTGTGAAAAGGGCCATAAATCTTGGGTAGGTTGTAAAGCTTGGCTAGGAATACGAGATAAGATTAGAGTGTTGTTGACATCTTACACATTTCTTGACATATTCACAACAATCATGATTTAGAGAAGGCCAATAATAGCCAAGATGAAGAACACGTTTGGCAACAGATAATCCACTAAAATTCCCACCACAAATACCATCATGGACTTCTTGGATAGCTCTAGAGGCTTCATGGGATTGAAGGCATTGGAGAAGGATACCATCAAACCCGCGCTTATAAAGAATACCGCCAAGGATTACATAACGAGTAGCACGTTGGATAAAATATCTCTTAGCATTTTTAGAAAGATCAAGGGGAGTAATGGATTTGGATAAATAATCAAAAATTTGTGAATACCAGAGGTCTAACATGAATTAGATTCGACCAGATGAATCTGAGATATGTCATAGAATGGTTGTTTATGATGATGTATAATAACCGAAAGCTTGGACTCTTGCATTGTCCAAGGGATAAGGGCCAAGGATGCCATTGTATCAACAAAATGATTGGTCGAATGTGGGACAAATTGAATAGTGTAAGAATCGAAGGCTTTAAGAAGATGATGAGAAATATCATGATATTGTTGTAAAATATCATTTCTACACTGATACTCTCTAGTGACCTACTTTATTATTAGTTCAGAATCACCAAAAATGTCAAGGATATGAATGCCTAGAAATATAGCAGTTTCTAGTCCTAGTATAAGGGCTTCGTATTCTGCCATATTGTTTGTACATTCAAAATCTAATTTAAAAGCTAAGGAGATTGGGGAATCCCCGGGAGGAATAAGAACAACTCCTGCCCCTCCGCCTTGTTGGCATTTAGAACCATCGAAGAAAAGAGTCATTTTAAGGGGATCATGATGAAATTGATTGATTGATTCATCTGGGAAGTGATTAGGAGTCATGTGTATTGGAAAGAGGGGCCTCGGCTAATTGATCCGCAATAGCTTGACCCTTAATTACCTTTTGAGGAATGAATTCCAAGTCGAACTCGGCCATGAGAAGGAGCCATCGGGTGATGCGATCATTGTGATATGGCTTAGAATGCATTACTTTGAGGGGTTGAAAGTTAGTAACAATATAGGTTTTATGATTAAGAAGATAGTGTCGAAGTTTTGATGCAACGAAGAAAATAGCGCAACACAATTTCTCCACTTCAGAGTATCATGTTTCACAATCATGGAGAGTACAAATGATATAATAAATGGCTTGTTCACATCCCTGATCATCACGGTGTGCTAACATAGCTCCTAGAGCATGATCAGTTATAGAAACATATAAATAGAAGGGCTCTCCTTCGCGTGGAGGTGTGAGTACCGGTGGAGATAACAAATATCACTTAAGATCTTCAAAAGCCTTTTGATAGTTTTGGTCCCAATCAAAGGTTATGTCTTTTTGAAGAAGGTGATGAAAGGGCTGACAATGATCAGAAAGTTGTGATATGAAGTGATGAACAAATTGAAGTCAACCTTGAAGACTGTGAAGTTGCTTGAGATTGGAAGGAGGAGGCATTTTGAGAATTGCTTTGATTTTTGTGGGGTCAACCTCAATGCCTCTGATAGAGACAATGAAGCCAAGGAGTTTTCCCAGTAAGAACTCCAAAAACACACTTTCTGGATTGAGGCGAAGGGAGAAATGAATGAGATGCTCAAAAAGTATCTCAAGGACCGAGAGATGGTCACATCTATGTTTAGATTTTGCTAAGAGGTCATCAACATAGTCCTCTATGGTTTGATGTAAGAGGTCATGAAAGATATATGTCATGGCTCATTGATATGTAGCCCCAACATTCTTTAAACCAAAGGGCATGACACATGATAACAAAAGGTACCCCATGGGGTGATAAAAGATGTCTTGTGCTGATCTTCAGGTGCAATCAAAATTTGATTATAACAGAAAAACCATCCATTAAAGAGAGCATCTCATGTCCCTATTGTAAGATCTACAAGTTGATCAATACTTGGAAGAGGGAAATCATCTTTAGGACATACGAGGTTAAGATCTCAAAAATCAGTACATATACGAAGCTTTCTAGATGCTTTTGCGATGGGTACAATGTTAGAAACCCATTGGGGATAATCAATGGGAATAATGAAGTTGGCAGATAGGAGACGTTGCAATTCTTCTTTCACAAGAAGAAATTTGAGGATGCATTTGATGAAGCTTCTGTCTAACTAGTTTGGCATTGGGGATAACAATGAT
This sequence comes from Taxus wallichiana var. yunnanensis, assembly GCA_018340775.1. NCBI lineage: Eukaryota > Viridiplantae > Streptophyta > Pinopsida > Cupressales > Taxaceae > Taxus > Taxus wallichiana. The sequence goes on along the minus strand of CM031242.1, from coordinate 831,448,469 downwards.
GTTGTGGATAATGATGGAGGGTCAAGACCTAGCATGTCCAAATATGACCATGCAAATTCTTGGCTATGTTTGGAAAAAATGAAGTGAAGGCTTTGAGCTCTTGAGGTGTCAAATACTGACCTATTTTAAGGATGTGGTGCTCCTGAGGAGCTCCAATAGTAATTTTGATAGTGGATTCATTCAAGAGATTGGATTTTTAAGCGGTGGATGATTTTTCGATCTTGAGAACCTTTGGCTCCCATGTAGGAGAGAATGGAAGTGTCATCATCACATTGAAGAATGTCAATGATAGGGGAATATTCCTCTACCATCTATTGGATATTTAAGGGGAAAATATCGGGTTTCATTTTTGGCTTGGTAAGTCACCGGTCTGAGAAAGATGGTGGAAATAAAAAAAAGTTAGGGGAATAGGAACCGTATCATCTTGATCTGGATCTGTGAGATAATTGGATGGAGAAAAATCATTATCTGAGCTGGAAGGATAGTTAGAAGGAGATGAGATATTATTTGAATCTGTAGGATAGTTGAATGGAGAAGAAATATGTTCTGAATCGGTAGTATATTTGGATGGAGAAGAAATGGATGAATCAATATGAATGGGAGAAGATGCAGATGTGTTGGGAGGGTGTATGGTGGGATCATCATATCCCAAACCAAATTTTTGGCATGATTCATGGGCTTGGGAAAAGATATTACCGTGAGGGCCCTATTCATAGTGCCCCAAACCAAACCCCTTCCATGCACAACGATAGAGGTATGTGTGAGTGAAAGATGGTTTACTAAGAAATCTGAAATCACCTGTATATCGTTTGGCATGAAAATGATTTTCAGTGTGAGAAGAAGGTTGATCAAGGCCGCCATATACTAAATTGGTTTTGAGGGAAGAAGGGCCAAACGAGACAATTTCCCAACATTCGATTGATACATAGGGGATTTATCAGGGTGGCCGAGGTGATTGGGAGAAGGAAGGGTATTGAGAGTGAGGAGTTGATATTCCCCTAAAGCAAGATTTTGTGTTATAGTATTAGAAGAATCCGTATGAGGTAAGGTAGATGGAAGTACAAAAGAACTAGTGGATGCATCAGGAGAAAAATTGGTTTTAGGAACAAGGACATCTTTAGGTCTATAGATCATGCGACATGTCTTGGAAGGGGGATCTCAGCTGGAAGAGCATAAGTAGTCCCTTCATGTTCATATTTGATACAATGATGAAGAGTAGATGGAACACAATGCATAGCGCAAATCCAAGGACGTCCCAGTAAGAGATTATATTGGAATTCTCCTTCAATGATGTAGAAAAGTTCGTGGAGGAGTTTATGGCTGACACGGATAGGAAGAACAACCATTCCTAATGGGGGAGTGATAACATCGTTAAAGCTGTGAAGAATGGTAGGAGACTTGGCAACAATGGTATTGGGAAATTTAAGTTGATTGAAGGTATGAGAAGAAATGATATTAATACTGGCACCATTTTCAATCATAGTTGATGGATGCAGGTGTCATCGATATAGACTATGATGAATAATGGTAGATCATGTTCTTCTTGTGGTATCCTAGGGATTTCTGAACTTTCAAATGATACGGTAGCAGATGTTGTGAAGGCATGAGCTAAAGCCACAAAAGGCTAGGGCTCATCAGAGAGATACCGGGATCTATTGCAAGACCTCCATAAGAGCTTGTTTATGGTGTGGAGAGCTTTGGATAAGCTCGTAGAGTGACATTTTGATAGGGGCTGGTGAAGTTGTTTAATAATGGTGTGTTCAATGGGGAAGGATTCGGGGTGGCCAGAACAGATACCTTGGCTTTAGAAGAAGATGAAGGTGTTGTTGTGGGATGATTGGTAGGAGAAGTGATGACAACCTTTGGCCGTGATGGAGGTGCGGAGGCAGCAAGATCCTTAGGAGGAGGGATAGTGACATAAGTCTTAGGGGCATAATGGTGAGGCGGAGTCAGAGTTATATGGATTTGAACGGGTGGTTATCCGAACAACGTTGATTACAAGAGGAGGACGATCCTTAGGATCATCCTCTTTTGATAATATGTTGGTGGCATTGTTGGTTATATCTTTATTTGGTAGTGGAATACTGACAGGATTTCTTAATGAAAAGGGTGGTCAAGATGTTTGAACAGACGCATGTTGGGATGTGGAAGTTGATGGAGGAGATGGTAGAATTGGTTTTTCATCGTTAATATTTTCATTGAAAAAATGATGCACGATGGCTTGGAGAGCTTTGTAATGTTCAGTGTCATGTCCAGGGCACGATGAAATGTGCAAACAAGATTGGAATTAAACTAGGAAGGCCTTGGCGCGATTTGGATCAAAAAATTTAATTGGCGGTAAAGTGATGGCTGAGGCTTGGAGTAGTTGGTGAAACATAGTGGTATAATAACCTGGTGTTATCGACGGAGAACTTTGGAATGATGCATGGGAAGGTGGTGATGTAATAATGGCTTTAGACATTGTTTTGGATTTGGAAAGGGTAGATGAATGTGCTTGATGCGGGATAGTAGTGGAAGACATAGACACCTTTGAATTTTACTTTAAGATATTGGTTGGAAAAGGGTGGTTGCATTGTTCTAGTAGTAGTATGTGTTGTTGGTGAAGGGAAGGTTCCTAAAATGGAAGAGGAAGATGAGGGGTGTGGTCCTAAAATAGAAGGAGATGATGTGGTTTGTAGGAGCTTCTATCGGGAATAGTGAGGTCTACTTTTCGATGAGGATGTGAAGGAGAACACTTGGGAAATGGGGGTCTAGGTCTTGTATATGAATGTGGATTGTTAGAGGGAATGACCAGAATCTCTACAAGAGGAACTGGAGATATTGAAGTGGATATTTGTGGGGATTGCACCGATGTGTGAGTATCTAATGGTATAGAAGAAATGGGACGATAATTTGAAATTAAGGAATGCTAGAATGTTTGCCAAAAATCATCGAGTAATGACATGGCCATGGAAGAGGGAGATGAGATAGATGATTGTAAAATAGTAGATGTAGTAGGTGTTGGTAGAAGTGTAGAAAGAGGGATTGGAAGAGAAGCTAAGGATGAGATAATAGGTAGAGGTGGGATAATTTCTGACAAGGTGATTGGGTTTAATGGAGTAGATGTAAGGGGTAATGACATAGAAGTGATATTTGCATCTGAGGAGGGGGTGGTAGGTGTTGAGATAGATGTGAGTATAGGAAAGGGTACCGACATGGGCATGGATGTAACTAATGTTGATGCGGAGATGAATGTTGATGCATTTGGGGATGTAGATAATGTATCAAAGGGGATTGTGTAATGGTTGATGAAGAAGGTAAACTTGTGGGGGAAATTGGAATTTTATCACCGACGTGGATAGTGTTTATGGTGTGGGTACTAGGGTTTGAGATACAGAAGTAGGAGCAGTTTGGTTTATGGATGTGGGTGTATGATTTGGAAATGGTTGTTTAAAAATATCTAAAGGTTGATTGGATGAGGCATTTGGGTTATCCACTTGAAGTTCTCCCTGATCGATGAGTCTTTGGATAGAATCCTTGAATGTTCAACATTTTTCTATGTCGTGTCCTCGGACTTGATGATACTTGCAATAGTGATCCTCTCGATACCACACAGGTCGTGGTCTAGATTCATTAACAGGTTGGATAGGCGGTAGTGTGATCAAGTGTGTTGTTATCAATTTTCAAAGATGGCACTGTATGATTCTCCTAAGGGAGTATAATTGGGCATTGGCCATGTGAATTGTTGTTGAGTTACTATGGTAGATGTTGGGGTAGGAGATGATCTAACAATGATGACATTGGTAGTTGTCTTTGATTTATCATTTGATATGGATGGTCTGACAAATTCAGTTTTTGGCTTATTGGTCTTTAATTTTAAATGCCCTTGTTCTAAGGCACATGTCTCAAGCTTGTGGGCCATGGTAAAAGCCTCTTCAAAAGTGTGAAATGATTGGATTTGCAAGGTTGATGAAATATTCTTAGCGCAAGAGCACGCAAAGAGCTGATGAGATTAGTTTGAGGTAGTGGAAAAGATAATTGATTTATCATATTGCGTCATAGTGTGATGAAATCTATGATGGATTCATCTTTGAATTGGTAGATGGTATACAGGTCATTGATGGTTATTTTACGTGCAATATTAATGGAGAAATGCTCAAGAAATAATTGTGCAAGTTGGGAAAAAGAAAATATGGAGTACTAGGGAATATTATTATACCACTCTAAGGCAGCGGGACCAACCAAAGACATGGGGAAAGTACGAAGCATCAAGTCTTGGTCATGCACAATGAGATAACATGTATGTTTAAATGCTCTGAGATGTTGTTGAGGGTCCTCCTTGCTATTAAACTTGGTGAACTTTGGCAATTCCCAGTGTGGAGGATATGGTTTCATGGGCACGGATGGATGGATGGGTTCATTACATATCTATTCATAAGACAATGTGACTTTGGACCCTAACGTAGCAGCCTCTAGGTTGGCTAACTAACCTATCAATATTTTCATGGGGTCATTAGGAAGTTTGTTGAGCAGTGAAAGGTGGTGGTTGGACTTGCGTATGTGTAGGTATCTGAGGGACTTGGTATGGGTGAGTGTAAGCTATGTGTGATGGTTGAGGTGGTTGTTGATAGAATGTGTGTTGGTGAGAAACATGGGCATGGTATGATTGTTGAGATTGTGCAGGTTGTGGAAGTAACTGCTGAGTGGGGATGTGGGTATATGCGGGTTGATAGACTGGAAATGAAACTGTATGTTGCAAAGGTATTGTTGGAGGAAGTTGAGAAGTGAGGGTATAGACTTGTGATGTAGAAGGAATTTTCTATTCGAATAAGGGATTTGACACATGGGATGGTTGAATGAAGGTACCAGTGACCATCGGAGCTGTTGTAGTGGTAGGGATGGCAGTCACAATAGTCATGTTGATGTGAGGAAGATTGGGTAGAATGGGCATGACTACTTGGGTGGTCTGGTGTGCCGATGGGTTGGTGGAGGATGATGCAAAATCATGTAAGGCCATGGATTGAGGAATTTAGAACTAGTATTATAAGGATAGACCTGCTGAAGTGGTGGGCCATCCAGAGGGAGGTGTATGTATCTTCTTAAAAGATAGTCTTGAAGGGCCACAGGTTGGCATCAAGAATTTGTTTGAATTCTGGGTCCCCAAGAGGGAAGATGGAAGTACCAATAGGCTCTGATTTGACAGAGGGCGGAGTGGCTGGCCTAGATGGGATGGAATGTTAGTCTAATGCTGCAGTGTGGGTGAAAGGTATTGAATGAGGTATATTAGTGAGAGAATGGGTGCCTGTGAGTGAGATAGGAAGAAACATGGATGATGAAGTTGTTGATGTAGTGATTGATTGGGATGAAGCACTGTGTGGCGAGGTTGTGTTCCATCTTTTTAGCAGTGGATCGAGTGATTACAGGCATAAAAAGGAAATCACTGTTATATCAACAAAAAGTGAGAGAAAATTTTTTTAAAAAAATTAAGAAACGTGTGTAAAAGAATAAAACAATAAAAAAATAAAATGGCTGGAAGAGGACCTAGAAGAAGGTAAACTATGTTTGGTTTCAGGTAAGTTATGGCTGGGAAATGTCTGAAACGGTTCTGTTGGGTGATCAAATCCCAATCAATGAACCAGGTGCAAGGAATGTTTCGATGTGTTGATTAATTTGTGAAATTTTAGGCTGTGTGTGATGCAAAAACTAAACCCCTAGTTACACTATGTGAGCAAGTAGAATGCACAGGTTTGTTTTATTCCCAAAATCGAAATATGAAATTCGATGTTGACAATCATCCAAAATACCGACAATACCATGCAGAAAAGAGAAAATAGGGAAAACTGGAGAATACATGTATATCACTTTTCCTTTTTATCTGATAGCAAGTTGAGCCAAGTGTAAGCTTTAAGCGATCTAAAAGTAGATTTTGTCATATCCATGGTAAACGGTGGTGAAAGTGATATCGGTGATTGGGAACATCTCTAGACCTTATAAATGTAGATGAGATTGACAATAGATGATTGATGATGTGGTTTAAGTTTAAGATTTTATCTTTGACAGCGCAATCCTGTAAAGGAAAGTATGACAATTAGTGGATGTGATCCAAAAGAGATAAAAAGAATAAATAAATTATAATAAACAAATTATCGGGATTAGTCGAATATAAATTAAATTAGACACTAAACAATGCAATGACTATTATTAAGTAATAAAATAAATTAGATACTAAACGATAGACACGACAATGTGATAATCAAATCAATGACACACACTAGATAAATGAAAACCTATTTTAGACTTGTAAAGATAAATGAATAAGGTAATAACTAAGTTCAGATGATAAACAATGTTATCAAAACTGATGTGAATATGTATTTATTTATTTAACAACTCATTAAAAATCTAAAGAAATTTAACTAATATACGTTTATTAATGGTATAAAATATAATTATCTAATACTAATAAAATATAGTTGAAAGTCGGATGTTAATAGCTTATACAATGAGGTGAGACATTTAATCGATGGGATGGAGAAAAGGAAAATCTTATCGACAGATATACTCCAAACCAGCTGATTGCAATAAAGTGGCTTTTAGTCGCTATCCCCAAAGCTATGAACTTGATGCTGAGACAGACCCAATGGGGAGACTCCAACACTAAGACCTCGTAAGGCTGCGTAGAAACCTACTATATCCATGGAGAGTAATTATATAAGTGGCATGTTAGGATAAAATATTATTATCCTAATATTAATTATGCATAGTACAATTATTTAATTAATTTTATTAATTAAATAATAATGGTAATAATACAAACCATATTTTTGTTATGTATTGTTATATGGTTTCTAAACCATATTTGTTTCTCACGGATGTTGTTATAGTTTTAACAGTATATTTGTATTTATTCATTTGTGCTTCCTGGATGATATTGGAAGCTTGTGTATTTTGGAATTTGGTTGCACCTGTGCAACTTAATCTCCTGTGTGTATTTGGCTATGCAATATCTATAAATATTGTAGCCCATTCTCTGTAAGTTTGGTTGATTGAGATTAATAAAACTAATCAGGCTTCCGCCCCTGTTTCTCAATCTACATTTGGTACCAGAGCGAATTGAAGCTCCTGACAAGGTTGGAGAAGGTTGTAGAAGAAGGAGAATTCGTGGAGAAGAAATCTACAACAAAAGGAGAGCCAGTGCTGCCTCCTGCAGCTTCCCAGAACCCCATGCAAACCCACAACCTCTTGTTCAGTTCTAGGTGTTTGGAATGCAAATTTTTTTTGCACTGGTGCACTCAGCACCAGGTAAAATTTGCTGCAGGTATTGAAAATAATTTTTTTTTCCCAATAAGGGTTTTGTCTCTAAATTAGAGAACCATTTAGTCTCTGCTATATTTGGAGGTTTCTTTGCTTGTTTTGGAGGTCTATTGAGCTATTCATCAAGCCCCAAACCGAAGTCTTGTCTTCGCATGATGAACCGAATTTCATGTGCTTGAGGATCGAGTTGTGATCAATACACAGAGCCCAACACTATATCCACGTCAACGTTGACAACATTGTTTTGTTTGGATCATGCCTACAACAGTCTGGTTTTTTATAAACTGAGTGGTGATCGAATTTTCTATGCAATGGCACATTGAAGACACCAAGTGGATCGAGTCTCAGACCTCCCTTCTCTCTGCAAAAACGGCCTCTCCACGTTCTGATCTGCATAAGAAAAAAAAACAATAAAAGAAGGGGGGAAGCGGCTATTTGATGCTCTGCCACAGACCTGCACAAAAGAAAAAAAAGAGGAAAAACAACGAACAAATACATAGGAAAATCGACCTGTGCATTTCAAAAGCGGCTCCAAATACACAAAAATCGATGGCAAGTGAGAAAAACATTTGCGATCGAAAAAGATATATAAGGTGGCCATAGGAGAATACAAAGGCGTGGAGGGTTAAAGAAACACTTCAGATCCGTATTTGGAGCAAAAAGAAAACCCTAAACCGCCTCTCACTAGCATTTGCCACGTGGAGCCTCTACAAGTCATTTTTTTAAAGAGGTGAGTCAAATCTGCCTTTATTTAAATACAATATTGTCCATTTTACATTACAAATGCTTAAGCGGCCAAGTTGGATAGAGGGAAAGCCTTAGAAGTGGGAGGTGCATGGTTCAAATCCCACCCCCAACTTGCATTTCAAATTTGGCAAATTTTTTGGTGGAACCGCCAAATTTAGCAAATTTTTTGAATTTAGTTATAACTAACTAAATTTAGCAGAGAAATCCCTAATTTAGGGTAAATTTTTTTTTCTCCCATTCGGCCTAGTTTTTCATTTCGGACATTTTTTGCAAAAGGAGACCCATCTAAAAATTGCATTTTCAGTTATTTTTTTGTAATTTTTAGCATTTTGGGTCGTATTGGGCTCAAGAGGCCACCAGGGCCCGCGAAACAATTTTTTTTGCCTGCCATTCAAATTTTCCAGTTTTTTGAATGTAAATTATATACTGTTGTATATTGTACTGATTTGCAGGTTGCCATAGTCAACTGCAAACTTTGTAACTACTCAAAAACTGGTAGAATTGTAATAAAAAATAATAAAAAATTGGTTCTGTAACACTCATGAGATCCTAGATCTCATTTACAACGTTCAGTATATATGGTGCTACAGGAAGCACTTACGGGTAAAGCCGTCGTGACTACTACTTGCACTTAACACCTAATATAGCTGCAACAACATCGTATGGGCATCATCCCTATAAATCGACGGGGAGTAATAAGGTCACAAAGTGCACACACTATGAACCATCCCATCCGTTTGTGAACGATTGCACGACATAAATCCAGAATGAGAAATTATCCAAGTATATAGCGAAGTTACGCGTGCGTATGAGGATATTTCTTTGAGCCGGTGTCAATAATCACATAGACCCCATCAGTATTGTCTTGGTACCACGTATTGAATTCTTTCACGTACGTTAATGCCTCTTTCACATACCACCGGGTATATAGAAAGGGTGAGCTTCTTCCACGTACCGATGGGTATATCGGAAGGGCGCGTATATAGAAAGGTTCGATATATCATACTGACGGTATATAGATTGGGAGACCTAATACTTGGAGTGATAAGAGCCAAACCCTGTTAGTGATCTCTATAAAATGGGCACCAATGCCCCCAAATTTTTTCTTCCGGATTCACAATTGCTCAGAGGAAGCAACTATGCTGCATGGAAGACAAAAATAAAGACACAACTTGAGTTTGAAGAGATCTGGTCTGTTGTGAATGGTACTCTGACCAGATCAGCCACTGATACAACACAACAATGGCAGTTTGATAAAGTAGATCAGAAGGCCAAACTCATCATCTTGTTTGGAGTGTCTGATGATGTGCAACCCCACATTCGAGATGCCAAAACAACAAAAGATGTGTGGGATAAATTGAGTATAGTATATGAGGCCAAGAACAAGAATGTCATACTGAATTTGCAGAGTCAGTTACATACACTGAAATTCAAGCAGAATGAGAAAATTGAAGCTTTCTTAAGAAGAGTTATAGAATTAAGGGCTTCACTTCTAGCCCTGGGAGAACTAGTCACAGATGATGCTCTTGTTCCCATTTTTCTAAGATCACTCCCCTCTTCTTACCGCATTTTTGTCACAACACTAAATGTGTCAGATACGACAGTTGGTTTTGACAAACTGGTGAACCTATTGCAACAAGAGGAAGCAATGTATAATAAGGATGATGAAGAGGAGCAGGCATTGTCTTCACATCAAAAATGGAAAGGAAAAGGTAAAGGAAAACCTAATTCCCATTAGAAGTCCCAACATCAGAATCAGTATCATGGGGACAATCAACAGAAGAAGCAATGTCCTATTTGCAAAAGAGGACATGACTTAAAAGATTGTTGGTATAACACTTATAAGAAAGGTTCATCAAGCAACTCTGGACCACAACAACAACAATCTTACAAGGGAAATTCTAACAACTATCATAGGAAGAAAAAGGGGAACTAGAAAAGAAGACCCCACCAGCAAGGTAATATTTTTGAGCAACAAGAACAGTCAGACAATGAAGAATTCTTGTTCACTGCTCAATCAAGTGAACCATCCACGTCATCTAGTGATGTCTAGTATGTTGATTCGGGAGCCACTCGACACATGACCGGCCATAGAGACTGGTTTATTTCAATGAGGGACACGCCATCGAAAAATCATGTTTCGTTGGGAGATGATTCTTCATATATAGTTCAGGGGATTGGAAACATTTCTCTACCCCTTGGTTCACGCAAATGCAGACTATCAGATGTCCTATATGTCCCTAGGTTGACAAAGAATCTTCTTTCAGTTAGTTAACTCCTAGATCACAACCTGAAAATTGAATTTGATAGTCAATCCAACAAGAAAATGTGTTTGATTCGAGATAAATCAAGAGGCTCAAAAATAATTGCAAAAGCCTCCAATGTGGGACGCATGTTCCAACTTGATTTTGTTCATAGAGATGATCAAGCACTTGTGGCTAAAAATTCCACCTCAGCGCAGTTGTGGCATCGGAGATTTGGTCATGTAAGTTTCAAATATCTCGAAACACTTCACTAGCATAATATGGTACATGGGATACCTTCTCTTGAAGGATACAACCAAGTGTCCTCACCGCCAGCAGGAAAACAACACGGGGCTTCATTCCAAAAGAGAACTTTTTGAGTTCATGGTAAACTTGACCTGGTTCATACCGATCTTTGCGGTCTGATGCAGCCAAGTCATTTTGGGTTCCAGTACTTCATGCTTTGTGTTGATGACTATTCGAGGAAAATGTGGATTTTCTATCTTTGCAAGAAAAGTGAAGCATTTGAAACCTTCAAAAATTTTAAAGTAGCAGTTGAGAAAGAAACTGGTTGTCACATTAGAACTCTCCACTCAGATCGAGGGGGAATTCACCAGTGATGAGTTCAGAGACTACCTACAAACTCACGGGATTCGTCAAAAATGCCTCCTCCACACACACCACAGAAAAATGGTGTTGTTGAGAGAAGAAATCGTACTATCATGGAAATGGTGCGATGCATGATCGATGATTCCGGACTTGTAAAGACATTTTGGGCGAAGCGGTAAAAATAGCAAAGTGTATTTGTTGAACGAGCACCCACAATTTGCTCTTGATGGAATAACACCACAAGAATCATGGTCAAAAAGGAAACCATCCATTACACACCTCAGAGTATTCGGGTGCAAAGAAAACATGCACATACCCAAATAGAACAGAAAGAAATTGGACATGAAGTCACAAAAACTCGTCTTCATTGGGTACAGTGAAGAGACTCTTGGGTATATATTGATGGATCCTAAGACCAGAAAAGTCTACACTAGCAGAGATGTTGAGTTTTTTGAGAAGAAGGAAGTAGAGACTCCTCCGGACTCACATGATGTAGATTTTTCACCTGTTGTAAAAATTGAAGCTAATGTTCCCTTAGAAGATGAAAGTGATGATGGGGATGATGGTGTTGATCAAATAGAACCACAACCCATGGGAACAGTTCAACGTATGCCTAAATGGTGTACAAGTACATTACGAGATGCAAGATTGGATGCTCCACCGGATACATCCACCCCTGGACCACAGACTCGCAGTAAAGCAAGAGAAGAAGTTAACTTTGCTTTGATGAGTAGAGTTATTGAATTAGATGAGCCCTGCTGACCCAAGAAGCCATGCGATCAAAAGCTTGGAAAGATGCCATGGATTTTGAATATCAATCAGTGATGAAGAATAACACTTGGCAACTTGTCGATCTTCCACCAGGGAAGAAACCCATTGGATGTAGATGGATATTCAAAACTAAGTACAAAGTAGATGGGACAGTGGACAAGTACAAAGAAAGACTTGTAGCAAAGGGGTACGCACAAAAAGAAGGCATTGAATATGAGGAGACATTTGGTCCCACAGCTAAGATCAAAATGATCAGGATGATCTTTTCTCTAGCTGCTCAGTTTGGATGGAAAGTTCACCAAATGGATGTAAAAAGTGCCTTCCTAAACAGAGATTTACAAGAAGAAGTCTACATGACTTAACCTGAGGGATATATTGTACCTGGTCAAGAAACAAAGGTATGCAGACTTAGGAAATCTTTGTATGGCCTAAAACAGGCACCCGGGCATGGTACATCAAGATTGATGAGCATCTCGTACAACATGGATTTGTTAGAAATCCATACAATCCAAATCTCTACCTCAAAAAGCAAGGGGGAGATGGTGATTGTTGTTGTCTATGTCAACGATCTAGTCATCACTGGCAGTTCAGTGAGGATGATCGATGCAATGAAGAAAGATCTTAATCGATCGTTCGACATGACCGATCTTGGGCTGATGCACTATTGTCTTGGATTAGAAGTGTGGCAGAAAGAGAATCATATTTTTGTTTCTCAGATGAAATATACCAAGACTACACTCAAGAAGTTTAGGATGATGGATTGCACACCAATTGCTACACCCATGGAGAACAGATTATAGTTATCTCATTCAGATCCATCTCCTGAGGTAAGTGCCACTCTCTATCGGCTGATTGGGAGTCTCATTTACCTGACCTACACTAGACCAGATATTAGCTTTGCAGTGAGCTATCTATCCAGGTTCATGCAGGAACCCAAAGTTTGTCATTGGAAAGTAGCAAAGTGCATTTTGAGATATCTCAAAGGATCAGAGGATCTTGGTCTAGAATACAAGAAGAACAAAAACTTATTCTTGACTGGATATTCGGATTCAGATCATACAGGTAACATTGATGATAGAAAATCCACTTCTGGATTTGTATTCTTTATGGGATCTAGACCAATATCATGGGGAAGTAAGAAACAACACTTTGTTTCTCGCTCTTCCACAGAATTTGAGTATCGTTCTGCAGGAGAAGTTGTTTGTGAAGTGATTTGGCTACGTTGCATACTAGAAGGACTTGGAATACCTCATGACAAACCAACCACCATGTATGTTGACAATGAAGGTGTACTCAAACTTGTTCGCAATCTAGTTTTTCATGAGAGAACAAAACACATTGAGGTTCAAGTTCATTTCATACACGAACATGTGTTGAAGCACAACATTTAGCTTCAATTTTGTCCAACTACTGAACAATGAGCAGATATTTTCACAAAGTCACTTGCATGTGACAAGTTCGAGTTGTTCAGAGAGTTCCTCTCCTCATCTCTTCAGACAATGCACAATTAAGGGGGGGAATGTTAGGATAAAATATTATTATCCTAATATTAATTATGCATAGTACAATTATTTAATTAATTTTATTAATTAAATAATAATGGTTATAATACAAACCATATTTTTGTTATGTATTGTTATATGGTTTCTAAACCATATTTGTTTCTCATGGATGTTGTTATAGTTTTAACAGTATATTTGTATTTATTCATTTGTGCTTCCCGAGATGATATTGGAAGCTTGTGTATTTTGGAATTTGGTTGCACCTGTGTAACTTAATCTCCTGTGTGTATTTGGCTGTGCAATATCTATAAATATTGCTGCCCATTCTTTGTAAGTTTGGTTGATTGAGATTAATACAAACTAATCAGGCTTCCGCCCCTGTTTCTCAATCTACATGGCGGTGGAATGTCATGTTTAAAAAAACATAAACATGGAATGGGAGTTGATTAGAGTGGAAGGGAGTCGGTGTAGGAGGATAGAATTTCAGAGCAGAGGCATTGGATAGGGAGTGGATCTGTGGGATGGAACAAAGGAGGTGTGGTGGTGGGGTGAAATTAGAGTGGCACGGTGAGGGGTGTGGAGGATAGATCGCGGAAAAGGAGGACAACAGGTTCTGTGAAATAGTGGAATATAGAGAACTAGTGATGGTGGTATGGCCTAGGATCTTTCAACAAAACGAGGATCACAACGATGCGCGAGATGAGGATGTGGGAGGATTTTAAGATTTTAGTGCACAAGATGCTTCACAGAAATATTTCAGAGACTGTGTTAAGTTCTTCTTGATCTCATAATCACGGCCTCTTCAAATAAGCTATGTAATTATAAACCATTAGACAGAAACCGTGAGGAGAATACGCAGTCCCAGATCATACATTATATACAAAATAATACTCGATGGTAGTTTCGATACATGACCAAGTAGCTTTAAAGGGAGGAAATGCACAGTCTTATTCTTTGGGTTTGATCGATTCGCGTGGGTCGAGGTGGGAGAAGCGGTTTGTGTGGGAGATAGGCACATGGAGAAGGAAGTGGGACTATGTGAAATAAGGCGAGTGGAAAAGAGATGGAGCAACGGTGGAGGTGGGGATGAGCAAAGGGGCTATGATTTGAGGAATCGGTTGGGTGAAGGGGGTGAGGTGAAGAGAAGGGTAGATCAGCTAGGGGAGATGGGGAGTAAGGTGGAGATGGGATAGCATAGGGTAGGGTTACAATTGTTATTATATATATATATATATATATTTTATTTATTTATTAATTAATTTTTATTATTATATTATTATACATATATATATATATATATATATTATTAACAGTAGTCAATAAGAATAAAATTTTACCCTGATTATAAACAAATCAATAACCGACCTTTGCAAATGAGAAATTGACGTACCTTGATGGTGACATAATCAACTACCTGTATGCATCACCACACATGGACGAAGATAGTACCAAAGATCCTACAAGCGGTGAGTCTACAAACGAAAACTACAGAACATATATCTAGATTGACGTGATGTCATACTTGACAATAATACAAAATACAATAACTGTTATACATACGACACCTATACAAAGTAAACAAACAAAAACATGACCAGAGCCTGGATCTGGTCCCACGAGCGTGCCAAATGTTGATTTACATTTCCAGCTTCCTGTCCAGATGAGTGTACGAGTAATCAAGAAACACTAAACAACATCGAGTATACAAGGGCTTAGTACCTTGGAGATGACAATGGATGATATGGGCACAAAGTGGATATCGGACTCCTCGGTATGATCCCAGTAAACCTGCAGTTCACATACACTAAAAAAATAATGATTAGAGATTTTATGTGGGGGTTTCCTGAAAAAGCAGATCCGAGAAGCGTTAACTCCCTCGGTGGTTATCAACCCCCATGCAACAAGAATAATAATAAAATAGAGTCCAAAATAGATAACATACAAATTGATGAACAAAAACACCTAGATGATACCGATGTGCACATGGAATTACTGATCTGATGCGCGCAACATGAACCTCATCACATGAACCCAAATCACGGGAAGAGTGTCATGGAAATTCCATGTGTTATCACCCAGATAGAATAATAATGATATTATAAAATGACTAAAATCTCGTAGCATTTCACGAGTTTTCTAACTTTTTCTTTCTCCCAAATATGGGGAAAAAATCCATATTTATAACTTATATGTGAGGTTAGATTAAGGTTAACAAGTAATCGGGGTTGAGTAGAGTAACCCGAGTTAAGAGACTTGATGGGATCACGTGGGGACCATGGCTTGAATTATTAGATGGAGTGGGGAGCATGATTGACATGGTGGGTCGAGATAAAAGATTCCATTTAAAAAAGGGTTTCGGAGAGGTGTATTAATACTCATGGATTAATAATTTGTGGAAGATGGGGATAATATCAAAAAGTTGAATTATCAAAAGGGTCTACATGGAGCCCATTTGATAATTAATCAAACAATGTGAGTAAATAGATAGGATTTCATGTAATTTAAGAAAAAGAGAAGCGATAATGGAAATAGTTTGAATGTGAGACGACCGAGGGCGCTATACCCCAAAATAGGTGTCTACGGTTGTGCGATCATATATTCTCAAGGTTTTCATGAAAATTGTGCAAAGAAGGATCTCTTGATATCCCTCACCAACACGGAGTTACTGAGAATGGGTCCTCTCACTTTGGTTGAAGGCACAACCTAAAGTAATGAGGGTATATCAAACCCTTAGTAAGGTGGTATCCATTTCTCCAATGCCTGAGTAATAAAGAGTCATCCGAATCCCCTCCCGGCTACAAAATGACTTATATCATGATTTGTTTGTCTTTAAGAACCCCGATAGTTTCGTGATGTTGCTCAGCCCTCACAGGAGAATCAATTTGGATACCAACAAGTTAAATGATTTATGGTTTAAGTAAAAGAAAATATTAAATTGATAAAAAAATTTAAGGACTGATTCACCCCCTCATATCAGTCCATTGTGTTTCCAACAATTTTAACTTAGTGATTCTTAATTTGACTCAAGAATTTAAAAGTGATAATACACTTTGGAATTTGAGAACAAAATACTTACAAATAACTTTGAGCTAATACACTATAATTTAGAGTTTTATCACAAAAAAAAAAAGACACCCCAAAAACATAATATAAATATATTAAAAACTAATTACTTAGAACAACCGAAACTTTTAAAAAAATATGAATATAAAATTAAAAAAATAAAATGAAATAATTATATTAAAGACTAACACATACTCTATAAAAAGAAAAATTTTGAATCTCGTCATAGAAGAATCTTCATAGACTACATGTGTAATGTTATGAAGTCTTCTTGACAAGGTTGAATCATATTTTTTTGTCTTTTACATGAACTAGATGATATACTAAAGCGAGCAAGGTTGGATCCAAGGATGCAGATTTGAGCGGTTTGAACATCAAGAACATATGTTTGCAAAGATCCACACTAGTTATGATAGACGCATTCCTCTTGAGCATGTCAATGTAATTGAATGCAATTTGAAAACTAACAAATTGCAAAAATACGTCACCCTGGTTGAAGGACTCAAAAATTCAAAGATGTGTGAACAACTATGGTGCATGCCTTATTTGATGAGGATATGAATATGTATGCATAAGTGGTTGTATCTAAATCTTGGTTTAGATGAATTCCATCAGATTTGACATGTTGAAACATCAAGATTGTAACAATCAAATTAAACCAATTTTCTTGAATAAAAATGTAATCAAATCTGCGCATGGTGTGCTCTAAATATTAATGCTAAAAAATAATTGATTTTATCTGCTCCCTTACAGTCCATGTAATGCGCTCCATAGAGTCTTAGTAAATATTACACACAAAATATCGTGTCCAAAATATAAATATGCAAGATCAATACTCACACATCACTCTGAATCAATTCAAAATTTTAATCTAATAAATATAATAATATATATCGACAATGTAAACATATCGATCAAACAATTAAACAAAAATAAATAAATAAATAAATAAATGTTGTATGAAGAAAATAAAAAGTTTTCATAGCAGAATATCCTTTTGAATTTCTCCGTTCTACTAGACTCTCATGGTTAATTGGATCGATACCGGATGAAAGGTATGAGCAAAGTGGTATGGCGAATAAACACACAAAAGAATAATTTTCATTGTTTTTCACACAATACAATAGCCTTATCTATAAGATTTAGTTTCTCTATAATATAGGAAAAAATTAAATATCAAATCTTCCTAAACCAATTTACATGAGTTTGGTCAACAACTGAACAACTCAATTACAAATTATAATGGAGCACTAATAATTTCCCAACAAAAGCTCCAATCTCAGTTATGAATTGCTAAAAAAGTTACATGTCAGTCACTACATCGACTTATAAAAATTACAATTCCAACAGATGAAGAATAGAACATGTTACATTGAATATTGTAATTAAAAGTAATTTAATTTTGAAAATTGGTCCATTTTTGCACTTTTAAATTTGTTTCATACAAGACATGTCTCAAGGAATTTGAATAAGAAATAGTATTATTTTTATTTCAATACATAGTTGTTTAAAAGATAAACCTTGTCTAGGAAACATATCCACTCTCTAGTGTGATAACTTGTGAGAATTAGATTGTGTTGTATTTATCATATTTCTCAAGGTTTTCATGAAAATTGTGCAAAGAAGGATCTCTTGATATCCTTCACCAACACGAGTTACAAAATGGGTCCTCTCACCTTGGTTGAAGGAACAACATAAAGTAGTGAGGGTAGATCAAACCCTTAGTAAGTTCTTTATCTATTTCTCCAACTCATGAGTAACAAAGAGTTAGCTAGAATCCCCTCCCTGGCTACAAAATGAATTATATCATGATTTGTCTGTCTCTAAGCATCCTGCCAGTTTTGTGATGTTGCTCAGCCCTCGCAGGAGAATCAATTTGGATACCAACACCAAAGTGGTGCCATTTCGGGGACTATTTGAATTGCAGAGGATTATTTAAACACCAGGATGTATTTGTGTAGTAACAACACCGAAGTGGTGCCGCTGCCAGGGATTATTTGAATTGCAGAGGATTATTTGAACACCGAGACCTATTTTTGCAGCAACACTACCGAAATGGTGCCGTTGTTGGGGACTAATTCACAAATGCATACACATATCGACCTGGTAATTTTTCTTACATGGTTTAAGTATAAATACGTTGTTTAAACGTCATCCTTTGTTGAGATTTGTAAAATTTGTGTAAGATTACAAGTTCATTGTGCAATATTTCTAGTTTCTAGTGGTTATTGCACTAAATTTGCATCAATAATGATAAATGTGGGTAAAGGAAGGTCGAATTTGTTAAGCTTTACAGAAATTAAGCATTGATAGACACTTGGCAAGTTACTTATAGTGCATCTGCACAACTAAGGTGAAAATCCTTAGTGACGACTCATGTTGAATTGAAATTTTCATGATTACCAGTGTCTTAACCTGTGTTAAGTTAAATTTGTCATCGATATTTGCAAAGCTGGAGGGAAGAAGGTCTTTCTTCACTAGGGATCCTACTAAAATGTTATTTCTAGAACTAGGAAAAGAAAATTTAGAAGGAAAACAAGTCTGGAAAGTTGTTGGAAATCAAGAATCAAAAAAGGAGATATCAGTTCTAAAAGGTGATCAATCTGTGGTTGAAGATTACCATACGTCTTCAAGTGATTGAACCAAGTAATATTTATATAAATTTGAGTTCTCCAACTGGAGAGGGGCCATCATTTGTGTCTAAAAAGCGTGCCTCTTAGTTTTCCCCTATTTTTTCCAAGGTTGATAGGGTTTTCCAAGAAACTGAGTCATTAGAGGATATTTACTTTGAGAGTTATACTCTTGTGCCCCAGAGACCCCTCATCCCTTATCATTTTATTCTCCTACAAGATCACCTCCTCAAGGCAATATGGCTCAGCCTCCACCTAGACCTCCTTTTATCATCAATACTTTTGGACCAATAAATTTCAGAGGTATGGTTGGATATCCTAATATGGTGCCATAGGATGTCATAAATAGGTTGCCAAAATTTCAAGGGAATAATTCATCACTGGTGACCAACATTTAAGACTTTGTGTCAATATGATGGAAGATTTTGAAATTGCGTTTGAAGACATGTATATAAAGATATTTATTCATACTCTTGAGGAGGATGCACATGACTAGTACAAGGCTTTACCAGATAATTCAATAGATTCATGGACCGAGATGAAAAATTCCTTTAGATTGCAATATGGGGATAAGACAAATCCCAAGTTCCTTTTATCTGAATTTTAAAATATAAAGAAAAATCCAAATGAATTTGTCCATGATTTCAATACTCGGTTCAATAAGACCTTGAATAGGCTACCTATAATCCTAAGGCCAAGTGATGAGTCCTGTTTGATAAAATATTATGATGCTTTTGATAAAAAGGCCATTTATTACTTGAGAGATAAGAACCCGGGAACATTGAGGCAGGCTTTCACCATGGCCTTACAAATAGAAAATAACATCAAAGTAGTTGGAAAGCCTCCTAAGAGAGAGGGTGTCAAGTTAATCAATCCGGAGAGGCCTCAATCAAACAAAGTTATGGATCTGGAAGAGGTTGTAAAAACTTTGGCTGGAGCAATTAAAGAGATATCCTATAAACCTGGTCAAAGTAAAAAAATGGATAGGAAAAAGTTCCCAAGGTCAACACAAGACACATGGTTAGGAGATTTTGGAATAATCCCAGAGGTGATCACAGACCAGATGATAGAGGGAAAGGGCTCATGGGATCAAGAAATAAACAACCTCAACCCAGGGAGAATAGATTGGTTCCTGATCCTTTGACTGCCAGGGTTACTACTGTGGAGGAGGCCAATGTTATCGAGTGGTGTGATAGGTGTTTCTTACCACACTCCCCATGTGATGTAGATCAAGAAGTTGAGGAAGTAGATGATGATGAGACATATGATGATGTGTGCATGATGGAATGCCCCTGCAAACTCACAGCAGGGGGAAACCTCAACTGAATTGATAAGTGCCATAACTATTGAAAACTTATGGGATTGTGTTCACCGAGTATTACCTCTTCCTCATATTAATACTTTTGAAATTGATATGGTGCAAGCATTTTATCTACCTAATAATGATTTTGAATACTTAAGGGCCTTGATGATTAAAAAGTATGATGGAGGGATCCCTTTTGAAGAGGACAAGCAAATATTGATGAATGCAATAATTGCTCAGGAAAAAGAATATAACACCAGAAGTAAGGTTGTCAAAGGGGGAGGGCCACAAACCAAGCCAAAATTTCCATTTCTTACCAATATCCGAGGAAACCCCTAAGAAAGATACATCTGGAAAAGGCCTAACTACCCCAAATAAAACCTATGTTCCTGCCCATGCCCAGACTCTGAAAACTCCTATACTATCAGAGGAAGTGGTGAATCTCCCTCCTAATACTTCCCTACCCAAATATGTTCCTTGTGACATAGCCCAAATCTTGAGTCAGATCAAGGTCATTGTTCCCATTGTTGAATTACTCAGGATCCCTGAGCATAGGAAAAGGGCATTCAAATATTTGGGATTTAAGGAAGAAAATATTACTCAGGGAAAAAGTGTTAATAATATAGAGGTTCCTCCCATTATTGCAGAATTAGAAATACCACAAGCATTGGAGGAATTGGGTGAATCATCTAAGGTGTATTTGGGAACTTCTGGTTGAGTCTCAGTTGGATGTCGATCCATTTTTACCACTTTGATTATTAAAGATAGGTTGGTACATAACTACATGTTTGATTCAGGAGCCTCATGTAATGTAATGCCTCTTGAGGTAATGAATGAGTTGAATATCAAGGTAACAATAGATTTTGGGAAATGTACTGCTATGGATTCAAGAGAAGTGCCAGTAATTAGATATGTCAAAGGAATGGTAGTGTAACTAGTAGCTTATCCAGGAAAATGCTTAACCATGAATGTGGTTATTGTGGACTATTTACCAAGTGGGGATGTTATTGTCTAGAAAATGGGCAGCTAGTGTGGGTGGAAGCGTACAAATGGACATGTCATATGCAACCATACCAGTGGAGGGGAACCTTGTGAAGTTATACGGTGAGAAGAAAATGTTGCATATCATTGAGGACCCTAACAATGCTTCTTATGAAGTATTGTACACTAGATGTCGAAGTCAATAACTTTATGGGATATGCTGATTATAAGGAGCATAGAATTCAGGAGTGCAAGTATCCTGAGCAGGTAGGTTATCTTTGGGCCTTGATGTTTGATGGGGCATGTTCTATAATTGGTAATGGTACCGGTGTTGTTTTGATATCTCCAAGCCAAGAGGAGTTTAACTTTTCTTTTAAACTCAATTTTGAGTGTACAAACAATATTGCAGAGTATGAAGCACTGTTGTTAGGTTTAAGGATGGCTTGGAAATATGGTGTTAAGGATATTATTGTTAAAGGGGATTTAGAGCTGATAGTCAAGCAAGTTAGAAAACTGTATGTAACAAAGAATCAAAGAATTAAGTAGTATAAGGATGTAGTTTGGGACTTCATTGAAATGTTTGATTCTTTCAATATAATACATCATGATAGGAAGTATAAAACGAGAGCTTGAGAAAAATTGGTAGTATTGGGATCTAGGTTTGAAAATTATACAATGTCTCCCTATTGTGAATATGATATTGAAATATTGACCAGGCCGTCTGTCCCTAATAATATCAAGCATTGGAAAGTTTTTGAAGATGATTCCCATGTCCAAAGGTTTTTGTAAAATAAAGGAAAATTTTCCAATCAAAGTATGGACTAGGAACCAATGGTTTGTGTAAATGATGGAAAAGAGACCTGTTTGGTAAAGACATTATCAATTGAAAACCAATACTATTTCGAGAGGTTTGGTTGCATTGGAATCAAATTTTGATAATGCTGATTGCATTGTTAACAGACACATGTCAGCCTCGAGAGATGTTGAAGAATATAACCTAGGCACAAAGGATAAACCTAGGAGAATATGGCTAGGTAACAACTTGAATAGAGAATAAAAATAGTCATATGTCCAATTGCTAAAAAAGTACTAGGACAACTTGGCTTGGTCATATTCGAACTGAAAGCGTACATGGAAGACCTTTTTCAACATGAAATACCCCTGGAAGCTAATGCCAAGCCATTTAGGTAGAAACAAAGACCAATTAATCCACTCCTTTCTCTAAAAATGCAAGAAGAGTTGAAAAAGTTAAGGGATGGAGGAATCATACAACCTACAAGGTATTCTTCATGGGTTACAAACCTGGTACCTATCCGAAAGAAGAACAGAGACATAAGATTGTGTGTTGACTTTAGAAATTTAAATAAGGCATCAATTAAAGACAACTATCCCTTGCCAAATATGGATAACATGTTATAATTGGTTACAGGTTCAGAATTTTTATCTACTTTGGATGGTTTTTCTAGGTATAACCAAGTGGTTGTGAAGCAATAAGAGAGAATCAAAACCGCTTTCACTACTCCATGGGGTACCTATGTGTACGTAAGAATTCCATTTGGCCTGATGAATGTTGGAGCCACGTTTCAAAGAGCAATGGATGTAGCATTCTCAGGATATATAAATGACTTCATTGTTGTGTATCAAGATGATGTGACAATTTTTTCAAGGAAGAGAAGTGATCACCTGCAACATTTAGAAAAGATGTTGTTAAGGTGTAGGGAATATGGTATCTCATTGAACCCTAAGAAATGTCATTTTGGGGTTCAAAAGGAAAAGTTTCTTGGACATATTGTGTTAAAAGGGGTCATGATTGATCCTGAGAGAGTGGAAGCCATTAGTAAAGTCCCTATTCAAGGAACCAAAAGGGAATTCAGTCTTTTTTAGGAATATAAATTTTATTAGGAGATTTATTTCAAAATTTTCCGAATTGACTTTCCCAATCACTAGTATGTTGAAGAAAGATCAGAGTATCAAATGGGAAGAAGAAGCTATTCAAGCTTTTACCGGGATTAAGGAAGCATTGAAGAATGCCCTGTTTTAGTAGCTCCGATTAGAAAAAATATTTCCAAATGTTTTCCTTTGCTTTAGAGAATACTATTGCATGTCTTTCATTCTAAAAGGATGATGAAGGAGTTGAAAGACCAATTTATTTCTTTAGTAAAGCATTACAAGGAGCAGAATTGAAGTATACTATCATGGAGAAACATGCCTTTGCTTTGAGTCAGGCCCAAAAAAATATTTAGGCCATATAGTTTGAGCTCTAAAGTCATAGCTTATGTTCCCATACCATGGTTAAGGATATCCTATAAGAAATAGAAATTTCAAGTAAAGATCTTTGATGGGAAAATAAGTTGCAAGAATACTACAAAATTGGTCAGAGGATTGGGCCTAGAAAAGCTAATGGCAGAAAGTAACCTACAAATAGTTGTGATAAATGAGATTGAAGAAGAAAGATTGAATATTCTTGAGAAATTGAAAAATTATGAATGGTACAAGGATACTATTTTTTATCTCAAACATCTACAGTGCCTTGAGTATTTAAGAAAGAATCAAAAGAGAGCACTTAAGTTATCCTCCCAGAAGTACATCATCACTGATTATGGGTTATCTTGGAAGAACCTTGAGGGAGTTCTTTTGAGATGTATCACTAAGGATGAAGCCCCAAAAATAATTGATGATTTCCATGGAGGAGTTTATGGAGGGAATTTTTCTGGAAGAGTCACAACCCATAAGATATTAAGGGCTGGTTATTGGTGGCCAACTCTTTTTAAAGATACAAATTTGTTGGTAAGAAAGTGTGAGAGTTGTCAATGTTTTTAGGAAGATTGAAAGCTTCAGGATCCCTCCCTTTGCAGCATGTATCAATTGAAGCCCCATTTAAGCAGTGGGGAATGGAATTCATTGGTGAGATTTCAGATTCTTCAAGTGCAGGCCACAAGGGGATATTAGTAGTGGCAATCGATTACTTCACCAAGTGGGTGGAGGAAATCCGTACCAAGAAATCTACCCACCAAATTGTTTTTGAATTCATTCTAAATCATATAATTTACTGATTTTGGAGTGCTTACTAAGATAGTTGCTGACAATGCTATGAGATTTCGAGCCAAACATTTGGTAGCCATGTGTCATGAGTATGGGATCAATTTAGCATATGCTTCAAATTATAATCCCCAAGGTAATGGACAAGCAGAATCAAGCAACAAGAATTTGTTGAAGATAATCAAAAGGACCTTGGAATTAAACAAACAAAAGTGGAGTGAGTAGTTGAAGTTTGATGTTTGGGTGATAGAATTCTTGTATGAGAAACACAAGTGTTTTTGATCAATGTATTTCTATTTTGACATGTTAGTTACAAGCATATCATATTTTGTGGATTGTATGGTGAATTTGAAGACCTGGAATTGAAGTGTTCCAATTCCTTCAAGTTTTCATGAGTATAAGACTACAAATTGATTAAATAATTCTACTATGTTTTTTGAAAAATATAAATAAGGAAAAAGCTATTATACGAACATCTATATCATATAACAATGAATGTAATCTTCCAATGTATTGATGGTGGATCATCTCTATAATTTTCTTGAAAAGTTCTCTAACTTTGTTGACATTCATCTAGTGCAATAGATCTATCTCCATCTCAAACAGGGTCATATGTTGTATTTTTGGCATTGTTATTATCCCATCTTCTTTCATTAATTGAATTACATATTGCCATATCCATATCATAGGAAAGTTATTCATTTCGAACCATGATGTGTACATTCTCTAAAAAAATTCCAATTTTTTTGTCAAGTTTGTTTCATAAATTTGACTTTATAAAGGACAAGGCACTAAAAACTCTCTCATTTTCAACTGAACCCAAAATCATTGTTTGACATACATCGATAATGAAAAAACCTCGATCATGATTTCCTACAAAATAATGCTTAGCTCATTTTTTTCCATAGCCCAATTATTCCTCCACACTCTAAGGGATTATCCAAACATTTGAATTGCTCAAGAATTGTAGAGGAAAATTCATGGGATTGATCAATAAAAAAATTTCCTTCTTTAAAATACTTGGAATATTCGTTCCATTGATATCAATAGGCTTACAAAAATGTTGAATCAATGTAGTCAATCTCTTGTGGTAGTCTTCATGTAAAGATATTTCATTTTGGACACTATTCCAATAGGTGGGATTTACTAAAGCCATTGCTTCAAGTAAAACATCCCTACTAAAATGTTCCATTATTTTTGTTATCACAAAAAGGTAGCACCCTGGGATATGGCAATGAAAAATCCCTACTTTTTTCTAACATTGGACCATATCTCAAGTTGTGGGACTTGCGAACTTGAGATGGACCTCTAGAGAAGGCCCATGTCAGCTTCATCTTCATAAATTTATGCACTAAAACTAATCCTAATGCAAGAAAACACCTAACTACACTTATCCTAACAATTCTAAGGGACCATGGAGAAGGAGAAAGGGTGAAAATGAGAAATCCTACACTACAGAGGTGATAACACCAAAAAAAGGGGGAGTTGAACAATCCATAATGCATGAAAATGGATAAAGGTGAGCATTGAGAGGATGGTAAAACATCACAATCTAATATTACACATAATGCACCACTTCCACCAAGCACAAAAAGATCTAATTATGCAATGGGAACAAATAAATGCACAACATACAAGAAAAATGAAGAAAGGTAAGAGAAAGTGACAAAAACAAGTGCAAGGATTGAGAAACCATAAAAAAACACAAGTTTTATTGATCCAAAGTGTTGCACAATACATAAAACTATAAGTAGAAAGTATGATTCACCATTACAATGCCCAAAAATGAAGGCTCGAGCTCTATATCTACCGTATAACAAGAGAAGAAGAGAGAAACATGGAAGAATGTCCCACTTCCCCAAAACATGAACTCTTTTTTACAATATATTGGAAGAATTAGTGAGAGAGAGAGAAAGAGGGAATTTTTTTTGCTTCAACCACAAAAAAATCATTAATGCACTGTCGAGGATAGGGACATCTGCAAGAGCCATTTCATCACATACTTCATCTCTTGGAATAAGAAAGCTTTACCCACACCTTCATTTATTGCTTTTAGCTAATATGGAAGTGGTGATTTTTATTTGATACATTTTTATGAATTTTCACCTACCAATCTCTACCAAATCTATTATTTCATGATTTCTAAGTATATAGGATGGAATCATGATTCTAATGAGTCTAATTTTTCCAATTTGAGTGAGAAATGAGAAAGTTATGGGTATTTTAGTACATATTGCTTTGTATGCTTCTCGGGATTACCCACCATTTCATGGGACTATGCATTAAATTTGTTTCTTTGGAAGTGATTATTTTCACTTTTCCCCCTTAATAATTTTTTTGTGTGTTTTAAGTGATATTGGGAAGGCATTTTAAAAATATGAGGGCCCCATATTCTTTAATTTTCCAAATTTGGGAGTGGGAGTATTAACTATACTTAAATTTTGGACCAGCTCACCAACTCGGCTCTTTGAGATGGCATGGTTTTACATCCGTGCAAGATCTATTTCCATGTTAGGCTCGACCTTCATTATATGCTATCCTCAACTTGTCTTGGCCAACCTGGTTACCACCTCGCCCCAGCTGACTCCCTGCATTGCTAGCTCGGCGGTCCCGACGTCAATTTATTTGCCTCATCCTTTTACATTTTGGATCCCTAGCCCCATGAAGAATTCACCATCATTGAGCTGATTCCTTTAGTGCTTCACACTCTACATTGGCCGATTTTACACTTCGGCGTCTCGATCTCCCACCTTGCTTGAGTTCTTCACAAGCTTCGAGTTCCTGTGACCCTTCCCAAGGCCGCATTGACATTTTTTTCTACGCCATGCCCCTTCACGGCCACAATCCCTCATTCCCACCTAGCTCGCTAGACCTAAAAATTTCCCTTGAGCCACATCATTTTCATTTCAAAGTTTTCACACTTGCGGGAATTTTTGAATTGAGTTCCCTAGCCCTTGTGCCCGAACTTCCGCTACGACCTACGACGCTTCGATAAGGAACTCACCTCGACTTGCCGAGTTGGCTTGGTGAGACAACTTTCCCCTTGCATTGTCGGATCCTACCGATAAACCAACCCTCAATATCATTGAGCTCCCAATGACCAACCACTATAGCTCAAACTGAACCAACTCACCAAGTCGTTTTCAACTCGCTAGACAACTTGACGAGCCATCTCTACAACTTAGCATATTTTACCCCCTTTTCACTATTTTTTTATTAAATTTGAAGACTTTTTCAAGGACCTAGATCATGAAGATATGAAGCAAGGTCACCCAAAACATTTTTACCACTTACTCATTTTTTCCATTTTAATCAATTTTTAAAACTCCTTTGCAACCTGAGACCAAGGGGGATAAGGGTCTCTAAATTGCTCCATTTTCACAAATTGTCCGATTTTTTCCCATTTTCTTGAGCTAAGGGGACGAGATGAAGATGAGTAAAGTGTCCAAAGACCCCCTTTCACCATTTACCTCATTTTCTCCAAAATTGTTTAAGTTTAAAAACCTATAAGAGGAAACAATTCCTGAATGTCTCCCAACTTCCCAAAATCACTTGCAATGCTCCCAAAACTTGAAATTTTACCTGTATCTCACCATATTTTTCTACGAAGCCCTGTCTAGTGTTTAATTTCATCTTCCAAAGTTTTCTATTTTTACTAGGGTGTAAAAATAGATAAGAATTTAGTAGCATCTTGGGACATCTACCTACTAGATGTGTGACCAATGATATTGAAGCTTCTATTGGGCATGAAGTCCACCTAAGACACTTGTAAAATGATCCCGAAATTTGAATACATGTACCAAAGTCATGAAAACACTACTTTTTGAAATTGGAACTACCTTATGCCTACTCAATTTTCTAAATTTTGTAAGAAAATCTTGAGAATTGGATCTAGTGGAAAATTATTTTGAACTGGAATTATCTTTCATATGGTAAAAAATAACATGTGGGATGAAAGATGAACTACTGTAGTCACAAATTCATGCACTTTATACATTATTTATCCCTATCTCATAGTACTATTTAGAAGGTTCTTGAGTGAATAAATTACTAATTACCCCGTCTTTTGACCATCTTCCTTTATTTTATTTTGTCATTTCCGACCTTTTACCTCCATACGCAAAGTCATCTTCTATCATCTCACATTATTTTAGCCTTGATTGGGGCACCCAGTTAGTCTTGGGGTGCCCATGGGTGACCCGGTCCCACTAGGGGCACCCTATCCATTATGCACTTTCTTTCCATCTTTTGGGCTCTTTCTATCCATTTTAGCTTCTTATCTTTTTGGTGGTTGGCTATTCGGGGTTAATTATGAAATTAGATCAAGAGAACCCTATAAATATAAAGTTATGAGACCATAATGAGGGAGCTAGCATCATTCACTACTATCATCCATCTATTGCATTAGAGATCACTTGCATCCACATAGTTCCATCACAAGGTGCAAGGCTATACCATTTATGCCACACTTCATAGGGGAGTTCTATTCTATTCTATGCACACATACTATTATATTTTCTACATTTAGTTATTACTCGCTACTTCACAAAGTGTGTGACATGAGAGCACCTAGGGCACACTATGCACACACTCACTAGAACTACATTTGGGTCTGAAATGTAGTACAACGCTCGATTAGTAAGACCAATGTTGTGGCAGCTGATGTCAGTCTAACCCATTCATTTGCATATTTTTTTAGGTATTTGATACTTATTTTGGTATTTTATAGGTCTTCTCATCATCTTAGAATATCATCAGCATCTAGTACGAGGCAACGATCTGATGTGACACATGGTGAGAGTTTTAGACTACCTCCCATTACCGTGAAGATTAGTTTCAAAGATTTTACATAGACCAAGGCGCCTATTTTATAGACCAGAGCACCAGAAGCACCCCTTTGGTCCCTTCACGGTGTTCCAGTCCAGGGAATCATTCTAGATCCATCCTTTTGAGAGATTTTTCAAATTTTTTTGATACTTACATATTTTCCACTCACCTCGCTCATGACACGGTCCACAAAAATCTGTTATTCGGTTGTGTCCTTTCTTCTTCTCTCTTTCACATTAGGGTTAGCATTTCCTTTTGCATAGCTATTTATCTCATTTACATACTTCTTTACTTGCATTTATTTACTTTATTTACAGCTGTTCATAACTTAGATTAACTATCCCCACATACTACATATTAGTTAATTTTAGTTAATCATTTTGGTGAACCAACGCTTTCACACTTAGGATCCTCATTTTTCATCTATCATGGCTCCCAAGTTGCTCAAGTCTCTTTATCTACTTTACTTAAGAGATATCCTCATTTCCAAGTTGTTTTGTAAAAACAGCTAGATTGCATGTATTTGGATGACAATACGTCGCCACACAAAATAATTCCTATATTCCATGGTTTATCTGAAAAATATGATCCTAGTGATCCTCCATCTACTCAACCCCTATTGGATTCAATTCAAGCTCTACATGTTTTATTTCAAGACAAATTTAAGGCTATGGAATCAACCATTACATCCCTTAGATCTGAAATTCAATAGCTTAAGGATGCTTCTCAATCACATGTTTGTGCTCATTCTACATCCTCTATACAATCTATGTCCACTACATGTCATCTAGTTAAACCTCAAGAGATTCCATTGCTTGAGCTATTCATATTTGAGCATAATACTACACCACATGAAATTCTTATTCAACTCCTTAGTCATCAGTTGATCACTCTACCACCTACTCATTACTATTCTCCTTATCGGTTAGCAAAATATCAAGGTCGTCCATATTGTAATTATCATTGAATTAATGGACATAATGATAATGATTTTTGCACTTTTTCGGCATAATCAGACATCTCAAGCATCATGGCCTTATTTCATTTGTTACACAACATTCTAATACAATTGATAACTCCCATTGGGTTCCTAAATTTGACTCATCTATATTTAAGGAGCATCAGGCCAATGTCACTCCAACAACTCCTAAGAAACAACCTCTTACAATTAGTTCACCATCTCCTCCTATTCAACCATCTACGACATCACCAAGTCCATTGTCTACCAACATTAGTTCACAATCTCCTATTAATAAGTCATCAATCATATCACCAAGTCAACTTAAGCAAGTTCCCTTTAGAGTTAGTGCAACATGGCCTCCTCTCAAATCTAAGCTCCAACCAATTAATTTTGTCCCAACAACTAATCCTCCTACTAGTGATCATGATATATTTTCAATCTCACCACCATCACATAGTTCTCCTATTGACTTTATCCAACATGGCTGCATCACAAGAAGACTTGGTCTTTTGTAGGTGAATCTTGTTACTCTACCCTCCTGATGACACACTCATATTATTATGGTTCTTATATGAATGTTGAGGGTATTTTACCATAAAGAACCTCGTTTCATCTTACATTACCATATTCCTCCATTACACCACCACCTATACATACACACATCTATAAGATTTTAACACTCCTTACACATCATTAATTAAATGAAATCTATAATGCTTCATCACCCTCATACATAATTTATCACATAGTACACATGTTATCATACACTTGGGGGGCATAACATCCCACATCCTCCCTAATCTTAGCATCTACGCATATCTCACTTTTGCATTCTCATACATCAATCTCATAGTATACACATACTCATTACACACTTTAGCGTTGTTAATACCCGATGACACACTCTTGTGCTTCGGTTCACACTTGACTGTTAAGGGCTTACTACACATGAACCCCACACACTACACTATAGGCATTACACACCACATCTATTCATACATCGTGAGTCATACATCATATATTCTACATTTTAATCATTACATCACTTTGTACAACATACATTGTACTAGTATTCATAATATATGAGTCTAACATTAGATCCTTCTATATACTACATAACATACACTCTACACATTTTTAATTACATTCTACACATCGTGTATTTACATCTATTACATATCATACATTATACATAGATAACACTCTCATGGTCTATGAGTCTACCATTTTACATACTACATCATGCACATCTTACACGTGTTAATCTACATCATACATTACAACTTATGCATAACACATTACACATGGTCATCTATTCACCTCATGCATAATACATTTTCTTCTACACGTTGCAATCATTACCTATGATGCACTTTAGTTCCTCGATCCATACTCAACCTGTCAAGGGTTTGCAAATCAAATGGAAATTACACTCATCACACACTTACTATTCAGCCCTTCATCATGTGACATTTACAACCTAGTGACATTCACTTTAGGCTAAATTTTCACCTATTCTAAGATTTTGTAGTGGTATACACTATAGGTTACATCACTACTCTCGTTTCATCTTGTAGTGATATACGCTTAGGGATAAATCATCACTCATATATTCATCTCATAGTGATATATGCTTAGGCTAAATCATCACTTATATATTCAATCTGGTCATGATATACACTTCAGCTATAGGATTCATACACACATCATTTCTAGGTTGCATACACATTCATCACATTACACTAAACACAACACACACTTCGACCATTTTCGATGACACACTCTTGTTTAGGGTTAATTCTTGGTGATGAGGGGGAAAACTAAACTAACCTCACTACAAACATTTTCATTCACTCTGGGGGCACGAGATCTTATCACTCCATTTTGCATTCCATTCCATCCATCCATAACATACCGCATACTATGGTTGCTTTTGCTCTTTCTTACTTGTGCTGGTTCATGGTCACTTTAATACACATGTTAGCTAGATTGTTTGTATGTAATTTATCTATATCATCCACACATGCATGTTCACAATTTTCTCTAGTTGTGATCACGGATACAAGTCTCTTACATGCAACATGAATGTTCTCCTTCTACCCTTCCTACACTTCTCATTTGGGGCATCCACATTCATCTCTTCTAGGTGTTATTACATCATTTTGTACTTAGCAATTTACATTACTTGCTTATACACACTCATAACATACTAGTTATCTTTCTAACATGCTAACATGTGCTTTATGTGTAACATTATCTATGCAGGATATTTTTTTCCATACTTATTTGTTACATTGTCAAATATTTATTGTTATTGTATGCGGGCTTTGCCCTTTGTTTGGTGTGCATAATTGTTTCTTGTTCGTGGTCATGTTGGCCTTGCATGTCTTGTGACATTGTGAGTGATGTCCCATGTTTTCAGCCCACTTTGTGTGACTCACTTTGTCTTCTTGCGTGTTTACATTACTACTTTTCTTAGTAGCTTTTTACATTGTTTGCATACATGATGAGGTTAAAATGTGAAATGAATGCTCTCATTTTACGTCCCTTTTAGGCATTTTTTCTACATTGTTTAACTTTTGTTTGATATATATATAAGCTAGGATGTAATTGTCCATATTTTGTTTGGTCTAGTTCAAATGTCTAAAACTCTATAATTCCTAAAAAAATGTGTGGAAATTCAGTTTTTGTGAATAAATAGGTCATATTTGGATAGGATAAGTGAATGGTGAAGTAATCGATAACTTTTTGATGAAGTTGGTTGGAATGCGGCTTAGCTCCAAAACTCCATCACTTATCTCGGTACTCTAGCACTTCGTTTAACTCGACACTTAGCTCCAAAACTTTAGCAGATTATCTCTAGAAGGTTTCCCTCGGTTCCAAAACTTCTAAAAGTTCGGAACCAATGTGAATCTCCTTATTCTATCAAAATTTGGGTATGGAGTGATTAATGGGCTCTCCAATCACGAACAAACCAAATTTTTTTCCGGTTCTTCACACTCTAGAAATACTTATGTAAGACCAACAACTATATGTCCACTAGTTTTCTAAAATTCATAATCTACTTTGGGCACTATTCGGTTCCACTTGAATCGATAGACAACTATGAAATCATCATGATTGTAAATGCATCTTCGGATGGAATATATATATATATATATATAATATATATAAAGCACTGGGATAGATAAAATGGATATATATAGATATATAAACATATACACAGTTAAGTTTTGTAAGACAAAATGATTCAATAATAAGATAGCCATTTAATTTTGAGAGAAATACTGCATTAATTCTTGATTCAAGGTGGAGCAAGGGCCCACTCCTCCAAGAAGAAGGATCTTTTCATTGGTATTTATATTTTCAAGCAATTTGTATAAATCTATTATCTAGCAGTTTTGTAAGTACTTTTGGTTCTTCAGTTAAAATCTGTTACGTAATTGTCCCTGCAGGTGTTGTAGATTAAACTCTTATTTATTTGCAAGCATTTTTAACAACATTTTCAAACGTGTGTTTATTTCAAGCAATGTGTTTAATTCTTGCAACGTGTGTTTATTTCGGTAGTGTTTTCGGTTCTACAAAGATTTATTCATTTCAGCAATGTGTGTTTATTTCAACAAGTTTCTTATAGTGTAGCTTTAATAAGGCTTCAACCAAAGAATCTTAAGACACTTAAAACCCCCTAGAAAACTAAAAATAAAAAGTATCTACAATCAATTACTAGTTCACCTGAGACTTCTCTTGTTGCATATAGCTTTAGACACACCCATGGTTTTTATGACATCAACCATGAGTTGATTAAATGAAGGGAATAATGAAACCCATCAATAGCTTACGCATTTTTTTCCATATGCATTCATGTTTACAATTATATTTTGCTAGCCTTCTTGTTTGTGCATTCCTTGTATTTTACCAAGCACTTTACAAAGCTAACAACATACATTCGATTGATCCTCTTTTGGGACTCGCATCCTCCTATCAATGATGTTGCATGCACCCCCAAAGAAGATGGCCAAAGTTGGGGGTTACATACTAAAACAACATATTTACCTTTGGTTCGATTCGGCCAAAGTGCACTTTCCACCCTTAGCATTTTGGGTTTACATCCAATGAGTGAGTTCAAACTAGTCTATGAACTCCATACACAACAAATTTTATAGAACATAGTGTCCTTAGCATTCGGGAAGCGAAGCATGAGGCTTGGAGGTCACAATGGGTGTGCCTTTCAACACTACTTTGGCAGTGCCATCGATTCTCCTAGAAAACCAAGATGACATAGAGATATCTTCACACATATTAAGGGAAGTAGTTAGATCTTGGAGGACACAAAGTATTACCTTCTACACTTCTTCGACCTACGACATCGATCACCCTAAAAACCTCGAAGTACAAGATATCCATCTACAATCTTTCTCTCGACATGGATCAGTGCACAGTTCCATTTACACTTTGTCATTTTTATTATTGGCAAATAGTTTTTTGAAAGGGACTATACCCTTTTACAACAGTGCTCAAAAGCAAAATTTAACCCCAGAAAGCCCAACAACAAAAAATCAGCCAAAAACCAACAAAATAGAATAAATTGCTTCAAAGCGTGAAAAAACAACAAGGCTGACATTGAAATTGCTGCCCAACAACTGTGCAGAAGGCCATTTGCCCAGATGTAACAATAATAGCACAAAAAACAAGAATCAAACCTTGTCCGGAGTGGTGGGGGATTTAGATTTGGCGTTACCCTTCTTTTTCCGATCCACCACTGTCCAATCTGGATTTCCAGCATCCAATGCAATCGAAGCATCTGCAATGGATTTGGTGTGAAAGTGACCCACAGACAAAACTTCCTTAAATACTGAATCAGCAATCTGTGGAGCATAGCCTGTAGGTAATTTCTCAATGTTGGCCTGTGGAGCAGCCACGACGGGTGAGTCAACTTGCAAGGGGGCACTAGAATCCTCAGCCGGATCTGAGTTAATTGTGAGATGTTCAGGGAGAGAATCCTTCCACCAGGCAGTTTTGTTCTTTCATTTGGAATGTTCACAATCGTTTGTAGCATGACCAGTTTGGAAGCAATGCCGACATCTGAAGGCAAGTCTCTCATAGTCAATCCTCTGTACCCAGAGCCTTTCTCCAATCTGAAGATTGATTTCTGCTGGTAAGGGTTTGGAGGTATCTATATCAACCAGTATTCGAGCAAATGTAGTATGAGTTTGAATGGAGGTCTTACCATCAACTGCCACACATGAGCCGAGAGTATCACCTATAGCAGATGAGACAAGATTTGTTCCAGAGTTGTAACGGAAGTCCTGGTAAACGAACCCAAATCGGGTAGGTATCAAACGACTCCTTTAACGGATCGAATGACGGATACCATGGTTTGGACATAAGCCCATGTTCCCCCCAAACCCAATGCTGGCTAAAAATTAAATCCCTATCAGCAGGGGTTTCAAAGACAACAATGAAATAAGCTTTAGCACAGGGATAAAGCTCGATCTTACCTTGTATTTTTTCTCTCCATCTCTGGGCTATCCATTCATGGAGCTGAGAAAGCTTAGGCCAAAATTTATGGAATCTGCATATGAGTCCCAGCTGAGAGAGATTTTCCTCCTCCTTAAGAATCTTTATAAGTAGATCCTCCCCAATTTTCAGTGTCGGGACCTCCTGAGAGGGTTTCAAGATCTCATTTCTGGTATTCTCCTTTTGTTTGCAGATGAAGCATAAGAAGTGGATTTATCTCCACCAGAGGTTTTCTGAAGTGAGTTGGATCTATCCATGCTCTTGAAGGAAGATCCGTCATTTTTAAATGATTCATTGCCATTGTTGAGATTTGTAGGAGAGACCGAGCTAACTGTACCTGTTCCAATAAAGAGACCCTCTGTTTTTTGGCAGGTCGGAGAAACTTTATCCCGGATTTTCTTTGAATGGGGGTCTTGATTAGCATCAAAAGCCATGTCAATCCAAGAGGTTGGAGCTGCATTTTCCACGCCAGTTTTACAGGCGCCGCCATCAGTTTTGCATGCTAGGGACAGATTTCCATATCCGTCGCCAAGGAGAAGGGTTTCTGTTTTGACTCACTGATCGTGCCTCCAACAGTCCCGTGTTCTGGCCGATCCAAGCAATGAAAAGGGTTCGAAGACATGCGCGACCTCGTAGCAACCATGGCTAGGGCACAGCAAAGGCTCGGCTAGGGCAGACCTGCGCGAACGGGAGACGCGAACAAGGACCCCCTTAATACACAAGTATCGTAACACTTTGTCATTTGCATACTTAACTTTTACATACTTTTACATGTACCTTTTACATTACATTTTTACACATACATACATATTTGAAGACTTGATCGTTTTCTCCTTATAGGTCTGACCGTATGAGAAACAAACAAAGTGTAATGGAAGAAACAACAAGCAATAACAACAATGGTGTCAACAATGACACTTTGTGAAAAAAACACTATACTAACCATGTAGGTACACTACACACATTAGCATCAACACACATGTTCTTCCCTAGGTTCACTCTCATCACTTTTTCTTTGCACATTTTTCATCTTTAGTTTCCACACTCCATATTTTTTCATTCCACGCTTTGTCTAGTCCTTTAGAAAATTTATACTACACTCTACGCATCTCTATCTACTTTATGTTACCGAGATTTCTGCTCACCAACATAAAGTGGGGAAAATGTAGTCACAAAATCATGCACTTTAGACATTATTTATCCCAATCTCATACTACTATTTAGAAGGTTCTTGAGTGAAGAAAGTACTAATTAACACCCATATTTTGGCCATCTTGTTTTATTTTATTTTGTCATTTCCAATCTTTTACGTCCATATGCATGATTATATTACGTTATCCCACTTTATTTTAGCATTGATCTGGGCACCTAGATTAGCATCTTGGGCACCCATGGGTGCCCTAGTCCCTTTTGCACTTTCCGCCATCTTCTGGCATCTTTCTACCTATTTTAGCTTCTTATCTTTTTGGTGGTTAGCCATTTCGGGTTAATTACAAAATTAGATCAAGAGAACCCTATAAATATGAAGTTATGAGACCATAATGAGAGAGCTAGTATCATTCAATAGTACCATCCATATAGAGTTGCATCCATCTATTGCATTGAAGATCACTTACATCCACATAGCTCCATCACAAATCATAAGGCTAGGACATATGCATCACACTTCATAGGGGAGGATTCTATTCTATTCCATGTACACACACTATTACATTTTATACATTTATTTATTACTCACTACCTCACAAAGTGTGATTGGAACAAGAGCACCTCGGGAACATTATGCACACACTCACCAAAACTACATTTTGGTTTGAAATGTAGTGCAATGCTCAGTTAATAAGCCTACTGTTGTGGTAGCTGAGGTCATCGACCCATTCATTTGCATCTTTATTTTTTTAGGGTTTTGATACTTCTTTTGGTCTTTTGTAAATCTTCTCATCATCTTAGAATATCAACAACATCCATTACAGAGAAAAAAATCTGATGTGACACACAATGAGGGTTTTGGACTACCTCCCATCCATGAGAAGATCATTTTTAGAGATTTTACATAGACCAGGGAACCTAGTTTGTATACTAGAGTGCCTATAGGCACCCTAGTCCCTTCCCAGTGCTCCACCAAGGAATCAATCAAGATCCATCCTTTTTTGGAACTTCTGCATAGTCATTGATACTTCTAGATTTTCCAGTCACCTCTGCAACACACTCCTGCAAACATCTATTATTCATCCGGGTCCTTTCCTCTCCTATCTTACACATTAGGGTTAGCATTTCCTTTTGCATTCTATTTAGCTCATTTACATACTTCTTTATGAAATTTAGTTACTTTATTTATAGTTGTTCATAGCTTAGATTTACTATCCCCACATACTACATATTTGTTAATTTTAGTTAATCAAGCTGAAATTGTCCCAAAATATGACCCTCTTGCCAAGTTTGAAGCACAACTAGACTGATGATTTCTTGGAAAACATTAAATACTACAAAATTTTGGAAACACAAGCTGATTTGGAAGGTGATTTAGGACTACTTTGCTAAAAATAATTTTCCTCATGACATGCGTTGACAAAATACATCTTTGTGCAAGATAAAAGACCAAGTAAAAACTATGTGCAAAGATGAAAATCATACATGCCCAAGTGAAGCACGTAGAGTGTGCACAAGAACTTATTCTTCAAAGCAAACCTACCTACTCTACTCTAACCTGAGAAATGAAAATCTCAAACAAATCATGACACTGACAAGGAGAAGTAGCTACCCTTTCTCACAAACTAAGACCATGTAATTGATTTGAAAAATGACATGATCTTGTACATGAGAGAAAAACTAAAAGGAGGAAAATATTTCACCCAAATCATCAACTGGATACAAGAAAAATACCTCTTTTAGTTTCTCCACATTTGGTTTTGAGAGGCATTGTATTTGATCCTTGATACTTTAAAGTTCATCCTCATGCTCGAAGTGAACATAATCGGCGGAAAATCTAAATCTTGCTCCAATGAAGCCGGATAATTTATTTGACAAGATTTGATTCGTTGGATTTTCCCATTACTCGCATTCCAACTTCAATAAGGAAGTATTCTTACAGACATTCCTAGAAAAGGTGATTGTTTGAGATCTGATTTGGAAATTTTTACTCATCCAAAAATAAGCTGTTTTTATACTTTGATGACTGGTATGAGAGTGATGTCATCTTTATTCTCTTTTCCTCCTTGTTCATGGTAGATTCATAGACAATATTAGAATCCTCAACTAAAATAAAGAAACCTTTAATGATATCATCTTCATCAAGAGCTTCGAACTGATTCGAGTCTCCTCCGTTTCTAGTTCAAGAGGACTATTATGAGAAACATGTTCTTCTTGATCATTCTCTCCTATGACAAGAGGTTCTTCATGTTGAAGGATAGAGGATGGGGCAAAAAAAGTAATAATTTCCATAGGATCTTCTCCATCAAGGAAATCCCCAAATTTGATAAACAAACATCCTCCTTACTTGTCCAAATATGCCCAAGACTCATCTTCTTCCATGGTGGCTTATGGATCTTCAAGCTGGTTCACCGTTGGTAACCTCATCCTTAAACATGAAATTTGATAACTCAAACTCATCCAAAAAATTATATTTTTGGAAAGATGAAGGGGAAGAAGGGACTGTAATTTCCTCCATAACTTGCTTGTTACTCAAGACCTCTAGAATTGAAAATTCTTCCTCCATACCATGAAGCTCCCCATGGTTAGTTCTAGTTGTTGTTGATGGTTTTTTTGCATCAATGTAGCCTCCTA
Organism: Taxus wallichiana var. yunnanensis; assembly: GCA_018340775.1. Lineage (NCBI taxonomy): Eukaryota > Viridiplantae > Streptophyta > Pinopsida > Cupressales > Taxaceae > Taxus > Taxus wallichiana. The sequence goes on along the minus strand of CM031242.1, from coordinate 831,409,200 downwards.
ACAAAGAAAAAAATTCAAGAAATGCATAATAATAAGGATCATTTCATTCCATTGAGATACCTTGCACACTTGGGATCTTCTCTTCCTTTTCTTGCACATGCTCCTCCTCTTGTGAATTTGGAGATGAATTTTCTTCCTCTTGACTAAATTTGCAACATTTTATAAATCTAAAACCTCTTAAAGAATGGTGCCAATGTGGACACTACACTCGGAACACAAGGATTGGTGATCATCATCTTCTTGTTTTTTAACTTTTTCATTTATAAAATCATCCTTCACCACTTGTTCTTAAACCCCAAACTCGATGAAGGCTTATTCATTAGTGGCATTTGAGTAATGTTGAACTTGGTAGCCCAATTTCTCAAATTATGTATTGATTCTTTCTATCTATTCTCTTCTACTTTCTCTCCTCTATGACTAATTTTCTATTTTGATTCTCCCATAATGAATTTGGGAATACAAGAGGGGGGATGGGTTGGGTTTTAACTACGTTTTGCAATGTCTGTGGTGGAAGGGAAGGTTAAATTTCTTGTTTTTGTGGAGGGGATGAATTTTTAGAAGGGAAAAGGGTAGAAAATCCAAGATGATATGGAAAGGTAGGACACGAGAGAAATGGATTCCATAGTGGGGGGCGGAGTATGCAAGAAGCTAGAATCATGACATTCAAGTTGAAATGATGTAGATTGGGAAAGAGAAATAGAAGGACTATGAGGTAGTGGTGTAGGACTTACCCATTGACAAGGTTTCCTTGCATCAAGTTCATAAGCCTCTATCTCCTTGATCCATTTTGCAAGTTATGGTAGCATTTCAACCATGAAATCAAGCTTATGTTAAGGGTCTGTAGTATTTTGGCATAGGGCCAACCCATGGAAAAGGTTACCTAAAACCAATCCTGAATGCTTTCAACTGAGATGTAGCCTTGGTCTAAACCATATTTGTCTCCATTCTTTGAACCTTCTTTTACAAATCGGTGTCTCCATAGAATTATCATCATCATCTGCATACCCTTGTTCTTGATAAGCTCCATAACCAAAATAATTTTGATATTTCTCATAGGGATAGGCATCATGATTTTGAATCGATTATAACACTGATATAGAGGTGTATTGAAACAAATTGGAGGTGGATTGAACTAGTTTTGTTGTTGTAAGTGTGGATTTCATGACGGGAATGAAGTCATGATTGCACAAATTCATGTATAGAAGAAAAATGAAAGATACATAAATAAAATGGATGAAAAGAAAGGTTAACAACTTAGAAATGGATTTTTTGGATCAATGGAGTTGTTAGATGTGCTTTGCATATGCCTCCAAAGGCTGGATTCCAACAAGAACACACCAAATTGTTGAAATTAAGAGGTAAAGATCTTTAATCTATTCCCACATGGCGTGCTAGAATTGTTATAAAAAAATTAGCGCCATGAGCTATGGTAATGATAGATCCTAATTTTCGCTAACATTGGACCATCTCTCAAGATGTGGGAATTGTGAACTTGAGATGGACCTTCAAAGAAGGTCAGCTTCTTCTTCCTAAAATTATGTAATAAAACTAATCCTAATGAAAGAAAACACCTAACTACACCTATCCTAAAAATTCCAAGGGATCAAAGAGAAGGAGAAATGGTGAAAAGATAAATCCTACACTATAGAGGTGATAACACTAGAAAAGGGGGTGTTGAACAATCCAAAATGCATGAAAATGGAGAAAGGTGAGCATGGTGAGGATGGACACACATCATAGGCCAAGATTGCACACCATGCACCACTTTCAAAAAGAACAACAAGATATGAACATGCAATGGGAATAAATAAATGCACAACATACCAAAAATATGAATAATGACAAGAGAAAGTGACAAAAATAGTGCAAGGATTGAGAAATCATCACAAAACACAAGTTTTATTACTCCAAAGTGTTGCACAATAAATCAAAGTAGAATAAGAAGGCATGATTCACCATTAAAATTCCCAAAAATGAAGGCTCTAAGCTCTACATCTACCCTGTAAGAAGAAAGAAGAGAGTAACATGGAACAATGTCCAACTCCCCCAAAAAATGAGCTCTCTTTTATAATATATTGGAAAAATTAGTGAGAGAGAAAGAGGGCAAGGTTTTGTCTTCAACCACCAAAAATCATCATTAATGCACCTTATAAAGGGATGGAGACACTTGCAAGAGACATTCCATCACGTACTTTATCTCATGGATGAAGAAAACGGCACCCACACCTTCATTTATTGCTTTTAGTTGACTTGGAAGTTGTGATTTTGATTTGAGATATTTTTCTACCTTTTCACTTACCAATCTCCACCAAATCTATAATTTATTGATTTATGAGTGTAGAGGATCAAATCATGATTCCAAAAAGTCCAATTTTTTCCAATTTGGCTAAGAAATGAGAAAGTTATGGGATTTTTAGTGCAAAATGCTTTTTATCCATTTCCACACTTACCCACCATTTCACGGAATGTGCATTACATTTTTGCTGGAATTGATTATTTTCCCTTTTTCCATTCATAATTGTTTTTCCATCTTAAGTGATCTAGGGAAGGAATTTTAAAAATATGGGGGCTCCACGGTCTTTAATTTTCCAAATTTGGGAGTGGGGAGAGCTGAATGTGCTTAAATTTTGGGCTAGATCGCGGATGGATTCTTTGAGTTGGCATGGTTTTGCATCCCCATGAATTCTATTTCCATGTTAGGCTTGACCTTCATTCTACATTCTCCTCAACTTGTATCGGGTAACTGGATTCCGCCCTTTGACCCCGACCGGCTCCTTGCATTGCTAGCTCGATGGTCCCAAACCGACTTATCGCCTCATCCTTTTGTATTTCAGATCCCTTAGCCCCACTGGGAACTCACCATCACCGAGACCATTTCTTTAGTGCTTTGATTCTTCACATCAACTGATCATATGCTTGGCATCCCAAGTTCCCACCTTACTTTAGTTGTTTACGGGGTCCGAGTTCCGTGACCCTTCCCAAGCCACATTGACCTTTGTTTCACCGTGCACTTCGTGGCCGTAACCCCACATTCCTACCTAGATCACCGGGACCAAAAATCACCCCCGAGATGTATCCTTTACATTGTAGAGTTTTCGGGGCCTATAGGGAATTCACAACCCGAGTTCACCTGGGCCCCTTCAGACCTGAACGTCTACATCGCGACCGACAACACACCCGACATGGAACTCTCCTCCGGCTCACTAAGTTGGCTCGGTGAGCCAAATTTCCCTTGTGCATCACCTAATATCACCAACAAACAAACCCTCAAGCTCGTTGAGGTCCTAACGATCAAAAACCATAGCTTGACCTGAACGACTCACTTTAGATAGCTCGGTGAGTCTGTCTTTGAAACTTTACCAATTTTATCCCCTTTTTCACTATTTTTGATTGAATTTACGAATTTTTTTCAAGGATCCGGACCATGAAGAGATGAAGTAAGGTTTCCCAAAACATGTTTTTACCACTTACTCATTTTTTCCATTTTTAAATCAATTTTTAAAACTCCTTTGCCACTTTGAGACCAAGGGGTATGGGGGTTCTAAACTTCTCCATTTTCATAAATTCTCTATTTTTTCCCATTTTCTCGAATTAAGAACACAAATGAAGATGAATAAAGTGTTCCAAGATCCCATTTCACTGTTTACCTCAATTTTATCCAAAACTAACTAAGTTTGAAAACCCGGTAGAGGAAAAATATCTCGAATGACTCCCAACTTCCCAAAATCACTACAATGCTCCTAAAACTTGAAATTTTACATGTATCTCACCAGATTTCTCTATGAAGCCTTGTCGGTGTTCAATTTAATCTTCCCAAGTTTTCTATTTTTACCAGTGGGTAAAAATAGATAACAATTTCTTCTAGTAGGGAAGTTGTAATTTCTCTTAACCTTACCCTTGTTGATGATACAATGTTATCAAAGAGTGTTCCTGTGACATTTACCTTATCAACATCATCGATTATTATTTGAATTAAGTGCATTGGTATCTCATATCCATATAAAAAAGCACATACTTCTCTAAAAAAATTTAAGCTTAGAAAGCTAGTTGGATTTCCAATCTTTATAAAATTTTCCAACTCTCAAACTTTGGACCCGAAAAAGTAGTCTCATTAAGAAACAAATATTCTATTACTAAACAAACATGTTTCCTCAAACTAGAAAATTCGACAATATATAGTTCTTTCTTAGGATTGTTTAATTAAATGATGGATTTCATCCAATATGGGAATGATACCACACAACATCAAAAATTTCTCTATATCAGTCAAATGATGTATCAAATCTTGAGCCTTGTCCACTTCCATGTGATTCTACCACATTACTCCCAATATGGATTGATACTCGTTGTAAACCCTATGAACCGATTGATACAATGAGATCTATCTAGTGTTGACATATTTTAATAGATTATGACCATTTTTCAATCCTTCTACAAACTTTTATAATTCCATGAACCTTTAGGACTACAAAATAAATAAGCATGTACCTTTTGAACAAGTTATTAAAATGTTTCTATAGGTTTAAATTTACTAACAATTTTGTATGCTAGATTCATTTTATGAACCATAAAATGAATGAGAATTATGTACAAGAAATGGGATGTTTGTAGTCTTTCACATGAGACCACTACAATGAGCTTGCATTATAGATACCCAATCTTCCCGAACGCATACCAACTTTTTTTTGCAATTGTAGAACAATCCATGCCACCGATATCCTTCAAAATTCTTATCACCAATTCACATAGGTTTTCGGTATTGGATTTCTTTCTCATATTGTGAATAAAATGTAAGTGATTTTGTTTCACATTAATCTCAATAGTATAAACATACATACAAACCCAATAAGTATTATCTACTGATGTAACCTCATCAATAGACAAAGACACATATCATGCAAACTTATATTTCTCTTTCATGTCTTCTTTTTCAACCATAGCTACGCATTTCATCTAATTCCAACCACTACTTTTAGACTAGTGAGAATGAGAAAAGTGTGAAAAGACAAACTGTTCTTATGTTCATGAAAAATATGTTATAGAAACGACCTCTTTTAAGAATGTGAAAAATAGTAGCTAGCTGAAGCTGAGCTATTTTACCTAAAAGATTGTTTTGAATGACCTTGTTAAATGATCGGGGATCATTTTTGAAAATCTCCAAAACACCCCTAAATGGTGTCAGTGCAGAAGATCGTCTCGAGAGCTTTCCAATGACTGTGAGAACGCGGCAAACGAACATCGGGAGCTCTAGATATGTTCGGTCAAAGTTCAGACAACGGGAAAGTCAACTCTGGTCAACTGGTCAATATTTGGACCAATCGCACTGTGACACGTGGCTTGCCAACACTCTTCGAATTCGCTCGATTTTCCTATCGGGAGACGACAAGTGGATTACATATGTGTATACATTAGTATTAAATCTAATGTTGATACATAAGTATTAAACTCTACTAACCGCCAAATTTCCACGTGGAGAAGGTGGTGAAGCAGTTGTTTGGGAGGCAAAAGCCATATGTGGAAGCTTCCACGTGGAGGAGAAAATGAAGTGGTGGTAAGGGGGCTAGGCCCATGCGTGGACTATCCCACGTGAAGAATGGAGTAGGTAAGGTTTAATAAAACCTTACCCAAATATAAAGGCCGTCAAATGTGGGATGAATACCCACTTTAGCATATAAAAACCGCCCTCTTCACCCTTAGCCACTCAATGGGGATTTTTATCCTATTTAAAATGCTAGGCGCTCCACATGGGATATTTATCCTATTATTAAAACATGAAATCCGCCCACATAGGGATTTAATCCCATTTTTCTATGTACGGGTGAGGCTAAAATAGCCTAAGGGATAATATGCAATGCATTATTTGAGGGCCCTAAAATTGTATAAATAGGGTACCTAATGCATTGTAATGGACACACATTACACACAAACTTGGAGAGAAGCTCATTCCTAGAGCACTAGAAGTGAAGTCCGAGCCAAGAGGAGAATGAGAAATTGTTGTGTGAAGACCTAAATTATTTAGGCATTGTATATTTTTATATTATTGACCTATTATTTGTTAGGCAATAATAAATGAAATATTTGTGGCTAGGAGTTATTCAAACTACCTAGTTGGCCCATAGTGCCACACCAATTACTTGCAAATCCTGGATTGTCGACCGGAGTGCTAGCTTCGCATTGATAGCGTCGGGAAGGCTGATCGAAGCTGAAGGAGATTGTGCATCAGGAAGGTGGAAGTCGGGTGCTATTTTTCACCCTTGTCGTCAGAAAGTGCGGTGTACTTAATAGGCAAGTAAATTCCATTAGGTTTTCTTGTGAAAGTACTATTGTAACTTACAAGTTTTGACTAGTGGAACGGTTCGACCACGAACCCGGAGACGTAGGCAATTGCCGAACTCCGTAATCAATATATGTGCAATTGTCATTATTGTCTTGCATTATTTTAAATTGATTACTTAAAAGGAGTAAATTATCGGCAAATAATTAAAGCCTATAAGGGTCCGAGATCAGGTAGTAATAATTTGGTTATTTTCGGATCATGTTTGGTATCAGAGCTAGTTTAGCTCCATATTTGTTTTTCAGTAAATCTGATTAACAAAGTGATTGCTTCAAGATTGGTGCAGTTGGTTCAATTTGTGTGAACAGGGTACAAGTACACCATGGGCAAGATGTCTAAACAAGCAAAGCTCGAAGAGATTGAAGCTTATAATCACCAGATCCAGGAAGAGAACTCTCTCCTGCGATCAATGTATTCCTCCTTGGAAGAGGAGAATGCTCATTTGAAATCAGAACTGTAAACCAAGGATGAGCTCTTGGCAAGGTTACAGTGTGGTGATTAGAGGAAGGAAATACCTTCAACTTCAGATGCAGAGGCCATGGCGGAGATGATTTCTTGTAAGTTGTTCACCACGGGAATCTTCTTCTTCCTCCCATTTGGTTTCGGATTCAGGTAATGAAGTCTTTGGTTTGTTTGAAAAGCATACTAGAGGCATTGGATCCAAGTTACTAGATAAAATGGGATTTGATGGAAGAGGCCTTGGTAAAAATGGCCAAGGTATTGCTAACCCAATACAGGTCGAGGATCGTCCTTGTTTTGCAGGTTTGGGTTATCCTAGTGTGGGAATGGAAATTGGAGAATGCTCCAAGAATGTTGACGGGAGACAAGCTTCGAAAGCAAAGTGATTACCCCACTAGTCCTGCAAGAAGATTATGAGCAGGAAAGTTGTGCTTCGTCATCACAGGTAAGATGTGGTAAGAGAAATCAGTGAAGAGGTAATGAGATTCCACCTCTAGTTTCTTACCATAATCATAAGCACAATAAAACTTCTGATCCACTTTTTCAGCTTAAGAAGTATGGTTATGATTTTCAGAAGATGTGGAATTCTTTTCCATGTACTTTTTGTGGATTGCATAATCATTCAGTGGCCAGATGCTGGAAGAGAAGGACACTGATGAAGAAGTTGATGCCGTTCATCAGGAACAAGGAAAATCAGAAAGACCAATCTCGTCATGCAGAGTCGAGAAATGGCAGAAAGAGTTCCTCATCCCAGAAGAAGGAGATTAAGAGGAATTTTTGTGCTCATTGCCAGAGGAATGGGCATCGGGTGGAAAATTGCTGGAAACTGCATCCATCTCACCATCAGAGTAATGGCAAGCCAAAGATGGAATGGAGGCCTATTGCAAAGGCAGAAGAAGTTTCTACTCCACCACTAGTTGACAATTCAACCCAGGACCAGGTAATACCTGAAAGTGAAAGTCCTTTAAAATGGGTAAGTCAACAATTTTTCAATTATATATTGCATAATTCAGATTGATGGATTGTATGCAGTATTAAGTTTGGAGATAAGATATTGTGAGAAAATGCTGAGAGAAAGGTTTACAATACTCAGTGGATTTTCTTACTTAGAAAATTTGATTATTGCTCCAAATATATCTCCTAATCAGCTTGTGAGTACCTGTTACAGCTTGGATACAAGAAATAACTCATATAAAGCTTGGAGATTGATCTGCCATTTGTGTAGACAATAGAGTTCACAGAGATCAGCTCGGAACTTCATTCTGTGTAGAGGCATTGTGACCGTGCAACAAAATGGTAGCTGAATCACCGTTGGCATTGACGTTGGGTCGGAACTTCATTCTGTGTAGAGGCATTGCGACCGTGTAGCAGAATGGTACCTGATATTAGTATGTCAACAAGAGGAGCTCTCAAAGGATTAGCTCGGAACGTCATTTGGTGTCAAGGCATTGCAACCACACATACAAATGGTAGCTGATCAACAGACTTAGCATCATGCATTAGAGGCTCGAGGTCTTGAAAGAGGCTTAGCATCATGCATCGGAGGCGTTGAGGTCTAAAGAGACTTAGCATCGTGCATTGGAGGCTCGAGGTCTTGAAAGAGGCTTAGCATCATGCATCGGAGGCATTGAGGTCTGTAATGAGACTTAGCATCGTGCATTGGAGGCTTGAGGTCTTGAAAGAGGCTTAGCATCATGCATCGGAGGCGTTGAGGTCTGTAAAAGGGACAAGGCATTGTCCATCACCGACATCGGATCAATCAAAGCTCTACATAACATGGAGTTCCTTCAAACCAGTTCGGATTCTGCGGAATCAACTCGGAGCTAGGAGCTGTGTTATAGAGTCAAAGAAGATCCTTGTTGTCAGATATCAAGAAGCTTAGCACCACACAGAAGGAGCGTTGAGGTTTCATTCAGAAACTTAGCACCATAAAGCGGAGGCGTGGAGGTCTTCTTCGGATATCAGAGTGGCGCAGTGGAAGCATCATGGGCCCATAACCCACAAGTCCCAGGATCGGAGTAGAGTTGTCGAAGTGAGAAGGTTGGAGGAGAAGACCCAAGGGTCTACTACAGCAGCACTTCCGAGGTGGCCGCGAGTTTTCAGATTTGATGCGGTATGGAAGCTTTTTGGGACAAAAAGCTTTTCTCAGTGGGGAGGTGTGATCAAGGGATCATTTTTGAAAATCTCCAAAACACCCTTAAATGGTGTCAGTGTAGAAGATCATCTCGAGAGCTTTCCAACGACTGTGAGAACGCGGCAAACGGACATCGGGAGCTCTAGATATGTTCGGTCAAAGTTCAGACAACGAGAAAGTCAACTCTAGTCAACTAGTCAATATTTGGACCAATCGCACTGTGACACGTGGCTTGCCAACACTCTTCGAATTCGCTCGATTTTCCTATCGGGAGACGACAAGTGGATTACATATGTGTATACATTAGTATTAAATCTAATGTTGATATATAAGTATTAGACTCTACTAACCGCCAAATTTCCACGTGGAGAAGGTGGTGAAGCGGTTGTTTGGGAGGCAAAAGCCATATGTGGAAGCTTCCACGTGGAGGAGGAAATGAAGCGGTGGTAAGGGGGCTAGGCCCATGCGTGGACTGTCCCACGTGAAGAATGGAGTAGGTAAGGTTTAATAAAACCTTACCCAAATATAAAGGCCGTCAAATGTGGGATGAATACCCACTTTAGCATATAAAAACCGCCCTCTTCACCCTTAGCCGCTCAATGGGGATTTTTATCCTATTTAAAATGCTAGGCGCTCCACATGGGATATTTATCCTATTATTAAAACATGAAATCCGCTCACATAGGGATTTAATCCCATTTTTCTATGTACGGGTGAGCTAAAATAGCCTAAGGGATAATATGGAATGCATTATTTGAGGGCCCTAAAATTGTATAAATAGGGTACCTAATTCATTGTAATGGACACACATTACACACAAACTTTGAGAGAAGCTCATTCCTGAGAGCAGCTTGGAGGCGAAGTCGAGCCAAGAGGAGAATGAGAAATTGTTGTGTGAAGACCTAAATTATTTAGGCATTGTATATTTTTATATTATTGACCTATTATTTGTTAGGCAATAATAAATGAAATATTTGTGGCTAGGAGTTATTCAAACTACCTAGTCGGCCCATAGCGCCACACCAATTACTTGCAAATCCTGGATTGTCGACCGGAGTGCTAGCTTCGCATTGATAGCGTCGGGAAGGCTGATCGAAGCCGAAGGAGATTGTGCATCAGGAAGGTGGAAGTCGGGTGCTATTTTTCACCCTTGTCATCTGAAGGTCTGGTGTACTGATAGGCAAGTAAAATTCCATTAGGTTTTCTTGTGAAAGTACTATTGTAACTTACAAGTTTTGACTAGTGGAATGGTTCGACCACGAACCGGAGACATAGGCAATTTCGAACTCCGTAATCAATCTATGTGCAATTGTCATTATTGTCTTGCATTATTTTAAATTGATTACTTAAAAGGAGTAAATTATCGGCAAATAATTAAAGCCTATAAGGGTCCGAGATCAGGTAGTAATAATCTGGTTATTTTCGGATCATTAAATTAAGATGTAATTTTCCCTCCCTTATGTGCAATCATTGCTTTTTTAGTTCTCTTGTGCTCCTAAATTTCTTTTTCGTACTTAATATGTAGACAATCATCCATAGTTTTCCATTTGGCAACATTCCTCACAAATTTGTCTACGATTTACTTTTCATATATCTTTCCTACATGTCTCTCAATAGTATCAATTTAAGTTACATTCTCTTGTCCCTACAAAATTTGCATCTATAGATTGTACATTTGCATTATTTTGGAGGCTAAAATTTATTTTCGTTTTCAACATGTACAATAAATGGAAACTTAGCAACCCACTTTAACCTAAAACTCCTTCCCAAGTCCCATTTTATTACCTTTCTCTTTCTGTTAGAAATAGGTGTCCTCTGAGTATTTGGTGTGGTGGAATTTAAATTTTTGAATGCAAAAAGATCCACCTTGAACATTAAATCGAGAAGGTGAAGATGTCTTAGCACTAGAGTGGAAATTTAAATAATCCAGTGATGCAATTTCAACTTCATTCAATGGAATGTATTTAAGGTGAGGCATTTTATTGTCATCATTATTGAAAACATTAGTCATCAAATCATCAATGAAATCACTCGAGTTTAATTTACAACACAATCACTATCCCTTTATAGTGATGGAGAAGGATGTGCTTTTGTAGATTTTTTCTCAAAATAAGATGCAATTTTTATATGCCAAAACCAAGAAGTGTTGCACTTTCTTTCTTTTCTGAGGTTCTCTTTTTAGTTATCATTTTCTTGTAAGGACAATTTTTGAGTTGGCTATGATGAGATAAAAATTGAATATAAGGTGTTGCACTTTTGTAAAACATGTAAAGTAAAATGACACTAGAATTGATGCACATATACTAGTGGTACTATAAAATAAAAGAAAACTTAAAAATCATTGGACATATTTTAATAGATTATAGCATTTCTAACAACCTAACTTATAAAAGTAGATAAAGCAATGTGACATGATAGAAAACAAGTTTTAAATTGAAAATTACCTACACTAAGTACTTGTAGGATGTAAATTACAATGCTACTGACCTACAAGACCTTGATTTTTTTTATTTTTGTAAGCAATATGCTGAATCCTTTTATACTATTTGGAACAATGCAAAAATCACAAATTCACAAATTAGGAAATATAAAAATAGATCTATGTGTGTGTATATATATAAGTGGAAAATTTAATAAAATTTCAAAATATCTCCTTAAAATGTTAGTGATTATGACCAAAGTGTACATATAATTATTGGTGGTTCAAGAATGTTATGAAATCCCGACATTGATTACACGGTGATCCATTAAAAACATATATTAGGATTAGAAATTTGGTTTCCATTCATATGGGAAAATTAATGTTTGGGTTTTTAGGTGAAACATAGGTAGTGATGATTCAGCTAAATAGCGAAATGCATATTCCAAAATTCCTACTATTTACCTAATTACAAATATTCACCACTAAAACTTTCCCTGCTAAGGCTCAATTCCAGCCCCAAATGAGCGTGATGGAATGAATACCCCTTTTCCTTGACATAAATATGAATAAGCCCGATTAATCATGCAATCGACATCGATGATTGTAAAAAATTATACAAAGGATGTGGTTATTTCCAACATTTAAGAAAAAATGTACAAGATAAGTCTAGGATAAGATTATATGTTATGTGATACAACAACATTAAAAACTTCTTGATTATATCCTATTTTTAGGTATATTGGGAAATATAGTTATGGGGTAGAAAGTGGTTGATAAAAAAGTACAAGGTAAGTTGAGGCTAATATTACATGTTATACGATACAAAAACATAAAAATTGCTTAAGTTATATCCTATTTTTAGGCATTGTGGGAAATAAAGCTATAGGGAAGAAAGTGGATTCTCCTTCAAAGGCGTATGAATGATGTTAAAGCATCTTATGGAAAACACACTAGAGAAGAATCAAGAAGAGATCCTAAAAATGAAAAAATTAGAATTTTTTTTTAGTCCCTTGATGATGCAGAAATTAAACCAACCATTGACAATATAGATAACAAATATATGCTAATTTTTCCTCCTAATAAATTTGTGGTATAAATATTATCTCAAGAGGCGAAAATGCAAATCCATGTACAACATCTATCACATGTTTGGATTTGTAGTGACATAAAGATATTTTGGTATCAATTCTAAGCAATTGGGGAATATTCCCATGTCTAAACATGTCCCTAATAGGATGAGGTAGGTTACTTTTCAGTTAATAATGTAAGGTCTCTATTTTTGTTGTTTTTATGTAGAAGCATGAAGTTGAATATGTTAGTAATACACTAGACTACATGGTAGTTTATTTTTTTTTGGAGAATTTGGAAACCATGGTCCATGCTCAAAAGTTCCAGGAATATGGTACATATTTTTATTAACATCATGTGCTCATATTGCTTGGCCCATCTAGGTGTAGGCACCAAAATTGGGTCACACTCCCCTTGGTCCCCTTGCGAATAGCCAACTTAAACACATTCACCTAACCATGACCCTTATACCCCACATTAATATTAATTTAATTATTTACAATTAAATTAATACTCATCCTCACTTCATTCATTATTTAATTACCTTAATTAAAACCAATTTCCACCTCACCCCACCACCTCACCTAGACACCTCACCATAGACCTATTCATAACATGTTTCCATAACTAACTAAGACTTAGCCCTACTTACCTTAATGAACTAAGACTTAGTATAACCCTAAAAACACATGCCTATTCTTCCTCTAACCACATTCTCATGTGTCTAAGCACAATGTTCCATTTAGACCTGAAATAAACAAGAAAAATCTGGAAAAGATAGCCAAGATCTGCTATTTCAGGCAACCTAGAATATCCCACCTTAAGCGACGCTTACGATCGACAAAATCGATGCCGGTAACCCTAAACCGTCATTAGTTACCATATAACCATTTTGGTAACCTTGTTTGGGAGGTTAGACACATTCTCAAGTTTTGGAGCAAAGGAGATCTGCATGCAAGAAAGAACTAGAGATCTTTTACACATCCAAGTAGCCATAGCTAGCACAACCATTGATCAGAAGGTATTTGCATTCATAGGAGCATTCAGGAAGCACTACCATGACACTAATTACCATTTCATTGATCAACCATCACCACCATCTAGCCATTGAACTGCACAACAGTAAGTGTGTCTCTAACCTACACCATTTCATTTCTATTTAGTTTATAAGAGTCCTTCACCTTTGTTTATCAACCACCATTTATATTTTTACCCCACCACTATTGCCTTCCTGTGAACCTGACCATTCCCATCACTCACAACCATTTTAATCACCTCTATCTACTCCATGAGTACCTTTGAATATTCCCAACACCTCCCCAGACCTAAACCAACTCCTTACCATCTTTGATTCAATCTTAGACAAATCCAAAACCATGAACTATTGAGTTATTACCAGCCCCTGAGAAGCGCCGTCGGTCATACACTGCGGACCGATGTTAGTCTTTGTATTTGTGAGTCTTCCTAACACCAGATCTAAATAACATTTTCCAAGTGACTCAAGTGACCCAAAATTTGACCTTGACCTATTCCAACACCTTAATTATTTACCTCATTTCCATATCTAATCACAAACACCTAGCTGTTATGTTAGATTTTCTTATTGTATTTGGATGAGATACCTACATCATATCAACTATAGTAGGAAATTATTTAATTATGTAATTTCTTGCATTAAATTGTATTAAACATTGGGTTGACTACCACCGAGGAAGTATCACACTTCTGGATCTAGCATACGCTAGGTATCCCACTAACATATATTGTTTAACTCTTTCTCATGGTTTTGTTTTGTATGTCAGAGCGGTTCCTCCTAGCCAAAAGAAGGCTCTCATAGTCAACATTGGATCAAGAAGTCGAACGTGCACAACAACCTTCCAACTAAACATCACAATAGGTATTCCTCCTTGGCCCACATTCTTATTTGTTTGGTCTAAAAACTTAAAGAAAACGATGAAAATTTTGGCATGCACTGGTGGGACCCATTCGGGGTTCCTTGAATTTTATTCATTCCTAGGTGAAAGTTGTGTGTTTGTTTCCCTTCTGAAAAGATAACACATTAATTTCCTCTCTGGAATCTTCCTCTCTTTCTATTGTCTAAAAGTAATCATGTTTTTGGTGCTATAAAAAGAATGCTTCTTTTCTTTCATTAGTATTGCATTAGTGAGCGACCATCCCTCTTTTGGTTCACTACTTGCTACATCAAATATCACACTTCGATTTTGGGCTTAAAACACTTGCATAGAATTCTAATTTATTGAATTTTAGCTCACATTAAAAATAAGGGCAACCTATATGTTGAAAGTCATGCCCAGTGATGGTTGACATAACTGAATCATAGAAAAGCACATTATTTCTTCTCTCTTTACCAAACTGCACAAATTGGAATATATACATCTTCTTAAACAACATCCCACTCGGAAGAAGCTATCAAAAATCACATGATCATAGGATTGACAATGGACACCTTACCAGTTATCTTTGTCCAGTCATCACCTCAAAGAACGGCCCGCCCCTGCCATAACATAACTTGAAACCTAACATTTTGAATTTCCTTCTTCATAAGAAGCCTTCCCAACCAAAAACTCTACTCTAAATTCATGAGTCAATATTTTTAATAACATAAGCTAAACACACTAAAATCAATTGTTGGGTTACGTATTTTTATTAGCTTTGTGCTTGACTTGCGTTTTGAGGTATGAGGATACAATTATTACTTTTTCTTGTCACTTTTCACACTTCACCATCATAGTTGGAGTATTGTGACTTTCTCAGAGTGTGTCAGGACCTCATCTTATCATCCCCATACTTCTGGGTTGATTATTCATCTAATCTAAATTCACAAACATTCATTTTTCTTCATTCTTTAGATTTCACAATAACGGCATCGGTTTAGTGATGCCATCGTCAATTTATATCCGATCGACATCGGTTTACCAAACCAAAGGTGTCGGTTCCTTTCTCTTTTTATTAATCTACCAAAAAGACACTTATCTCATCTTCTCTTGTTTAGAGTCTCTCTGTGTATCATTGTAATCTCTCGTACTCGATAATAGTAATCAAATACACCTTTCTGTTTGAAAATAATCATTTTCTACATCATTTGCTAAAGCTGTCATTTTCTCACGATCGATATGAATGGTAACCGACATCGGTAACCCCTTAACCGTCATCGGTCAATTTGACGGTGTTGGTAATCTGTTTGGATTTTAATCAAAACATTTACCAACTTTCCCTCTTAGAATCTATTGTCCCATCTTTGATGTTCCTGTGTCATTTACACGAGCATAGTTCACACGATATATCTTTGATTCACATGGTGTTGAATCGTAGCCAAACTAATGCCCTCATATTTCATGCCAGCCATTAGCCAATCCCACCTAGTCCATCACCGTCATCCATTATTTCACCTATGGATCTGACTCAACTTATCCCCATCACTACCTGCGATAAGGTGTTCATGAGACTCCTCGACTAGAATCCCACTGCCCTCTAGTATTACCTTGCTCATTCTTCCACTCAGGATTCCTCAGAAGAGTTAATATATGACATTACCATATCTATCCCTCCTCCTCTAGAACCCAATTCTGCATTAGCTAGCACCCGTTTAGTGCTTTATTGTCATCTACTTTATCACCTATCATGTCTCGGGTAAATCCCATAAGGCGCTATAATGCAGCATCTACGTCATTCAATTGCTTGCAACATCATTGTCCCTCGATGACCATTATGAGTATAGCTTCATCTGTGCCCACCATTTCACATATACCCATCGCATCGAAACCTCCTGCGGTGTCGAAACTTACACCCCTTTCTAAAACCTCATCCTTTATATCCCACAATCCTTATCCCCAATCACTACTAGAGTTATTACGACTACCCTACCCACTTACACATATTACCAATAACCCCGAACTCATTTATCACTTATCTTTGGATATGTGCTAGTAACATCTATTCCTCTACTCGGTTCTCATACTTAGTGCCACCATACACGAATACACCCTACTTCATACATTCAACATCAACCTCCTTTTTGTATAGGGGCACCCATTCATCCTAACCTACTAATGACCTCATTAATGTTATGTTTGTGAATCCTATTTTCATGTTAGAGTGTGGTACACCTTCTATGTGTTACACTCGGGTATTTTTACGGCGGTCCCGCTCGCCGGTGAGTGGGTTAGGGGTTCGGGGTGAAGCCCCAAGTAAATTTTCATGGGTGGTTTATTAACCCATGGGTAATGGGTAACCGTTATGGGCTGTTTTTGGGCCCATGGTTTTTCGGTACCCATTGTTTTGATACCCATGGTTTTTTGCCCATGGTTTTGATACCCACGGTTTTTTCCCATGGTTTTGATACCCATGGTTTTGTATCAAACTGCTTAAGCAATTGTCTATTTATATGGTCTTATGCATATGATACATAGACAAACAAATGTATTCATAGATGTGTTTTGAATTCGGTGTGAATTCGCAGAGTTTGTTGAGCATAGCTCCAAATGGATCTAGGTATTGGATTGAGAGAGTGTAGGCTTGTAATAAAATCGAGCAAGTGATTCTTGGTGGGCGTAGCCCAAATTGGGTGAAGCACATTAAATCTTGTTTCTCTGTGTTGTGTTATTTATTCGCACTTTTATTTGAGATTTGTAATATTTTCTACATATTAGTTTCTCTTATTGCGTTTACGTAAGGGATTATTTCACATATTTTATCTCTTATTTCCTAACAATTGGTATCAAAGCCTAGTTTGGTTTGTTGAAGTGTTGAATCGCAGGGAAAGTTTTATCTTGAGTGGGAGCTATGGTAGATGATGAAAGATCTAGGGTTGATAAATTCAACGAGTAGAATTTCAGTCTTTGGAAGATGTAGATGGAAGATTACCTTTATCATAAGGATCTTTATACTCTGCTTTATGAGAAGAGAAGGTGAACAAACCTCGAGTATGACAGATGTGGAATGGGATTTGTTGGATCGGAAGGCACTTGGAATGATCCAGCTATGTCTTACATCTTCGGTATTATTTAATGTTTCAAAGGAAAAGACTACAAAAGAACTGATGGATGCATTAGGGAAGTTGTATGAAAAACCCTCTACCTCTAATAAGATATTTTTAATGAAAAAGTTGTTTAATATGAAGATGTATGAGAATAGTTCAGTAGTAGATCATTTAAATGATTTCAATATGGTTGTGAATATGCTAGCTTTGGTTACAATAGAATTTGATGAAGAAGTTAGGGCTTTATTAATTCTGTGCTCTTTAATTTTGTGCTCTTTAATAGAATTTGATGATGAAGAAGTTGGAATAGCTTGGTAATGGCGGTAAGCAACTCGGTTCCAGCTAACTTGAAGTTGAAGTTTGAGGATGTTGTAGGGGTGATTCTAAGTGAGGAAATGTGAAGAAAAATCTCAAGGAATCTTCTACTTCATGGAATGCTTTGACAAAGTGGAAACTAGAGGGAGATAGAAGAATAGAGAAACCGTGGAAAATCGAAAGATTAGGCAAGGTCAAAATACAAGAGAAAGATTGTATGTTGGGCTGTGGAAAGTTTGGGCATGCTGAAAAGAAGCTGTTGGGAGATTCGGGATAAGAAGAAACAACGGGAAGAAAATAAGGAGGAAAATGTGGCATCGGGTAATGTACGTCAGGATGCTTTGATTCTTTCTTTACATAATATTCTTGAATCTTGGGTTTTAGATTCGGGGGCTTGTTCTCATGCTACTAATCATAGGTATTATTTTGTTGATTATGTTTAAGGGGATTTTGGGCATGTTTTTCTTGGTGATGATGAGCCTTGTAGTATAGTTGGAAAAGGTTACATTCGGGTTAAGATGCGAGAATGGTAATACATGGCTATTGAAGGATGTCGGACATGTGCCTACATTAAGGAGAAATTTGATATCATTAGGGAAATTGGGAAGTGATGGTTGTCTTGTGTGATATTTACGGTGACTCTTGGAAGGTTACCAAGGGTGCTCTTGTGGTGGTAAGAGGTAAGAAGGTTGGAACCTTGTATTTATACATTGATAGTACTAATGATTGTAATCTTGTGGCTTCAGATGTAGATACAACATTATGGCACTATAGGCTTGGTCATATGAGCCATAAGGGCATGGACATCATAAAGAATAATTTTCCTGGATATACAGAAATAGGTTTGGAGTTATGTGAAGGCTGCATATATGGGAAACAAAAGTGAGTAAGGTTTCTCAAGATTGCACCTACAAAGAAAGAGAGTAAGTTAGAGCTGGTGCATTTTGATGTGTGGGGGCCAGCTTAGGTATCATATCTTGGGGGTTCAATTTATTATGTTACTTTTATTGATGATGCAACAAGGAAAGTTTGGGTTTATTGTATTAGAAACAAATATGATGTATTTGACACTTTTGTTAAATGGAAAGCCTTGGTAGAGAATGAAATAGGTCTTAAGCTAAAATGTCTCAGGTCAGATAATGGAGGGGAGTATTGCAACAATGAATTTAATGATTATTGTTCTAAGAATGGAATCTGCAGGCAAAAGATGGTTCCAGGAACTCCGCATAGAATGGGGTATCAGAAAGGATGAACAGAACAATAATGGAATGTGCTAGGAGCATGAGGTTACATGCAGGACTGCCTCTTTCTTTTTGGGTAGAAGTGGTGAGCACAACTATGTACTTGATAAACAGAGGACCCTCAAGTTCCTTGGATGGAGGCATACCTGAGGAGGCTTGGTATGGTAAGAAATTTGATTATTCATTTCTTAGAGTCTTTGGATGTGAGGTGTTTGTTCATATAGACAAGGATGATAGGACCAAGCTAGAGGCTAAATTAGAAAAATGTACTTTCATTGGTTATGGTGGTGATGACTTTGGATTTAAATGTTGGAGTATTAAGGACAAGAAAATCATTCGGTCTAGGGATGTGGTCTTTAATGAGAAAGTCATGTATAAGCAACAATTTTCAGGAAAATGGGGAAGAATCCAAGAAAGAATATGCAGTGGTAGAGGATCTTCTGGATGGGACAGTGACCCATGAATCAGTTTAGGAACCAACTCAACAAGAACCCCAAACTCCTACAGTGAGGAGGTATTATAGGGTAAGAAAAGAACCTGAACATTTTTCTCCTTCTCTTTATTATTTATTACTCATGAAGCAATGATAGTCTCAAGCAAGCCATGGATGAGGAGAACCATGGAGGACTCGGGATTTGGTGAAGCTACTAGAAGGAAAAAGAGCATTTGAGAACAAGTGGGTGTACGAGTTAAAGATGAAGAAGGAGGAAAGAAAATATATAAGGCCGGTTGGTGGTCAAGGGGTTTACACGAGAAAACAAGGTATAAATTTTGATGAGATCTTTTCTCTTGTAGTAAAAATGACTTCTATTAGAACTATTCTTGGAATAGTGGGTAGAGAATACTTGCACTTAGAACAGTTAGATGTAAAGATTACATTTCTCCATGGTGATTTGGAGGAGGAACTATATATACAGCAACTAGAGGGATATGAGGTCAAAGGTAAAGAGGAGATGGTGTGTAAACTGAAGAAGAGCTTGTATGGCTTGAAACAAGCTCCACGTTAATGGTATAAGAAGTTTGATAGCTTCATGATGGAGCAAGGTTATATTAGATGTCATTCTTACCATTACGTGTATACAAAAAAATTTGAGGATGGAATTTATATTATCTGTGTTTGTATGTTGATGACATGTTGGTTGCAGGTAAAAACATGCAGGAAATAAAAGTACTCAAGAAACAGCTAAGTGAATCCTTTGATATGAAGGATTTGGGGGAAGCCAGACAAATCCTTGGTATGAGGATAACTCGGGATAGGAAGGAATGGAAGCTAACTTTATCTCAGGAAGAGTACATTAAGAAGGTATTAGATAGGTTTAACATGCAGGATGCTAAACTGGTTGGGACTCCTTTGGTGAGGCCATTTTAAGTTATCAAAGGAGGAGTGTGTCCCAAGACAGCAGTAGGAAAGAAACTAGATGTCCAAGGTACCTTACTCATCAGCGGTTGGCAGTTTGATGTATGTTATGGTGTGCACTAGGCCTGATATTGCCCATACAGTGGGAGATGTGAGTAGATTTATGAGTGATCTAGGTAAAGAGCATTGGAAAGCGATAAAGTGGATCCTTTGGTATTTAAGAGGGCCATGGGGATAGTTTTGTGCTGAGTGGATTAGACACCACTTTACATGGTTATGTATATTAGACATGGTGGAGATGTAGAAAGCGGGAGGAGCACGATAGGTTATATTTACACCTTTGTAGGTGGGACAACGGTGAGTGGATTTCATGACTACGAAGGTGGTGGCTTTGTCAACCACGGAAGGTGAGTATGTTTACTGCCACGAGAGGTAAAAAAAAGAGATTATTTGGTTACAACAATTGCTTGAGGAGTTAGGGCATAAGCGGGAGGAATGTAAGCTGCATAGTGATAGTCGAGTACTATACACCTAGTTAAGAACTCTACTTTCCACTCTAGGATGAAGCATATATAGTTGAGATATCACTTCATCAGATGACTTTGGAGGAAGGTAAGTTGAAGTTGGACAAGATTCATACCGGTAAGAATCCTACAAACATGATGACCAAGGTGGTCACTGAGGATAAACTAAAGCTATGTTCAGCTTTGGTTGGCCTTCGCGGATGATAGTAAAGGGTTGAGAAGCTTTCTCAGTGGAAATTAGTCTCCAAGTGGGAGATTGTTATGTTTGTGGATCCTATTTTCATGTTAGAGTGTGGTACACCTTCTATGTGTTACACTCGGGTATTTTTACGGTGGTCCCGCTCACCTGGTGGCGGATCAGGGTGGTTCGGGGTGAAGCCCCAAAGTAAGTTTTCATGGGTGGTTTACTAACCCATGGGTAATGGGTAACCATTATGGGATGTTTTTGGGCCCATGGTTTTTCGGTACCCATTGTTTTGATACCAACGGTTTTTGCCCATTGTTTTGATACCCACGGTTTTTGCCCATGGTTTTGATACCCACGGTTTTGTATCAAACTGCTTAAGCAATTGTCTATTTATATGGTCTTATGCATATGATACATAGACAAGAAAATGTATTGCAGATGTGTTTTGAATTCGGGTGTGAATTTTGTAGAGTTTGTTGAGCATAGCTCCAAACAG
The DNA here is from genome assembly GCA_018340775.1 of Taxus wallichiana var. yunnanensis. Lineage (NCBI taxonomy): Eukaryota > Viridiplantae > Streptophyta > Pinopsida > Cupressales > Taxaceae > Taxus > Taxus wallichiana. The sequence continues at coordinate 831,387,664 of CM031242.1, read as the reverse complement.
ATTTGGGTATTGTATTGAGAGAGTGGAGGCTTGTAATAAAATATGAGCAAGTGATTCTTGGTGGACATAGCCCAAATTGGGTGAACCATGTTAAATCTTGTCTCTGTGTTGTGTTATTTATTTTGCACTTTTATTTGAGATCTATAATATTTTCTGCATATTAGTTTCTACTATTGCGATTCTGTAAGGGATTATTCCGCATATTTTATCTCTTATTTCCTAACAATTAAAATGATTATGAAGAAGATGAAAACCTTAGACGTATTTGTTTTATCTCCCGTAATTCGTAACATATGATGCAATTTGTAATGATCCTATCCATCCATCCATTCCCATTCTTCCTTACCCAGTGCATTGGTAAATGCCCATATTCAATCGCTTTAATAGTAAAGAAGATCGTATCAACACTTGAGGGTGTTCAAACATGGGTGTTACCTAATCACCCACGATGAAACTTTGCTCATACGAAATTTCCCAATGTCCTTGACATGACCAACATTGGATTGGTATAGTGGACTACCTCGACATTCTATTTATTCCTTTAATCAAGTAGCCCAAGCTTTCTTAGATGTTTTTTCTATCAATGTTACCAAGAAAGTCACCATGACCAATCTCTATTCAACCCAACAGTATGAAGACAAATCTACCGCATATTTCGTTGCCATTGTGAGTCTTATTAACCAATTGATGTTCCAAATACGTCAAATTGAACTTATTGAGTTGTTCACTAGAGCTTGTGCAGGACATCTCACCAACTCTACAAGTCTAAACCTTCTGAACCTTTGATGAAGCTTTCAAAATGGCCCAAAACTAGAAATTCGTGCCATTGAAGAAAAGAAGATCCAATTACAAAACAAGAACACCCCATTCAAATCAAATGAATCTTCTTCATCTTCAAAACCTCAAAATAACTATTCAAATCCCAAAGGATCTACCAACGCGGTAGTCCTCAAGGCTGGTCCACCTCATCCTTCTAATCAGGCCAAACCTTCTTCCAATCTTTCTCTCATCTAGGCCTTTCACCTCCGGCAAAACATCGGAAATACACTTCGATTGGAGAGCCCTATTCATCAGTCTTGGAAAAGATTCTTAAAGCTGGAGACATTACACTTCCTCCCATAAAACCTCATATAGGTTTTGATCCTGCTCGTCCCATGCCGACATGGTATAAAGAACATGACTACTGTAATTATCATCGTGTTAAAGGACATAATGATGGTAACTACATAAATTTTAAAAAAATTGTTCAAGAGATGATAGACAATGGAAACAATGTCATAAACAACCCAAATGTACCAACAAATCAGAATTTTCACATCTTCAAAAATCCGTTCCCTAATCATAAACCATTATCTAATCAAAATAGTGAATCTTCATCTAGCGACAACAATGTCCATGAGGTTCACATAGTTTTTGATATCATGCCAACTGTTCCTCAAAACCTACCTACTTCATCTATTGAGGAAATCTTGACACGATCCCCTCCACCCATAGAGGAGCATGCTTATTCTACTCCTCCATCCACAAAGGAGTCCTCCTCATCTCCCTTTCTCTCACGAGAGGAACTCACACTTTCTACTTGATTTCGTGTGATCATCTACGCTTCCTAGCATTTTGAACCGTCAAAAATTTTTACTCTCCCATCCACAAGAAAATCATCATCACCTTCTCCTCCAAGAGAGAATTCTACCTCACACGGCCTATTATCTCTCCTACCCATGGGAGATTCTTGAACATGTCACTACCTATTGGGGATAGTTTTCCCATAGCATCCCAAGACCCTATTGACACAATCTCAGCCATTTTACCTATAGAATATGAGGCTAGCCAATTCCCTATCTCACGAGACCTATTTCACAGGTATTTCCACCCAATCCATTCCATCCTCTTTTTAGTAGTCCCATTTTCATGGTTGGTTGATCGTTTGGATTACCTTGACCATTTTATGCTCTGGGGATGGTTTTGGCTCCTCGTTTTGACCCAAATGAAAATGTCACTGAAGATACTTCCACAATATACCCAAAGAAATTTTTGGAAACAAAACTACATCGACCATGCCGATTGAAACAACTTCCTATTCATCATCCCTACCTCCATCCAAACTTCTACCCATCAATACAACTATTGTAAACCTAAAAACCTATCCACACTTATCCCCCCACCCGTATCTAGATCCATAACTACTTTGGGTGTTATCTTTGACATCAAGCCTTACTCATCCACCTGCCAGATTGGACCTAGCCATGTATTCAAAAATCTGTAGCATCATTTTCCTCTTGCCTAAAAGGAAAACCCAACCTTCTAGGCCACGTACACCGGTCTCGCCTACCACACCTTGGTCTCCTTCCCCCTTTCATCCATGTTACGTCTTTATCCATCAACCTTGATCAAATAGTCTCCTACCCAAGGCTATTCAAAAGCTAAACTCCACCCAAAACCAAAAACCAAACTCATCTCATCCACCCAAAAACCAAACTCCCTCACCCTCACTTGTGCACTTCTTTCCACCTATACCTCCGCCAATTACCATAACCCAAACCTTGCCTATACGAATTCAACCAACGCCTTCTACCCAACCTCTACCAATTACCTCTACCATAACTTGGTTTCCCTCATGGATAACCCATCCTCTTCCACCATATGTTTTTTCTTCTACATCCCATAATATCCTGTCACCTTTACCAAAGAAGGTGCAACCTAAAGCTAAAAATCCACTACCCTCCAATAAGGTAGTCAAATCAACCAACCCTTCCAGTGCTAGCTCTTCTACCCCACCTTTACCCAAGGAGATGCCAAAAATACCTAAGACCACTCCACATACCAAAATAGTAGACCAACCCGGTCCCCTCCTATAAAGCCTCTTCCCTTGCAATCAGCCACACTTGTACCTAAACCCACACTCACTTCCTATGCCAACATTTTAACCAACCTCTTAGAGACTTCCGTCATTACATTACCGCTGCTTCGACCTTATGACCCCATCATACCCAAACCAAAAGGGTTTGATGAAACCAATATTTGTGCAATGCATCATCATGTGCGAGAACATGAAGTTAAAAATTGTAAGGCTATGAAGACCGTTCTTCTTCAACTTTTTCCTCTGAACAAAATTTCAACGATGACATGACCTTCTCAATGAGAACCATGCTCCACCTTCACCTTTCTTTGTACATCATCATCCTTTACCCTTTCAGCAATCAAAGTATCTCACCTCGACAACCATTTTTTCCATCTCCAAAATTTGAGATCAACATGCTCCGTATTAGAGACTTGGCCAAACCACCACCGAAATGTCGGTGTGACTACTCTCATTTCACAAGGTTCTTATCCACCACTAGGATTTTTCCCCTCATCCCAATATACCTTTCATAACACACCCTCTCCATCCACGTCCTCTTAGATTAACATGGTTCATGTTGCTACTCACGCTCGAGAAAGACAAAGGTAAAGAAAAAGAAACTAGCCATTCAACCAACCCTGTACCCAATATACCATCTCGCACCCACTCCCAAAGTCACCATCCGTGGACCCACATACCCTATCTCGATGGGGTCACCCACGCACAATGATAAAACAATTGCATAAGTATCCTCTAAATATGTCTTTGTATGATCTCATCCAGGACTTCGAATCCCACAGATAAGCCATTATCGAGGTTTTATAATCCATTGAAGTTTTTCCCAATGACCCCACACACGGTGGCCTCTATTATTACCCCTCACTATTTGGCCTTGCTTACCAAGTCAACTCCTTCTTCCACCCCCATGAAAACTCCTCAAATCGCTGCCCTCAGCTTCTCTGAAGAGGAGATTGTACCTCTCTAGTCAGATGACCTTGATCCTACCCTATTCATTTCTATCTATATTGATAACATACACATACAACACGTCATGATTGATGGTGGTGCTAACATTAACATCATCTCCTCCCATGCATACAATCAAATGCATATTCCTTCTAACTATATGCATAATAACCCAGTTATGCTACGCTCCTTCAACGACACCATCACCTCCACCCTTGGCACTATTATCCTTCATGTTCGCGTAGGCCCTCGCACTGTCTCAGAACTATTCTACATCTTAGAGGGGGAATTCTAGTATAACCTATTTCTTGGCAAACCCTAGATTCACGTCATGGGTTGTGTCCCTTCAACTTTACACCACTGTGTAAAATTTGAGCATGAGGGACATAACTATACCATCCCACCGACCCGTCACCATTCAAGACCTGTAACATGTTATACCAGCCCAACGATGTGCTTGTACTAGTCAAGGAATCTTCCACTACCCCCACTTCACCTTCACCCACAAGCCCATCCACCAATGTTGCCACCACCTCTCCCACATCTAACCCTATTATTCCTACTACCGCCGCAACCTCTACAACTGACTCATCTCCTGTCTAATCATCTAGTGAGTCATCTTTCCCCACTACCCACATATCGACTACTAATCCCTTAGAAGGTGTTTTTCAATACCTCACTCTGGGGGAGTACCACCTATACAATATCGACACATTCCTCAACCTGTAAGAGTATGGGAACTTGTGCTAGCACCCTAGTTATGACTACCATGTAGGCAAGGGTTTTTTTTATGGTCCTCCCCACCTTCGCACTAATCTAACCTATAGGGGACTTGATATGACCACTTATTCACCCAAACCTCCATCCCAAATGTGACCATTTTCATTTGACATAAAATCCCTTACTAACCACCACTTCACGCACACTTTCCTCTATCGTTGTGCATGGAAAAGCTTTGGCTTTAGTTTTTATGAACAAGGATGCCATAATGTCATTTTCTACACTACCCATAAACATAATGACCGTAGTGGGCGGTGGCTTTTTGCTGCACCACCTCCCAAGAAGGCCCGCGTTGACCTCATTGAGGAAGACAAACCTTCTCCACCTCATTCACCCATGTCACCATCTTCACCCATGGAGTCCATAGATCCTGAATCTATTCCTCCTATCTTTTTTTTGGTAAACACAATTTCCTTAGGACCTCTGACCTATCAACATGATGGTGAGGATCCATCTTCTCTCCCCTTCCTGTATCCTGACATGATCAATGAAAATACACCTTCTATCAATGTTGTTCAATGGCAAGACGACGAGTCCATCCTCACCTACCTTTTTGTGGAAGTCTCTTCTATTCACCGATAGTTACCCTCTAAGATGTAAAACATGTTGAATAATTCGAATATCGAAATCAACATTAATACTCCAGATGACCCGCACATCCTAAAGATAGGTCATTCTTTGGATGTTGCTGAGCAGGAAGCTATTATCTCTTTCTTTTGGGACCATAGCAATGCTTTTGCTTGGTCCTATGCCGATATGCCTAGTATTGAACCTAAAATCATGGTCCACAATATCATAACCATTCCTAATGCCAAACCCATCAAACAAAAGCTATGGAAAATGCATCCTCACATTGCTCTTCTGGTCAAAGAAGAACTTCAACGCCTTCTCTCAGTTTCCTTCATCCTACCCATTGACTATCCCCAATGGATTTCTAACATTGTTCTGTCACAAAGGTGACAGGGGGACTCTGCATTTGCATGGACTTCTGTGACCTTAACCTAGCTTGTCCCAAAGATGATTTTCCCAACCGGGGAATTGACCAACTAGTTGATCTCACTTTGTCGGCCATGAAATGCTATCTCTCATGGATGGTTTCTCGGGTTATAATCAAATATTATTTGCTCCAAAAGATCAACAAAAGACTTCCTTCATCACCCCTTGGGGGACCTTCTACTATCGATTCATGCCTTTTGGCCTTAAAAATCTTGTGCTACATATCGGCTAGCCCTAACTTACATCTTCCATGACATCATGCATCACATATTGGAAGATTACGTAGATGACCTTCTTGCCAAATCCAAACATTGAGCCAAAAACCACGAGTGCCTCATCATGTATTGTGTTTTCTTCAACTAAAGACGTGCGTCTTTTTGGTACTTTCGGGGAAAACTCCTTGGTTTCATCGTTTCTTTGCATGGCATAGAAGTCGATCCTGCTAAAGTAAAGGATATTATAGAAATGCCTCCGCCTACTAATCTCCATCAACTTTGAAGCCTACAAGGTAAGTTGCAATCCATTCATCATTTTATCTCATAGCTTTCCGACCACTATCAACCATTTCATCATCTTCTAAAGAAATACATTTCATTCAAATGGGATGATGAATGCCATAAAGCCTTTGATGCCTTAAAACAATACCTTCTTCAACCACCAGTGCTCATTCCTCCTAAGGATGACCAACCCTTTACCTATATATTTCTGCCACTAACCATTCTTTAGGTGCCATGCTCGCTCATCGCAATGAGCAACATAGAGAGCAAGTGGTTTATTACATAAGTTGTACCCTTATGGACTATGAAACTAGATACACCCATGCTGAAAAAATCTACTTAGCCTTAGTTTTCATCACCACCAAACTCCACCATTACCTACTCAACCACAAAACCTTTTTTATTACCAATATTGACCCCCTACACTATATGTATGCCAAACCCTATCAACATCAATGTGTCGCGCGTTGGCTTATGCTTCTTGCCGACCTAGACCTTGAATTCATCCATAAAAAATCTATCAAGGGCCAAACCATTCCTAACCAACTAGAAAATGCACCTCTTTCCGGGAATCAACCCTCTAACTTTAATTTCCGTAGGAATCCATAACTACCCTCTCCTTAGACGATTCCGATTTCCAAATGAAACTCTTCTTGATGGCTCTAAGTGTCGGCGTGGAGGTGGGGTTGGTTTTATCCTCATTCTTTTGATGGTGAACCTATGCCTTTATCTTTCAAACTGAATTTTTATTGTACAAACAATATTGATGAATATGAAGCACTTGTATTGGGTCTCCACACTTCTTATACCTTAGATGTTAAGTCAATCAATATCTTTGGTGATTCCTAGCTAGTTGTAAACCAAGTCAATGGTATATACTAGTGTCGTAATGAAATACTTCAAAATTATAAATGTCATGTAGACATAATTTTGACTACCTTTGATCGTTATGAACTTCAAACCACCCACGTTCTACCAATAAATTTGTGGATACCATGGCCTGCTTGGCTTCTCAGATACCCACTTCACCTTTGAATCTAAAATATTTGTCACAATACAAAGGTTACAATCACCCTCTTATTTACCTTGTGAGGTCTACTCCATCAGAACCGTTGCACCTGACCCACGTGACCTTTGGTATAAGAAGTTTGCAGACTATATTTCCCTTTCCATTCTACCTACCGATCTCACTTGTAATGGACAACGTGCCTTTCTTAAAAGTGTCTCTCGCTATGTCATCATGGGTGGTCTCCTTTATAAGTGTGGATTCGATGGTATTCTCTTACGATGCCTTACAAGTTTTGAAATTCCCTACACCATCAAGGAAGTTCACGATGGAATTTGTGGAGGCCACTTTATTGGTTTAGCTTTCGCTAAACACATTCTTCACCTTGGCTATTATTGGCTAACCCTAAACTATGATTGTTGTGACTATGTCAAACATTGTGTAAAATGCCAACAACATGCTAATCTTCATCACACACCTAGTCATGCCTTACAGGTCACATGAGACCTTTGGCCCTTTTCTCAATGGGGCTTAGATCTTGTCAATGAGATCAATCCCCATTCTTCACAATGCCATCAATGGATTATAACCACTACTGAATATTATACTAAATGGGTAGAATCTATTCCCCTCATTTCTAAAAAATCTGAGAAAATATGTGAATTCATCAAGCATCACATCATTTGTCACTTTGGTGTTCCTCACCGTATCATCACTAATAACGGAAAGAAATTAAAAAAAAACCTACGTAAGTTGTGTGACACTTTTGGCATCCAAATTAGTTTCTCATCACCTTATTACCTGTAAATCAATGGCCAATCATAAATGACCAATAAAACCTTGAATAAAATTCTTATGAAAGTAGTTGACGATATTGGCAAGGATTGGCATTCACACATTCCTTTCACTTTGTGGGCTTATCGCACTAGTATTCACACTTCGATTACTACCACACCTTTTTCTCTAGTCTACGGTACCGAGGCTATCTTACCTCTCGAAGTCTAGATTCCATCTATCTCGAATCTCACTATAACATATGCTCAGCAATGACGATGACTTTCACCAGGATCATTTGGCATAACTAGAGTTATTAGATGAACGTCATCTCAATGCTCTTGACCATCTCCAAATCTACCAAAAACGTATCAAACGTGCCTATGAAAAATGTGTCCACAAGAACCTTTCAGGTTAGTGACCTCATCCTAAAGGAAAATCAACATGTAACCAAAGAATATAAAAGTAAATGGGGAAAATTTGCTACTAATTGGCTTGGACCCTATGTCGTTACCCATGCCTATAGATCAAGTGCTTATCATTTGTCTTCACATGAAGGTAAACTGAACTGATCCTCTCAACACCTTGCATCTTCAACAATTTTATTGTTAACATCAAGCCCTATATCACTTTCTATCAATTGATCACTCATCCCTTGAGCATTTTTCACCTTCCATATTACCCGTTTTTGAGGATCAATGACTAAACAAGAATCATGTGATTATCTGTCACCTTTCAACCTTATCTTAAATATGAGTGCCATGACTCTACTCACAACATGATTCTCATGGATACTTTTCATATTTTTAAAGATGGAACCCCATGGTTGTTCATCACTTAAAACAACCTCTTACATAGTTAACTCCGAGTGTACTATGGTTGTGTCTTCTAAACAAGAACCTAATCTTCCTTTATAGTCTTGTCCATGACTTAAACATATTCGGTAATATATCTATATAAAAGGGATTCAAATCCTTGAGTCAAACTTCGAACAAGATGAATCCTAAAAAAGGGACATCTCTTCTCTCTATAAATAGAGTACTCCTTGAAGGACAACTATATAAAGTCATTGCAAAAATACAATAAAGATATCCAAAAGCTTCTTTGCATCGATCAACTTCATGAATACATCAAGGAGATAATATACTCATTCCATATAGACTTCATGCATTGATCAATCTATTAAAAGCAAAAAATAAAGAAAATAATGAAATTTTCATCATGGACTTACCTATTTTTGATCTTGAAGTAAACATGCTACCGTACACTAGGTTATGCTTAACCATCCACTTTCGCCTCATTGCCTTTTACACCCTAGTTTTCTCTCCGCTTAAGGGACTTTCTGCAAATGTGACATGTCGTGATCATGGGACTTTCTTCACCTTTAGAATAGTCCATTATGCAATGCCTTTAGGGTCTTATGTTCATAAGCCCATCTTGGGTATGGTAGACTCATTAGGGTTCTTATCAATTAAGTGGCTCTTTTACCACCTCTTACCATTCACCTTCCTCATTACTTATTGATTATCCTATACAGGACCAGATCATCGACACCTATATTTAAAATGACTCAACCATGCCTATGACCTACATTCAATCATGCCTAAGATCTACCAACCCATTCCTCATATTCTTCCCTAGCTTATGGGAGAACTACATCGGCTTGAGGCCCCTTTTCACCGGGGCTATGTAGGAAGCACTTCGAGGGCATGGGGCCCTTGAAGGTTAGCTCACCACTCTTCACCCTAACCTATTTTCCCCTTCATTTCCCTATTCACATCCTACCTTAGTTCATTTCCATTTTATATCAACAATTGGAAATTAAACCAAACAAGAAACAATTAATAAACATTTTTACCACATCATCACATCGTTCATTTATCATATTCACATTTCTACTATAGAAAATAGTTAGAAATGTAAAAAATAACATGAATATACATCATCATTTATTTCCCATAACCTATAACCTAACTCTATCATACCTAATTGACCTAACTCGACCATGCATATAAGACCTTGACTCAATTATGCCTAATTCACCTAGTTTCCATTATGTACACAAATAATAATGGAAATTAAAACAAGTACACCATCCATACCATAAATATCATCATCTCTATAAATGAGAAAGTCTGTGTATCCATACATATGTACACAGATAAAAATAAATACAAATATCTCAAATCGCTCAAATACAACCTCACTATCTTTGGCACGTAGGATGGTATAAAAATCAAAATCACAAAACTATCATATACATCCTCATTATCTTTGCATGCAAGCTAGTATATATATAAAAAAATCAATACAATGATAATCTCTAGTCACTAATTGTCACCCCATTGGATACCCTCCATGCGTGTCTCACTTGTCTCCTCATCCTCCTATGCTCCCATGTAGTGTCTAGCTAACATCTCACCACCCTCCATGGCCCTCGGTCTGACCTCTGTGGGCACCTCATCTAGAGCTGGCCTCCATGAACTAGTGGCCTCGCCCTGACCCTGTCTCAGGGCTTTTAGCCCCCTGTACTCTCCACAATGTGAGTGCGAGACCTGGTCCTCTCACTCAAGGCTTGTTGTGCTCTATACTATACATAGCTATGGACATCTATCCCTGTAGCCATTAGGTGATCCTGATAGTACCTCACCTCGCCTAGGGCATCCCTAAACCTTTTCATTGGTACTGTCACGGCGGTCCCATCGGTCTCGACCCTATACTGCATACCATGGGACCCTGTCTTGCCCCTGCCTATAAAATGGGACCCTTTCCTTGAGCTTGTGTGGGTGCTTATGCGTGTACCAGGCATGAAGGGCCATAATCTGTGCACTGTGTAGTGGCAGTGGCCCTATAAACTGTAACCTATGCCTGTAGGGTGACCACCTGTACCCCATCTCCATCTCCACCTGTCAATGCGGGTGCCTGTCCTTGTGCAACCTGGGCTGAAGGGATCTTACCTATGCAGTAGAGTAGCAACCTACGCCTCTAACCCTGTCAGCTACCCCTACACTATCCCCAGCTATGTCACTAGGGTAGTCACACGCCTTGTGGAAATCTCTACGAAGCTGTGATAGTGGCTAAGTCGAGCTGCCCTGGCCTTAGTGGTACTACTCGTAGATGTGCTACCCACCATTGTATATATCTATCTGTCACTCCGACATCATCAATCTTGGTCTATTACCTGCTCCTCTTGTCCTGTTGGCACCGTAAGATGTGGTAGAGGCATAGGCCTCTCCACGTCATTCCTCCTATATTATAGGAAGGGTGGAGGCACATCCTGTGGCAACCCAAACTACCATCTGACCTATCTACAGGTATCATCTCATGCTCCTCGGCATATGTCTCTCTATCTATCAGAGCAACTATAGCTCCTGTAGCTCCGTGGCCATATGCGTATATGATGGGAAGCCCACATATGGCCTCCAAATGATGTCCACACTAGAAAACCCCTCTAGTACATGCCTATAAAATGCTACATCGTGTCCAACAAAGTAGGTACCCATCACTTGTAGCCTACTCGGATCAATCCTACCTCAAATGCATCTAGATGGGGCATACCAACTAGATGCACACACACAATGTGCTTGTATTCCTAGTAGTGTAGTAAAAATGTGCAACAGGCTGAACTGTTGTAACCTCCCATAGGCCTATAAATATCTCGTATAAGCTGCACCAAGAATGCTGGTGCCCATGAAAAATGGGTCCTATCCTCCATCATGTCGTGAAGAACCCCTATCAATGCTTATGGGAATCTATTACCCTCTACATTTAGTATTGCAAAATAACAAACTATCTATATAATCAGAACCACTAACCTCATCTCCTCAAGATGGGCCCTGTACATGTCTCCATAACTTAGGTGGCACTATGGAATTGAAACTCTGCCGGCCCCTTGCTGAAAAGCTGTCAACATCAACTCCTCGAGATGAATCTAAGGTAATGGAATACACCTACTTCCCTACTATCGGTAGTCGTAGGATTCTATAAACATCCTCTACGGTGACATCAATCTCACTGTCGAGGAAGATAAAAGGTGTTGGTCGCGAATCCCATATGTCGATGAGGGTAACCATCAAGCTTACCTCCCAAACTACATGCGGTAACATCTAACCCAAATTAGGATGACATTTGCAACATGGTGCCACTCCTCGGATGTCACACTCCCTCATACCAATACTAATAGGGGTGGTACCCTATCTCACATCCGTAACTAGTCCCTTGCCTACATCCAACAAACCATAACATGATTAAACTTTGACCATACCCACATTCACCTGGACCTCCACACCTATGCCTAAGATCCTTCCTACTCATGACCTATCTCCCTCACCCCACCCTCCAATCATCCTTATGTATACCTATTACTTAAGCTATTTTCCATTGACGATATCTTCTTATCTAAAGACTTGTCTCTGCCCACCCTCTCTCATTTGCTGGCCCATTTTTCTCTAAATGCCAACTGACATCGATTCTTATTGACCTGGCAATGGTCCCCTAAAAGCGGCATTGGTCACCTCATCCTCGACCCGTCTTGGCCAAATCCCAGTGACGTTGGCCACCCTTGGCTGAACCGACATCGGTCACTGTGTGCCACGTCAAATCCACCAAAACCCTACCCTTTTTCTCTAAACTTTCCACATTTTACCCTAACAACCTACCATTCCCTACCCAAATCTCACGTTAATCCATCCCCACCCCACTTTAACCTACATACCACTTCCTACAAGTCCTATTTCATCAATCCTCCTTCCAAATTCAAATTTGATTCCCCCAAACCCATTTTTACCCAAACCTGATCTATACAAACAAATTCATCTAACAAACATAGAATGGGACCGAATCCTACCTTGTCATGATGTCATCTCCATGGGGGCATGTTAGGCCACCTGCCTTTGGTGGTAACCCGACCCCTCTCCTACCTCTACCATCATCGAATTCCCTCCTCACCTCTAACCAACTGAATTACTCACACCAATCTCGTGGACCCACCTATCGAATGGACCGATCCTCACTCGAGGCTTGCTAACTCAACTCTTCGTCTCGCTCTATCACTTTCCACTTTTCCACCACTCCTCTGTCATTTTATACTATTGGAAAATGACAAATGATTCCACAAAAAGTGGAATTTTCCTTTTTAATCCCAATCCTCTATGACCGACGTCGGTCATATTTGTGCCCTAGTGAACTAACGTCGGTCACACTTCAAACTAGTTACCCTTACCCCGCTCCCTTTTCACCTATTGCCACTCATGCTCACCCACTTTTTATCATTCGACCACCCATTGAAACATACCTACAAGCCCAACCTACACTTACCTTTCCTTTGTTGCGTCTTACGAAATTTTATTTTAAGTATACCTTGGCATTACCCGTGCCATGACTGTTTTCCTACACTCAACCTAGTTGGTGTGACCATTGACCTTATGTACTCACTATACCTTGATGTTATGACCTATGTTGTTTTAGAATAACAACCATACCTTTCCCATTTCCATGCCGTTTATCCCAACGAAACCTTTGGTATACCAAAGCATACATAAACATTCCCGCACTTTGACCTACATTGTGTTTCTCAACCATATCCTATACCTTGGATACCTAAATCACCTCACCCTTGTTTGGATAAACCTATTGACCTTGGATGATGTAGAGTTTGCAAGCTTTTCCACTGGTACCATGTTGCAATCTATACATGTGCATGTGTTTGATTACCATTACCCATGACCCAATTTTGACCATAGCCTACTACCCATTACTTGAGTTGACCGTCACCCTTTCCCTCAATACTCAAACCTTTCCCCACATATCTTCCCTACCTACACCTTTATCAAACCACTCACCGATTTTGTCTTACACCTCATCAGTGCCCGATTTGAGGGGGATCACCTTCACCCACACATGGGGAAATCACTTCCTATTTTTTTCAACGTCACTTACCAATACAAGCTACGTAACAAAAGGGGCAAAATGTAGACACCAAAATTGGGTCACACTCCCCTTGGTCCCCTTGTGAATAGCCAACTTAAACACATTCACCTAACCATGACCCTTATACCCCACATTAATATTAATTTAATTATTTACAATTAAATTAATACTCATCCTCACTTCATTCATTATTTAATTACCTTAATTAAAACCAATTTCCACCTCACCCCACCACCTCACCATAGACCTATTCATAGCATGTTTCCATAACTAACTAAGACTTTTTATAACCCAAAAGCACATGCCTATTCTTCCTCTAACCACATTTCCGTGTGTTTAAGCGCAATGTTCCATTTAGACTTGACACAATTGAGAAAAATATAGAAAAAGATATCCAAGATCTACTATTTTAGGCAACCTAGGATATCCCACCTTAACTTGACACGGATCAACCTAAAACCGGCGCCGAGTAACCTAAACCATCATTGGTTACCATATAACCATTTTGGTAACCTTGTTTGAGAGGTTAGACACATTCTCGAGTTTTGGAGCAAAGGAGATCTACATGTAAGCAAGAACCAGAGCTCTTTCACACATCTAAACAGCCATAACCAACACAACCATTGATCAGAAGGTATTTGCATTCATAGGAGCATTCGGGAAGCACTGCCAAAACACTGATCACCATTTCACCGATCAACCATCACCACCATCCAACCATTGAACCTACATAGTAGTAAGTGTGTCTCTAACCTGCACCATTTCATTTCTATTTAGTTTATAAGAGTCCTTCACCTTTTTTTGATCAACCACCATTTATATTTTTACCCCACCACTATTGCCTTCCTGTGAACCCAAAAATTTCCATCACTTATAGCCATTTTAATCACCTCTGTCTACTCCTAAGTACATTTGAATATTCCCAACACCTCCCTAGACCTAAACCAACTCCTTACTATCCTAGATTCGGTCTCGAGACAAATCTAAAACCATGAACTATTGAGTTATTACTAGCCCATGAATCGTCGAGTTCTTACTAAACATTGATCGTCGATCATACTGGGTGACATCGGTCTCTGTATTTGGCGAGTCCTAATAATACCGGATATTAATAACCTTTTCCAAGTGACTCAAGTGACCCTGAATCTAACCTTGACTTGTTCCAACACCTTAATTATTTACCTCATTTCCAAATATGATCAAAGCCTAGTCTGTTATGTTAGATTTTCTTATTGTATTTGGATGAGATACCTAAATCATATCAACTACAGTAGGAAATTATTTATTCATGTCATTTCTTGCATTAAATTATATTAAATAGTGGGTTGACTGACACCAAGGAAGTATCACACTTCTGGATCTAGCATACGATAGGCAACCCACGACATATATTGTTTAACTCTTTCTTGTGGTCTTTTTGTATTTGGGTAGTTCCTCCTAGCCAAAAGGAAGATCTCACGGTCAAGCATTGGATCAAGAATTTAGAACACGTGCAACAACCTTCTAACCGAACATCAAAACAAGTATCCCTCCTTGGCCCACACCCTTATCTGTTTTGTCTAAAAACTTAAAGAAAATGGTGAAACACTAGGTTACTCTTTAATAAACTAAATAAATATTGATTATTTTTCTTGGCAAGCTATTTTTAGGGCTAGAAGGAATTAAATTTAAAGAGAAGGGAAATGAATTTGTTAGTCTTTATAAAAATTATTAGTTTTGTAAGGGTAAGGAGAAATGGACAAGTAACATTTGGGGAGCATACCATGGATCCATTGTATGATGCTAGAATTCATCCAGATTTGTATGAAGTAGCCAAGAAAATGGTAGAGGATTTATATTGTGAAGATATTGGACAAGATATAGATGATATGGATGAAGAAACACCATGGATGGTAGTAAAAAAGTTAAACATTTCTCCTTATACTTAAGGCCCTTGATATCGATGAATATGCTAGAAGTACGAAACAACGGATATGTAACAAAATGCAAGAAAAACTTGGTTGATACACATGTATAATTACTACATAGATTTAAGGATTTTTATCTCCATATAGAGAGCTAACCTAGGATGAATAATTTTATCTCGCTAACTAGATAAAACAAAAATACTCTAAAGAAACTACTCATAGAGTCCCAAATAATTGAGTAATTTTTATTTGAAATCAAGTTTGAAAATAATAATAATGTTGGAACTAAATCGGTGAGATGTATAACATCACAATCATTATCTATAGGGTCTTGAAAATCTAGGTCTAGTAACTTAAGAGCTATATATGCATGTAGGCTATGTATATTATAATTTTGTTAGACAATATCTAAGGGTTTGATACTTTTGAACTAAAAATTCAAATATATATGTGCTCAAGAATATTTGGTAGTGATGCATCATGCAATATGCAAAAAAATAAGGAAATTTAAAAAAGAGCTAGAAATATATTAGGAACAACTTCTTTTTGCATATAAAAATGTCAAGAAGAATGAGAGGTGACAATTCTGATTTGTAAATCATGAGGATGTGAAGCGAGAAAATATCTATGTTTATAAGAAAACCAAACAATTAGTTTTTGAGTAGGGGAAAATAGTTGTGCAAAAATGATCAATGCAATGAGTATCACATAAAGCAACAAAGATAAAGTGAAACAATACACAATGTAAAATGTCAAAGATCCTAGCCAATGAACATTTTCATTAAAATATACTA
This sequence comes from Taxus wallichiana var. yunnanensis, assembly GCA_018340775.1. Taxonomy (NCBI): domain Eukaryota; kingdom Viridiplantae; phylum Streptophyta; class Pinopsida; order Cupressales; family Taxaceae; genus Taxus; species Taxus wallichiana. The sequence goes on along the minus strand of CM031242.1, from coordinate 831,371,177 downwards.
CCCAATAATTTTAATTTTTAAATTTCCAATAAAGGTTTGTTGCACTTTAATGAGATAAAATGAAAGGAATTATATTAGTTTGCAAATGAAGAAAGTGTAAAATAGGTCTATGAAACTATTAAAGTACAAATGTAACATTCCAATGGTGTTAATATACACACATCATTAGAATATTTATTTTAGGAAAGTTGGAAATAAAAGGAGAGGATGACAAGGTTAAGAAAGACATTACAAAGACATGAAGACAATGTACAAAGTATTTGTAGCGATGAGCATGTCCAACCTATATCAAATGATTAAAGGAAAAAAGGTGTAAGATAAGGTAGAATGTGCATGATACATTTATGTAGCTTTATATTTTGGATATTTTTTCAATATATGTTCTCTGTTGTAGCTAGTAGCTTGCATTATACTTTTCATATTTTTTTCTATCGGAGTATTTGTAAGGATCACCGAGAGAAAATTAAGTACACACGTAGTTGCAAAAATGAAATAGCTAACAAAAACATGCAAGTGTAAAAAAATAACTCAATAAGTAGCAAAGCTAATATTTCTTCAAAGACATTGCTTAGAATTGCTCGTAAATGAAGATGTGCATATAGGAGTGTGAATGTGCAACTCTTCCATGATTAGTGGAAAAATATCCCAAAAAGAACCGTAACTCACATACTTGATATGGTGAAACTAAGAACAACTCCCACTTAGATAACAATGATGGCTAAGTGTAAATCCTATGAATAACTCCAAGTGTAACTTCTATGAAAAATACACCTAAAAATCTAACTTCTAAAGTGTAGGAATAATCCATGCGTAATAATAAATAAATGGAGTAAATAATATCCTATAATAACACCCCCTTAAGCGTAGCTTAGGTGGGGAAAAATAAAGTGGGTTCCGAAAAAAGGCCTAATGAGGCTCCAATGTTGATAAAACTCTCACAAATGTGATTAAAAGGAGAAAACCTAGTGGGAAAAAACTCTCCCCCAAAAGAGAGACAAAGTAGAAACGTGAGATCTAAGAAGCCTCATTAGAAGCTATAACTACATGTAGCCACCATGTATCCTATAAAGAAGCTTCCTCGAGTGACTATGGATTAGAATTAGATCCAATGAAGAGAAGATCACCATGGAAGAGTAAAGGAAACTGCCAAGTGGTTGATAGATCTCCAACCAAAGTGTGGTTCTTATTTAAGAAACTATGCTCCTCATGCAAGGTAGAAGTGTTAATCTGCTTCATGAAGGGATGATATATCCTAAATAGAAGTGAATAAGGAATGTGGAAAGGTATGGGTGAGGAGGAATACCTATGAATGAAGGTGGAAGGTAGAGTGTGCGCATTCTGATTTCTTGATCCAAGTGTTGATTGCGAGAATTTATTTTTTTCTAGGAGGAACTACCCGCGAATACAAAACAAGACACAAGAGGAATATTAAACAATATATGTCAGTGGACTACCTAGCGTATGCTAGATCGGGAAGTGTGATACTTCTTAGATGGTTGTCAATCCATTGTTTAAAAAAACTTAATGCAAGAAATAATGTAAAACAATAATGTCCTACTATAGTTGATATGATTTAGGTGTCTCATTCAAGTAAAATAAGAAAATATAATCTAACAAGCTAGGTTATGATCAGATATGGAAGTTAGATAGGTGAATAAGGTGGTTAGGACAAGTTAGGGTCAAGTTTTGAGTGGTTTGGGTTATTTGGGTGAATGTTATGAGGTTTGTTGTTATAGGAAGATTTACTAAATACAGAGACTAACGTCGGTCTGGTATGACCGATGTTGGTTGAGAGGAGACCAACGATGGTTTAGGTTAATTGGCATCGGTAGGGTTGGGCTGATAGAAACTCAATAAATTTTGGTTTTAATGATTCTTTGTGATTGCACAGAAAGAATAGACAGAGAATGGTGAGGTTGAAGTGTTGGGAATACTCAGAGATGTTTAGAGTCGGGTATGGAGGGATGGGAGGTTGTAGGTGGTTAGGTGGAGGGATTGACAGGAAGGTGAGAGGTGATGAGATGCAAAGGAGACTAGGACTCCCAAACAGAGATAAAGAAAATCTATCTAAGTATGGAAAGATACAAATCTAAATGTACTTACTTGTACTTATAGACCTGGTGGTTAGATGGAGGTGATGGTTGATCCATGGAACTGGTGGTCAGTGTTATAGCCATGCTTCCCAGAATGTTACCATGAATGCTTGCCTTTTAGATCAGTGCTTGGTGTTGGTTCAGGATGTCTGGATGTGCAAGAGTGCTTTGGTGTGTGCTTACATGTAAATATCTCTTCTCTAAAACTTGAAAATAATTCTTCCAACCTCTGGAACAAGGTTACCAAAGTGAATATATGGTAACCGATGATGGTTTAGGGTGACGTTGGTTTAGGGTTGAGGTTGACGGCAGTGTCGGTTAAGGTGGGAAATCCTAGGTTTGCTAAAATGACAGATCTTGGCAATATTTTTGGCTGCTTCCATCATCATTGTGGATCAAAATGGAATGTTGCACTTAGATAAGTGGGCATGTGGTTAGAGGAAGAATAGGCATGTGATTTTAGGGTTGAACTAAGTCTTAGTTAGTTATGGTAAGTGGAGATTGAGTCCTAGTTAAAAGGAAACATGCTAAGAATAGGTCTATGATGAGGTGTCTAGGTGATGTGGTGGGGTGAGGTGGAAATTAATTTAATTAAGGTATTTATTAATGAATATTGTGAGAATGGGCATTAATTTAATTGTAGGTAATTAAATTAATATACATGTGGGGTAAAGGGGGAGTGTGACCCAAATTTGGTGTCTACATTTTTCCCTTTTTGTCGTGTAGCTTGTATTGGTAAGTGACGATGATGAAAAAATAGGAAGTGATTGCCCCATGTGTGGGTGAAGGTGATCCCCTCAAACCAAGAATTGATGAGGTGTAATACAAAATCGGTGAGTGGTTTGATAAATGTGTAGTTGGTGGAAGTGAAGGTAGGTGGGGAAGGGTATGAGTACTATGGGAAAGGGTGATGGTCAACTCAGGTAATAGGTAATATAGGTAATAGGGTCGGGGTCAAATTGGGTAATGGGTAATGGAAATCAAACACACACACATATAGATTGCAACACGGTACCAGGTTGAAGAGCTTGCAAACTCTACATCATCCAAGGTCGATAGGTTTATCCAAACAAGGGTGAAGTGATTCAGGTATCCAAGGTATAGGATATGGTCCGGAAACACAATGTAGGTTAGGTGTAGGAACGTTTAGGTATGTTCCGTACACCAAAGGTTTGGTTGGGATAAACAACATGACAATAGGAAAGGTATGGTTGTTAGGCTAAAACAACATAGGTAATAACAACATCACAAGGTATAAAAGTACATAAGGTCAATGGTCACACCAAGTAGGTCAGGTTTAGGAAAATAGGTCATGGCATGGGTAAGGCCAAGGTATAGGTAAAATAACAAATCTCGAGACACAACTAAGGAAATGTAGGGGTAGTTTGGGCTTGTAGGTAAGGTTTAATAGGTGTTTGTAATGATAAAAGGTGTTTGAGCAATAATAATGGTTAAGGAAAAAGAAGCCTAGCATTAAAAACAACTATAAGGGTTGACCGATGCTAGTTATATGGTGACCGACATGGTTGGCTAGGGCACAAATATGACCAATGTTGGTCATGTCGAATTGGGGCTAAAAAAGGAAAATTCTACTTTTTATGGAATCATTTGTCATTTTCCAATTGTAGAAAATGACAGAGGAGAGGTGGAAAGTTGGAAAGTGACAGAATGAGATAGAGAGTTGAGTTGGCAAGCCTTGTAGTGGGTGATTGGCATTTGGTTGGTGGGTCCATGAGATTGGGTCGAGTGATTCATTGGTTTGGGGTGAGGTGTTGATTTGGGCATGGATAGAGGTGGGAGAGGGTTCGGGTGGACCACCGGTGTAGTGCTAGACATACCACCATGCCGATGACACCGAGATGAGGTAGGATTCTATCCGATCTATGCATTTGGTTTAAAATAGTTTGTTGAAATTGGTTTTGTGTAAAATTTGGGTGTAATTTTAATTTTTGAAATTTGTGGGTAAAAATGAAGGAAATGAGGGGTGGGAAGGTCCAATGTAGGTTAAATAGGATTGGGAATGAAGCTAGGATAGGTTTGGGTGGGTTAGAGTAGGTATTTAGGTAGTTGTGAATTTTTGAAAAATAGGGTAGGGGTTTGCGGATTTTGACATGACAATAGTGATGACGATGGTCAAGGGTTGGCCAACGTCAGTTGGCCTTGGCCGACATCGGTCAAGTATTAGGTGACCGATGTCAGTTATGATGGACTGATGCCGGTCAATAGTGACCAATGCCGGTTGGATTTAGGGAAAATAGGTCAATAAATGAGATAGGGTGGGAGGGAAAGATAGGCAATGAGATATAAAGGTAGGTTTATTGAGAATGGGTAGGGTAATATGTACAAATAGGTATGAGTTGAGGGATGTGAAATTGGGATGGGGGAAAAAGGGGTAGTCTTTAGGGTTGGGATGTGGTTATGGGGGTAGTAAGTAGTAAGGGTCTTGGGAATAGGTTGGTTGGTTAAGAGATATGTTGGGTATGGTCAAGGTTTAACAATGTTGTGGTTTGTTGGATGCAAGCTAGGACCACTGTGGATGGATGAGAGATACAAAGTACCACCTATTGCTAGTGGTGGTCAAGCGTGAGTGTGAGGAGTAGAGGAGTGGAGGCATGATGGATGTTGGTCTGATTGGGATCGATGCTATACAGAACATATAGTTTGAGAGTCTGAGCTTGATGGTCGCACTCATCGATAGATGGGATTCAATGACCAACACATTTCATTTACGATGGGTGAGATCACAAATCACCTTGGAGGATGTATACAAGATCTGCAAGCTACTATATAGTGGGAGAGAAGGTTTATTCAATTTCTTTAGAGGCATCAGAGGAGATGATGTTGGTGGTGTTTGGAGAGGGGATGGCAGAGATGAGGTTCCATAGCACGAGCCTGAGCTATGGAGACATGTGTACATGGCCCATCCTCAGGAGATGAGGTTGGTTGTCTTGATCATGGAGGAGGTAGTGTGTTGCTTTGCATTACAGATGTGGAGGGTGGGAGATTCCCAAGAGCTGATGGGGTTCTCCATGACATGATGGAGGATAGGACCCATTTTTCTTGGGCACCAACATTCTTGGTGTTATATAGGAGATTATGGGCCTATGGGAGGCTATGGAGGTTCAGTTTGTGTTGTACCTTTCTTCTTTCATTGTTGGGCATATAAGCACATCGTATATGTGTGCATCTAGTTGGTATGCCCTGACTTGATGCATTTGATGTGGGCTTGGTTTGAGGTTAGCTACATGTTGGGTGCCTGCTATTGGAGAGCACAGGGTTAGGGCTACACATGATGTAGCATACTACATACCATGTACTAGAGGGGTTATTAGGAGTGGACATCATTTGGAGGCCATATGTTGGCTTCCCTTCATACAAGAATGGTAGTAGAGTTAGATGAGCTACAACTACTCAGATGGATAGAGGGATGCCATGTGCCAAGAGAGCACGAGATGATACCCGTGGATAGGGTCAGATGACAATTTGGGATGCCTCAAGATGTGCCTCCACCATTCCCATAGTATAGAGAGAGATGTGGAGAGGCCTATGCCTCTACCATAGCCAATGGTGCCGAAAAGGTAGGAGGAGTAGGTGGTGGACCGGTGGATTGATGATGTTGGGGTTATGGGATAGATACAGTAGTGGTGGGTGGCGTAGCTATGGGAAACACCACCATTGAGGCCAAGAACTCCGATTTGACCTAGCCATGATTATGGTTTAGAGGGACACATTACAGGGGTAGGTGGCTACCCTTTTTGACACAAGCTGGGAGTAGTGTAGGGGCAGCTAATAGGATCTGAGGCACATGTTGCCACATTATAGGCATAGGTAGTAGCCTTCAGGCATAGGTTTTACATAGGGGCATGTACCCACATAGGGTGGGGATGGTGATGGGGGATAGGTGGCCACCTTATAGCATAGATAATAGGTTTGTAGGGTCAGTTGGCCATTACAAGGTGTAAATTGTGGCCCTACAGGCCTAGGTCATAACACAAGCACCCTCATAGGCCCAGGGATAGGGTCCCATTTTAAGAGTAGTGGGATAGGTCCCCATGGTAGGGTCCCATGGAGGGAGGAGAAGGGTCATAGGTAGTAAGGTGGGCCATGAGGCCGAGGCCAATGGGTAGAAAGACATAGAGCTCGAGGTTGCTTTGTGAGACCTATGACACCCCCACAGATAGTGTCGATGGCTAGATTTAGGGATGCCTTGAATGAGGCTAGATACTATCAAGATCATTTGACTATATAGGATAGATGTCCCTTCCTATGCAAAGTATAGGGTACAACAGGCCTCGAGTGAGAGGATGAGATCTCACATGCATAGTGTAGAGAGTATAGGGGGCGGTGAGCCTAGAGATAGGGTCAGGGTGAGGCCACTAGTTCATGGAGGCCTGACCTAGCTACAGGCTAGGAAGAGGTGAGACCTAGACCCATAGAGGGTGGAGAGATGATGGGTAGGGTGCTGGGATGGAGGAGAGGAGGAGGAGATAGATGAGATTGACCTGGACATCAGATGGGCCGATGATTGATGTCTTATACATCATCATTTTTTTATTATTTTTGATATATACCAGCCTACATGCTAATGATAGTGAGGTTGTACATGAGATTTTTTGAGATTTTGATTATTATATCGGCCTGCGTGCTAAAGATTTTGAGGTTTATATAGAAGAGAGATACTTGTATTATTTTGTATCAGTGTATATTTGATGGATACATGACTTTTATTTATAGATGGTGAGATCGATGGTTATGGATGATGTACTTGTGTTTTAAAATTTCCATTTTGTTATATATGTATATGGATGGAAACATGTAGGTGGATTTAGGCATGGTGGAGTCGGGTTATTAGGCATGGTTGAGTTAGGTGGTTTAGGCATGATGAGTTAGTCATTTAGGCATTTAGGTATGATGAAGTAGTCATTTAGGCATGATTGGAGGCATGGTTTAGGCATGGTTGAGTTATTATAGGCATGAGTGGAGTTAGGTTGGTTTAGGCATGATGGAGTCGGGTCATTTAGGCATATGGGAGTTGGTTTAGGCATGAAGTAGGTCATTTAGGTATGATGGAGTCTTGTTTTTAATTTTGATTTAATTTCCAAGTTATTGGTAACATGGGAAATAAATGATGAGGATATATATATGTATGTTATGGTGTAAATTTCTAAAATATTTGATATTATGGAAATGTGAAATGATTGATTGGATGTTTTTATGATGTGATAACATGGTAGATATGTATGTGTGGTAATTTTCCAAGTGTTATATTTAAAAATGGAAATTAATTATGGTAGAATATTAATAGAAAATATGTGGGGAAAATGGGTTAGGGTAAGAGTGGCCGAGCTAACCTCCAAGGGCCCCATGCCCTAGAGAGTTGCCTACATAGCCTCAAAGTGAAAAGGGGCCTTAGGCCGATGTAGTTCTCCCATAAGCTAGGGAAGAATATGATGAGGTAGAGGAATGGGTTGGTAGGTTTTAGGCATGATTGAGTCTAGGTCATAGGCATGGTTGAGTTAGGTCACTTAGGCATTGAGTTAGGTAGGCATTTGAGTCTTAGGTGGTGAGAAATCTTTTAAAATGTAGGTGTCGATGGTTTGGTCTATATAGGGTAATCAATAAGTAATGAAGAAGGTGAATGGTAAGAGGTGGTAAAAGAGCCACCTAATTGATAAGAACCTAATGAGTCTATCATACCAAAGATTGGCTTATGAACATGAGACCCTAAAGGCATTGCATAATGGACTATTCTAAGGGTGAAGAAAGTCACATGATCATGAAATGTCACAGATTTATGGAAAGTCCCTTGAGAAGATAGAAAATTAGGGTGAAAAGGAAATGAGGTGAAAATGGGTGGTTTTAGCATAACTTAGTGTATGACAACATGTTTACTTGGAAAGAAACCCATGATCAAAAATAGGCAAGTCCATGATGAAAAAGTTATCATTTTTTTTTTTTTTTTTTTTTTTTTTGATAGATTGATTGATGTGGGAAGTCTATATGGGATGAGTATATTATCTCCTTGAGGTCTTCGTGAAGTTGATCAATGTGGGAAGGGAAGCTTCTGAATATTTTATTATATTTTTGCAATGACTTTATATAGTTGTCCTTCGAGGGAGTAGTCTATTTTATATGGAGAGATAGAGAGAAGAGATGTCCCTTTTGAGGGAGTCATATTTTTTTTGGAAGTTTGACTCAAGGAGTTGAATCCCATTTTTTTTTGGATTTAAGTCATGGACAAGACTATAGAGGAAAATTAGGTTCTTGTTTAGAAGACAAAAACCATAGCACACAGAGGTTAACTATGAAAGAGATGGTTTCAAGTGATGAATGACCATGGGATTCCATCTTTGAAAAAGATGAAAAAGTATCCATGAGAATCATGCCATGAGTAGAGCCATGGTACTCATATTGAAGATAAGGCTGAAAGGTGATGGGTAATCACATGATTCTTGTTTAGTCATTGATCCTCAAAAATGGGTAACATGGAAGGTGAATGGTGCTCAAAGGATGACAAGTGGTCAATAGAAAAAGGTGATATAGGACTTGATTTCAACAATAAAATGGTCTAAGATGCAAGGCATTGAGGGGCTCAAGTTTGGGTTTACCTTTGAGTGAAGACAAATGATAAGCACTTGATCCATAGGTATGAGTAACGATATAGGGTCCAAGCCAATTAGGAGAAAATTTTCCCCATTTACTTTTCTCTTCTTTGGTTACATGTTGATTTTCCTTCAGGATGAGGTCACCGACCTAAAGGTTTTCATGGACATGTTTATCATAGGCATGTTTGATACATTTTTGGTAGATTTGGAGATGATCAAGAGCATTGAGATGATGTTCATCTAATAACTCAAGTTGTGCAAATGGTCCTGGTGAAAGTCATCATCATTGAGCATGTCTTGTAGTGAGATGTGAGAGATGGAATCTGGATTTGAGAGGCAAGACAACCTCGGTACCATAGACCAGAGAGAAAGGTGTGGCTGATAGTCAAAGTGTGAATACTAGTGGTAAGCCCACAAGGTGAAAGGAATGTGTGTATGCCAATCCTTCCCAATATCGTCAACTACTTTCATAAGAATTTTGTTCAAGGTTTTATTGGTTGATTCTTCTTGGCCATTTTTTGTGGGTAATAAGGTGATGAGAAACTGAGTTGAATGCCAAAAGTGTCACAAATTTTCATAGGGTTTTGTTTTTGAATTGCTTTTCCATTATCAGTGATGAGGTGGTGAGGGACACCAAAGTGACAAAAATGATGTGATGGTTGATGAATTCACAAATTTTCTTGGCTTTTGTAGAAATGAGGGGAATGGCTTCTACCCATTTAGTGTAGTATTTAGTAGTGGTTATAATCCATTGATGGCATTTGTGAAGAATGAGGATTGATCTCTCCAACAAGATCCAAACCCCATTGAGAGAAAGGCCAAAGGTCTCGTGTGACCTGTAAGGCATGACTAGGTGTGTGATGAAGATTAGCATGTTGTTGGCATTTCACACAATGTTTGACATAGTCACAACAGTCATGGTTTAGGGTTGGCCAATAATAGCCAAGGTGAAGAATGCGTTTAGTGATAGCTAAGCCACTAAAGTGACCTCCAAAAATTTTGTCATGAACTTCCTTGATGGTGTAAGGAATTTCAGAACTTGTAAGGCATCGTAAGAGAATACCATCAAAGCCACATTTATAAAGAAGACCACCCATGATGACATAGTGAGAGACACCTTTAAGAAATGTGTTGTCCATTACGAGTGAGATCGGGAGGTAATGGAAAGGGAAAGGTAGTCTATAAACTACTTATACCAAAGGTCATGTGGGTCAGGCACACAACCGTTGATGGAGTTGACATCTTGAGATAAATAAGAGGTGATTGTAACCTTTGTATTATGACAAAGATTTTGGAGTCGAGACAAGAAAAAGTGGGTATCTGAGAAGCAGGTAGGCCATGGTATCCACAAATTTATTAGTAGAACATGGGGTGGTTTGAAGTTCATAATGGTCAAAGGTAGTCAAAAGTATGTCGACATGACATTTGTACTTTTGGAGTATTTGTTATGACATTGGTATATACCATTGACTTGGTTTACAACCAGTTGGGAATCACCAAAGATATTAATTGATTTAACATCTAGGGAGATGGTGGTTTGAAGGCCTAATATGAGTGCTTCATATTCGGTGATGTTGTTAGTATAATCAAAATCTAGTTTGAAAGATAAAGGCATAGGTTCACCATCAAGAGGAATGAGGATAACACATGCACCACCTCCATGCTGACATTTGGAACCATCAAAGAATAAGGTCATCTGGTAAGTGGTATCATCCAAAGAGAGGGTAGTAATGGATTCATCTGGGAAATCAAAGTTAGAGGGTTGATCTCTAAAGAGGTGCATCTGCTAGTTGGTCAAGTGATGGCTTGGCCTTTGACATACTTTTGATGGATGAATTTGAGGTCAAGGTCTGCAAGAAGCATGAGCCAACGTGTAACACATTGATGTTGGTAGGGTTTGGCATACATGTAATGTAGGGGATTAGTGTTAGTGATGAAAAGGTTTTGTGGTTGAGTAGGTAATGATGAAGTTTAGTGGTGACAAAAACTAAGGCTAAGAAAAGTTTTTCAGCATGGGTGTACCTAGTTTTGTAGTCCAAAAGGGTATGACTTATGTAATAAACCACTTTTCTCTATGTTTCTCATCATGATGAGTGAGCATGACACCTAAGGAATGGTCAGTAGTAGAGAAATGTATAGGTAAAAGGGTTGGTCATATTTAGGGGGAATGAGCACTGGTGGTTGAAGAAGGTATTGTTTTAAGGCATCAAAGGCTTTGTGGCATTCATCATCCCATTTGAAGGAGATGTCCTTTTGAGGAGATGATGAAATGGTTGAGCATGGTTGGAAAGTTGTGAAATAAACCGATGGAATAGATTGCAACTTACCTTGCAAACTTTGAAGTTGACAGAGATTAGTAGGTGGAGGCATTTTGAGAATAGCCTTTACTTTAGCAGGATCAACTTCTATGCCACACAAAGAAATGATGAAACCAAGGAGTTTTCTGAAAGCACCGTGAAGACACACTTCTTAGGTTGAAGGTGAACACAATACTTGATGAGGTGGTCAAAGATGACCTTAAGGAATGTGTGTTGGCCTGATGTTTGGATTTGGCAAGAAGGTCATCTACGTAATCTTCCAATATGTGATGCATGATGTCATGGAAGATATAAGTCATGGCTCGCTGATATGTAGCACCAACATTTTTAAGGCCAAAAGGCATGACTCGATAGTAGAAGGTCCCCAAGGAGTGATGAAGGAAGTTTTGTGTTGATCTTCTAGAGTGAGTAATATTTGATTATAACCCGAGAAACCATCCATGAGTGATAGCATCTCATGGCTGGTGGTGAGATCAACTAGTTGGTCAATGCCTGGTAGAGGAAAGTCATCTTTGGGGAAAGCTAAGTTGAGGTCATGGAAATCCATAAAATGGAGTCCCCCTATCACTTTTGTGATAGGAACGATGTTAGAAATCCATTGGGGATAGTCAATGGGTAGGATGAAGGAAACCGAGAGAAGGCATTGAAGTTCTTCTTTGACAAGAAGAGAAATGCGAGGATGCATTTTCCGTAGCTTTTTTTTTATGGGTTTGGCATCAGGAATGGTTACGATATTATGGACCACAATGTTTGGGTCAATATCGGGCATATCAACATAGGACCAAGAAAAAGCATTGTTATGGTCCCAAAGGAAAGAAGTAAAAGCTTCCTGTTCAACAACATCTAAAGATTGGCCTATCTTTAGAATGTGTGGGTCATCCTAAGTGTTAATGTTGATTTCAATAGTTGATTCATTCAACATGGTTTTATCTCATAAGGTAATGACCGGTGAATATAAGAATCTTCGCACCAAGGTAGGTGAGTATAGACTCATCATCCTGACATTGAATGATGTTAATAGAAGGTGTATCATCATCGATCATGTCAGGATATAGGAAGGGAAAAGAAGAAGGAGCCTCGCCATCATGTTGATAAGTCAAGAGGTCCTAGGGAAATCATGTTCATCAAAAAATTTTTTTTTAGGAGGAATAGATTCGGGATCTATGGACTCGTGGGTGAAGGTGGTGATGTTGGTGAATGGGGTGGAGAAGGTTTTTCTTCCTCAATGAGGTCGATGTGGGCCTTCTTGGAAGATGGTGGAAAAGCCAATGCCACTATGATCTTTGTGTTTATGGGTGGTACATGGAATGATGGTATGATGACCTTGTTCATAAAAACTAAAGCCAAATCCTTTCCATGCAATGGTGAAGGAAAGTGTGGGTGAAGTGGTGGTTAGTGAGAGATTGGAGGTTAGATGAAAATGGTCATGTTTGGGATGGAGGTTTGGGTGAATAAGTGGTAGTATCAAGTCCCCCATATGTTAAGTTGGTGTGAAGGTGGGGAGGACCATAAGGAAAACCTCTCCTATGTGATAGTCATAACGAGGGTGTTGGCGTAGGTTTCCATACTCTTGTGGAGTGAGGAATGTGTTAATATTGTAGAGGTGGTACTCCCCAGAGTGAGGTGTTGAAAACACCTTCTAAGGGATTAGTAGTAGATATGTGGGTAGGGGATAGAATGAATCACTAGATGATTGGGCAGAGGGGTATTGGTTGGTTGGGAAGTAGATGGGTCAGCTACAGAGGCTGTGACAGTAGTAGGAATAGAAGAGTTAGGTGTGGGAGAGGTGGTGGTGCAAACATTGGTGGATGGGGTCATGGGTGAAGGAGAAGTGGGGGTAGTGGAAGATGCCTTGACTGGTACAAGGACATCATTAGGTGGTACAACATGTTACAAGTTTTGAATGGTGATGGGTCGGTCAATTGGGGATGGTATAGTTATGCCCTTCATGTTCAAATTTTACACAATGGTGTAAAGTTGAAGGGACACAACCCATGATGTGAATCCAAGGTCTATCGAGAAATAGGTTATACTAGAACTCTCCCTCTAAGACATGTAGAATAATTTTGGGATAGTGTGAGGGCCCACACAAATGTGGAGAATAATGGTGCCAAGGGTGGAGGTGATGGCATCATTGAAGGAGCACAACATAACTAGGTTATTATGCATATAATTTGGAAGGGATGCACATTTGATTGTATGTGTGGGAGGAGATGATGTTAATGCTAAGCACCACCATCATCATCATGATCATCGTATGCATATGTTATCGATATAGATGGAAATGAAAAGGGTGGGATTAGGGTCATCGACCGAGAGAGGTACAATCTCCTCATCAGAGAAACTGAGGGTGGTGACTTGATGAGTGGGCATGGGGGTAGAAGAAGGAGATGATTTGGTAAGTGAGGCCACATGTGGTGAGGGGTGATAATGGAGGCCACTAGTGTGGGGTCATTGGGTAAAACTTTGATGGATTGCAAAACCTCCATAAGGGCTTTTCTATGAGATTCAAAAGTTTGGACGAGATCATACAAAGACATCTTTAGAGGGGATTGATGTAATTTTTTTATCATTATATGATGGGTGACCCCATCAGAGATAGGGTATGTGGGTCCTCGAATGGTGATTTTGGGTGGGTGTAGATGGTATATTGGGCATGGGGTTGGTTGATGGGCTAGTTACTTTTTCTTTTCCTTTTGTCCTTTGGGTGTGGGTGGCAACTTGGACCATGTTAATCTGAGGGAGGTGGTAAATGGAGAAGGTGTGGGATGAGTAGTGTAATGACATGATGGAAAAAACCTAATGGGGGAAAAGCCTTGTGAAGTGAGTATGACACACTGGCATTTGGGTGGTGGTTTGGCCAACTCTCTGATATGGACCATGTTGATCTCAAATTTTGGAGGTGGAAAAAGGGTTGTGGGGGTGGAGATGTAGATCATTGAAGAAGTAAGGGATGATGATGTGTGGTGACAGGTGAAGGTGGAACATGGTCCTCATCAAGAAGGTCATCATCATGTCAAAATTTTTTTCAGGAGGAAAAAGTTGGAGAAGAATGGTTTTTAGAGCCTTACAATTTTCTACATCATGTCCCTGAACACATGATGATAGGCACAAATCTTGGTTTCATCAAACCCTTTTGGTTTGGGTTTGAGAGGGTCATAAGGTCAAAGTGGTGGTAATGTGATGATGGAAGTCTCTAAGAGGTTGGTTAGAATGTTGGCGTAGGACCCTGCCAATGGATCACAATGGGAAGTGAGTGTGGGTTTGGGTAAAGGTGTGGATGATCGTGAGGGAAGAGGCATTATAGGAGGAGGAATGGGTTGGACCACTAGTTTGGTAAGTGGTATTGTCTTAGGTTTTGATGGCATCTACTTGGGTAAAGGTGTGGTAGAAGAGCTAGCAATGGAAGGTTTTGTTGGTTTAACTACCTTATTGGAGGGTAGTGGGTTCTTGTCTTTGGGTTGCACCTTCTTGGGTAAAGGTGACATGGGAGTACATGATGCAAAAGGGAAAGAAGATGGTGGAAGAGGATGGGTTACCCATGGGGACAATAGAGTTGTGGTGGAAGTGGTTGGTAGAGGTTGGGTGGATGGTATGGGTTGAAGTATATAGGAAAAGTTGGAGTTATAGTAATTGGTGGAGGTATAGGTGGTAAGAAATGCATGGGTGAGGGTGAGGGTTTTTGTGTGTAGGTAAATGAGGTGTAATGAAGGATTGTGATGAAGTAGTAGGTTGCTTAGCTTTTGACTGGCCTTGGGTAGGAGACTATTTGTTTGGCCTAGGGTTGATGGGTGAGGCCCTAGGATGGATGGAAGGGGTGAAGGTGACAAAGGTGTGGTAGGTGAGACTGGTGTATGTGGCCTAGAAGGTTGGGTCTTCCTTTTAGGTGGAGGAATAATTTTGGTGTGGGTTTGGGAAGATGTGGCTAAGTCTAATTTGACAGTGGATGGGTAAGGCTTGATGTCGAGCATGACACCCAAGGTAGTGATGGGTCTAGATATAGATGAAGATATAGGTGTGGGTAGGTTCTTAGGTATTGGAATGGTTTTAGTCATGGGTAAAGGTTCGGATGTAGGTAGATGGGATGAGGAAGAATCCATTTTGATAGGCATGGTAGGGTCGATCTGGTTGCTGGAAATACCTTTGGGTAGATCATGGAAGTATCTTCAGGAAACATTTGCATTTGAGTCAAAAAGGGAGCGAAGACGTCCCCAAGAGCATGGAATTATCAACATAATCCAAGTGATTCGGCCAGCCGTGAAAATGGGACTGTTGTAGGAGAGAGATGAGTTGGTTTGGTGGAAATCCCTATAAAATATGTCTGTGAGACAGGGAATTGGCTAGCCGGACTCTATGGGTAAAAGAGCCAAGATCATGTCAATGGGGTCCTGGGATGCTGAGGGAGAATTTTCCCCAACATAGTAGTGGCATGTCTGAAGAATCTCCCATGGGTAGGAGAGATGGTAGGTGGGGTGAGGTAGACTTCTCCCTTGGTGGAGGAGAAGGTGATGATGATTCTCCTGTGGATGGGAGAGTTAATATTGTTGACTATTCGGTAGGTTGAGGTAGATGGTGGAATGGCATCATAGAAAATGTGGGTTCCTCCATGAGAGAAGGGGGAGATGAAGGGGACTCCTCTATGGGTGAAGGAGTAGAAGAGGTATGCTCCTCTATGGGTAGAGGAGCTCGTGCAGAATTTCTTCAATAGATGAAATAGGTGGAATTTGAGGAATGGCCGATATGATATCAAAAAACCATGTGGACTTCATGGACATTATTGTCATTAGATGAAGGTTCACTATTTTTATTAGATGATGGTTTATGGTTAGGGAATGACTTCTTAAAGATGTGCAAATTTTGATTTTTTCGGTGCATTTGGGTTGTCCATGATGAGGTCTCCATTATCTATCATCTCTTGGAAAATGTTCTTAAAAGTTATGCAATTACCATCACTATGGCCTTTGACACGATGATAATTATAAAGTAGTCATGTTCCTTATACCATGCAGGCATAGGATGAGTGGGATCGAAACTAGTATGAGGTTTTATGGGAGGAAGTGTAATGGCTCTAACTTTAAGAAGCTTTTCCAAGACTGAAGAATAGGGCTCTCCAATTGAAGTGTACTTCCTGCTGCTCCCACAGAACGAAAGGTCTAGACAGGGGAAAGATTGGAAGAAGGTTGGGCTTGATTAGAGGGATGAGATGGACCCACTTTGAGAACTACCACATTGGTAGATCCTTTGGCTTTTGAATAATTATTTTGGGGTTTTGAAGATGAAGAAGAATCATTTGGTTTGAACGGGCGTTCTTGTTTCGTAATTGGATTTTCTTTTCTTCAATGGCACAAATTTCAGCTTTTGTGCCATGGTGAATGCTTCATCAAAGGTTTGGAAGGTTTGTACCTATAGAGTTGGTGAGATGTGTCTAGCACAAGCTCTAGTGAACAACTCAATAAGTTCAGTTTGAGGTAACTGGAATGTTAATTGGTTGATAAGACTTCACCAACGAGCAACAAAAATATGTGATAGATTCATCATCATATTGTCATGTTGAATATAGGTCGGTCATGGTGAATTTTTTGACTACATTGATTGAGAAGTGGTCCAGAATGCTTGAGCCACTTGGTTGAAGGAGTAGATGGAATGTCTAGGTAAACTATTGTACCAATCTAAGGTGGGTCCTGTTAGGGACATGGGAAATGTTTGTAAGAGCAAAGCATCATCATGGGAAATTAGGTAGCACCCATGTTTGAATGACCACAAGTGTTGTTGTGGGTCCTCTTTATTGAAATGGTTGAACTTGGGAATTTCCCAATGCATAGGGTATGGGTGAATAGGAATGGATGGATGAATAGGCTCATTAGATTTATTTCATCATAGGTCAAGGAGTTACGAGAGCCAGAAACGATGCTTCTAATGTCTACATATTTTCCATCATCATCCTAATGAGGTCATTGGTGGGTTGTGAGGAATGGGTGCCTCCTAGTAAAGGGAGGTTGATGATGGGTGTATGATGTGGATGGCATCCTAGTACATGGGGTGCCGAATATGAAAATGTGAAGGGGAATAGATATACAAGTGGAATGTACCCCTGAATAAGTGATAGACAAGATTGGGGGTTGTTGGTGATGTGTGTAAATAGGTGGGGTGGTTGCAATGACTCTCATGGTAATGGGTGGTAGAGACTGAGGGATGGAAAGAACCAGATTTTGGAATGGGGTGGGTTTGACACTAGAGGTGGTTGTGATGCAACTGGTATATATGAGGAAAAGGGGGCAGATGGGGCTATGTTCAAGGTGGTTGGTGAAGGAATGGTTGACACCATGGGTGCAATAGACATCATGGGGTTGGGGAAGAAATTATGGCAGAGGTGGAACCTAACTGAGAGACCACAGGGGGTAATGTGGATGAGGGAAGCACCGAGCTAGTGGTAGCTGACATGGAAGTGGGTGTGAGGGTAGGAGGGATAGATACAGCATGCATGTCATATACTAACTTTTCCTAAGGAGTCTCGGGTAGATGAGTGGGAAAGATAGTATTGTAGGCCACATGGGATTCGATCAAGGAGTCTTGTGAACTCCTCATCTCAGTAGAAATGGTGATAAGTTGAGTTGGATCCATAGGTGATAGGATGGATGGATGATCGATGGACTAGGTGGGAGTGGTTGATGGATGGCATGAAATACAAGGGTGTTAGTTTGGTTGTGAGTCAACACCATGTGAATTAGTGTTGACCTAGTAAAATTGTATATTTTGTAAATGACACAAAAAACAACAAAAGTAGAGAAGGATGAAGTCCAGGGGTAAATCTGGTCAATGTTTTGATTAAAAATCAAACACAAAAAACCAACGATGGTCAAGTATGACCGATGATGGTTAAAGGGAACCGATGATGGTTATGATAACCGATACTACGGTCACTATGGGAAATACTAGTTTCAAGCAAATGAAACAGAATTGATGAATGTGAAATGGGGAAACTATATCTGATAGAGATATCAAAATGTTGGGGATATGATGGTGTCCTGAGGACCAAAAATAGAAAAGAATAGGTGATGAAGGTTGTTTTAGGTAAAATAACCAAAAGAGCCAAAAGCCAACACCGGTTAGGTAAACCGATGATGGTGTCGATGTAAACCAATGATGGTCACTGGACCGACACGATTATTATGAAATTAGAAGAAATGAAGAAAAAATGGATTTTTGGTGAATTAAACTAGATGAAGGATCAACCTAGAAATATGAGAATGATAAGATGAGGTCTGACACACTTAGAAATAGTAGAATACTCCAACTATGATGGGGAGTGTGAAAGGAAGAAGAAAATGAAGAATCGTAACCTCACAACTCAAAAATGCAAGTCAAGAACAAAGCTAAGAAAAACACGCAATCCTAAAAGTGAATTTATGTTTGTTTTAGCTTATGCTATTTAAGACTGACTTGTGAATTTAGAACAGGTTTTTTTTGGTTGGGAAGGCATCCTATGAAGAAGGAAATCTAAAGGTGAGGTTTTAGGTTATGTTATGGTGGGGGTGGTCCTTTCTCTGAGGTGATGACTGGACAGAGAGATAACCAGTTGGGTGCCCACTATCAATCCTCTGATCATGTGATTGACAACTTCTTCTTTAGGTGGGATGTTGTTTAAGAAGATGTGTAAATTCAAATTTTTTGTAGTTTGGAAAAGAAAAGAGAGAGAGAGAAGAAATGTGCTTTCTATGGTTCAATTGTGTCAACCATCAGCTGGGCATGACTTCCAACATATAGGTTGCCCTCATTTTTAAATGTGAGCTAATAATGCAACATACAAGGATGAAATGCAAAAAATTTTATAACCCAAATCAACAATTATATTTGATGAAGCAAATGATGAATAGGTCAAGAATGTGCTCTTTCACTACTATGCAAATGCAAGAAGAAAGAATTGGTTGTTTTAAGCACCAAATGACAAATGTCATTTAGACAATTAGAAGAAAAGAATATTACCAAGGAGAAGATTAAATGTGTATTTTTCAAAAGGAAAGAAACACACAAAAAGTTTCCCTATATGAAGAAAATGCAATGAACCCAAGAGAGGGTCCCACCGGGCATGCCAAAATGTTTCACCGAATAAGTTGCGTACGTAAGAGAAAAAAGATAAGGTAAGGGTGAGGAGGAATACTATGTGAATGAAGGTGGAAGGTAGAGTGTGTGTGTTTTGATTTCCCGATCCAATGTTGATTGTGAGAACTTCCTTTTTTGCTAGGAGGAACTACCTATGAATACAAAACAAGACCACAAGAGGAATATTAAACAATATATGTTAGTGGACTACCTAGTGTATGCTAGATCCGAGAAGTGTGATACTTCCTAGATGGTTGTCAATCCACTATTTAAAACAACTTAATGCAAGAAATAATGTAAACCAATAATATCCTACTGTAGTTGATATGATTTAGGTGTCTCATTCAAGTACAATAAGAAAATCTAATCTAACAAGCTAGGTTATGATCAGATTTGGAAGTTAGACAAGTAAATAAGGTGGTTGGGATAGGTCAAGGTCAAGTTTTGAGTGGTTTGGGTTATTTGGGTGAATGTTATGAGGTTTGTTGTTATAGGAAGATTTACCAGATACAGAGACCAATGTTGGTCTGGTATGACCGATGTTGGTTGAGAGGAGACCGATGATGGTTTAGGTTAACCGGTGACGTCGGTAGGGTCGGGATGATAGAAACTCAATAAAGTTTGGTTTTGATGATTCTTTGTGATTACACAGAGAATGGACAGAGAATGGTGAGGTTGATGAAATGATAGTGTTGGGAATACTCAGAGATGTCTGGAGTCGGGTATGGAGGATAGGAGGTTGTAGGTGGTTAGGTGGAGGGATTGATAGGAAGGTGAGAGGTGATGAGATGCAAAGGAGACTAGGACTCCCAAACAGAGATAAAGAAACTGATCTAACTAAGTATGGAAAGATATAGATCTAAATGTACTTACTTGTACTTGTAGACCTGGTGGTTGGATGGAGGTGATGGTTGATCCATGGAACTGATGGTTAGTGTCATGGCCATGCTTCCGGAATGTTACCATGTGAATGCTTTCCTTTAGATTAGTGCTTGGTGTTGGTTTAGGATGTCTGGATGTGCAAGAGTGCTCTGGTGCAGTGCTTGCATGCAGATCTCTCTTCTCCAAAACTTGAATAATTCTTCCAACCTCTGGAACAAGGTTACCAAAGTGAATATATGGTAACCGATGATGGTTTAGGGTGACCAACATTGGTTTTGGGTTGACTGACGTCGGTTAAGGTGGGAAATCCTAGGTTTGCTAAAATGATAGATCTTGGCAATCTTTTTTGGCCAGTTTTGTCCATTATTGCGGATCAAAATGGAATGTTGTGCTTAAGATAAGAGGGCATGCAGTTAGAGGAAGAATAGGCATGTGATTTTAGGTTGAACTAAGTCTTAGTTAATTAAGGTAGGTAGACTAAGTCTTAGTTAGTTATGTAAATAGAGATTGAGTCCTAGTTAAAAGGAAACATGTTAAGAATAGGTCTATGATGAGGTGTCTAGGTGATGTGGTGGGGTGAGGTGAGGGAAATTAATTTAATTAAGGTATTTATTAATGAATATTATCTGTTATTTGCACAATTGCAGAGGTTTGAATCCTAATCCTACTCTAAATTCCAAGGAGATAGAGATAGAAAGTGTAAAAATTGAAACTAAACTAATAGGTGATACACCAAAGGAGTGGTGAACACTTCTTGTTCATGAAAATTGACACAATTTCATGAAATGCAACATGAAACATCATACACACTGATAAGATGCAATTAGAGGTCTGAAATGAAACAAGACAATACAAACAAAGGACTCGAAAATTGATCACGTAGTCTCGCACTGTCATTTTCACTGTCAAAATCCTTGCATTTGCAACATCAAAGAGGTAGAAACCTGTTACAATCATGAAGAAGGTCTGATACTTGCAAAAATCACTTGTTGAAGGTGAAAGAAGAAGCTTGTTGTCCCAAAAAAATGTTCAACCCAAAAAAATGAGCCAAATCTGGCTTTTACAACGCATGGGTCGAGCCCAGGAGAGAGAAAACATGTAAAAAATGTGGGAGCCATTCCCCATTGAATGAAGATGCATTAAAATAGCATGGGCATCCTTATAGACCCATGCCCTGACATTTTTGGCCATGCTGAAGAAGAATGCGACCCATTTTGCATTAAAACTGGTTGTTGAAACGTCATTTCTGGCCATTACCACGTGCCAGAGATGTTTCTTGATTTTCTCTCTCCAAACTGAACCAAAATGAAAAATTGACCCTAGAATCATGTAGATAATTTCACCATCTTTCCATTGATATAAAGAACGTGAAAATCCAAGCTCTGGATCGAAAGATATGGCGATTTGAAAATTTAGGGCAAAAACAGGCCAAAATCGGATCGGTGGGCAAAAAGTTTGAATTTTTACCCGTTTGGTCTTTGGAAAAAATTTCAAATTTTCCCCATGCTCCGCCACTCCAGGTGCCACATGGCATGTTCTGATTGGTTGTGGGCCCTCTAAGGGAAAATTTCCCACAAAAACTCCGCCGAGCCATAACTTGAAAAATATGAGGAGTTAGGAGGAAAACTTTACCTTTCTGGAAAGCTGAGAGAGAGCTCTATCCAATGGTGCCATTTCCAGAAGGTTTTGAGTGCCTAGAAAACAAAATATTCTGACTGAGGCACAAGAGAAGGAAAGATGTAAAGGAGTTAGCCACAAAATGAGCAGGGGGCACATTTGGGATAACAATTTTGGCGACTCAGAGGGGTCATCTGCTTGCTGGATGAAGTTACCAGTTGCCTGAAGCAATCCATTGGGCATGGAGTCACTTGATTCTCTGTTTAATACCCCAACTGACTAGAATTGCAAAGAGGAACATGGAAAATCACCTGATGGAGCAAGGCCTGCAAACACATTCCCAGGAATAGCAAGCTGTGCCAAAGCACTTAGGGAAAGCAAAACAACCTACAACAAAACAATGTGCACAAGCACTTGGAGGAATGAAAACCTAAGCTAATATTTACAAGGTGGAGAATTTCCCTCTAGTAGCAATGCTTTAGATAGATTCCATTGACTGGAATCTATAGTTCTTCACCATCCAATGAAGACAATTGGAAGGCATTGTTGTCCTTACACTTTGTGACCATGTATGGGCCACTCCAAATGGCATCAAATTTTGAATGCCTTCCCGGTTTTTTGCTCTATCTGCATCCCATTTTAACACTAGATCTCCAACTTGGAAAGATCTACTCTTGGCCTTCCTATCAAAGGTCTTTCGATCAAAGCTTGATCCTTCTCCATTGCTTGGGATGCCCGATCTCGATCTCTCGAGCTCCATCAACTCGCATATCTCACCTCCATGGGCCCAAACTCTAAAGCAACTCTAATCGCTTCATGAGTTCCAATGTTGGCAACTCAAGTGACATGGGCAAGATTGCCTCTCTTCCATAAACAAGCCTCGAATGGAGAGTTACCCGTGGATCTCTTGGGAGTTATCCTATCAGCCCATAAGGCTGATTTCAGTTTGGTATGCCAAGACCTCTGATTCTCATCAAGAGTCCTCCTAATGATCCTCAACAAGTTCTTGTTTGTAGATTCAGCCTGGCCATTACCCTGAGGGTAGTAGTTTGATGAAGTACTTAGGTAGATCCCGCATTCTTGACACCCACTCACTACCTTGGATCCAATGAATGCTAATGCATTATCTGAGATTATTGTAGCAGGTATGCCAAATCTGGTTACTATCCCCTCATAGAAGTCTAAGATGCTAGACTCATTTGCTTCCTTGAGTGCTACTGCTTCAGTCCACTTGGTGAAGTAGTCTATGGCTGTCAAAATCCACTTATGCCCTTGGCTTGAATTGGGATTAATGACTCCAATGAAGTCCAAACCCCATTGCATGAATGGCTGGTCAACTGAAATTGGATGCAATGGAAGGGCAGCAAGCCTCTCTTTACCTGTGAAGAATGCACAATTCTTGCACCTTTTGATCCACGCAAAGCAATCACTGAAAATCTTGGGCCAATAATAACCAGCCTTCATGATTTTTAGAGCTGTCACTCTTGGTGCAAAATGACCACCAGCTGGTCCACCATGGAACTCTTCCAACACCCTATGAATCTGATTTGTGCTAATGCATCTCAGCAGCACTCCATTCACATCTTTCTTGAACAAAACACCGTCTACTATGGCATATGGGACAGCCTGCAATCTGAAGTGTCTTCTTTGGGTTTTGTTCATCTCTGGAGGGCATAGGCCTGTGCTTAGGAAATGCATTATACCTTGGGTCCAGCAAGGAGTGGGGACAACATTATCCTCTTCTTGAGTGCTACCTTGCACATGGCTGTCTTGAACTGTCAAAACAGCCTCTTCTTTATTGCATACTCCTTTTTGCTTGCCCAGAATCAGCTGCTCACACAATCCTTTTCCTCTTACCAGCTTGGTGACCTTGATCTCAATGTCATACTCCATGACATGAGTGATCCAACCTGCCCTTTTCTCATTCAAATCCTTGTTGAGGAGGAAGTCCTTTACTCCCGCATGAGAGACCAACAACTGAACCTTGTTGTTTGAGACTAGATGCTTGAATTTCTTCAAGCTTCTGATTACTGCAAGTACATGCTTCTCAATAAAAGAATATCTCACCTCATAGTCATCTAGGCTTTGGCTGAAGAAAGCAATTGGCTGCTCATCATTGTCCTTGTTCTGCTGTACCAAAATGGTAGAAATAGTATCATTACCTCCAAATGCATAGAGGATGAAATCCTTGGAGAAATCCGGGTTGATGAGAGTTGGTGCTTGGGAGATGGCTTCTTTGATTGCTTCAAAACTCTCCTTGCCTTCTGTTGTCCACTTGAAAGCCATGCTTTTCTTTAACATTTTGGTGATAGGTTTGACAAGGGCTGCAAAATCTGGGACAAACCTCCGAACAAAGTTTATTCTCCCCAAGAAACTCTGAAGGGCCTTCTTGTGGCTTGGCAATGGTAGTGCTCTTATGGCTTCAACCCTCTCTGGATCAATTGCTAATCCTTCTTTGGAGACAATATGGCCAAGGAGCTTTCCTTCATGTGCTAGGAAGATACACTTCTTAGGATTCAAAGACACTCCAAATCTCCTGCACCTTTGGAAGACTTGTCTCAAATGAGAGAGGTGGTCTGCTGCATTCTTTGAAAAAATAGTGATATCATCAAGGTATATCAGCACCACGTTGTTAATCAAACCTTTGAACGCCATGTCCATTGCTCTTTGGAAGGTAGCTCCAAAGATTGGACAGCCCAAATGGCATTTTCCTGTATGCATAAGTTCCCATTTGGTTGTGAAGGTTGTCTTGAACTCGATCTTCTTCCTTCACCATAATCCGATCAGAGCCCCCGAGTAGCCATCAAGTAGTGAAAACCTCTCGGAGCCAGCCACAACTTGCAAAATTTTCTCCATAGAAGGGAGTGGGTAATGGTCCTTGAGAGATGCTCTATTCAAGTCTCTGAAGTCAACACACAATCTGATCTCTCCACTCTTCTTTCTGACTGGAACTAAGTTGGCAACCCAACTAGAATGCTTGATTGGGAATATGATTCTTGACTCAATCAACTTGTTCAATTCCTTCCTCATGAGAGGTTCCATGTGTGGATTGACTGGCCTTTGTTTCTGCCTGATGGGCTTAGTATTTGGGTCCAACTCAATGGTGTGCTGAGCTAACTTGGGATTGAAACCTTTCAAATCTTCGTAGCTCCAAGAAAACACATCAGGGAACTCTTGACACAACTGTATGAACTCATACCTTTCTTGTTCAGTTGTCATCTTTCCAATTTGCAATGGTTTGTTCTCTTCCACCAAGATGGATACTGAATCTTCTCTCTTGACCTGAATGTTTGCTTTCTCTTTCCTAAACTGATCATTGGGATTGAAAATGGACTCCAAAGTGATAAGTCCCTTGGGCAGCTTGTTAGTTCTCAGCTGTACCACTTGGTCACCATACTGCTGTTCCAATTTTTCCTGATTTTTAGCTGAGAACTCAGCTTCTTCTTGTAAGAAATGGATGATTTGCTGGTCATTCTCAAACACTTGCCAACTTACATTGTTATCCGGCACTGAAGGCCTCACAATCACATGGATGTTTGGTTGTACCTTATCTTTTTGAATGCTCTCCACAATGTCAAAGGCTGCCCCAACTGCTGCAAGCCTGTCAGCAGCTTGGTTCTCTTTCCTAGGAATTGATTTGATGCCAAAACCCTCAAAATATTCAATGAGGTCCCACACCCTGTTCTTGTAGCACTTGAGTAGATCATTCTTGACAAAGATGCTGCCCTTGACTGGTTGACAATCAACTCACTGTCACCGAAGACTTGCAAGTTCTTTATTCCTCTCTTTATTGCCCAATGCATCCCTTGCACCAAGGCTTCATATTCAGCAGTGTTATTGGAGCATGCAAACTGAAATCTAAAAGCTGAATAGTACTTTACTCCTTGAGGTGAAATAAGCATAGCTCCACCTCCCGCACCTTGTCTACTCCTTGATCCATCAAAAAACAGCTGCCATACCTCATTGTCATCCTTGTGGTTTGGCTTGGTGATGCTAGGAATGGGCTGATCTTCTTGATGTATGCAATAGACCCCTAGCTCAGATTCTTCTACTTCTTGATAAGGATCAAAAGCATGCACCTTGTTTTCCCATTCATCAAGAGTTAGATCCGGGATGCTTCCAACCTTGGTGTCAGCTTCATCAGTGCTTGGGTGATCTTCTTGATCAAATGCCAAACAGTTGGCATTGATCTGACTTGGAGTGTAGGGCTCAATGTGGAAGTTTGCAATAGGTTCAGACCTGATTGTAGCTTTGGTTCCATACCTCATTCTAAACAACATGTGTGACCAATCAGCAGACAAATATCCTCCAATCTTGGCTGTGAAATCTCTTGACAAACATAGGGCAAAGAGTGGTGGAAGGTCTATAACTGATACATCTTGTAAAACAACAACATTTGGACATGCATGCAAGGTAAGACTCAAGTTTCTAATCACCCCAACTATTGTTACTACTGTCCCATCCAACTGCACTACTCCTTTGGATATGGTTTCATATTGAAGTCCTAGCTGATCAGCTATTTGCTTGGGCATCACTGAGCTACTTGCCCCGGAATCAATCATGCAATTGTGCACCAATTGGTTTCCAATGATTAATGAGACATAAAAAGGAGGGGGCTTCAACATTTTACCTTGTTGTCCTCCATGATTCCCTTCAGGCTGGGCAGCATTTGTGAGCACTTTCTCTTGCATTTGGACTTGCTGATTCGAAGTTGGCCAGTCCTTCATGGCAGCTTGTAGCAAATCTCTCTGGCCTGGGATAGATAGGGATTCCCACATTGATATATTTACATTTGTCTTCTTCATCTGATCAATGATACTAAATGGTGATGAAGGATCTCTTTTTTGTCCCTTGGTTTGCATATTCATCCCTTGCATGTGGGCAGCAACAACTGGTATTTGAGTTGGTCTAGGAGCTGTTCTTGGCTGCCCTTGTGCATTTACAACTGGATTTTGTTTGCCAACCATTTGTGGAGCCATAAAAGGTTGTGGATTGGTTGGAGCTAATGGTTGTTCTTCACCCAAATTCCTTCTTTTTGACCTTGTGTTGGCTGCAACACCTTGAGAGACTATTTGATTTATGCCACAAAATCCTCTCCGCCCGCCAGTTCACAAGTGTGGTGTCATTTGGAGCTGATTGCTGCTGGAATGTTTTGTTGTTGGTTGTTTCTCGACTCGCCCTCACCCTCCACACCAGTAGTTGTCACCATTAATGCTTGATTCAAGGCACCGTTGAAACACATAGATTGGTTGTGAGGTTCATTGCATGGAAAACACCAATCATACTCCTGAGCAACGTTGTTTTGTGTTGGCACCAATGCCTTAGAGGTAGATATAACATTTGGATTATAGGGCTGAAATGGTCTGTTGGCAGGAGGCCTTGCTTGATTTAGATTTGCAGCTGGATTGGGTGGTCTATGAGGTTGATATGGCTGCCTGTTAGGCTGAGCTTGAGGCTGGAAGGAAGGTCTAAAACTTTGGGCTTGTTGCCTCTTGAGAGTAACCAGCTCATTACCTAAATTTTGCAATTGCTTCATGACTTCTTGAAGTTCATTTGAGGCACTAGAAGATGAAGTGGAAGCTTCACTTGAATTCTGATTTCTAGGAGTGGGAGAAGGAGCCAAATTAGGTGCTTGATTAGTGTTTGGGCTCTCTAAACTTGGAAACAATGGCATGGGAGGTCTAGGGGCTAGTTTGCCAGCTTGGATCAAACAATTTTCAGCTCTAATGGCAATGCTATAAGCAATGGGGATAGTTGTGCCTCCCATGGACTGAATTAACATAGAAATATCAGAATTTAGAGCTTTGAGATAGTAAAGAAAAGCACCTTCTACTGTTGGCCTGACTGCCACTGGAATTCTCTCCCAAGTCCTTTGAAATCTGAAGTTGAAATCAGTCAGCTGCTCATTGGGAGCTCTCTTGATGGTTGTCAGCTGCTCCAAAAGAGACAAGTTGTCTCCCTTCTCTCCAAATTGCTCATGAAGTGCTACACATAGCTGGTTCCAATTTTGAATAGAACCTGAGGCAAGGCTTCTAAACCATTGCAAAGCCTTCCCTGAATGAAGATGCCAAGAATTTGACAAAGAACTTGCATCTCATTGATTTCATGAATCGCACAAAGGTTGGCAATGTCTTTAACATGATCACCGTGAGTAGTCCGATTTCTCTCCAAAGTGAAGTATGGAATGTTCTTCAAGGCTGCAATTGGAATTGGATTTTGTGCATTGAGAGCAAGTGGGCTGCTGCCAGTGAAATTGACATAGGGGTTGTTTTGTGCCATTCTAATTGGCCTTAGAACCCTTGTTGATTGAATGAAAGGCCTACTAGGTGGAGGAGTTGAGAGAGTTCTATTTGGTGGAGATGGAGACCTTTGGATTCTCCTCCCACTTTGCCTTATTCTTGGAGATAACTGCAGATATTCAAACAACGCCTCTTCTTCTCCAGCTCTTGACCTTGTAGTGATTCTTCTCATGAGTTTTCAGGTCTGCACTGCTAAAACCAGCTGATTCTTCTTCCTTGGAGTCGCCAGATGTGTAATTTATAGCTCTTTTAAGCAAGAAAATTACAGCAGATGCACATCAACTTTGCTGCAATGAAAATGAGACCTCTAAGGTCCCACCGGCATGCCAAAACTGTTGTTGCAAATCAGCAAAGCACCTCGGATGCAAATCAGGTTTCTAAGTTGATGTTTGCATCATCCAGTGTGATTGCACAACATTGAAACCTCTCTCCAAGTGTGGGACTTGTAAAATGAGAGAGGAATCTCCAGATTAGAGGTTGGTTCCTCAAACTCCTCTGATCAGATCTGTTATTTGCACAATTGCAGAGGTTTGAATCCTAATCCTACTCTAAATTCCAAGGAGACAGAGATAGAAAGTGCAAAAATTGAAACTAAACTAATAGGTGATACACCAAAGGAGTGGTGAACACTTCTTGTTCATGAAAATTGACACAATTTCATGAAATGCAACATGAAACATCATACACAGGCTGATAAGATGTAATTAGAGGTCTGAAATGAAACAAGACAATACAAACAAAGGACTGAAAATTGATCACAGAGTCTGCACTGTCATTTTCACTGTCAAAATCCTTGCATTTGCAACATCAAAGAGGTAGAAACCTGTTACAATCATGAAGAAGGTCTGATACTTGCAAAAATCACTTGTTGAAGGTGAAAGAAGAAGCTTGTTGTCCAAAAAATGTTCAACCTCAAAAATGAGCCAAATCTGGCTTTTACAATGCATGGGTCGAGCCCAGGAGAGAGAAAACATGTAAAAACATGGGAGCCATTCCCATTGAATGAAGATGCATTAAAATAGCATGGGCATCCTTACAGACCCATGCCCTGACATTTTTGGCCATGCTGAAGAAGAATGCGACCCATTTTGCATTAAAACTGGTTGTTGAAACGTCATTTCTGGCCATTACCACGTGCCAGAGATGTTTCTTGATTTTCTCTCTCCAAACTGAACCAAAATGAAAAATTGACCTTGGAATCATGTAGATAATTTCACCAGCTTTCCATTGATATAAAGAACATGAAAATCCGAGCTCTGGATCGAAAGATATGGCGATTTGAAAATTTAGGGCAAAAACAAGCCAAAATCGGATCGGCGGGCAAAAAGTTTGAATTTTTACCCATTTGGTCTTTGGAATTTTTTTCAAATTTTCCCATGCTCCACCACTCCAGGTGCCACGTGGCACGTTCTGATTGGCTGCGGGCCCTCTAAGGGAAAATTTCCCACAAAAACTCCGCCGAGCCATAACTTGAAAAATATGAGGAGTTAGGAGGAAAACTTTACCTTTCTGGAAAGCTGAGAGAGAGCTCTATCCAATGGTGCCATTTCTAACGAGGCACAAGAGAAGGAAAGATGTAAAGGTTTTTGAGTGCCATTTGGGAAAACAAAGAAGGGAAAAATAGTTTCTAGAGAAAAAAACCAAATAGTCGAGGCACAAGAGAAGGAAAGAATGTAAAGGAGTTCATCTTGTTTCCCAAAGAGATTTAATACATTTTGACCCACCCAAATTTTGGCACTTATAATTGAGTGCATTTTACAAAATAAATTGTTCGTAAGGAATAAACATGAAAAAAGGCACTTAAAAAATGGCATTTGAACCCAAGTTCCTTATCAAAAGTTATAAGTCTTTCTTTTTTCTAATTTTTTTAATTTTCACTAAAAATATAAATGCCCGTGAAAAAAAAACCTTTGAGGAAGCCAAAAAAATATTTTAGGCCAAAATCAAAGAGGGGCTGAATTTAAGCATCCACTAGTAATAATCCACATACTTTATCCCTCATGTGATTGTACCATATGACCAACCATTAGAGCATGTGATGTCACTTTATATAACATGAACAGATATGCAAACAACCACTACAAAAAGTCCCACACAACTCATATATGGAATAAATATATGGCCTTGTCACGAGATGCATATGAAAAATAAAGCCACAAGCGTGCTCATATAAATATCTTCCACACTGAGATATGGGAAACCTTGCAAAAAAATAGATCACTTTCTAGAAATTTTGAAAGAAAACCCAAAAAAATACAACGCTGAAAACAACTAATGAAGAAGTCAAGGAACACAAAAAAACCTTGTAATAAATTTTAAAAACCTTCAAAATAGACTATCTCAAAATACCAATGATTTTACAATTAATTCTAGAGTTTTTCCATCTTCCATATCCAATAACACAACCCGATTTGCATGAAAATGGCCTCAAGTTAAAATTCTTACAAACATCTTTGATAGTTATGTAGATGAAGAATTCAAATCTTAAACTTTTCTAAAAATGGGCACACATTTTCTTCAACCAACTTTGATCATGTATCGAGTACTCGTAAGGATCCTTGATAGAAAAATAAATGCATTGTTGTTGTAGAAAACAAAATAAATAACAAAATCATTTAAGTGTAAAAAACTAACTCAATAAGCAACAAAGCCAAGATTTCTCCAAATACACCACTTAAAATTGCTAACAAATTAAGATGTAGATATAGGAGAGTGAATGCGTAAATCCTCCATGCTTAGTGGGCAAAGATATAAAAATAGAACTATAACTCACACACTTGACATAGTCAAACTAAGAGTAACTCCCACTTAGCTAATAATGATGGCTAAGTGTAACTCTTATGACTAATACACCTAAGAAATATAACTCCAAAAGTGTAGGAATAATCCATGTGTAGGAATAATCCACATAAATAAATAAATGGAAAAAATAATATCCTACACCAAAATTGTGTTGCTATTTGCTTCAAGATTCATTTTCCGAGGATGAAACACATTTAAGCGAGTTATATTGAGTTTTATTTAGATAAAAAAGGATTATAAGTTTCATATTTGATAAGTTCCATGGTAAAGATACCTAGAGTTATTATGCTCAATTGTTCACTAAGTGGAAGGTGTTTATGCTTTTGTGGATTTGTTTTGAAAGGTTGATTATATTTTTCAATGTTTTCTAGGTTTTAAGGAACTCATATTCATAAACCTTTAAAATTTGACTCATTGGAAATTATGGTGGAGTTAAAGCCGGGGTTCATTTTAAGAGACCTCTTGGAAATCAGAGGTGGATAATACTTGGCGAATATCCCCAGAACAAGTTTCATAGGAAAGTTGATTTTTTGGGGATTTTATGCAAAATTTTCTCTTGATTTTCAAGTGGTGTGACAAAAGGCTGTAGACGCACGATAGGATATTTGTTGTCATGTGTCAACAACCTTGTTGATGCATGACAGGAGGTTTGTTATCACATGACAACAACCTTGTTGATACACGATAGCAAATCTGCTATCGCATGTCCGTAGCCTTTACCCTCTAGTCATGTGACAAAAAAATCTCCATATCTCATGTCAAAAATCTCTCTCTGTCGTGCATCTTATTCTTCCGCACTCTTGTCGCGCGTCAACAAACTCTCCCTATCACGCATCAATAAACTCTCTGTCATGCATCTGTAGCCTCCACCCTCCTATCACATGTTTACTGTACTTGATAATACATATGCCCCTAGGTGGTATGAGTGAGCTAGTAGTGTTCTACCTAGTGAATAATCTAGGATTATATAGGGGATAGTTTTAAGGGTAGGCGAAGCCGACCCCTAAAAAAAATTAAACTGTAATTTTTAGGTGAATAAGTCATTGACCCGCGCTAGAAAATTCACTTTTCAAAATTTTCAAAAATGGAATATTCTCCATATTACGAATAGTCACCACTAAAATTATCACTGGTTAAAGCCTTTGAAAAATCTCAAAAACATTCATGGTATAGATATTTGGTATTTATCCTAAATATTGTAGTAGTATTGTGATCATTTGACCTAGTATAAGAAAGGATAAGTCAAGCCTATGAAATTGATATATTAGGTGCTACTACTAAACCTCTTGAGAGTCTAAAAGGATTTATGGATGAGAATCTGTAGAGTGCATTTATAGTACAAGAACTATACATCCTTTGGATAGCTGAGCATCCACCAAGACCGGAGAATAATAGGGCTTATTTTCCTAAGTTTTAGCATTAGAAGTCACGTGAAAATGCATAATATTGACACCAAAAAATTGAGATGTATGGAAGTCATCATCCCCATAGAGAGGTAGATTTAGGTCCAAAAACTATAGATCTATATATATTGAATTTTAAAGAAACCAAAATGATCAATGTAATGAGAAAGTAAATACTTTTATTTCTCAATAGATTCATCCTCAATACATATTCAAAAAAATTCTTTGAATAATAAAATATCAACATGGATATGCCCTAAATCACAATATCCAAAACTCATAAGCATTAAGATAAGAAAAATAAAAAATAATAGAGTGAAAAACACATAAAAATGGGCTCTTATAAGAACAAGCATGCGGTGAACTGCATCTTAAAATCTTCACCACTTTCACTTGTGTTGGACATTTGAAATGTGCATTTGTGATAAGATCTACCAATTTGAATAACTTGGCTATCTCAACATCGACAACGAGAATTCCTCCAAAGTGTGGGAAACTTTGCTCCTTGAGGTAAACCTCTAAAGGAGGATGAATTCCTATCCTAACTACCCTAATTATAATCATAATAAGGCTCATATATCTGATCTACCAGTTTCAAGAGAAAAGGAATAAGAAAAACATGTAAAATAAACATAATGATGCATCAAAAGAAAGGGGATCAAAATCCCTATATGATTTAAGAAGTAAAAAGAAAAAACATAGATCCAAAGGGAAAATATGATCTAGAACTAGACCATTCATTTAAATAAACTCTCTCTCTCTCTAAACCTTTAAGACACAATAAAACAAAGTCTTACAAATCCCACATAAAATAAACCATGAAGATAATCAATATGTAAGGGATAATTAACACAAACAAATTGTAGATATAAACCAAAACTATACATGCATGAAATACTAAAATTATACACGATCTGATATAAACATAATCTTAGGTGTTCATTTATCTATAAATCTCAAGCCACATGTCATAAAAACTTAGAAATATCAACACTAAAAGAGTATGGTAACCTTTATTTCAAGGAAGAGGAACCATTTTACAATAGTGACCGATTGCACATATATAGAAAAAGGAAGATAAAAGAGAGAAAAGGATCAAAAATATGTTGAACAATATCTCCCTTTTCATCCTTATCCCTTTACACAACTCGGAAGGTATGAATCGATGCCCAAAACCACTTGGAGAATATTTCATAGATCTATGCAGGCCTTATGATGATCCATAAATACAAATCATAGCTTAGGACTAGCTTGAAATAACCTTATCCACAAACCCTCAAGAGTTTACAAGTAAATTTTTTTAAAAATGATTTGATTCCTCCATCTACAAGCTAAGAGTAGATATTTGTGTTAAGTTTTATCTCTTTATAAAAATCAATGCAATCCCATGAGATTAGGAAGGTAAGTGAAGATGGAGCTAACATTTGTTGAGAAGATTATGATTTCACTTTTGGACCACTTTAACAACTCATCTACGATCCATAATTTTTTAACTCATTCATATATGCTTTAGTGGGGCCAAGAGAGGAATACCATCCTGAAATAATCTTCTAGAAGAGTGTAGAACCATTCATAAAAATATGAAAGTGATTTAGGTGAAATTTTATATGTTTATTCAACTACATATTCCCAAAACATTTGTCACAAATTTCTCTATACTCCCTTAACCATTATATGTAAAACTAATTTCAGTGTAAAGCTCTCCCAAATACCTTCCAAATGGTACCAATTTTAGGCCATTTTGAGCTATCTATCAAAACATGTGAGTGGAAAACTTGAGATATTTCGTGTTCATTATAATGTTCCCAAGCTCATTTTGCACTAGGAAAAACCATCAAATTTAAGATAATGAGCAGGAACTATAATGAATATTAGGGTTTATTGCTATTTTCCACATGTCACTTGTGTTAAGTTTCTCCAATTGATGCTTCAATATTGTTTAAAGAGAATAATGCGGCTTGAGAGATTGTATAGTGTTCGTGGTTTCCACATGTTTAGAATCTTCCACACATTTCCCATCCGTGGCCTACAAATTTTAGATTAAGGATCCTTAAAATTCAAATAACTCTATGAAATCCCTAAATGCTAATGGTCACCACATTTCCACCCAACCACTTTTCATACATCAATGCATTGTAAAGTGTTTATCTTTAAGTTGAATAATTGAGTCTTGAGGGAGTGTCATGAGTGATAGTTGTCATGTGTCTCTTCTTTACAATGTATCATGATCTATCAGTGGCCTACAAAATTTGGGATGTGAGCTTAAGGATAAAGGAGATGTAATGAGCTAATTATTTCCACATTTACATCATGCCATGTTTATTAAATCAAAGCTCTATAGAGTTTAGAGGTTTAACCAAGGCCATGAGATAGTCCTAGATGTCAATTTCCTTCAGTGTGTCCAAACTGCCACACACCACACATTGGTACTTTGTAAAATTTGGCGAGTGGGAAAAAACTTTTAATTATATGGGAATGCCAAATTTTTATTATTACCAAGTGTCAACCATCCATTAGGCTCACTATAACTATGAAAAATTATTTAATTTTCAAACATTTTTGGGAAAGTGGAAAGACCAATGACTACCACTTGTTAACCTATACCACTTATCATCCATCCATCTCTAGAGTGGTGAAAAATATGAAAAGTGAATAAGTTTAGATGTCTAGATATTTTTTTGAGTGACATGTGATCCTATTATGATATATTTAACTTTACAACCTTGTTCTAATGAAAAATAAGGGAGGAAAACATTATTTGAATGTTTTGAGGGAAAACACATTAAAATCAGTTAAGTTGTTCTTGATTTGGCCTATATGTACTCATATTAGAAGAGGGAAAGTAATTTTGATAAATTTCAAACATAAGGGTGCTCCAAAAACATGTATATAACACCATTGAATCCTCCAAGTTCTAAAATTAGGATCAATTTCCAAAAATGAAGTATGGGGTTCATTTTGGCAACATTTCTAGCTACTTAGAGGGGACATTTTCCTGCTAAATGTGAGGAACAATATCATTTGCATCCATTGGGAAAAAAATTTGGTGCTAAAACTTTGAAACTATACATTTGGAGATGAAAACCATTAAAATTATAATGTTACATACTCTGAAAAATTTCAACTCAAAGTCTTTTTGAATAAGAAAGTATTGATTGTGAAAAGCCCTCAAGATCTCTTCTTGAGAAAATTCCCTAAAAAATTAGAAAATTAGAATCTTCCATGGAAATATAAACTATGAAAAAATCCCAAGAGTGATCCAAAAAAACTATTTACAGAAGATAAATCATACATACTTCAAGTGAAATATGCCAAGTGTGAAAAAAACTTGTTTTGGGAAAAACAAACCTAATCTAATCCTAACCTAACCAAGTACATAACAAATTTATATAAAACCAAAAACAAGATTGGAGAAGTAGGTTCCATTTTTGATAAACTTAGGCTATGAGATCAAATTTGAAACACCCATGGCAAGTGAGAAGAATGAAAACATGTTCTGAATCTCATCCAAATGTTAGCTTCATTGGAAAAATACACCTCTATTTGATCTACACTTTATTTTTGGAGGTGTACCAATTGAATCTTAGAACTTTGAAACTCTTCCTCATGCTATGAAGTGATCATGATAGGTGGAAAATATTATACATGATTTGATCTAAATAGGTATCTAATAGGACACCCACATTTAAAAAATAATAGACTTTTTACCCGATTTACTCATATCGTTTATGGTCAAATCCATTGACAAAGCTTATAGACAGTTCTTCCTTCTCTTAAAAATATGATAAACCAATGATCTCATTTGATGTAGGAAATTGATTCAGGGGCATCTCCAAGAATACTAAAAATTTCAAAAATCCTTCTTGTTCATGAGTTTAAAGGGTGAGGTAACAAGTATTGAGTTCCTAAGAAGGAGCTTAGGTGATTTAGTACTCATAATTTTGAAATATGGAGTATCCCTCCAAATTAGAATTTGAACTCTAAACATGTAAAATTTGAAGTATAGGTCTTGTAGGTGATGAAGTGAGAGAGATAGAGTGGATGGTTGAATGTGTAATAAGTGTTCTATATGTGCAAAAGAGTCCTAAGAGTGGATTTAAATCATAAAATGTATGAGAAGATGTAAAATGCTCATAATTTGAAAAAGAGTATGAGAGGAGTCATCAAGTAGTTGGTTAGGTTTTTGAGTAGTTACACTTAAAAGGAAGAATTCAAATGTAGGGAAATGATTCTCCAAGGAGGAGAGAGAGAGAGGAATCCTCGAGAGGAGAGAGGCTTGAGAACCATGAAGGAAGAGAAAATAAGAATGCTTTTTGAAAGAATACAGTCATGTAATTAGAATAATAATTTGTTTTGGTATATGAATATTATCTTGATCTTGTTTGAGTTTGAGTTTGTGTGGTATTTACTTGTATTTGGAAGTGTGAAAGCACCTTACAATAGAATTATAGAATTTTAAAGTCAAAATTCTCTATTTATGGTCTAAACTTTGATGTATTCCATTGTGTAGGATTTGTGGCTATGCACTGCTATTGACAATTCTAACTATGAATATGTAGAAGAAAGTTCTTTTGATTCTAATATATGTTATACTAGTGAATGATTTATTTTTCATGAGTGTGGAAGACAATGTTTGGTCTCAAGTATGAGTTATTCATTATCCTTCTTTATACATTATGAATTGGTCCAATGATGGTGAACAAACCTTAGATGCTCTATTTTTCACCGTAAATATAATACATCTTGTATGCTTAGTCATTGTAGACCATAACAATAAGAGTGAAGTTTTAATCTAAGTTCGAGAGGCTTAATGTCACTTTTTGCATGTGTCTAAAGAAGGTGTGTTAAGTTCATATTTATTTGGGAACCGATGGGAATACTTTGAGAAACCGAGACCTGTGATAATATTAGACGATCCTAGCTTATTTATTATGATATAAGGATGAAATGAAAGTTTCATTAGGAGGTTTTAGGTGATTTATATAAATCATGAGGAAATTTGGATTCCTCAGAAAAAGTCTCAACTTCTTCACCATCAAATGGAGGGTTTCTAGTCACCGATCAAACATGCATGCACAATTTGTATAATAGGTTGTTAAATCTTAATGAGACTAAACATCATAAGGAAGATCTCTACCAAAGTAGAAAGGGATTTAGGCATGCATTCATTCTTTTAGAAAAATTTGGAACTTAAAATTTGAGTGTAGTGAAAGATATAACCAATTTAGTCATCTCGAGCATGTAAAAAGTGAAGCTAGGGTTTCTAGAGGAAAACTTGAATATCTTTTATTACACCATTGGAATCGGGTGAAAATTTGGTGGAAGACTTGTTAGGGTGTTGGGAAAGGAGTTGAGTCAAAAGGAGCCATTTCTATGGAGATCTAGATGATGGTTAGTGAAATTGAGAGTCAATCTTAGTGGAAAGCCTAATTCAAAGCCACAATAACAAAGAAACCAAGGTTGTTGTTTAGGCATGGGTTATGAGTCCTTGTGCATAGTTGTAACAATACAATGGGAGATAAGAAATTACTTTATTGAATTTTGAAACCCTAGAAGAAGGTATATAATTCTAACAAGGTGAAGAACCATACCTAAAAAGATATCTCTGCCTTAGGAAGACAAAAGGAAGAATTAGGGGAAGATCAAGGAATATAAAGATGAAATTTGAGGCAATTTTATCACATCTAAGGAATACTTGTACATGTTAAGGATTTTTCTGGGTGTTTATAAACCATTCCCTCAATAATCTGTTAGAAACAAAGTGGGTTAAGAACTCCATAAGATAATTTGGGGCTAAGCCAAGAATAGTGATGAAATCAAAATATTTTAATCTAATTTAAAGGGTGATCTATTAGGTGGAAATGAGCATGTCAATGAAGGGAAATGAAATTTTAGGTGTCTTAAAGGCTAAGGAGTCAAATTTGAAGGTTTGGTCAAGGAGTTAGTAAGAAAAAAGGAGGACATGGGCAGTCTTGGACATTTGTAGTATGAATGAACAAAAGTTGGTATCTAATTATTTTGATGGTTGAGATAACCTTTTTGTGTATAAGAAACAAGAATATAAGGTTTAGAAAGTATTTAAATGTAAGTAAGGATCCACTTGGTAAATTTATCCTTTATAATTAATGGATTAAGAACTCTAAGACATAAAATTGGAATAAATAAATAATAAAGACCTGAAATTGTAGTGAATGTATGGAATTAGATCTTGATAGCATGATGAATGAATGCAAAGGTTTGGACATCTACATCAGATCTAAAAGGAAAGAAAAATTGTGATCATCATATTCATCCCAATGGAAAGCATGAAATTCCTAAAGTCTTCAAAATTTTGATCTTGATAAATAGCAGTTGTCTCAACTTTCTGTCATTTGTTTTTGGTGTTGCTAATCTCTCGAAAAGCTGGAGGAAGAAGATCTCTCTTCATTAGAGACTCTGCTAAGATTTTTTTTTCAGATTCAAGGAACTCAGAGTTATAAGGGAGAAGAGTTTGGAAGGTGGTTGGAGAGCAGAGCTCAAGGAAGGAGGTTACCTTTGTTGAACTTGAGATTAATCAGCATGTCATTGAGGACTGCAGTTCTTCTTTAGGTAAATCTGAATCAGATAGTCCTCTTGAAAATTTACATTCTCCATTTGGAGAGGGACCTTCATTTGTCTTTGAAAATCTTGCTCCTCATTTTGCCCATGTTTTTCCAAATCTGCTAGAGTTTATCAAGAAGTTGATCCTATAGGGGATATCCATTTTGAAGATTACATTTCTATTGTTCATTCATACACTAGAAGAGGATGCAAGGGATTGGTACAAGGCTCTTCCTGATAATTCTATTGATTCTTGGACTGAAATGAAGAATGCATTTAGGTTGTAATATGGTGACAAGACTGATCCTAGATTTCTCTTGTCTGAATTTGAGAATATCAAGAAGAACCCCAATGAATCAGTGCATGAATTTAATACAAGATTTAACAAGACATTGAGGAGGCTTCTTGTTAATTTGAGGCCCTGTGATGAGTCTTGTTTAATCAAATATGCAGATGCATTTGATAAGAAAGCAGCCTACTACTTGAGAGACAAAAACCCTACTAATTTGAGGCAGGCCTTCACCATGGCACTGTAGATTGAGAACAATATCAAAGCAATTGGGAAACCTCTCAAGAGAGATGGTGTAAAGTTGATAAACCCTGAAAACCTCAAGCTAGAAAGGGTGCTGATTTGGAGGAGGTTGTGAAAACTTTGGTAGGGGCTGTCAAAGAAATATCATACAAGTTAGCCCGGAAAAGAAGGGAATTGGGAAAACTTCACAAGGTCAACAAAAAGCACAAAACCATGACAAATTTTCCAATCATCCTAGGGGTGATCAAAGATTTGATGATAGAGGGAAAGGACCCATGGGGTCTATAAATAGACATCCTCAAGCACGTGAAGGAAGAGTGTTACCTGATCCCCTAACTACTAGGGTTATTGCTGTTGAGGAAGTTGTTGATATTGATTGGTGTGATAAGTGTTTTCTACCCCATCCTCCATGTGAAATAGACCAAAAAGATGGTGAAGCTAATAAATATGATGGTATTGATGATGATATCTGTATGGTGCGCTTTTCTTCAGGCTCACAAGAAGGAGCAACATCAATTGAGGTAATAAGTACAACGACAACTACAACCTTTTGGGATTGCATCAAATGGGTACAAGTCCTTCTTCCCTCTCATACTCTCAAGGTGGATGTAGTGCAAGATTTTGAGATTCCTAACAATGACTTTGAATACTTAAGAGATTTGATGATTAAGAATGATGATGGTGGTATCCCTTTGGAGGAAGATAGATAATTGTTAATGAATGTTTTTGTGGCTCAAGAGAAAGATTATAACACTAGGAGCAAGGTTGTTAAGGGAGTTGGGCCTCAAGCGAACCTAAAACACCCTTGCTTACAAGTATTCCCAAAGAAGAGCCTATAAGAGAAACACCGCCAAAACCTCTGTTGTCCCAAAAAATTATAGTGCTCCTCATGCCCAAACTACCAAGAATCCCATGCCATCTATTGAATCCGCTTGTCTCCATTCCAATGCTACCTTTCCAAAGAGTGTTCCATATGACATAGCCTAGGTATTGAGTCAAATCAAAGTGAGTGTTCTAATCATTGTGTCAAATCAAAGTGAGTGTTCTAATCATTGAGGGATTGAAAGAGGAGAAGATTACCCCAAGCAGAAATGTAAACATTGTTGAAAATACTCCTCAAATCATTACAGACCTTGAAACACCAATAGAATAAGAGGATCTTGGAGAAACACCTGATTCCCCCATTGAATGTTGATCCATTCTTTACAACTTTGATCATAAAGGATAGACTACTTCACAATTGTATGTTTGATTCGGTGCATTATGCAATGTCATGCCTCTAGAAGTCATTAATGAGTTGGATATCAAAGTGATAGCAGCCTATGGAAAGTGTACTACCATGGAATTAATAGAAGTGTCGGTAGTTGGTTGTGTGAAGGGTTTGGTGGTACAACTTGCAGCCTATCTAGGTAAGAATTTGAAACTTGATGTTGTGATTATTGATTACCCGCCAAATGGGGTATGATTTTGTCAAGAAAGTGGGCTGCAAGTGCTGGTGGGACTATTCAAATGGACATGTCTTTTGCCACTATTCTCATTGAAGGCAGCCTTGTCAAGATCTATGGAGAAAACAAGATGTTACACCTTATTAAAGATCCCAACAATGCTTCCTATGAGGTGTTGTTTTCTGATTTTAATGTTGATAAATTTGTTGGGTTTGCGGATGACAAAGAGAACAAGATGGATAAGTCAAAGTTCCTTGAACAGGTAGGTTCCCCTTGGACCTTGCTATTTGATGGAGCTTGCTCCAAATTTGGAAATGGTGCTGGTATAATTTTGATCTCCTAGCATGGAAGAGTTTGTTTTTTCCTTCAAGCTTAATTTTGAAGGTACTGACAACATTGTTGAGTATGAAGCCTTATTGTTGGGTCTGAAAATTGCATGGAAGTATGGTGTCAAGGACATCATTGCAAAAGGAGATTCAAAGCTAGTTTTCAAACAAATAAGA
Organism: Taxus wallichiana var. yunnanensis; assembly: GCA_018340775.1. Lineage (NCBI taxonomy): Eukaryota > Viridiplantae > Streptophyta > Pinopsida > Cupressales > Taxaceae > Taxus > Taxus wallichiana. The sequence continues at coordinate 831,329,999 of CM031242.1, read as the reverse complement.
AAACTATATGCTACAAAAAATCAGCGGATGAAATAGTAAAAACATGTAGTTTGGGATCTAATTGAGATGTTTGATTCCTTCAACATTGTGCATCATGAAAGAAGTTTCAATGCTGCTACTGACAAGTTGGCAGTGTTGGGGTCAAGATTTGGAAATTGCACCATTTCACCTTATTATGAGTACAATATTGAAGTGTTAACTAGGCCAGCTGTCCCTGACAACATCAAGCATTGGCAAGTGTTTAATGATGATGCTCAAGTGCAAAGGTTCTTACAAAATCAAGGTGAGTTTGTAGATCATAATATTGATTGGGAACTAATGGTGTGTGTGACTAAAGGAAGAGAGACTTTGTTTGGAAAGGATATCATCCAATTGAAAACTACACGATTCCCAGAGGTCTTGTTACACTTGAGTCAAATTTTGACAATGTTGATTGCATCATAAATAGAAACATGTCTGCCTCAAGGGATGTGGAAGAGCATAACTTGGGCACTAATGATAAACCAAGAAAATTTTGGTTGGGTAGAAATCTAAACAAAGAGGAAAAATAGTCCTATGTTCAACTATTGAAGAAATATCAGGACTGTTTGGCTTGGTCTTATTCAGAGCTGAAAGCATACAAAGAGGACTTGTTTCAGGATGAGATTCCTCTTAAAACAAATGCTTAGCCCTTCAAACAAAAAAAAAAGGCCAATTAATCCACTCCTCTTAATTAAAATGCAAGATGAATTGAATAAAATGAAGGAGGGAGGGATCATTCAGCCCACAAGGTATTCATCTTGGGTTGCAAACCTTGTGCCAGTTAGAAAGAAAAATGGAGATATCAGACTTTGTGTAGACTTTAGAAATATAAATAGAGCTTCGTTTAAAGACAATTATCCTTTTCCAAACATGGAAAACATGCTACAGTTAGTGACTGGATCTAAATTGCTGTCCACCCTGGATGGTTTCTCTAGCTATAACCAAGTTGTTGTCAAGGAGTCAAAAAGATTTAAAACTGCCTTTACCAATCCTTGGGGAACATATGTTTATGTAAGAATGCCTTTTGGTCTTATGAATGCTGGAGCTACTTTCCAAAGAGCAATGGATGTTGCTTTTTCTGGTTACATAAATGAATTCATTACAGTTTATCAGGATGATGTGACTGTGTTTTCAAGGAGTAGAAAAGATCACTTGCAACACTTGGAAAGAATGTTGATCAGATGTAGAGAATATGGCATTTCTCTCAATCCAAAGAAGTGTCATTTTGGAGTGCAAAAGGCCAAGTTGCTTGGTCATATTGTTTCAAAGGTTGGTGTCATGATTGACCCTGAGAGGGTAGAAGTAATCAGCAAGGTTCCAATTCTAAGAACAAAGAAGGGCATCCAATCCTTCTTTGGGCAAGATCAATTTCATTAGAAGGTTTTTGTCTAATTTTTCTGAATTGACTCTTCCTATTACATGAATGTTAAAGAAAGACAAAGTTATCAAATGGGAGGAGGCTACTATTTAGGCTTTTGAAGGAATCAAAGAAACATTGAAACATAGACATGTCTTGGCAGCTCGAATTACAAGAATCCTTTCCAAATCTTCTCCTTTGCTTCGAAAATACCATTACATTTGTTTTGCTACGAAGGATGAAGATGGGGCTGAGAGGCCTATTTCCTTCTTTATCAAGGCTTTACAAGCTGTTGAGTTAAAATACACAATCATGGAAAAACAAGCATTTGCCTTGGTAAAAGCAACAAAGGTTTTGGTCTTATATCTTAAGTTCAAAAGTTATTGCTTACGTTCCCCATACCATGGTAAAATACATCTTATTAGAGATTGATATCTCATGCAAAAGATGTAGATTGGTGAACAAACTGCAGGAATATCACATGGATATCCAAACCACAAAGTTGGTGAGAGGTTTGGGTCTTGCTAAGCTCATGGCTGAGAGCAACTTGCAGACTGTGGAAGTGAATGAAGTAGAGGAAGAAAGGGTAGATGTTCTTGAGAAGTTGGTAAGTTCTGAGTGGTACAAGGATGTAATATTTTACCTCAGACACCTATCCTACCCTAATTATTTGACTAAAAATTAGAAAAGAGCCCTCAAGCTGGCTTCTCAAAAATACATCATCATTGACTTTGGGTTGGCTTAGAAGAACCCTGAAGGTGTCCTCTTGAAATGTATAATTGAAGATGAAGCTCCCAAAGTAGTTTCTTATTTCCATGGGGGAGTTTTCAGAGAAACTTTGCTAGAAGGATAACAGCACACAAAATTTTCGAGAGCTGGTTATTGGTGGCCTACTCTCTTCAAAGATGCAACCCGCTAGTTAGAAAATGTGAAAGTGTCAAGCATTTCTCTAGAAGAATGAAAGCTTGAGGATCCCTTCCTTTGCACTGTATCAATTGAGGCTTCTTTCAAATAATGAGGGATGGACTTCATTGGTGATATTTTAGACCCTTCCATTCCGGCCATAAGTGGAATCTTGTAGCCACAGATTACTTTACTAAGTGGGTAGAAGCAATCCCCACCAAGAAAGCAACACACCAAGTTGTTATGGACTTCTTTTGAATCACATCATATGTAGATTTGGTGTGCCAAGTAAATATTATTGTTGATAATGCCATGTGTTTGAGCTAAGCCCTTAACGGCAATGTGCAAGGAGTGTGGAACCAATCGACTTATGCTTCAAACTATAACCCTCATGGGACTAGGCAAGCTGAGTCCAACAACAAGAACTTGTTGAAGATCATTAGGAGAACCTTGGAGTTGAGCAAGAGAAAATGGGGTGAACAACTGAAATTTGTAGTTTGGGCTGATAGAATCACTACCAAAAGAGCTACTAGTAAGAGCCCATTTGAGTTGGTGTATGGAACTCAAGCTCTGCTGCCCTTACATCTACAATTATATTCATTTCAATTTGTTCAACAACTTGAAGATCAAGAGGTCAGTCCATATGAAGCAAGGATTAATCAGATTGTTGAGTTGGATGAAGAAAGAAGAGCATCTCACCAAAGGCATGTCAAATTTAGAGAGAATTTGAAGAGGTTGTTTGACAAGAAGGTCACTCCTAGGGCCTTGAATGTTGGAGATATGGTTTTGTTTTGGGATAGCAGGCATGAAGATAAGGGAAAACATGGTAAATTTGATGCATTGTGGATGGGCCCTTACTCCATTGATATCAGAATTGGTGAAAATACCTTTTTTCTCAAGGACTTAGATGAGGAATTTCTTGAACTGCTGTTAATGGTAGGCATCTAAAGAATTTCTTGGATTAATCCCCAAATTTGAGGTATGTACCACTTGTATAGTGTATAGTCTTTGTTTTTGGCTCTGTTTTTATTGTTTTTGTCGGTTTGTGGTTTGTCCCTGTTCTTGGCAACCATTTTTTGTCGATTGGGTCTAGTTTTTCTACCCTACATTTTTGACTCCGTTTCCCAATGGTTTTTTTTGCACTTGGTCTTCTTCTTTTGTTCTTGTGGCACTCGTTGGGAGTGCCCATCCCTGCAGGAGCCGATGTTGGTGCCATTTTTGAGCTTGCACCATTTTGCCCTAAATTTTTCCTTCATTCTGCATGCTCTGAAACATTTTTCTCTCAAATTGGTGGTCTGTAACTTTTCCCTCTAATCAAATGCCTTGAAATGCTCACAAACTTGTTGTTTTGCCCCAATTTGAAAGAAATCTACATGTGTGCCCTGTTTTGTGCCCTAATTTTTCCAAAATATGTGGGCTCTATTGTTTTTCCTTTTTTCCCAATCATGGAAGTTTAAAATTGATCGATTTGCACTTGTATGCCATTGAAAATCCAATTCCATGATAAAAATGCTTTGAAAACATGTTTCAGTTGGTTCAATTTCGAGAAATTTGTCGTCCTTAGCAAAAAAATTGAATTCTAAGGCATCCTTGGCATTTTCTGTGTTTTGACGGTCAAACGGGTGTCATTTTCCTATCAATTTCTTCTTCAACATTCATTGGAAATGTGGCTTGTTCTAATTGGCTAAGGGATGGCAGAAAATTGTTTAACTTATCGCTTTTTACTTTTTTGGCAAAAGGGTGAATTTGGTCCCATGGCTCCACTTTACTCTGATTGGTTCTAATGTTGCTTATGTGGCATGTTTTGATTGGAGGAGGAGTGATGGTCATTTTGAGAACTTGTTCTTTTTAGCTACTTTGGCTAAAAGTTTCAAATTTCCCCGTGGCCCCACCAAGTGCTAATCTTCCTGAATTCAAGTGGTAGAGAAAATTTCTAAATTTTCCTGAAAATGATGATATGTCCTCTTTTGATTAGATGAGAAGCAACGGGTCTTTTTGTGCCTTAAGGAATTTTGGAAAAAGAGTTAAAGTGCAAAGAAAATGCCTAGGGCCCAACGAATCAGCAATCGCCATGTGTCAGGGATAGAATCGGAGGTGCGGGTCCGTAAGGATAATTTGGAAAATTTTCCTTTTTCAAAAAAAGGTGGAAATGTGTAGAATCGGTTTGTGATTCCAATGGGGCCCACTTTGGGACACATGTCAGGATCATTTTCATGAGGTGGAGGTGCGGGGAAAAATATCAAATTTTTCCAAATTTTCCCAAAAAAGTTTAAAAGGTAAAATGAAGCTCCTAGGTCCGCATCCAATGGAATGGTGCCACGTGGCTACTCAGAATAAAAAGGTCAAAAGGGTAAAAATGTGAAACCCGTGCCCATGCCGAATCAAATCTCACCACGTGGCCATTTCTTTTAAAAATGCAAAGTGGAAAAAGGCACCTCAAAGCCCATCTCTAATGGTTTTTCTCCACATGGAGGGTGTAGATTAAAAGTTGAATGTCAAATCAATGGTAGTGTGCATTATTTTTTTCTCTGCCGCCATTTTTTCCCTATAATGCTGCAATAAGTTTGGAGATGCGTTTTGGCATCGATTTTCATCAAATTTTTGACAAATTCATGTCGTTTGTGCCTGCAAGGACCAATGCAATCAGTTTTGAGGATCAATTTAAAGATCAGAGATGTTTTTGAAATGAATTTTTTCCCTAACTCGTCTAAAAATGTGAAATATCAGATCCAAAAGTTGTAGAGTCAAATTTTGGAGGGATAAGGATGAAATAATGAAAGGAAGGGGTCTGCATGCTTTGAAGATGAAAAACATGCCTCCACAATGGATAATGATGTGAATTTTGCAATGATTCATCTCTTTTTGAGACAACTGGAAACTTTTTGGACATGTTCTGTTAAACGTCCTTATCTGCGAATCATGAGAAATTTTTGTAACAAATTTGATCCTTTGGCATATTCTTTTCTTGGGAAAGAAGGCTCGAAGGAGATTGAATGCTATATATTACATGAATTTGTCATGCAAAGGGTTGGAAGAGTTTAAAAAATCCTGGAAAACTAAAAATTTCACAGAGAAAATTTGGGAAGAAGCCCATTCTCTAAGTGACCACTTGAGAAACTCATGTAACTCTCTCTGTATCAAATTTCAAATCATGTTAAGTTGGTTACACATGTATAGCCATTAACAAGCTCTGAGATTGTTTTTCAAAACATTCCCCTATTGATAAATCTGATCATTTTTGAGTTATTATGTGTTGTCTTTGGGAAAAATCTATGAATGCTTACATTTCAGAATGCATTTCAAATTTGTGTTTCTTGTTTCCTATTGTAGTCTTGTGTTTAAAATCTCTCTTGATCATACATGGTCTCATTTCTTGTGATAGTTTAGTGGCATTTGCAATATAACATTCGAAAGAGCTTTTATCTGATAAAGAGATAAAAAAATTTAATATCACTTTACCTTCCTTGACTTCAGAGATTGTTTGTAAACCTTTGGGTGCACATTAGGTCATGATTAAATAGTGATTGCTAAATGCTTCATTGGTTCATTCTTACTCAAGATTTTGTGATAGATGATCAAAGATTGTGTGGAAAAGTGTAGATTTAGGGCCTCCATTTGATGCACATATCCTGGTTGAATTGATGATTAACCATTTTGATACTTTTCCTTGTTAATTTTCTCCACATTTTGCTAAAATCCTCAAAGAGTTTGGCGGACCTTGGTTTGTCTTATCTAAACTCCCACCCAAAAATCATTCAAAACAACTAATCCTACCCTATTTTACCCTTGTTTTGCCTTGTATACCCACAGAGATCAAAATCCTATTTGCTAAAGTATGAAAAACAAATTAGGATTTCAAAATGTCTTCAGTAACCCTTGTCTTGCATTGAAAGTATCTCCATAATCTGGAAATGACAACTTGTGAAAGTCAGATTTGGAGTGTTGATCATATTTTCCGAAGGCCCTTTTCATACTATTTGAACAAATTGAGGGATATATTCATTTCCTTCACCATTTGAGGGTTACAAAATAGGTTCTCTTAACTTGGTTTAAAGGCACAACCTAAAACATTTAGGACAAGATCAAGTCCTATTTGAGTGCTATCCATCTCTCCATAAATCTGAGTGCTAGTTAGATCATATCCCTAGCTACAAAATGACACACACCATGATCCATCTATCTTCAAGCTTCATGCCATATCTTTGATGCTGCTCAGATTGAAAAGGAGAACAAATTTGGGTAGCAACATGACAAATGTGTGTTGGTGGACTACACACAGAGATAACCTTTTAGAGTGGTCGAAGTGAGAATCACCTTTTCTATTAGGTTTCTAAGGAACAATGTACCTTCATAGATCTATGAATACCATGGGAAGGTATTAATCAGAGAACACTTGACGGAAAGCACACAAGAAGTCCATGTGGGAAAGTAGTTTATATTCAAAGGCACAAAGAGATAGGGAGAACATGTGCGTGGAGCGAAGTTTAGCTTTCGGGACTTGGCCATTTTCATGTCAAGGATCTATTTTTGGAGATGGAGTGCGGAGCACTCAAAGCGATTGGAGGCTTGCGTGTCATGCATTGGATATTTTCAGAGGATTAGCTATGAATTTATTTTTATGGACACAGCTGGAAATAGATCTACTAATGTCGATTAAATACCAATAGTCTATTTTTAGCGCACTTGCATGTGTGGCTAGTTTTGTAACATGCGTGTGGCTATTAATAACATGCGACCTATTTTGGGAATGGATAAGCGGTGAAGGAAATTCCCCACCCTTATAAGTATGTAGTGAACTATGTAATATAGAGATTGACATATAGAGAGATATGCATACATAGTGAGATTATGTTCCTAAATACATTACGCATACTAGTGTTATTGTAATGAAGCACGTATACTTATTGTATTTAATATAATGGAGGATATTGGATGAACCTAAGTGTTAGTTCTATGTGTATATGAGTCTAGTATGTTTTGATCTCATCATGGGTAATATTTACTTCTATTCTCTCTTAGAGATAGATCTGGTATGCTTTGTAGAATGATGTGTTAGTAATGGAGCTGCATGTGTTAAATCTTCATCCTACTAAACATCCTTCAACAAAAACCCTAAAGAGGGACTGTTACCTTCACGTGCTTCAGTGAGCTCTCGGTCCCAGGTGAGTGATGGGCGATCTATCTAGGGTCTTATTAGGCTTATATTATTGAATTCTAGGACTCGGTACCTTGTTACATAGGAGAAGGGGATCCTATGGTATTCTTGCGCCCATGGAAGAAAAATGGATAGACCCACTAGAAAGAAAAAACATGCTAGCATATACACTATGTGGGACAAAGAAAGACACCGGTGGGTGGTCCACGGGGATAATCTTGTTGGATGGAATGAAATTGGGATTGCTCTTAAGTTACTAGTTTCTTTAAGAGCAATGCACCTACTCAAATTTTTTATTTATCACGGTAATCATCATATTCATCACCACGTTTAGAAGTTATAGAGATTCTAGATAAAAGGGCATGAAGCTTTACCACCTTCATTATAGGTGCATCGATTTTTATTCCACTTTACAAGGCTATGCACGTTCTTGGTATGTATATGCAGAACTCCAGAGAAACCGGAATTTGGTAGAATTTAATTGCGGGAATAAGCATGAGACATTTTAATTCTTCTCTACAAAGCCTTCGATGGAAGAAGCATTGAAAGTTATCAAGTGCTTAACTATGGGGGATAGTGTCAAGGCTAAAGAACTCCTTTAGGAGTTATTAGATAAAGAAGTATCGGAGAAAATCTTGATGAAGAACTAGAGGTCGATGTAACATGAATTCAATGCGCTTGCCTTGAGAAAGAGAAAGGAAAAATGGTCTACTTAGTGGATGACAAAGAATTAGATAATCTAGATGTAAACTATTCAATAGGGAGGTGTGAGGTAATAGATAGTGAGACAAGGCCACGAGCACCTATCATGAACCTATGAAGACAAAGTAGGTGAATTTTGGAACAAATAATGAGCCTAAGGAAGCCAAAATTGGAGACTATTGGTGGAGACTCGAAGTGGAAAAAATCATAGAGGTAAAAGGGATTACAGGACTTATTTCCTAGGAGTTACCATGAACTTAAAGCCATGCATGAATCATTAGGGAGATGAAGATGAAGTTTAAAGAGGAGCGCCCAATTAGAAAGAGACCTTACGAATGAACCCTAATTTGTGTGAAAAGGTCAAAGAAGAGATTGATAACATGTTGAAGTATGGGATTATCAATCCCCTTTATGTGTATGAATGGGTTAGTCCAATGGTGATTAGTATAAAGAAGGATGGACGGATTAGAATATGCATGGAATACAAGGAGTTGAATGCCGCATGTGTAATGGCCGATCCATTTCCTACGCCATTCACTAAGTAAATACTAGGAGTTACATGATGCGAAATATATTCGTTTACGAGATGGGTTCTCTAGATATCATTAGGTTAGGATTGCTTTGAGGAGGATCAAGAAAAGACTACAATTACTATTGAATGGGGTAGCTTCACCTATATTGTAATGCCTTTTGGTCTGAAAAATGTGCCTACTGTATTTTCATGCATAGTTGTTCAAGTGTTCAAGGAATTTATTCACAACTTTTTATAGGTGTATTTAGACGATGGGACGGTGTATGGATTTGTTAAGGATCACTATGATAATCTACGCTTAATGTTTGAATGGTGTAGACAATTTAGTATCTCTTTAAACATCAAGAAGTGCATATTTGCTACACCATTTGGGATACTTTTAGGACACATAATCTGTAAGGAGGGTTTGTTGGTTGATCTAGCAAAGGTTGCAGTCATTATAGGCCTAAGGGAGCCTACCAGTAAAAGTGAGGTGCGTGGATTTTTGTATCATATAGGATATTATAGAAAGTTTATCAAAGGCTATGCCAAAGTTTCCGCACCATTAGAAGAGTTACTGAAAGTGAAAGGTACGTTCTACTTGGGAGAACAGAAGCAACGCGCATTTGAGATATTGAAGGAGAAACTTACTACCACACCTATTCTGCATTTTCCTTCATGGGACAAACCATTTCATGTACATGTTGACTCCTTTGGTATGGTCATTGCACCTTTGTGTTGGCTCAACCTAGAGAAGGTATTGTAGATCATCCTATCTGTTTTACTAGTATAAAGTGACTCATGTAGAACTGAATTACATAACTACAGAGCATGAAGCTTTGTTAATGATCTATGTAGTACATAAATTATGCCAGTACCTACTAGCTAAACCATTCAACTTTTATACAAATCACATGGCATTGAAGTATTTCATAAATAAACTTGTTTTAAAATGGCGCATATGTCGATGGGTGCTCTTATTTCAAGAGTTTGATTTCACAGTTGTGGTAAAACTAGGAAAAAGTAATTTTGGACCAGACCATCTATCAATAATACATTCAGGAGAAGAATCACAAGAAATTGAGGATACCATGCCATATGCACATTTATATAGGTTACAATGATGCGTAACAGAACTAGAGGACATTGTTGTCTTTCTATGAATAGGGATGGCACCAGAAGGAATGAAATCCTTGGAGAAGAAACAACTTGCTATACACGTCACACGTTATATTTAAATAAGTGGTGACTTATATAAATTGGGCTGAGATAAAGTATTGCGCCATTTTGTATTGGAACATGAGCGCATGGGTATTATAGAAGAAGCTCATGGTGGAATTGCAGGTGGCCACTATGTTGGTGATGCCACAACACGTAAGATTCTACTCATTGCATTATGGTGGGAGACCCTATATAAAGACCTGTAAGGAATCTTGGAAAATGAGGTCAATGAGATGAAATGCCTCGAGACCTATTACTAGTGTAGAAGCATTTGAGAAATTGGTTATAGATTTTGTCGGTTCTATTTCACCAGCTGCACGTAAAAATGGATCACGCTACATTATAATTTTCACAGACTATATGACAAGGTGGGCAAAAGAAACACCTATAGGATTGTACAATGGCTACAACAATGCCCAATTTCTATAGGAAAATATTATTATAAGGTATGGATTTCCTTTGAGTTTGACCAATAATAGGGGCACACATTTTCTTAATGAGACAATAAGAATTCTATTGGATGAGTTCATGATTGCACACCATAAGACTACACCCTATCATCCTCGGGAAAATCGAAGCTGCTGAAGCTTTCAACAAAATTTTGATTCAAACATCAACAAAAATCTATGATTTTGGAAGAAAGGAATGGGATGATAAAGTCTCTGCAGACTTTGGGCATATCGGACAACATATAAAAGGTTGAACAAAGCCACGCCATTTTAGTCCGTGTTTGGCGAAGAAGTAATTCTTCCTATGGAATTTATGTTACCTTCTTTGCGTATTGTGTGCACTAGAGGTCTAGCTGATGAGAAAGATTTAGAAGAATAGATTGAAAAGATAATTCAAGTTTGCTTGAGTGACGATCCATAGCACGTTGGAGTCGAAGCAAAAAGAAAAGAAAGCAGAAAGCATGGCATGATAGAAACATAAGGGACAAGAATTTTGAGATTGGACAAATGGTTCTTCTCTATGACTCTAAGTTCTTACGCCATCGAGGTAAACTTAAGGTACATTGGTTAGGACCGTATGTTATCACTTACATCCTTGAAACAGTGCTTTCCAGTTAGAATCACTTGATGGAACACAGATACCCGATTACTTTAACAAGAGTAGGCTGAATCCCTACTATAAATAAGTCTTCTTAGTGTTTGTAATAAAGTAGTATTGCCATTTAGATTAGGTTTTTAATTTTGCATTCCTTTAATGTGTTTCCTTATTTTTCGTTATGCTTTCTCAATTTAGTTATTTTCCTTGTGTAATAAGCGTGCTTGCGTGCATGAAGCTAATTACTATATGAAGTATGTTTATGTGCAGAGGATTGCATATACTTTTAGTGTGGGATGGTTGTTGATATCTAGGTACAAAATTGTGGGAATTGACAGGTGAAAGGAATAAGCTGCTACGGGTGCTTTTCAAGCCAAAGGATTACTTCTAAAAAGTGACCAAAGATGGAGATGAATGAAGGGACAATATAACGCGAGGTAAGAAAGGAAATAACAACTACGGAAGAAGGTACGGTGATGAGGTACTCGGGCACAAGGAAGTGTGTTGAAGAGAAGTATGTGACTAGAGGGTAGAAAGGCGTGTTAGAAGGTTATAGCTGGGGCATGAAGATGTACCACGTGGAAAGAATGGAATTGGTCAATTAATGAGAGGATATTTGGTAGGTGAAGGAGAAATGAATGCATCAAAATTTTGAAAATCTATATAAGGATGGGATGTGAGTTCATTTTTACCATTGTGATTAAGATTATTTGAAAAAGAGATAAGTGCGAAGAGTTGAGTGATCGAAATGTGGTGGGAAAGGTGTGTAGCGAGTCTTAATGAAGAGATCTGTGCACGTGAAAGAGCTTGCGTCGCGGTGGTGAAGGATTTAAGTGAAGCAAGGTGACACAGAGGTGGTGGGCACATGATTTCACCTAGGGCACGCTAAATCAAGCTAGGGTTTGATTCACACATTGCATAATTCAAGAGGCGAGTATTTACAAAGGATTGCAAGGTAGAAATGGCACCCAAGAAAGTAGTTACAACATGAGTGAAGGGAAAGAAGAAGGTGGTCGTAGAAGAAGAGGAGATGGCTCCCGAAAGAATTTTTTTGAAATGTAATATCTAGAGGGGGTCATCGTAGGCTAGGAGTGGGATTCTCACATAAGGAGAAGCAAGGTGAGTGAGTACAACCACTGTACCACAAAGAATAAGAAGGAGCTTGATGCCTTGCTGAACACAAAGACGAATAAATGCACGGTAGAAGACATGTTGGTGTACGATGATGCTGGTGAGAAGCTCTTGAAGAAGATTGGAGTTTACCAACTATATGAGCTCCCTTACTTTGGGAAATATGAGCCCTTATACCAGTGGCTCATGAGCAGAGTGCACAAAGATTTTTTCTACTTTGCAGGATGCAGAGCCAGAATTTCAGCCGTGCTAATCTCCATGGTAATAGGATTGAAGGGCACAAGAGAAGATTTGAAAGATGATTTAACAAACAAGGCCACAATCTTGGAGACCAGAAAGGAGATGGGGTACACAAAGGGTCCGTGTGGTATGGACATAGATAAAATGAAGAAGTATCTAGTTGTGAAAGCTAATTGCACATCTTGTTACGAAGCTAAATGACCAGGAGAGGTGGTCACAAGTGAACACCATGTGGTTGCACATTGCTAAAAAGATGTCCGAGGGGGTGGTCTACAACATTTCACGTTACATTACAAAAACTATCATTGAGGAAGCGTGCACAGGAGGAAAGATCAACTTTGGAGCTGTTACTGTTGTCGTTGGTGTTCATGGAGTTGAGTACGATGGACCAAAAGAGAAGATATGGGAGTATCCCATGGAGCATAAGTCACCAGCGGAGTAGTTCAACAAATACCTATGTGAAGGATCCATGACAGCAAAACCCGAGTCAAGAAAAGGGATGAGAAGTGGTACAATAGGCTCGCATGGCCTTTGAAGAAGAATGGCGCATCCCCAAGGAATTTCCTTTAGTGGTTGGAAAGGCATTCAGTTTGTTGTATACCAATAGTTTTACATAGAACGGTTCACCATGAGGGATGGAGAATGGATCCCTTGGTGTAAGCTACCATATATGCCTTCACAAGAAGGTACTTCTAGGTGTCGAGTACATAGGTTTTCGGATGCACGATGCCTAACATTCAATGTGAACAAGGTAGATTGTGATTACAACATGTTAAGGAAGAAATATTTGTATCCAAGGCGAGGTACATATATTGAAAGACTCATTTCAGATGTATTGAGCATTAAACTAGTAATTTTGGCTATGGGAGATGTTGGAGCAGCACCTTGGTGTACCTCTAATGAAGCCCAAGGTGGAAAATAACAAGTATCGGAAGATGAGTTCACACTTCCAGAACCACCAAAAGGTAAGCATACCATGGAGAACATTCCAGTGCCTAAGCCCACAGAGCCAATTGAAGTAGAGGATGAGGAGGATGAGCACAAAGATAGTGGTGGTTTGGAACATAGAGGTAGAAGACATCCTACAAATAAGGATGAAGATGAGTGCGCAACTACACCACCTCAACCACAAGAGGGGATGATGAGGACTTGGATGCAATCCAAGGAGAGCATGATTTAAGAGAGTGTTTAGGAGAACAAGGACCCAAGGTGCTACTCTGCAAATAGTGTGCAGATCACCCAGACTCTCTCCACAGAAGGAGACAACCATGAAAAGGAGAAGGAAACTAAAATTGAATGAGGAAGCGGAAGAGTCAGAGGAAAGTGTGCCTAATTATCCTACACCTCTAGAGAATGTAGAAGGACAACAAGATGAAGAAATGAAGGAAGGAGAAGAGGAGGAAAGAGAACAAATGAGATAGCTACCAAGACTGCTCAGGACATGGAAACACAAGTCCCAAATTTGGAAGCTCAAGTTCCTAAGCATCCTAGGTCAAGAAGAACAAGTGGGGAACACATTCCACTAGCCATGGGCTATGTTGAGGACATAGGTAAAATTTTCCGTGCCCATTTTGAGAGGACAACGACACAAAAGGAGTTATATGGCTGGTAATTAATGGATGAATATATGGCTACAATGCACACAAGGAAGTAGTTATCATGGTCGATGCACACACACATGGATGAACCAAATTTTGATGTGTGTGAGGAGTGATGTGTATCAAGGAGGTTGAAAAAGACACCTCAGGAAAGACACATGATAGTAAATCCTACTATTATGTCAGATGAACAGGTGAGCAATGCATTAGTAAAAGTCTCAACAGAGGTGGCAAGGCGGAATATGGACAAGGCTTCCACAATTAGGGCACTAAGGGAAGAGATCAAAACTAAGGATGGGGAAATATCATGCTTAACACAAGAAAGGGAATTCGAGAAAAAAGAACTCTATATTTATCAACGTTGTAGAGGAAATTGGTGTTAATGTCATAAGATCTAGGACACACTTAGAGCCAAAGGTTCCAAAGACGTTTCCTTCGGAAATACACTATGTAGGTACATTGGTGGACCTAGTGCTTGAACCTCTACGCATGCCAGTGCCAAAGGATCTAGTACAAGATGCAGTGAGAAAAGGCTTCATTGATGCGAAGATTACATCATATGAGGGCTGTTGCAAGTGTTGCGGGAAGAAATAATGAAGGCGAGACCAAGCCTTGAACACATCGATACTCCATAGGTCATCAACATAAAAATCTTGGAGGAGAACAATGAGGTCCAGAAAGTGATGAAGGATGACGCATTGGGCCACGTAGAAAGGTTAGAAATGGTTAAACAGAAGTGCAAGGCCCTGGAAGCAGCCCAAGAACCACACAAAAATTAGCTAGAGGATCTTAGAAAAATCATTGCGTAGAAGATGAATTTACTAGAGGAAAGGATGACTACAATGTCCAATATTGTGTTGGTCTTGCAAAATGAGAAAGGAGAGATTGTGAGGGATGAACTAGAGTCCATTGCTATGGAAATTCTAGAAAAGTAAGAGGAAGCAATCATTGAGTAGCAGACCTTGGAGGCCAAGGTAAAGTAGGAATATCCTAAATTAATTTTGCGAGTTATACAAGAAGAAAGCTGAGTTAAAAACATTCTTTCATTCATCCAAATTCTTTATATTCTTCTATTCTTTGATTCATTTTGGAGATAACCATTGTCGAGGTGACAATGTAATTAGTGTGGGGTAATGTTGATAAGAGAAAACTTGATGGAAAGCACACAAGAA
Source organism: Taxus wallichiana var. yunnanensis (assembly GCA_018340775.1). Lineage (NCBI taxonomy): Eukaryota > Viridiplantae > Streptophyta > Pinopsida > Cupressales > Taxaceae > Taxus > Taxus wallichiana. The sequence continues at coordinate 831,314,944 of CM031242.1, read as the reverse complement.
GTCCTTGTGGGAAAGCGGAGTCATATTCAAAGGCACGAGAACAGATAGGGAGAACTTTTGGGACTTAGCCATTTTCATGTCAAGGATCTATTTTTGGAGATGGCATACGGAGCACTCAAACTAATTGGAGACTTGCACATCACACATTGGCTATTTTTGGAGGATTATCTATGAATCACTTTACATGGACACATGTCGGAAATAGATCTACTACTATCAGTTAACTACCAATAGTCTATTGTTAGTGCACTTGCATGTGTGGCTAGTTTTGTAACTAGGCACGTGGCTATTAATAGCATGCGACCTATTTTTGGAATAGATAAGTGGTGAAGGGAAAGTCCCCACCCTTATAAGTATGTAGTGAACTGTGTAATAGAGAGATTGACATATATAGAGATATGCATACATAATGAGATTATGTTGCTAAATCTATTATGCGCATACTACCGTTATCGTAATGAATCTTTTGTATACTTATTGCATTTAATATAATGGAGGATATTGGCTGAATCTAAGTGTTAGTTATGTGTGTATCTAAATCTAGTATGTTTTTATCTCATCATGGTTAAAATTTAGTTTTGTTCTCCCTTAGAGATAGATCTGGTATACTCTGTAGAGTGATGTGTTAGAATGGAACTACATGTATTAAATATTCATCCTACTAAACATCCTACAATAACAACACTAAAGAGGGACTGGAACCTTTCGTGCTTCGAGTGAGCTCTTAGTTTAGGCTAAGTGATGGGACAACGTGTCTAGGGTCTTATTGGGCTTGTATTACTAAATTTTAGGTTATATAAGAAGCATTCTTCTTTGCATCACATTCAAAAGTGTGAGAGACTCTAGATGGAGGGGTAGGAGGCCTTGCCACCATCACTCTAGGTACATAAGTTCTACACAACTCTAAATTTTTGTGCACATGCATGGTATGTGCATGTAGACTTGACAAGAGCAATAGTTAATTGTGGAGATGACATCAGGTATGATTCATACCTTTGATTAATTTTCTACTAAACCTCTAAAGAATGAAGCATTATAGATTATAAAGCACCTTACAATGGGGGATAATAAAAAAGCTAAATAACTCTCTGTTAGATATGTTTAGAGAATTAACCTTGGAGGCACACTTTGAAGAAGAAGAGACATTAGGAAAAACTTGTGTATGTTTACCTAGAAAAAGAAAAGGGTAAGTTGGTCTACTTAATTGATGATGAAGAGGTAGAAAATGTGGATGTTGACCACACTGTAGGTATGCTAGAGGTCTTGGATAGTTTTAATGAGAAGGTGTGCGTGTATCGCGATCCTATGAAAATGAATAAGGTCAATGTTGGGATATATGTAGAACCTAAAGATGTCATTATTGGTGACTATTGGTCCGAATAAGAGGTGTCAAAGATTATTTAGTTGTTGTACGACTTCACGGAATTATCTACAAGTAAATTTTCCTCACACCCGACCTCCCGAGGTCGTGCCGAGACAGCCGGTGGGGATTGAATATGTGTGGGATGCAGACAAACTAGTTAGGCAATCTGATGTCTTCGACGCGCACTAGTGGAAATTGTGAATCTAAGGCAAAGAAGGCCCTCCTAACTTGAACTGGTGTGATAGATCGATTAGTAAGGATGACTGCTCGAAGGCTCCAATCAATATCAAGCTCTGGCATTGATTCGGTCTATGGGTTGTGGAATATGTGGAAAATGACCTGGGATAGTTTCGTGTATGTCTCCAGATAAGGTCATAGGGTGGATGGTAAATATAATTGACTCTATGGGTGATTCTCTGGCCTAGTCCAGAACTCCTTAGCTTTGTTAGCTACTATGTCTAACAAGGATAACTATTCGATGATGATAGGTGGAAGTGGAGTAGATCTGAATACTAATGTACGTAGGCCAACATCTATGTCTGATTCACCTATGGACTCGTTGGGCTGTGAGATTTGTGGGTCACAACCATAGATTTGTGTTTGTTGTGGTCCTGCTATGGTCATGTGCGGATTTAGTCCCTAATCCCTAGTATCCAATAGTCATATGCTTTCTCAGCCTCTATATTCAAATTTAACAGTTGTGTGATCTTTTCAGAGTATCTCACAGGCGTTCGTGCAACCTGAATTCTTAAGCTGGTATCTATATCTGTGAGAGTGTCTCCTGCGTCTGGCTGTGGGACCAAAGGATCACAACCGAATGTTTGCTCTCTTTCAAACCCTTCCACAGTCATGTGGATATGTATCTAGGGTAATCTATAGTTTGGTTGATTTGACCAAAACGTGTGTGCTTGGTTGTCTTCTATGTTTAACCCGCTTAACTGGAGGCTGATCTGTTGTAAGTTTGCCATTGTTCGGAAGATTTGGATCCTAAGATTCTGATCTATATCAGTTATTGCTATGATGAGATTGGGTTGGGGCACGATTGGCTCGAATACGTATTCCCTGGGCTCTCTAGGGCCCGTGATTGTCATACAAAAGCAACAATGTAAACTAAATGCAGCAAAGTAAAATTAACTATGTGAAATATATCTATAACATATATAACTTCTATATTTTTGTATTTTTCTGATGAATTTATATGAATGAAATTGAAGGAGCAACTATTTTAATATATCTAGAAATTGAAAACTAATCTAATGACAAATTTAAAACAAACAAAGCAACCGAGTATAGCTACTTGCTTGTGCAGTTGTAAATCTATTCTAAACAATGAAATAACTGATCTAATCTATTTGAAAGACTCTCGATCCTACCTCAGAAGTGAGGAAAGAATCATAGTCTCTCAGAAACTATCAATCCCCATAGCTTCCCTGGCAATATCGAAAGTAAAATTGACTGAAATAAAGTGATTGGCTACTCTATTTGATATGCTTCTAATTTAGAACTTTGAAAGCTAGAACCTGGATTCTGCAGAACAGTGGTGAATCCGATGGTGTGTGTGATCTTGTCCCCTCAGTGTGACCTCCTCGCTCCTTCGTGTTCACGTGGATCCAAAAAGTGTGTAATGCTAGCATCAACAAAAGTAGATATTGGGACAAAGGTAGCTTAGGATACAGACTGAATACAATGCGAGTAGGAGAGAGATAGCGCAAGAGTACAGAGCTTGGCTTATGCAATTCCTAGCGGGATTTATTGCGAGTCATGCAACATAAAACGTCCAGAACCTGAAACTATCCTGTTTGAAGAACAAAACCTGTAACTTTAATGGCTTCCTATTGAAAACAAACTATCCTATTCCAATTGATTTGGATGAAGTGATAACAACAATTGCACAAGATGGATATGTGGCTTCCTAACAACAAGACAACACTAACTAAGCATGCAATGAATAAAGCTAAGAATTCTAAGCAAAATGAAAGACTAATCTATTGCAATGAGAAATTCAGAGGCAAATTTGAGGGGCCATTTGCTTGAGCACAAGCCAACTATTTATAGCATTTGCATTTACCCAAGGTAAAAACCAAATTGATCTCTTAAACTATAAACAATGGCAAAACACTATTCCAGGGAACCAGAATCATTAATGCAAGCCCAAGGCGGTGAAAAAAGCTGGTAAACATTGAAATTTACGTGAGTCGCGTTAAAAGAGCATTCTGGAAAACACGTGAAGGACCGCCCTGAGCAGGGTGGCGGTTATAGGACCGCCGCCCTATCCAGGGCGGCGGTCACGAGACCGCCACCCAGGCAGGGCGGCGGTTTCATAACTAAAGAGAAAAAGGCAAAGAAAAGAGGGGAAAAGAGGAAAACAAAGCACGGGGGCTAAGCGGGGCATGTGGGATGATAACGCATACTTGGAGAGCTTTTTCGGATCCTGAACACCTTGCGAGGAGACCTGTATCATCATTGGGGCACGTGTCACATTGTTGTTCGGCAGTGTAGTACCTTACAATTTTGGGTACATACATATTTCCCCCTCGGAGAAGTGTTTTAGCCATGAAGAGGTGTAAAACGGTGGATCCGAGTATGGCGGTCCCGAAATGGGAAGTTGGAAGTTATACCTGATACGTCCGTGTGTCGAGATGATGCCATCCGGGATTCCCACCACCTACAAAATGAAAAGAGGAATCAAGTGTAGATAGATAAAATAGATCGGAAAATAAATGCTAAAATAACGTGAAATGAGGATGTACCATTTGTGCGGGGTAAGAACTTACCTCCGTCGGTGCTTCAAACCTGTGAAAAGGGAATTTAAGACAAGTCAGGCTGCTATATATATGAAAGTGGGCCCATTTTCCTATTCATTTGCGCATGTTGATTTGATTGATTCTGAGCTCTGGGACCCACGGTGATGGTTTCTTATGAGAGTAGAGTCAAAACGTTCGTGATGAGATAGCGATCATGCCTCCGCGAGTAGATCATCGACCCGCGAGATCACAGGTTAGTTTTCCTCAATTTATCATTTTTTCCTCCAAACTTTTAAAATGCTAAAATCTTTGTCGTGGGGGTTATTTTTGAAAATGTTAGGTTCAAAAGGTCCATCTAGGGGGGGCGCCTACTGGGTAGGCTTTGTTTTTAGTTAAAATGGTCCTTTTTGGTGTTTTTAGGCCTTTTTAGGATATAAAACCCACGTGGGTTTTTAGGACACGACCGCCGCCCTGCCAGGGTGGCGGTTACATGACCGCCGCCTTGTTCAGGGTGGTGGTTACAAGACCACCGCCTTTAAGGTGGCGGTTACAAAACCACCGCCCTGCTCAGGGTGGCGGTTCTTCACAGAATGTCAAAAGAACACTTGTTTGAGATTGTTTTTGCATTTTTAGCATTTCTATGTGTTTTCATGATTTTTCTAATGTCATTCGGATGCTAACTTGCTCTGTTTTGTGTGTTTTTGGGTGTATGCAAAGGGAGGAGTACATTCGGTGGAGCCGAGAGAGAGAGTGTGACTGGCTCCCGACAGTATTAGATGCCCTTTCACAGGACGAGCAGGACACTCTACAGAGGGCCGGTATACTACGTATATCACGGGTTCCACATGTTGCACCATCCAGTCACATACTCTGTGACTTATTTTCCTATTGGGATGCTGATCGGAACACCTTCCGATTACCAGGGGTCCGAGGTGAGTGGACCATCACTTTGGAGGATGTTTACCGTATCCTGGGGGTCCCGATCATCGGAGACATCTTACTCTTGAGACAACAGGTTCACGGGCCCAGATAGCACAGTGGGCCTCTTACATGGGAGATGCAGTCATCTCCACTGGTTTGAAGAAGGGGGTCGAGTTTGGTCTATTCCTAGCTTGCCCATCCCCTTGATTCACCAGGCTATTATGGGGATCCTTGCCTCGAGATTGATCGGGGACAAGGGAGGAGACACACTGCTATATTGTTGGTCCCCCATCATTGCACAGATCGAGGGTCATGGCCGGATTTACGCACGGGAGAAGATATACTTGGGACTACCTACCATGACTTATATAGGGTAGTCCGTTTACAGGGGCAGTCCTTGAGCCACCCGACCCTAGTTATGAGTTGGGTTTATGAGCACTTCATTCCTTATGGTAGAGGTGTAGAGGTGACAGATCCGGAGCTGTGAGGGCAGCTAGATGGACAGATATGTTGGTGCTCAGAGCACCTCATCAACTAGTTGCTTCTCTGACCACCGATGACATGGAGGCCACACCATATCAGGCCATGGCAGGCTTATGGGGTGAGGAGGCTCTTACTTTGATCTCCTGCTCCACCACAGGGCAGCTCATTGACAGAGTAGGCGAGTGGAGATACACCCCTTTGGCCGAGTTCCTCAGCAGTTTGGCCTACCTTACATGGGCATGCTTCCCCGGTAGTGCCAGTATACAGGTCAGTTCGAGAGGCCAGAGGGGGTCCTAGAGGCCGGGGTTGGACAGTTGTTACCCTGGCATTCCTATTGCGGCTAGGCGGGTAGTACGTGCCCGAGGGAGAGCCGGTGCTCCTCAGGCACCCTTACTTCAGATTGCCGCGGGTCCTGCCCATAGCAGTGATGACCCCATCGACATAGACTCGAGTCCGAGGAGTTCACAGGGGGAGAGACAGAGGAGGAGACTGAGGAGGACAGTGATCCTGAGTGGCATGACACTCAGGATATCATGCAGGCAGAGAGGGCAGAGCAGAGTGCAGAGAGGGTGACTCTGGTTTTAGAGGAGCCACTCTCCCAGGGCCATGGTGGGGAGGATGAGTCCGTTGTGGGATGCTACGTCACTCCAGCCATGGGGGAGCACCTCAGTCAGCGGCGGCATCTGTGGCAGGTGCTGACCCTAGAGATCCATCCTGGAGGCCTGGTGATCCGAGTAAGTTACCATCCTTCCTTTTAATGTTTGTTTTTAATTAGGATTGCCTTAGTTGCTATCTCTCCTTTTGTTTACACTTGTGTTTTATCTCTTGTTTTATTTCTAATTTGTTTTCTCCTTTGTTTGCAGAGACCACCGATGAGTGGCGGAGACTGATTCGTAGGGTATGCACCGATACCCTGATGATCCCTATGGAGAGGACCCGTGCAGAGCTGTCTGTGGATGCAGGGGAGCCCTCGTAGCCTGGCAGACATACTGACGTCTTTTCCCCTATCTGGCATGTGGCTAGGATGGTATCGACTCTCCGTACGGAGCTAGCGGGGTATAGGACAGCCGAGCGCCTGATGAGGAGTCATTCTCGTGGTGAGACTGTGGCTGCCCCTCGGGATCCTGAGCCCTCCGTGCACTCAGAGCGCCGGCGTAGCCGGAGTCCTAGGCGTGGGCATGCACCTTCAGAGGGGTCTCATAGGGATTGAGAAGCCACTTGGCTCTCCTAGATTTTTGTATGATATTTTTGTATATCTCGGGCTCTTTGAGCGTTTTGACCATGCTTAGCGCATGATGGCATTGTACAGGAATTTTGATCATTTATATATATATATATATATATATATATATATATATATATATATATATATATATTCCTTTTGGATCAGACTTTTGGCATTTATGGCTTTGTTTCCATTTGTTTCCTTATGTGAACTATGATATTATGCTTATATGCTTTTTAGAATGTATGCAATGGAGAACAAATGATACAAATGTTTACTTTCTTTTCGTATTTCATGATGTTGATATATGATAATGTAGATACAATGTGATTTTGAATCTTAGTTTCTGTAAGCAATTTTGGATACTTCATATTTGTTTTGGCAAAGTGGTGAAGACAAGCCGGTATGATGAGTAGATAGACTTGCCCCTCTCCTAACCCCACACAACTAGTAAGATGCGAGGGCTCATCACCGAGAGCTGAAAAGGGCACAAGTTATGAAATGTGTTGAAATGATAGTGATGAAAGATAGACAAAGCTTTGGTGGAACCAAATTAGGATGCTACAAGCCTACTCCACTCGAGTGACTTCATAGTTTTGGGATGCAACTTGCTTTGTGGTTTATCTAGACTTAGATCCGTAGATGGCCACATGGTAGACAAAATCTGGGTTTTAGGATTTTTAATTCTCTTGGAATTTTGGACATCCGATTCATTTGTTTTTGACTCAAGACTTCAAGATTTGAATTGTTTGTTTATGACCTTTTACATTTGTTTGTCAAGAGGACCCCCCACACCTTGCCCCATGCTACTAGTAAGAAGCGTGGGTTTATCACCTTAGGCAAGGCATAGGCGAGTAAGGGCATTTCCATCCTTTCCCAACCCTACGTCACTAGTAAGAGATGCAAGCTCATCACCAAAGGTTGGTGGGGCAAGGAAATGTGTAAATTTAAAATTTTCTGTTTGATTTATACTTGACTTGTTTGTTTGAGTAAAATGTCAGCATGCTCTTACTTCCAAAGAGATATTCATACGGGATAGATGTGACACGATGAAGCTTCTAGAATAGACCATAGGAAAGACACCTATCCTAAGAAGAAACCAAAAGTGAGAACAAGCATGCAGATCTTGGTATGGTTACCATTAAGACTTTGTCATATCTAACTTTGTTTGATGAAATGATTCCGAAATAGTTTGATGATATCATGGAAATGGAGAAGTATGATTAGAGCGTTTATGCCAATACCATCAGAAGTTTGTAATGAATTGCTTTTTTAAGAATAAATTCCTCGATCACAAAGTTGTACAAAACAAGTGGACAAAATGATCCTAACTATATGAAGATGCAATGTAGATATAACTATACAAGTAGTACTAGTTGCTTACGCGTAGAATCGTTTAAGGTGTAGGGAATTGACTATTTCACCAAATTCCTCACCTTCAGTGTGCATAAGAGATATGCACCATTTCCATAGTCCTTCATGACTCGGTATGGGCCCAACCATTTGGGCCGGAACTTCCTTCCTTCGCCGGTCTTTTTGTCGATCCGATTGTCTAGCCTTAGAACTAGATCACCCTCGTATATGTCTCGTTCATAGACCTTCTTGTTATACTACCGGCACATCCGGTCAGCATAGACTCTGTGCCATTGTTTAACATCTAACCTAGCTTCATCTAGGCTTTCTAGTTGGGAGAGACGTGCTTCTCTGTAAGTGTCTTCATCTAGAATCCCTTGTAATGAGATACGAGAGACTGGGTATTTCAACCTCAAGTGGGAGAACTACTTCTGCCCCGAATACTAAAGTGAAAAGGAGTGGCTCTGTTGGTGTTCTTATTGAGGTTCGGTGGGCCCATAAGGCCGGATATAACTTCAAATGCCAATCTCGTTTGTTTTCTTTCACCATTTTAAGGAGAATGGCTTTTAATGTTTTATTTGTTGCTTCAGCTTGTCCATTGGCTTGAGGGTAATACAAGGAGGCCGTATGATGGCTTATTTTGAATTTATTGCACAATTCATGAACTTCATCATTCTTAAAAGAAGTCCCATTATCGAGATAATGATTTGCAGGATACCGTACCTACAAATGATTTGGTTCAAAATGAACTTGGCGATCACAAAACCTGGTACAGTAGTAAGAGGCATGGCCTCTACCCACTTGGTAAAATATTCGGTGGCCGTGATTATGAAATTATGGCCATCTGTAGATGAGGGAGAGAACTTCCCTATCAAATCGAGGCCCCACGTAGAAAAGGGCCATGGAGTAGCGATTGGTTGTAGAGCTTGTGCCGGCATGTGGATCTCATGGGAGAATTCTTGGCACTTATGACACCTTCGTACAAACTCTACTACATCGTGTTCTAAAGTAGGCCAGAAATAGCCCATTCGATGTATTTTTGAGTGGTGGCATGGCCACCGAAGTGGCCTCCACACATTCCACTGTGAGATTCGTGGAGAATCTTCTTGGATTCTTCTGTGTCGACACATCTTAGAAGCATTCCATCGAATGCTTTTCGATAGAGCACTTGCTCTATGATGACGTATTTAGCTACGATAATGCGTAAACGCCTTTTTCATTGTGGTGTAGCACCTTCTGGATATGTATGGTCCATGATATAATTAATAATATCAGTGTACCAAGGACACTCAGAGATAGAAGGTCGGGTTTCGATGTAGTATATGCACTCATCGGGAAAGTCCAGATCTACTAGATCGCCTCCATCTAATGGATTATCAGCTAACCAATCCATGATGATTTTTCCTTTAACCGACTTCTGATTTATGAATGTTAATTCAAATTCACCCATTAAGGTTATAAAGCATCCAACCTTTTTAGACAAGGACCCTTGCGTGAGGAAAGTTCGTAAATGCTCTGTCTTTACAATGACCTTTGTTTCTTGATTTAGCATGTAATGTCTTAAGCGTTTGGTTGCAAAGACTATGGCAAGGCATTCTCGTTCTGCCTATGTATAACGTGTTTCATAGTCGAGCAACGTTTGGCTAATGAAATAGATCACACGTTCTCTCTTGTCATCATCTTCTTGAGCCAGCATACAGGCTAGCGAGACATTGGTGGCTCGTGAATATAAAATTAATGGGTGATCCGGCTTAGGTGGCATTAGCGTAGGTGGTGATAACAAGAAACGCTTAACTGCGTCGAAAGCTTCATTGTAGTCTTTGGTCCAATCAATGCTATAATCTTTCTTGAGTAGATTGTTGATTGGATGAATGGTGAAACTTAAGTCCTGGGATGAATCTCTGGATTGCACCAAGTTTTCCGAGAAATGACCTGATTCAGATTCATCCGAAGGTGGGACCATTTTGAGAACAACCTTAATTTTGGTTGGGTCAACATCGATCCCTGCGTGATGATATAATGTAACCTAGGAGCTTCCCTCTGTTACACCAAAGATGCATTTTTCTGGATTTAGCGTGACTCCGTATTCTATCAGACGTGAAAGAATGACGCGAAGCACTTCCGGATGGTCACAACGCTTCTTGGCCTTGGCCAACAAGTCATCTACGTAGGATTCCACAATTTTATGAATAAGATCATGAAATATATATGTCATAGCCCGCTGGTACGTAGCGCCAGCGTTCTTGAGACCAAATGGCATAACAACATAGCAATAGGTTCCCCAAGGAGTTATAAACGTGGTTTTAGCTTGATCTTGTTTGGATATTCTGATTTGATTGTATCCGAGAATCCATCCATGAGAGATAAAAGCTCAAACCCAGTTGTTGCATCAACAATGACATCTATAGATGGTAATGGGAAGTCATCTTTAGGACATGCCTTGTTAATGTCTCGGAAGTCTATGTAGATGTGTATCTTCCCATTCTTTTTGAGAATGGGAACGATATTAGATATCCACTGAGAGTAATCGACTGGCTTGATGAATCCTACTTGGAGGAGTTTTGTTACCTCCTCTTTTACCATGAGAGCTACCTTAGGTTTCATTGGTCTTGATTTTTGTTTAATCGGCTTTGCATCTGATTTAGTGACGAGGTTATGTACCACAATGTGTGGTGTAACCCCTGTCATTTCCTTATAATTAAATGCAAAAGCCTTCGATGTTCTTTGAGGATTTGAGTGTGTATTTCTACTTCCGATGGAGTTAACGAGGATCCTAACTTCAATATCTTTGGTTCGTCTTCCATTCCGATATTAATATCGATTGTTTCTTCGATTAGAGAAGTGTTACCTTCTTCAAACTCAGGCGGGGCTGGAGGTAATTCCAGATCGTCTCTACTTTTGACTGTGTATATGCTAAGTTCCTTTTGTGGGGGAAGCTCTGTCATGGGATTTCCGAAGTAGGAGGATGAATGTGGGATTAGGGATAAATCTACCACGTGATGGGTGAGATGTAACGCCGCATAGGCGTTCAAGAAATCAAGAGTGGTTGTATCACTATCGATGTGGTCTAGGATAGTAGATTTGTTTTCATTTCCATTTAAAAGAGGATTTGACATTGTTTTTATCAGTGGTTCAGTACGAAGGGATACCATGAAATGGGTGTCCTCTAACTTACTATTTGGAGTAAAGCGCGATGCTGAGGTTGCTATTGAATCGGTGAGAAGATTTTGTTCTCGCGGGATTGCTTCAATTGATATGAAGTCAAACTCCTTGCTTAAATTTAGTATAGCTGTTTTGTAGAGTTGTAAGTGCTCGGCTCTGGTTTCATACATCTCAGAAACTTGGTTTGCTACCAATTGCGAGTCTCCTAACACTCTGATGTTATCAACACCGATTCTCTTAGCTAAGATGAGGCCAAGGAGGAGGGCTTCGTACTTACTCGGCATTGTTGTTTGTGCATTGAATTTTAGTTTAAAGGAAAATGGTAGGACTTTTCCCTCGGGAGAAGTAAGGATTACTCCTGCCCCAGCTCCGTAACTACATCTAGCTCCATCGAAATGGAGAGTCCAATACTTAGCTGGGAATATGGGCGTTGGGATATTTGTTGTGTTAACATCTTCTACCTCTACCATGCAGAGATCTCTCTTTGGAAGAGAACCAACACCTAGGGTGTATCCCATGCCTACAGAATCAAATGGTAGGAACATTGGTAGATCCTGTTCTAGTAATTCAACAATTTTTGTAGTAGTTCCTAATGATACTATTTCTACAATCTTAGCCTCATCTTGAGGGCTGGGATTGTCTTGGCTAGGCTCATGGTTTCAAGATCTGTCGTAGGTACCAACTTTTCTTCCGGTTTCGGGCGGTAGGCTTATTAAGTTGGTTTGTTGGGAGTTCAAACTCCGAGTGAATGCCTGGTCTTCTCTTTAAGTCAGCCAAGTGTATATCGAATGGTTTTGGATCACCTTTGGCTATGAATATCTTTCCTAAGTGTAAAAACCTTACTTCTTGAAATAGCGTAGAAGGGATTGCCTTCATACGGTGTATCCATGGTCGGCCGAGGATCATATTATAGTTAGTTTCCCGATCTATAATATAAAATTTAGTCAGGATTGTTTTGGGTCCTAAGGTGACCGGTAGTATTATAGTTCCAATCGAGGTGGCTTTAAGGCTATCATAGCCTCTTAGTGTATTTCACGTCGTGGAACAATTCGTTTCTCCATACCCTAGCTTTTGAAGGAAAGAAAAAGGGACTATGTTAACTGCTGCCCCATCGTCAACCATCGCGCGTTTCACATAATTGTTATAAACCCACACTTGCAAGTGTAAGGTTGGATCACCTCGGCGTGTAATCTCAGCATCTGTTGGCATTTTGTTTATTTGAATATGAATTCGGTGTCCCTATCCGGCTGCCCCGGAGGGTGGATATCAAAGTCTATATGGTTTACCTGTGTTTCGGGAGGTGGAGTGATGCTAATTAGATGACCTAAACCCAATGCTTCTAAAAGAGCAGCCCTGTGAGCAGGGGAGTTCTTCAATAAATCCAAAAAGGAGATGTGCGAGAAGGTTTTGTTAGATCATTAATTAAGTCATAAGCACCCATGGGTTTTATTAATACTTGTTGGATATTGTCTAGTTTCTAGTGGGTAGCTTGGACTTAGCTGAGAGGAATACTCTCGTGTCCTTGTTACAGCTTCTACGGGTAGTTCGGCATCTAACTCCACTAAACCGACTATCTTAGGTCATGGCTGACTTCCTAATTGTGGCACAACTAATGGATTCAGTGAAGTTGAGGCTTCATGATCATTGTTTCCTGTAATTACACCCTTGTTTGTCCCATTTGGATTTATCTTGTTATTGTTGTGATTTGGGAGTGATCATTGAAGATCTGGAGGGGTGCATTTTGAGGGGAAACTGCCCTGTAAAAGTATTTGGTGCTGGTGACGTAGGATCTGCCAAGAACATATCTATAAAAAGTTGTCTTTGTTCCTCTGGCAAACGTTGCATGAATTTATTGTAGTCATGGCACGTTCTAGTGTCATGGCCTCAGATTTTGTGAAAACCACAATATGAGTTAGGATTGTAATTCCTAGTTTGTTGGCTTGGTGTATATTGTGGCCTAAAACTCTGATCAAACCATTGCCTATTAGGATTAAAGTTTTGCATTTGTTGTCTTTGGTTTGAATTCTGGTTTTGATACCCAGTTGAATTTTGGTTTGGACCCCGTGTAGGGCTTCACCATTGTTGTTGTTGTTGTTGTGGATGATTAAAATCCACTGTATTGATTGTTGGAGTAAAGTTGTTGTTTCGTTGGTTGTTTATTTGTGGTGGAGTATTCACAACATTTACCTTTCTAGCCTGATCAGTTACTCCATCTGTTGTCACTCCACGATTTTTATTAAGGATTTTAGGTCCTTGATTGACATTCGTGGTAGTAGGATAAGTTGTAGTGTTCTGGTTGGAGGTGATTAACCTCCCATTTGCTCCATATGTTTTGCGACCACTATCAATTGCCGCTTGATCTATTCGGAGAGCACTCTCAAGTACTTCATCGTAAGTTTTTAGTGGGAACTTCTGGACTTCTTCCTTCACTTCTCTGCTGAGAGAATGAAGGAATAAATCACATAGTTCCATTTGGTCCATATTTGGAGCACTGGCTGAAGAATAAAGAACTGTACGCCACCTTTGGATGAAATGAGCAACGGATTCATTGTGTTCCTGCTTGATGTGCAAGAATTCCCTGATTCCTGTTCTTAATAGTTTGTTCATGTCAAATGCCTTGATGAACTCTGAAATGAGTTGCTTGAATGAATGGATGGAAGCCTCAGGTATTCTATAATACCAATCGAGAGTGATACCTTCCAAGGTTTTGGGAAATATTTTAGCAACAACCCCATCCCAAGGGAGTAGTTCTCGGATGGCTGTGGCGTAAGCCTTGATATGTGCATTCGGATCTCCCTCACCTTTGTATTTGGGTAAATCGGGAAGAGGTCTTGGAAGCATGACGCTTCGTATGGTGAAATCTAAGGGCTCTTTCAAGTATTCTGAATATGTCCCTATCGCATAGGTTTCGACCATTGATGGTGCCTGTTGAGGGAGTGGAGGTGGAATGGGTTGTTGATATGGCGTAGCGTACGCGTTGGCGGGGGCATAAGGAAACCCCTGTGTTTGAGGAACCATGCCGGGAGAGGAGAACATATCCCCTTGTGGTGATTTGGAGTACATGTTTAAGTATGAAGGGGTATTGTCCAAGAATGGATTATTTTGTACTAGACCGGGAGGTGTCAGAATGGTGTTAGAAATGGTGGTTCTTGTTGGGGTTTGTTGTGAATACTGAGGGTCATGCCTAACGTGCCTATTCCTGTGAGGAGGTCTATTTGGCTAGGATTAGAATTTCCTACCTGCATGAGTTGAGAATGGTGATTTTCTGAGCAAGTTCTAACCCCCTCACTTTTTCTACTAACGTTGAAATGACTTCATTTGGTGAAGTCACGGTATTTTTTTTAGTGGCATTTGTTGTATATCATGGTGTTGTATAGGCATGTGATATCCTGCTATGAATTGATCGTTGCCCTACCAAGTTTCCCGAGGGCATTTCCTGTATGTAGTGGCATGAAGGTATTTCCTTGAAAAGAGACCTCGGGTTGTGTTTGTAAATTCCCTATAGGTGGGTACATACTCGAGAGCGTTGTTCATTCCTGACATAACGTACTGAATGTTCATCATCTAAACCTAGGTATGGGTCTGATTGTCTGCTAATTTGTGGTCTAAGTAGTATCTGAGGAGACGAACCAGATTCTCCTGTGAACGTCATATTGTTCGAGCCTGAAGGCTCTGTTTGTTGTGTTTGAGCGAGCTGATCCAACTCCTCTGTTTGGAAAGATGAGCTATATCTGACCCTTGGAGTTTGTGTTGACAACTGGTTAGTTGAGTAGTTGTCACCCCATACTGAGAGCGAGGGTGATGATTGTCTATTCAGTTGAGCATAGTATGCCTCAAGGCCTAAGAGAGGCCTACCATATGCATCGAATCCCGACATATTTGGGGGTATATGAATACCCGCAGAATAATGGGAAGGAGTGAAGGTGAGAAATGAAATAAAAAAAAAATAAAAATATAAAATAAAGAAGAACTGACTTTGTTTCACGTCGGGTTCACCAATTTTTATACGATGGAAAAGTGACAAGTGAGCGTGGGAATCTACAAGTAACTTTTCCTCACACCCGACCTCCCGAGGTCATGCCGAGATAGCCGGTGGGGATTGAATATGCGTGGGATGCTAGACAAACTAGTTAGGAAATCTGATGTCTTCGACGCGCACTAGTGGAAATTGTGAATCTAAGGCAAAGAAGGCCCTCCTAACCTGAACTGGTGTGATAGATCGATCAGCAAGGATGACTGCTCGAAGGCTCCAATCAATATCGAGCTCTGGCGTGATTCGGTCTATGGGTTGTGGAATACGTGGAAAATGACCTGGGATAGTTTCGTGTATGTCTCCAGATAAGGTCATAGGGTGGATGGTAAATATAATTGACTCTATGGGTGATTCTCTGGCCTAGTCTAGAACTCCTTAGCTTCGTTAGCTGCTATGTCTAACAAGGATAACTGTTCGATGATGATAGGTGGAAGTGGAGTAGATCTGAATACTAATGTACGTAGGCCAACATCTATGTCTGATTCACCTATGGACTCGTTGGGTTGTGAGATTTGTGGGTCACAACCATAGATTCGTGTTTGTTGTGGTCCTGCTATGGTCATGTGCGGATTCAGTCCCTAATCCCTAGTATCCAATAGTCATATGCTTTCTCAGCCTCTATATTAGATTTACTTAGTTGTGTGATCTTTTAGAGTATCTCATAGGTGTTTGTGCAACCTGAATTCTTAAGCTGGTATCTATATCTGTGAGAGTGTCTCCTGCGTCTGGTTGTGGGACCAAAGGATCACAACCGAATGTTTTCTCTCTTTCAAACCCTTCCATAGTCATGCGGATATGTATCTAGGGTAATCTATAGTTTGGTTGATTTGACCAAAACGTGTGCGCTTGGTCGTCTTCTATGTTTAACCCGCTTAACTGGAGGCTGATCTGTTGTAAGTTTGCCGTTGTTCGGAAGATTTGGATCCTAAGATTCTGATCTATATCAGTTATTCTTTGTGATGAGATTGGGTTGGGGCACGATTGGCTCGAATACGTATTCCCTGGGCTCTCTAGGGCCCGTGATTGTCATACAAAAGCAACAATGTAAACTAAATGCAAAGCAAAGTAAAATTAACTATGTGAAATATATCTATAACATATATAACTTCTATATTTTTGTATTTTTCTGATGAATTTATATGAATGAAATTGAAGGAGCAACTATTTTAATATATCTAGAAATTGAAAACTAATCTAATGACAAATTTAAAACAAACAAAGCAACCGAGTATAGCTACTTGCCTGTGCAGTTGTAAATCTATTCTAAACAATGAAATAACTGATCTAATCTATTTGAAAGACTCTCGATCCTACCTCAGAAGTGAGGAAAGAATCATAGTCTCTCAGAAACTATCAATCCCCACAACTTCCCTGGCAATATCGAAAGTAAAATTGACTAAAATAAAGTGATTGGCTACTCTATTTGATATGCTTCTAATTTAGAACTTTGAAAGCTAGAACCTGGATTCTAGCAAACAGTGGTGAATCCGATGGTGTGTGTGATCTTGTCCCCTCAGTGTGATCTCCTCGCTCCTTCGTGTTCACGTGGATCCAGAAAAGCGTGTAATGCTAGCATCAACAGAAGTAGATATTGGGACAAAGGCAGCTTAGGATACAGACTGAATACAATGCGAGTAGGAGAGAGATAGCGCAAGAGTACAGAGCTTGGCTTATGTAATTCCTAGTGGGATTTATTGTGAGTCATGCAACATAAAATGTCCAGAACCTGAAACTATCTGTTTGAAGAACAAAACCTGCAACTTTAATGGCTTCCTATTGAAAACAAACTATCCTATTCCAATTGATTTGGATGAAGTGATAACAACAATTGCACAAGATGGATATGTGGCTTCCTAACAACAAGACAACACTAACTAAGCATGCAATGAATGAAGCTAAGAATTCTAAGCAAAATGAAAGACTAATCTATTGCAATGAGAAATTCAGAGGAAAATTTGAGGGCCATTTTGCTTGAGCACAAGCCAACTATTTATAGCATTTGCATTTACCCAAGGTAAAAACCAAATTGATCTCTTAAACTATAAACAATGGCAAAACACTATTCCAGGGAACCAGAATCATTAATGCAAGCCCAAGGCGGTGAAAAAAGTTCTGGTAAACGTTGAAATTTACGTGAGTCGTGTTAAAAGAGCATTCTGGAAAACACGTGAAGGACCACCGCCATCGCCTTGAGTAGGGTGGTTACAGGACCGCCGCCCTGTCTAGGGAGGCAGTCACGAGACTACCGCCCAGGTAGGGTGGCGGTTTCATAACTGAAGAGCAAAAGGAAAAGAAAAGAGGGGAAAAGAGGAAAACAAAGCACATGGGGGCTAAGCGGGGCATGCGGGATGATAACGCATACTTGGAGAGATAAATATTTGTGTGGACTATAGAGAGTTGAATGATGCTTGTGTCATAGATCCTTTTCCCACACCTTTTACAAAGGAAATATTGGAAGGTGTTGCAAGGTGTAAAATATACTCTTTACACTTTGGTTATCATTAAGTACGGATTGCTTAAGAAGACCAAGAAAAGATAACTTTCACCAATGAGTGGGGAATTTTTGCACATACAATTATGCCCTTCGGGTTGAAGAATGCACATGTAGTCTTTTCACGCATTGTTTTACAAGCATGTGAAGACTTTATACACCATTTTTAACAGGTTTATTTGGATGATTCGATGGTCTATGGGATGGTAAAGGATCAATGTGATAACTTGCGACTCTTTTTTGAGAGATGTAGGCAGGTAAGCATTTCCTTGAATATTAAGAAGTGTATCTTTGCTACACCCTTTTGGACTCGATGGGGCATATTATATGTAAGTAAGGGTTTTTGGTATATCCTACTAAAGTTTAAGTTATCTTGGGTTTGGATGAACCTACCAATCAAAGTGAGGTGTGTGGGTTCTTAGGACATACAAGTTATTACGAGAAAGTTCATCAAAGGGTATGCTACAATTTCCATGCCCTTAGAGTAATTGTTGAAAACTAAATGGAAGTTTCATTGGAATGAGGCGCAATAGATAACATTTGAGACATTAAAGGAAATACTTACTTTTTTGCCCATTCTACACTTTCCTTTGTGGGATAAGTCATTTCATGTACATGTTGATCCCTTTGACATGGCCATTGGAGTGGTGTTAGCAAAACTTGGTAAAGGGATTGTTGATCATCCTATTTGTTTCACGAGCAAGAAGTTGACACCAGCTGAAAAAAATTATACAAATACGAAGCGCAAATCCTTGTCTATGATTTACGACCTTTGCATAAGTTTATACAATAATTGTTGAAAAATCCTTTTATATTTTATATAGATCACATGGCACTGAAGTAATTGGTTAATAAGACCATTTTGTAGGGGTGCATAAGTAATTTGATTCTCTTGTTTCATTAATTTGACTTTACATTAGTTGTAAAACCAGAAAGAGAAATTCGGACTAGATCATTTGTCAAGGATTAACTTAGGTGAGGACACGCAGAGCATTGAGGACACAATGCCGAATGTAAAACTATTCAAATTAAAGCGTGTCCTATGACTTAGAATATTTTTTTGTATTCTTATGTCTTGGTGTGGTGCTTGAAGGTATTAAGAGCATAGAGAAGAAAAAACTTACCATATGCGTTGCAACTTACATGTTGATCAATGGAGATTTATACAAGTTAGGTCATGATGAATTTTTGCTCGATATGTACCGGAAAATGAGCATGAATCTATAATGGAGGAAGCTCATGGTGGAATTGCAGGATGATATTATGCAAGAAATGATACCACTCATAATTTTTGTTAGTTAGTCTTTGGTTGGAAATAATGGATAAGGATTGTAAAGAGTATGTTAGGGTGTGTGATCATTATAGTGCCTTGGGAAGGATTTACATAAATATGAAATGGATTTGAGGAATATAGCAAGTGAAAAACCTTTTGAGAAGTTGGCGATTGATTTTTGGGTCCTATTTATCCACGGTCTGCGCGAGACTAGGTTGCATTATATTATTTCATCTACATATTATTTGAAAAGGTGGGAAAAGAAATTCCTACAAAGGATTGCATGACAGCAATATCCACAAGGTTCTTATGGTAAAATATTCTTAGTAGGTATCGATGTTCGTTAATCTTTACAAGTGATAGGGATACACACTTTTGAATGAGACAATTAAGGTATTGTTGGCAGAATTTATGGTGGTGCATCGAGAAGACAAGACCTTATCACCCACATGCCAGTAATCTGCTAAGGCTTTCAACAAGATATTAAGACATACATTGACAAATATTTGTGATTTTGGAAGGAAGGACTGGGATGATAAAGTCTATGTTGTGTTGTGGGCCAATAAGAAAACATACAAGAGTTGAATAAGGAAACACCCTTTCAATTGGTGTTTGGCATAGAAGTTGTTTTACCGGTGGAATTCATTTTACCATCCCTATGTATTATGTGCATAGGTGGGTGGATGATGAGCAAGACCTTGAAGAGAGCATTGACAAGTTGATTGAGTTAGATGAATGGCGTGCTATAGCACGTTGGAGCAGAAGACAAAGAAGGTTCAACTCAAGGCATGACACAATAAGCACATTAAAATAAGAAAATTGAGGTTGGACAGATGGTTCTTCTTTATGACTCCAAGTTTGTGCACCACCTTGGGAAATTGAAGGTGCATTGGTTGGGACTATATGTGGTGACTTATATACTTGATTCAGAACTTTCCGATTACATGCGCTAAATGGCACTCAGTTTCCTAGTTATTTCAATAATGAGAGCAGTGAAGCCCTACTATAAATAATTCTTCTTGGTGTTTGTAATAAGTTAGTATTTCTAGTTGGAATATATTTCCCCTTAATGCATTTCCTTTATATATGTATTATTTCATCGTTGCTACACTTTTTCACTTTAGTTCAAGTGTGTTGATCATGTTTGTGTGTTAGTAGCTGATTACTATAGTGAATTCATGCATATAGGACTTCACATACTTTGTGTGAGGAAGAGTAGGTACATGATAAATGGGCCATGACTTAATTATCTCTGGAAAATGGGTATGCATAGAAGAAATATGGTGTAGGTTCTTTAGTTAAAGGTGCAAATTAAGGGAAAATTGCTCGAGAGATGAAGACCCACGTATATGGATGGATGCATAGTGTAACATGAGGTAGGCTACAACAAGGGAAACTACTTGGTGTAAGGCACAATGGATAGGTACTTTGGAACATGAAGGTATGAGAGAGGAGGTATGTGGTTGAGAAGTAGGGCGTGCTAGAAGGTTATGACTAGGCACGGAAAAATAAACAAAAAGGTGTAATTAATGTTGAGTACGGTGGTTGGTAAAGAGAAATCAATGTGGGTAAATCTAATATATATATATATATATATATATATATATATATATATATATAGGAAGGGTTGCAATATCATTTTTATCTTGCATTGTGAAGTGTAGTGTTCATGCAAGTTGAAGAACAAGTTAGGTATGGAGTGTATGAAAGAGTGAGTAAAAGCATCAAACTAGAGGATTTGTGCATGACATTATTTGGAGCTCCTTCGAGAGAGGGTGTTTGAGCTAAAAGAAATCATGTGGGGATCAAGTCTTTGGAGTTAAGGTTTAAAGAGAAGTTAGGGAATGTGTGTTTGAAGTTGTAGAGATCGAATCTAGGGAAAGAACAAGTTTTTATCATTGTTATGACACTAAAATGAGCACCTGGAGCATCCACAAAGGGCATGAAGAAAAATGAAATGGAAATAGAGGTGGAATATACCCTTGAAAGTTGTTTTTAGAAATAGAGTACCCAGAAGGCATCATCATGGGTTTGGATTGGGAGTCACCTATTAGACGCAGCAAAGTGAGTGACTAAAATCATCAGAATAAGGATAATAAGGATGAATTGGAAAAATTATTGGTGGTTAACACATGTTTGGAAAGACAATGACATGGCCATGTATGATGATGAAGGAGAGAAATTTCTATCAAATGTCAAAGTTATGCAGATTTATGAGCTTTCATATTTTGGGAAACCAGAAAAGTTTTACTAATGGTGATGAACCAAGTCCACAAGGACTTCTTTTATTTTTGGGTAGAAAATGTGAATTATCGAGAGGTTGACAAGATTGAGAAGCTCGGGAACCGATATTAGCAGTGATATTTTTGATGATGGTGGCGTAGAGGCAACAAGGATTGTAATGAATTATGTAAAGGGAGGGTGTGGAATGGATATTTGCAAGTTGGAAAACTACCGTGATTCGGGAAATAGAGCACCTCCTCACCAAATTGAATAACCAAGAACATTGGAAACAGGTAAATAGGTGATGGCTACACATCGCGAAGAAGATGACAGAAGGAGTGGTATATAACTTGTCTTCCTTTATTGTTGAGACTATTATTGTAGAAGCACACTAGGGAGACAAGATAAGTTTTTGTGCTATATTATTTTTTATAGTGATTGTAGAAATTAGAGTTCTGATGGGCCAAAGGATAGTATTTGGAAATTCCTTGAAGATAATAATTCTCTTGCAAAAATATTTTCAAAGT
Organism: Taxus wallichiana var. yunnanensis; assembly: GCA_018340775.1. Classification (NCBI taxonomy): domain Eukaryota; kingdom Viridiplantae; phylum Streptophyta; class Pinopsida; order Cupressales; family Taxaceae; genus Taxus; species Taxus wallichiana. The sequence goes on along the minus strand of CM031242.1, from coordinate 831,293,146 downwards.
ATATGCGGTGGCATGGTGGATCCATGAGTGGACCCTACAAGAAAATGTTATAACTACGGTATGAGTGCTTATATGTTTTTTGAGTATGAATGGAGAATACCCAAAGACATTCTTTTAGTATTGGAGAAGCAAGCCCAATTTGTTGTATATCAACATTTTTTCATTAGAGACTCTGCAAAACTAGAGGAAGAAGATATCTCTTCATTAGAGACTCTGCTAATAAGTTGTTTTCAGATTCAAGGAACTCGAGTTAGAAGGAGAAGAGTTTGGAAGGTGGTTGAGAGAGCGAGCTCAAGAAAGGAGGTTACCTTTGTTAAACTTGAGATTAATTAGCCTATCATTGAGGACTGCAGTTATTCTTGAGTAAATCTGAATCGAGATAGTCCTCCTGAAAATTTGCATTCTCCATCCGGAGAGGGACCTTCATTTGTCTTCAAAATCTTGCTCCTCATTCTACCCTTGGTTTTTTCCAAATCTGCTAGAGTTTATCAAGAAGTTGATCCTATAAGGGATATCCATTTTGAAGATTACATTTCTATTGTTCATTCATACACTAGAAGAGGATGCAAGGATTGGTACAAGGCTCGCTTGATAATTGTATTGATTCTTGGATTAAAATGAAGAATGCATTTAGGTTGCAATATGGTGACAAGGTCGATACTAGATTTCTCTTGTCTGGATTTGAGAATATCAAGAAGAACCCCAATGAATCAAGTGCATGACTTTAATACCAAATTTAACAAGACATAGAGGAGGCTACCTATTAATTTGAGGCCCTGTGAGGAGTCTTGTTTAATTAAATATGTAGATGCATTTGATAAGGAAGCATCATACTACTTGAGAGACAAAAACCCTACTAATTTGGCGAGGCATTCACCATGGCACTACAGATTGAGAACAATATCAAAGCAATTAGGAAATATCTCAAGAGAGATGGTGTAAATTTGATAAAACCTAAAAAACCTCAAGCTAGAAAGGGTGCTGATTTGGAGGAGGTTGTGAAAAATTTGGTAGGGGTTGTCAAAGAAATCTCATATAAGTTAGCACTGGGCAAAGAAGGGAATTGGGTAGACTTCACAAGGTCAGCAAAAAGCACAAAACCATGAAAAATTTTCCAATCATCCTAGGGGTGATCAAATATTTGATGATAGAGGGAAAGGACCCATGGGGTCTGCAAATAGACATCTTCAAGCACATGAAGGAAGAGTGTTACCTGATCCCCTAACTACTAGGGTTATTGTTGTTGAGGAAATTGCTAATATTGATTGGTGTGATAAGTGTTTTCAAGCCATCCTCCATGTGAAATGGACCAACAAGATGGTGAAGCTAATAATGATGATGGTACTGATGATGATATCTGCATGGTGGGCTATTCTTCAGGCTCACAAGAAGGAGCAACATCAATTGAGGTAATAAGTGTAAGGACAACTACAACCTTTTGGGATTGCATCAAATGGGTACAAGTCCTTCTTCCCTCTCATACTATTGAGGTAGATGTAGTGCAAGATTTTGAGATTGCTAACAATGAATTTGAATACTTAAGAGCTTTGATGATTAAGAATTATGATGGTGGTATCCCTTCGGAGGAAGATAGACAATTGTTAATGAATGTTGTTGTGGCTCAAGAGAAAGAGTATAACACTAGGAGCAAGGTTATTAAGGGAGTTGGGCCTCAAGACAAACCTAAAACACCCTTGCTTATAAGTATTCCCAAAGAAGCTCCTAGAAGAGAAACACATGCCAAAAGCTCTGCTATCCCAGTAAAAATTACATTCCTCCTCATGCCCAAACTACCAAGAATCCCATGCCATCTAATGAATCTGCTTGTCTCCATTCCAATGTTGCCTTGCTAAAGAGTCTTCCATATGACATAGCCAGGTATTGAGTCAAATAAAAGTGAGTGTTCTAATCATTGAGTTGCTTAGGATTCCTGAGCACAAGAAGAGAGCATTTGAGTACTTGGGATTGAAAGAGGAGAAGAGTACCCCAAACAGAAATGTAAACGTTGTTGAAAATCCTCCTCAGATCATTGCAGACCTTGAAACACCACCAGCATTAGAGGATCTTAGAGAAACACCTGAGGTATACTTGGGGACATCCTTGGTTGATTCCCAATTGAATGTTGATCCATTCTTTACAACTTTGATCATAAAGGATAGACTACTTCATAATTGTATGTTTGATTCGGTGCATCATGCAATGTCATGCCTCTAGAAGTCATGAATGAGTTGGATATCAAAGTGATAGTAGCCTATGGAAAGTGTACTTGCCATGGAATCAATATAATTGTTAGTATTTTGTTGTGTGAAGGGTTTGGTGGTACAAATTTAAGCCTATTTGGGTAAGAATTTGAAACTTGATGTTGTGATTGTTGATTTCCTGCCAAATGGGGTATGCTTTTGTCAAGAAAGTGGGCTGCAAATCTTGGTGGGACTGTTCAAATGGACATGTCTTTTGCCACTATGCCAATTGAAGGCAGCCTTGTCAAGCTCTATAAAGAAAAGAAGATGTTACACCTTATTGAAGATCCCAACAATGCTTCATATGAGGTGTTGTTTGTTGATGTTAATGCTAATAACTTTGTTGGGTTTTTGATGGCAAAGAGAAAAATATGGATCATTCAAATTTCCTTGAATAGGTAGGTTCCCCTTGGACCTTGCTATTTGATGGAGCTTTCTCCAAATTTGGAAATGGTGCTGGTATAATTATAATTTCTCCTAGCTTGGAAGAGTTTGTTTTTTCCTTCAAGCTTAATTTTGAATGTACTAACAACATTCTTTGAGTATGAAGCCTTATTTTTGGGTCTTAGAATTGCATGGAAGTATGGTGTCAAGGACATCATTAAAAGGAGATTCAGAGATAGTTGTCAAACAAATAAGAAAAGTGTATGCTACAAAAAATCAACAGATGAAATAGTACAAACATGCAGTTTGGGATCTAATTGAGATGTTTAATTCCTTCAAAATTGTGCATCATGACAAAAGTTTCAATGCTGCTACTGACAAGTTGGTAGTGTTGCGGTCAAAATTTGGAAATTGCACCATTTCACCTTATTGTGAGTACAATATAGAAGTGTTAACTATGCTAGCTGTCTCCCTGACAACATCAAGCATTGGCAAGTATTTAATGACGATGCTCAAGTATAAAGGTTCTTATAAAATCAAGGTGAGTTTGTAGATCATAATATTTATTGGGAACCAATGGTGTGTGTGACTGAAGGAAGAGAGATTTTGTTTGGAAAGGATATCATTCAATTGAAAACTAACACCATTCCTGGAGGTCTTATTGCACTTGAGTCAAATTTTGACAATGTTGATTACATCATCAATAGAAACATGTCTACCTCAAGGGATGTGGAAGAGCATAACTTGGGAACTAATGATAAACCAAGAAAAGTTTGGTTGGGAAGCAATCTAAACAAAGAGGAAAAATATTCCTATGTTCAACTATTGAAGAAATATCGAAGCTCCTGCGGCTTGGTCTTATTCACAGCTTAAAGCATACAAAGAGGACTTGTTTCAGCATGAGATTCCTCTTGAAAAACATTCCAAGCCCTTTAGAAAAAAAAGGCCAATTAATCCACTCCTCTCAATGAAAATGTAAGATGAATTGAAGAAAATGAAGGAGGGAGGGATCATTCAACCCACAAGGTATTCATCTTGGGTTGTAAACCTTGTGCTAGTCAGAAAGAAAAATGGAGATATTAGACTTTGTGTAGACTTTAGAAATATAAATAGAGCTTCATTGAAAGACAATTATCCTTTTCCAAACATGGAAAACATGCTGCAATTAGTGACTGGATCTGAATTGTTGTCCACCCTAGATGGTTTCTCTGGCTACAACCAAGTTGTTGTCAAGGAGTCAGAAAGATTTAAAATTTCCTTTACCACTCCTTGGGGAACATATGTCTATGTAAGAATTCCTTTTGGTCTTATGAATGCTGGAGCTACTTTCCAAAGAGAAATGAATGTTGCTTTTGCTGGTTACATAAATGACTTCATTGCATTTTATCAGGATGATGTGACTGTGTTTTCAAGGAGAAGAAAAGATCACTTGCAGCACTTGGAAAGAATGTTGATAAGATGTAGAGAATATGACATTTCTCTCAATCCAAAGAAGTGTCATTTTGGAGTGAAAAATGCCAAGTTTCTTGGTCATATTGTTTCAAAGGCTGGTGTCATGATTGACCCTGAGAGGGTAGAATCAATCAAGCAAGGTTCTAATTCTAAGAACAAAGAAGGGCATCCAATCCTTCTTTAGGCAGATCAATTTTCTTAGAAGGTTTTTATCTAATTTTTCTGAATTGACTCTTCCTATTACATGCATGTTAAAGAAAGACCAAGTTATCAAATGGGAGGAGGCTACTATTTAGGCTTTTGAAGGAATCAAAGAAGCATTGAAACATGCACCTGTCTTGGCAGCTCCGAATTACAAGAAGCCTTTCCAAATCTTCTCCTTTGCTTCTGAAAATACCATTGCATCTGTTTTGCAGTGAGAAGGATGAAGATGGGGCTAAGAGGCCTATTTCCTTCTTTATCAAGGATTTACAAGCTACTTTGAGTTAAAATACACAATCATGGACAAAAATAATTTTCCTTGGTAAAAGAAACAAAGGTTTTCGGGCCTTATATCTTAAGTTAAAAATGTATTGCTTATGTTCCCCATACCATGGTAAAATACACATTATCAGAGATGGAGATCTCAAGCAAAAGATTTAGATTAGTGAACAAACTACGGGGAATATGACATGGATATCAAAACCAAAAAGTTGGTGAGAGGTTTGGGTCTTACTAAGCTCATGGATGAGAGCAACTTGCAGAATGTGGAAGTGAATGAAGTAGAGGAAGAAAGGGTAGATGTTCTTGAGAAGATGGGAAGTTATGAGTGGTACAAGGATATAATATTTTACCTCAGGCACCTATGCTGCCCTGATTATTTGAATAAAAATCAGAAAAGAGCCCTCAAGTTGGCTTCTAAAAAATACATCATCATTGACTTTGGGTTGGCTTGGAAGAACCCTAAAGGTGTCCTCTTGAAATGTATAACAGAAGATGAAGCTCCCAAAATAGGTTCTAATTTCCATGGGGGAGTTTGTGGAGGACACTTTGCTGGAAGGGTTACAACACAAAAAAATTTCAGAGCTAGTTATTGGTGGCCTACTCTCTTCAAAGATGCAACCTGCTTAGTTAGAAAATGTGAAATGCAACGTTTCTCTAGAAGAATGAAAGCTTTAGGATCCCTTCCTTTACTGTATCAATTAAGGCTCCTTTCAAACTATGGGGATGGACTTCATTGGTGATATTTGGACCCTTCCAGGTTCTAGCCATAAGTGGATTCTTGTAGCCACAGATTACTTTACCAAGTGGGTAGAAGAAATCCCCACTAAGAAATCAACACACCAAGTTGTTATGGACTTCTTATTGAATCACATCATATACAAATTTGGTGTTCTAGTAAAGATTTTTGCTGATAATGCCATGTGTTTCAGAGCTAAGCCCTTGATGACAACATGCAAGGAGTATGAAACCAATCGACTTATGCTTAAAACTATAACCCTTAAGGGAATAGACAAGTTGAGTCCAACAACAAGAACTTGGTGAAGATCTTTAGGAGAACCTTAGAGTTGAACAAGAGAAAATGGGGTGAACAACTAAAATTTACAATTTTGGCTGATAGAATCACTACCAAAAGAGCTACTAGTAAGAGCCCATTTGAGTTGGTGTATGGAACTCAAGCTCTGCTACCCTTACATATGCAATTATCTTCATTTTAGTTTGTTTAACAACTTGAAGATCAAGAGGTCAATCCATATGAAGTAAGGATTAATTAAATTGTTGAGCTGGATGAAGAAAGAAGAGCATCCCACCAAAGGCATGTCAGATTTAGAGAGAATTTGAAGAGGTTGTTTGACAAGAAGGTCACTCCTAGGGACTTCAATGTTGGAGATCTGGTTTTGTTGTGGGATAGTAGGCATGAAGATAAGGGAAAACATGGTAAATTTGATGCATTGTGGATGGGCCCTTACTCCATTGATATTAAAATTGGTGAAAATACCTTTTTCTCAAGGACTTAGATGGGGAATTTCTTGAACTTCCTATTAATGGTAGGCATCTGAAGAATTTCTTGGATTAATCCCCAAATTTGAGGTATGCACCACTTATATAGTGTATAGTCTTTGTTTTTGGCTCTGTTTTTGCTTTTTTTGTCGGTTTGTGGTTTGCCTGTTCTTGGCAGCCATTTTTTGTCAATTGGGTCTGGTTTTTCTACCCTACATTTTTACTTCATTTCCCAATGGTTATTTTTGGCACTTGGTCTTCTTCTTTTGTTCTTGTGGCACTTGTTGGGAGTGCCCATCCCTAAGAGAGCCGATGTTGTTGACATTTTGAACTCGCACCATTTTGCCCTAAATTTTTCCTTCATTCTGCATGCTGAAATGTTTTTCTCTCAAATTGGTGGTCTGCAACTTTTCCCTCCAATCAAATGCCTTGAAATGCTCACAAACTTGTTTTTTTCCCCAATTTGAAAGAAATCTACATGTGTGTGCCTGTTTTGTGCCCTAATTTTTCCAAAATCTATGGGCTTTGCCATTTTTCCTTTTTGCCCGATCATGGAAGTTTAAAATTGATCGATTTACACTTGTATGCCATTGAAAATCCAATTCCATGATAAAAATGCTTTGAAAACATGTTTTAGTTGGTTCAATTTCGAGAAATTTGTCGTCCTTAGCGAAAAAAATTGAATTCTAAGGCATCCCTGGCATTTTTGTGTTTTGACATTGTCGACAGGCATCATTTTCCCGTCAATTTCTTCTTCAACATTCATCAGCAACGTGGCTTGTTCTAATTGGCCGAGGGATGGCAGAAAATTGTTTTAACTTATCACTTTTTACTTTTTGGCAAAAGGGTGAATTTGGTCCCATGGCTCCGCTTTACTCTGATTGGTTCTAATGTTGCTTACGTGGTGTGTTTTGATTGGAGGAGTGGCGGGTCATTTTGAGAACTTGTTCTTTTTTAGCTACTTTGGCTAAAATTTTCAAATTGCCTCGTGGCCCCGCCAAGTGCTAATCTTCTTGAATTCAAGCGGCGGAGAAAATTTCTAAATTTTTCCCGAAAATGATGATGTGTCCTCTTTTGATTAGATGAGAAGAAAGCTGGTCTTTTTGTTCCTTAAGGCATTTTGGAAAAAGAGTTAAATTATAAAGAAAATGCCTAGGGCCCATAATGATTCAACAATCGCCATGTGTCGGGAATAGAATCGGAGGTGTGGAGTGCAGTGGGGATAATTTGGAAAAATTTCCTTTTCTAAAAAAGGTGGAAATGTGTAGAATCGGTCCGTGATTCCAATGGGGCCCACTTTGGGACACATGTCAGGCCCGTTTTCATGAGGTGGAGGTGTAGGGAAAAATATCAAAATTTTCCAATTTTTCCCGAAAATTTTAAAAGGTAAAATGAAACTCCTAGTCTCGCATCCAATGTAATGGTGCTATGTGGCCGCTCAGAATAAAAAGGTCAAAAGGGTAAAAATGTGAAACCCGTGCCCATGCCAAATCAAATCTTGCCACGTGCCCATTTCTTTTTAAAAATGAAAAGTGGAAAAAGGCACCTTTGAGGCCCGTCTCAATGGTTTTCTCCACATGAAGGGCGTAGATTAAAAGTTGAATGTCAAATGAATGGTAGCTATGCATTGTTTTTGCTCTGCCACCATTTTTGCCCTAGAACACTCCAGAAAGTTTGGATATGCATTTTTGCATAAATTTTCATTGAATTTTTGACAAATTCATGTCATTTGTGCCTGTAAGGACCAATGCAATCGGTTTTGAGGATCAATTTGAAGATCAGAGATGTTTTTGAAATGAATTTTTCCCTAACCCATCTAAAAATGTGAAATATCATATCCAAAAGTTGCAGAGTCAAATTTTGGAGGGATAAGGATGAAATAATGAAAGGAAGGGGGTATGCATGCTTTGAAGATGAAAAACGTGCCTCCACAATGGATAATGATGCAAATTTTACAATGATTCATCTCTTTTTGAGACAACTGGCAACTTTTTGGACATGTTCTGTTAAATGTCCTTGTCTGTGAATCATGAGAAATTTTTGTAACAAATTTGATCCTTTGGCATATTATTTTCTTGGGAAAGAAGGATCGAAGGAGATTGAATGCTATATATTACATGAATTTGTCATGCAAAGGGTTGGAAGAGTTTAAAAAATCCTGGAAAACTAAAAATTTCACAGAAAATCTAGGAAGAAGCCCATTCTCTGAGTGACCACTTGAGAAACTCATGTAACTCTCTCTGTATCAGATTTCAAATCATGTTAAGTTGGTTGCACATGTATAGCCATTAACAAGCTTTGAGATTGTTTTTCAAAACATTCCCTACTGATAAATCTGATCATTTTTGAGTTATTATGTGTTGTCTTTGGGAAAAATCTGTGAATGCTTACATTTCAGAATGCATTTCAAATTTTTGTTTCTTGTTTCCTGTTGCAGTCTTGTGTTTAAAATCTCTCTTGATCATACATGGTCTCATTTCTTGTGATAGTTTAGTGGCATTTGCAATCTCACATTCAGAAGAGATTTCATTTGATAAAGAGATAAACAAATTTAAAATCACTTTACCTTCCTTGACTTCAAAGATTGTTTGTAAACCTTTGGGTGCACCTTAGGTCATGATTAAATAGTGATTGTTAAATGCTTCATTGGTTCATTCTAACTCAATATTTTGTGATAGATGATCAAATATTGTGTGGAAAAGTACAGATCTAGGGCCTCCATTTGATGCACATATCTTGGTTGAAGGGATGATTAACCATTTTGATACTTTCTGCTTTTAATTTTCTCCATATTTTTCTAAAATCCTCAAAGAGTCTAGAAGACCTTGGTTTGTCTTATCTACACTCCAACCCAAAACATCATTCAAAACAACTAATCCTACCCTATTTTACCTTTGTTTTTCCCTATATACCCATAGGAGATCAAAATCCGATTCTTAAAGTATATAGAACAGATCAAGATTTCAAAATGTCTTCAGTAACCCTTGTCTTGCATTGAAAGTATCTCCATAATCTGGAAGTGACAACTTGTGAAAGTCAGATTTGGAGTGTTGATCATATTTTCCCAAGGCCCTTTTCATACTATTTACACAAATTGAGGGATATCTTCATCTCCTTCACCATTTGAGGGTTACAAAATAGGTTCTCTTACCTTGGTTGAAAGGCACAACCTAAAACATTTAGGACAAGATCAAGTCCTATTTGAGTGCTATCCATCTCTCCACAAATATGAGTGCCAATTAGATCATATCCCCAGCTACAAAACAACACACACCATGATCCATCTATCTTCAAGCTTCATGCCATATATTTGATGCTTCTCAGACTAAAAAGGAGAAAAATTTGGGTACCAATAGGAAAAATTTGTGTTGGTGGACTACACACAAAGATAACCTTTTGGAGTGGTGAGAAGTGAGAATCACCTTTTCTATTAGGTTTCTAAGGAACAATGTACCTTCATAGATTTGTGAATACCACGGGAAGGTATTAATCAAAGAACACTTGATGGAAAGCACACATGAAGTCTGTGTGTAGGAAAGTAGGTCATATTCAAAGGCACGAACAGATAGGGAGAACATGCACGTGGAGCGAAGTTTAGCTTTCGGGACTTAGCCATTTTCATGTCAAGGATCTATTTTTGGAGATGGAGTGCGGAGCACTCAAACTGATTGGAGGCTTGCGTGTCACGCATTGGATATTTTTGGAGGATTACCTATGAAGTGATTTATATGGACACAGGCGAGAAATAGATCTACTAATGTCGTTAAATACCAATGATCTATTGTTAGTACACTTGCATGTGTGGCTAGTTTTGTAGCGGCGTGTGGCTATTAATAGCATGCAACCTATTTTGGGAATAGATAAGCGGTGAAGGGAAAGTCCCTTCCCTTATAAGTATGTAGTGAACTATGTAATAGAGAGATTGACATATACATAGATATACATACATAGTGAGATTATGTTCCTAAATTTGTTACGTGCATACTCTTGTTATTGTAATGAATCTTCTCGTATACTTGTTGCATTTAATATAATGGAGGATATTGGTGAATCAAGCGTTATTTTTTTGTATCTAAATATAGTATGTTTTTGATCTCATCATGGGTAATATTTACTTCTATTCTCCCTTAGAGATAGATCGGTATGCTCTATAGAATGATATGTTAGTAATGGAACCGTATGTGTTAAATCTTCATCTGTTAAACATCCTTCAAAAACAACCCTAAAGAGGGACTTGGTACATCTCGTGCACTTTAGGTGAGTTCTTAATCTAGGCTAAGTGATGGGCCAAAGCACGTCTAGGGTCTTATTTGGCTTATATTACTCGAATTCTAGGACTCGGTACCTTATTACACGGAGAAGGGGATCCCATGGTATTCTCTCGTGCCATGGAAGAAAAATGGATAGACCCACTAGAAAGAAGAAATATGCTAGCATATACACTACATGGGACAATAGTAGCACACTGGTGGGTGGTCCACAGGGATAATCTTGTCAAATGGAATGAAATTGGGATTGCTCTTACTACTAGGTTCTTCAGGAGCAATGCACCTACTCAAATTTGTATTTATCACGGTAATCATCATGTTCAACACCATGTTCAGAAGTGTGAGAGACTCTAGACAAAGGGCAAGAAGCTTTACCACCTTCATTATAGGCTGCACCGATTTTATTCCACTTTACAAGGTTGCACATGTGCTTGGTATGTATATGTAGAACTCCATAGAGAAACTAGAAATTGGTAGAATTTAACTACAGGAATGGCCTAGACATTTGACTTCTTCTCTACAAAGCCTCCAGGTGGAAGAAGCATTGAAATTTATCAAGCACTTAACTATGGGGGATAGTGTCAAGGCTGAAGAACTCCTTTAGGAGTTATTAGATAAAGAAGACTCAGGAGCACATCTTGATGAAGAACTAGAGGTCGATGTAACATTACTTCAACGTGCTTGCCTTGAGAAAGAGAAAGGAAAAATGGTCTACTTAGTGGATGACAAAGAAGTAGATAATCTGGATGTAAACCATTCAATAGGGAGGTGTGAGGTATTGGATAGTGTGGATAAGGCCATGTGTGCCTATCATGAACCTATGAAGACAAAGCGGGTGAATTTTGGAACAAACATCGACCCTAAAAAAGCCATAATTGGAGACTATTAGTTAGACTCAAGTGGATAAAATCATAGAGTTAATAAGGGATTACCATGAACTTAAAGGCGTGCATGAATCTTTAGGGAGATGAAGATAAAGCTTAAAGAGGAGCATGCCAGTTAGAAAGAGACCTTACGAGAATGAACCCGATTTGGGTGTAAAGGTCAAAGAAGAGATTGATAACATGTTGAAGTATGGGATTATCAAGCCCCTTGATGAGTCAGAATGGGTTAGTCTAATGGTGATTAGTATCAAGAAGGATGGATGGATTAGAATATGCATGGACTACAAGGAGTTGAATGCCACATGTGTAACTGATCCATTTCCTACGCCATTCACTGAGGAAATACTAGGAGTTGCATGAGGCGAAATATATTTGTTTACAGATGGGTTCTCTAGATATCATTAGGTTAGGATTGCCCAGGAGGATCAAGAAAATACTATATTTACTACTGAATGGGGTAGCTTCACCTATACTGTAATGCCTTTTGGTTTGAAAAATGCACCTGTTGTATTTTTGCGCATAGTTGTTCAAGTGTTCAAGGAATTTATTCACAACTTCTTACATGTATATTTAGACGATTGGATGGTGTATGGATTAGTTAAGGATCACTGTGACAATCTGCTCTTAATGTTTGAATGATGTAGATAGTTTAGTATCTCTTTGAACATCAAGAAGTGCATATTTTCTACACCATTTGGGATACTTTTAGGACACATAATCTGTAAGGAGGGTTTGTTGGTTGATCCAACAAAGGTTGCAGTCATTATAGGCCTAAGGGAGCCTACCAGTCAAAGTGAGGTGCGTGGATTTTTGGGTCATATAGGATATTACAAAAAGTTTATCAAAGGCTATGCCAAAATTTCCACACCATTAGAAGAGTTACTGAAAGTGAAAGGTACGTTCTACTAGGGAGAATAGCAACAGCATGCATTTGAGACATTGAAGGAGAAAATTACTACCACACCTATTATGCATTTTCCTTCATGGGACAAACCATTTGATGTACATGTTGACTCCTTTGGTATGGTCATTGGCGTGGTGTTGGCTCAACTTGGAGAAGGTATTGTAGATCATCCTATCTATTTTGCTAGTATAAAGTTGACTCCTGTAGAACAAAATTACATAACTACAGAGCATGAAGATTTGTCAATGATCTATGCACTACATAAATTCTGCCAGTACCTACTAGCTAAATCATTCATCTTTTATACAAATCACATGGCATTGAATTATTTGGTAAATAAACTTGTTTTACAAGGGCGCATATGTTGATGGGTGCTCTTATTTCAAGAATTTGATTTCACAATTGTGGTAAAACTAGGAAAAGTAATTCTGGACTAGACCATCTATCAAGAATACAGTCAGGAGAAGAAGCACAAGAAATTGAGGATACCATGCCAGATGCACAATTATATAGGTTACAATGCATGCCATCAAAACTAGAGGACATTGTTGTCTTTCTATGAATAGGGATGGCACCAGAAGGAATGAAATCCTTGGAGAAGAAACAACTTGCTATACATGTTGCACCTTATATGTTAATCAGTGGTGACTTGTACAAATTAGGCTAAGATAAAGTATTACGCCATTTGCATAGGTATTATAGAAGAATCTCATGGTGGAATTGCAGGTGGCCACTATGTCGGTGATGCCACAACATGTAAGATTCTACTCGTTGGATTAGGGTGGGAGACCCTATATAAAGATTGTAAGGAATTTTGTAATGCATTTGATCATTTTCAACGTCTTGGAAAACCAAGTCAATGAGATGAAATGACTCTGAGACCTATTACTAGTGTAGAACCATTTGAGAAATGGGTTATAGATTTTGTGGGTTCTATTTCACCAGTGCATGCAAAACTGGATCACACTACATTATAACTTGCATAGACTATCTGACAAGGTGGGAATAAGAAGCACCTACAAAGCATTGTATAATGGCTACAACAGACCCAATTTCTATGGGAAAATATTATTATAAGGTATGGATGTCCTTTGAGTTTGACCAGTGATAGGGGAACACATTTTCTTAATGAGACAATCAGAATTCTATTGGATGAGTTCATGATTGCACACCATAAGACTACACCCTATCATCCTCAAGAAAATCAAAGCTACTTTGAAGCTTTCAAAAAAAATTGAGTCGAGACATTGACAAAAATCTATGATTTTGGAAGAAAGGATTAGGATGATAAAGTCTCTCGTAGTACTTTGGGCATATCGACAACAAATAAAAGGTTAAACAAATCCACACCATTTGAGTTAGTGTTTTGTGTAGAAGCAATTCTTCCTATGGAATTTATGTTACCATCTTTGTGTATTGTATCTTATTTGGAGGTCTAGAAACTCAAATGATGAGAAAGCTTTAGAAGAACGGATTGAAAAGATAATTCAATTTGGATGAGTGAAGATCCATAGCACGTTGGAGTCGAAGTAAGAAAAGGAATGGCGAAAGCATGGCATGACGAAACATAAGGGACAAGAATTTTGAGATTGGAAAAATGGTGCTTTCTATGACTCTAAATTCTTACGCCATCGAGGTAAACTTAAGGTACATTTGTTGGGACAGTATGTTATCACTTACATCCTTGAAACAGACACTTTCCAGTTAGAATCACTTGATGGAACACGGCTACCTAGTTACTTTAACGGGAGTAGGCTGAAGCCCTACTATAAATAAGTCTTCTTGGTGTTTGTAATAAGGTAGTATTGCCATTTAGATTAGGTTTTTAATTCTGCATTCCTTTAATGTGTTTCCTTCTTTTTTATGCTTTCTCAATTTAGTTATTTCCTTATGTAATAAGCGTGCTTGCGTGCATGAAGATAATTACTATATGAAGTATGTTTATGCATAGAGGATTGCACATACTTTTAGTGTGGGATGGTTGTTGATATCTAGGTACAAAATTGTGGGAATTGAAAGGTGAAAGGAATAAGCTACTAAAAGTGCTTTTCAAGTCAAAGGATTACTTCTAAAAAGTGACCAAAGATGGAGATGAATGAAGGGATAGTATAACATGAGGTAAGCAAGAGGCAATAACAACTACCAGAAGAAGGTACTATGATGAGGTACTTAGGTGCAAGGAAGCGTGCTGAAGAGAAATATGTGACCAGAGGGTAGGAAGGCATGCTAGAAGGTTATAGCTTGGGTGTGAAGATGTACCGTGCAGAAAGAATGGAATTGGTCAATTAATGAGAGGATATTTGGTAGGTGAATGAGAAATGAGTTCATTTTTACCATTGTGATTAAGAGTATTTGAAAAAGAGCTAAGTGCGAAGAGTTGAGTGATTAAATTGAGGTGCGAAAGGTGTGTAGTCAGTCATGATGAAGAGATTTGTGTGTAGAAAGAGCTTGCGTCCCGGTGGTGAAGGGTTTGAGTGAAGCAAGGTGACAGAGAGGAGCGAGGGCACATGATTTCACCTAGGGCACTGAATCGAGCTAGGGTTTGATTCACACATTGCAGAATTCAAGAGGTGAGTATTTATAAAGGATTACAAGGTAGAAATGGCACCCAAGAAAGCTAGTTGCAACAAGAGTGAAGGGAAAGAAGAAGGTGGTCATAGAAGAAGAGGAGATGGCTCCCGAAATCAATTTTTCTGAAATGCAATATCCATAGGGGGTCATCGTAGGCTAGGAGTGGGATTCTCACATAAGGAGAAGGAGTAAAACCACCATACCACAAAGAATAAGAAGGAGCTTGATGCCTTGCTGAACACAAAGATGAATAAATACACGGCGAGAAGACATGTCGATGTACGATGATCTTTGCAAGAAGCTCATGAAGAAGATTGGAGTTTACTAGCTATTGGAGCTCCCTTAATTTGGAAAATATGAGCCCTTATACCCCGGTGGCTCATGAGCAAAGTCCATGAAGATTTTTTCTACTTTACAGGATGTAGAGCAAGAATTTCAGCCGTGTTAATCTCTGTTGTCGCCAAATCATTGCACCCTCCGAATGGCCGCAGGATGTGAAAAGGATGTTTGATGTGATTGGGACACATGAGATCACCTCTCAAGCTATGGGACTTGGGATTGAAGTGAACCTCCGGAGAAGGCCAAATTCCTCTTCCTAGACTAAGTGTTGAACTACTCCTAGTGTAATAAAAATGATTATCTAGTCCCATGCTAAAATTTTCATGGGGTTTTAGGGAAAGAGATTTATAGAAATGAAACTATACTAGGGATGGTGATGCACCAAATAAAGGGTGTTTCCAGACTTAGGAAGGGTTAATTTGAAGAGGGTGTGTGCACCACAGGTCAACTTCACCTATTGCAACTTAGAGAGGGTACATGATACCACAAACTAAGAGACATGTGTTCCCTTTGTTAAACCTTATCAGACCAAGAAATATACCAGTTTCCCAAGTGAAGAAGGATGAACTCAAGAAGGGTGAACAGACACCACAACTCAACTACATGCAATACTCCACCACTCGATAAGCACAGAACTCCAAGAACCTGCAATAGAAACTTAAACTTGCACAGTGTACCTGCAAGTATGAGAAAGGCACAAAGAAGCATGAAGGATGAAAGGACCAAGATTAGTCACAAAACACACACTTTTATTGCTTCAATAACATGCATAATGCATCATACATTTAGAAGAGGCAATAGTTTGCCATTATAGTCTTGAAGAGGAAGCTTGAAAGTTCTCTCAACACAAGAACAACTTGTAGAAGAGAGAGGAATTGAAAAGCATACACTCGCCTAAGATATCTAACTGTCCAACTTGTCTGAACTGTTGGAACCCTTTGAAATGAGCTTCCAACTTACATTTATAGAAGAATATGTGAGAAAGAAGAGGAAAGGTCATAATTACATTCCTAAATTGAAGGCCCATGATGTATTTATTATAGTTAGTTGAACCACTTGAGAAGGTTCCATCATGGGTCATTAATTGCCTGATGACCTAGTCTTCTCAATTAATTAAAAGAATATTTAAATAAAATATTAAATAATAATAATAAATATTATTATTAAAATATTTTAGTTAAAATATTAAATTAATTAACATAATGTCGGGACCCCCTATTGACCCATTTGACTTGAAGAGGAGGGGGTCCATGTGAATAGAGTCTGGACATAGCGTAACTCGGTGAGTTTTGAATCCTCTAACTCGGTGTTGCACTTGATTTTGAACCCCACACAAACTCTTTCCTTGCCTTGGAAATCAAGCTCTTTTGCATTGAGTCCTTGAATGGTGAGCTATCAAACTTGATTCTTATCATTTTCCTTGGTTAACTCGAGGCCATTTATGCATTCCACATTGCCTTTCATGAAACATATGTGAGCTTCCCCATGAAGTCACCGAGCTCCATTGGTTAGTTTTATCCTTTCGAGTTCCATTTTTCCACGAGCTTGGTTCATTCTCTACATGCTCATCCTCTATAAGCTCGACCGGAGCCAATTTACCCCACTGTCATGGATTTTTGAACACCTTGTGAGCTAATCAAAATGAACTCAATTCTCCACAACTCGTCTTTCACCATCTCTTCTCGATGCTCATGCATAGGGTTCCTTGACTAAGTTGTATATCTTCCTCATTAAGCCAAAATGCATGTAGATCCTGTGAACTGGCCTGACGAAAGTTAAGACTCACCTCACAGAATGCCATTGCTATGGTCTTGCTTCAAACTCCAAATCGAGCCATTCTAAATTACCAAGCCACCTACATGCATCGTGAACATGAAGCTTTAAGCTCGAAATTGAAAGCCTCTACAAATACATTAAACTTCGACACCCATGAGCTTAGTCTTTATCTCGACTTGGTACCAATGTTTCCACAATATGAAAAGTTTGACTCTAAATCATACTTCGTGGCTTTGTTCTATAATACATTGGTGACCCACAGAGGTTAAACAATTCAATGAATTTAAATTATTTCACTCCTGCATGTTGCGCTATTTAGAAATGATTTTTGAGCTATGAAAATTGTTAGGGATCACGTCACGTGGCCCTGTCAACACTCAATCGATTGATTTCTCTGTGATAGCTCTAGCTTGACAGATAGAGTTATTTCTTCTTGTTTTGGACCACATATTCACATGCATTCCACATTCAAACTCCATGAAACAACACCACGAGCTCCCTGAATTGTCATTCATGCTTTCCTGAGCCAATTCTTTCCAACTCAGTGAGCTCTACATGAAATCTACTGAGTTTTCCTAGCATCAATATCACTGCCAAGTGTGTCCCCATGAGCTCTTCAACTGACTCGGCCTGGCTTTGTTTTGCATGTCGACCCGAGCACCCGGTTGGCTCAACTCGGACTCTCACATGTCTATGTACCGAGCTCATATTTACCATCTTGCACATCTGAGTTCCTTACTCCCTCAGCAACAATGGGTCTATGCTCATTGGTTATAAACTCAAGCACTAGCTCATGCGTTGAGCTCTTCTTTGATTGATCGATCTCTCGAGCTATTCTATGCTTTGTATCTATGGGAAATATTAAGACTTGTTTGATCATGTTCACATTTTCACGCCTCTTCCTCGATGTTGATTCCTGTGATCACCTTGAGAAATTCATGTGGTATTTCAAGGGCTTCTCTTTGAATACATGCTTAATCCCTTTATATCATGTCGAGCTCCAAACCTCAACACTGTCTTTTGGATCATTTTCTGATCATGCCTGATCTCCTTCCATGCATACCTTGCAACAATTTTTTTCCCAAAGATTTTACATGACCCATTCGAGCTTCAAGCTTCGAAAACATGGATATTGTAGGATAGAGTCCATCTAAGTGATCCCTTGAACTCGTGGCTATGAAAATATCATTTTATCTATTGGGTGAGTTTAGCCATATCTCTTTTTCCCATGTCATCTTATCATATCTACAACATGTCTCTAAGAACCGCTGCTATGCCATAAGTGATTTCACTCAAGATATCATAAACTGACCATCAATTCCTTTGGGTCTAACTAGGATTAATATTTTAACTAAAATTCAATCTGAGCTATAAGCTTGATCTCTCAAAGTGAGCTCAAATGTTTCAAAGCTAAGCTATTTCCTTTCTCTCCAAGAAACATGCTGAATTTTGAGTGACTCGTTGAAGATGCTCATATAATTGCAAAGCAAATTGTGCTTCATGAATATTCGATATGAAACAGATCCACCTCTATGAGATTCACTTCCATGAGTTACATCGTAAAAACAAGTAAGGTCTCAATAGAGAATCTTTGTAATAAATTTCATCAGTCTCCTAGTAACACTCTCATTGTCACTTAATCGATTTTGATAAAAATATTTGAAGGAAAATCCCAAATTTGAGGATGCATTGATCTTCGAAATGATAACAACATAGTTGGACAACTCGCTTGTTGGAAATGCTCAAAAGGCTTCTACTATCTGTTGCAACATGGGAGCTTCTCTTCCTGGTTAAAACCATCAACCGGATGAGATCTCATTTGTGGTTTGAAACAACTCATCGAGTTTTAACGTGGACTTGGCACATGTATTTAATCTCGATGCATCGAAATGCTCACAGCAAATCCCTTTGCTACGAGTTTCACCTTCCATACATGAGATGGTTCACTCACCTAATCCTCCTCTACAACACATTCTCCAATGATGGGTCATTTCACTCCATTCGATAGTTTGATCATTAGTAAGAATAGCTTGTTACATTGATACCGCATTATAACGCCTTGAGATTCTTGTTAGTGAGAAACTGGTCCACCTCCTATTCTTCCCCATGCTTCGTATTGATGAGATTCTTGGTTTTGCATCAACCCCAAAATTATCGAATCGCTTCTAGAAATTGGTATTACGTCACATTGTGTGGTTGTAATTTCCTCATGATTGCTCCAGATCACAAGTTCCTACCCTATTAAATTGGAAAGTAACTCTGAATACCTTGTGAAATTGTATTCACTAATACCCCAAATGTTGGTTTCTCGGAGCTTTTCCATTGTAAAATTAAGCGGTGCGGTTATTAATCAATGAGCCATGGAATTTTATCAGGTTGTGGGGATGTAAGCCTATTTTTCATGTGTGAAAGTGTTGATCACTCTACCATTAAAAGAATGATCCCCTCACCTTTTCTCCATGTCATAGATTTTTGGATAAAAATGACCACCACAAATCCTGAAATGCGCTTTCATTCATTGGGCGACTTTTTGACTCCACCATGAAGTTTATGGGGGAAAAATTTTGCCCATGGTTTTGATACCCATGGTTTTGTCCAAAACTGCTTTTTAAGAAGTTGTCTATTTATATGGTCTTATGCAAATGATAGATGTACAAGTCCTCCTTTTTCAAAATGTATTGCAGATAGATGTGTTTTGAATCCATTTTGCCATGAATTCTGCCTTGGCAGGAGAGTTTGTTGAGCATAGCTGGTCATAACATCCAGGTAAATATTCCCACGGTGGCTTGAATTCCTTTTTCTGAGCTTGATTCACGTAGAAAAAATTGGGTGATTCCCATTTTAAGCAAATAACTCATGAATACTTTAGTGTGAGGTGAGGCATGATTTTTTACTAGGAAAAGAGTTAAAATATGAGAGCTAGTAACTTTAATTTACGCACTCCATTAGCACTTCCACTCTTGAAATCGGTCTTGCATTTCAAATCGTGAAATCTGATTATGGTTCGCCATGGTTTTATCATATTTCCTAACAATGTTTTCTCAAATTTCCACATCCTTGGAAAGATGAAACTCGGGACCCCCTTTACGTGGAAACCTTGTGTTGGCTTTCCACTACAAATTTTCCACCATGGAAATCGGGATGAAGATATCCTATGTGTGGAAATACCAACTTGGCTTGCCATCATCAAATTTCTGACCTTGGCAATATACTGAAATATTTCCCATGTGGGGATCTTACAATGGCTTGCCATCATCAAAGTCCCACCTGATAGAAGGGATGAAATTATCCCAAGCCAATGCCTTAGCATGGATTTGAACCCCAAATTTTCCTTCTCGACTTGCAATCGAACCAAACAAAACTCTAAATGCTCACGACCTTGTCCGGCTCGATTGAGTGAGCCAATGCTAAAACATCTGAGCTCCATCCTCAAATGATTGATTCTTTTCCATTGGCCAAGCTATACAATGAATGTTTAGGTGATCGGGGTGGTCAGGTGTTTGTTGCATTTCGTGAAATAGTTTGAATGCCTGTACAGGATGTCCATGCCTTCTATAAGCTGCAATTATCATATTCCATGAGAAGAGATTTGGTTCAGTCATGTCGTTGAAGACTTTGTGAGCATCGTCAAACTTCCACACTTTTCATACATGTAGATAAGTTTATTTGGTAGTAGTGTGCATCTTCCAAATGTGTGTCCCCGCCATTGATGTGAGAGTGGATTTGCTTTCCCTCCGCAAGGGCTTTCTTAGCAATGCAAGCCTGTAGTAGATGAAGATATGTTGAAGAATTTACAGATGGATTGTGTGTTGTAAGAAGAACATGTAGTGCCTCCTTCAAGTGACCCTCTCCATAGAGTGCTATGAGATTTTGATTGAGATGTATTTGGTTGCTTGGTTGCAAACATTTTTTCATTCAAACACTACCAGATGACCTCATCATCATATCTGCATAATCTCATATCATCTCGGTCAAACAAGATAATTCTCCCAAGTGGTTGGTCGAGCACTATCGTCTAATGGATTAGACCTGGCCTCATGTTAACTTAGCTTTCCCTGACTCGGCCTTCATATCTTTTTGCATCGATCTCTACCGAGATCCTTATAGAGTTCCCTTCATTCGTCAATTTTCAACTAGCTATATTTTGCATTAACAAGATCTCATCGAGCTCTTACAACTGAGAGACTCTACCGAGATGATTTCGAGATGACTATCAATTTGACACCGGGTTCTCTATCAACTTGACCCCGAACTCTTCACTGAGTTGAGATCAACTGGGTGCCTTTCGATGCTAGGTGATCTCTTCATATGCAATTTAGGAATTATTTTTAATTATTGTATCTTGATAATAACCGGAGGTGGGTTCCTGGGACTATTATTTCATTTTGAACATGATAGGACCCCGTTGTCCAATCTTGCCATGTGTGCAAAATTGGATAACATTTTTGGTGACCTCTCAGGGATGATTGCCTACTAAGCATGATTCCAGTAGCCTTAAGTCATCCATTGGGCATGGAGTCTGTGTTGGAATCCTAAAAGTAGTATGATTTTCTTTGACACATCCCAGAATCTCCTTGAGCATTGCCGATATCTTGGACCTCCCTGGAATGCTAAGCATGAAGTATATTAAACTGTTGAATGCTTGACATCCATGGAACATTGCAAAATTTTGAATGAAGTAGATTTTGAAACTCTTATGGAAACCTTGAACCTTTCTTCTCCTTGACACCTTCCAATGATGAAACAATGTGTAGAACAACACAAAACACAACAACAAGGAAAGAAAAACAACAACACACAACAATGTGCATAAGCACTTGGAGGAAAACACCTAATTTAACTATACAGGGGGTGGAACACTTCTCAAAAACAAGCTTTGAGATGTATCCCATTCACATGAATGGGTAGTTCTTCTCCATTGAGCCTAGATAGATGAAATGAATTTGCCTCTTTGTAACTTGTGATGATGTATGGCCCACTCTAGAGAGCGTCAAACTTGGCATGCCTACCTGGTTTGGCCCTGTCTTCATCCCATTTGAGAACTAAATCTCCCTCTTGAAAAACACCTATCGGACACCTTCTTGTCAAAATATTTCTTAACTTGAGCCTGATGTTGCTCCAAAGTTTTCATAGCCTTGTCTCATACTTCCTCTAACTCCATGAGTTCAACAAACCTTATTGTCAGAGGATCACTCTCTATAACTTCAAGTTGATGAGCTAACTCCAAAGAAGGTAACTCCAATGAGAGTGGGAGTTTTTTCTCTCTCTTCCATATACAAGAACGAAAGGAGAATTTTCGATGGCCCTTTTAGGTGTGATTCGATCTACCCATAAGGCGGTCTTAAGCTATGTATGCCAAGTCCTCTTGTTAGTCTCCATTGTGCTTAATAATCCTTATGAGGTTTTTGTTGCTAGACTCAGCCAATCCATTTCCTTATGGATAGTAATTGGAAAAAGTTTTGAGGTATACCCCATTTTTAACAGCCCATTCACTCAATTTCATACCAAGAAAAGCCATCGCGTTTTCTGAAATGACTGTAAATGGAACACCGAACCTCATCATTATACCCTCCAAAAAATCTAGAACTACCTTTTCATTGCTCTCTTTTAATGCTACCACCTCTATCCATCGAGTAAAATAGTTTGTTGTAGTAAGGACCCACTTATGTCCATCACTGGATGGAGGATTAATCATTCTAATGAAGTCCAACCCCCATTGAACAAAGGGTTGATCCACTTGAATTGGATGCAGCGGAAGAGCTATCAACTTCTGCTTACCTGTGAAAAAGGCACATTCCTTACATTTCCTTACCTAGAGATGGGCATCCTTGAATAAATCTGGCCAATAGTAGCTAGCTCGCATGATCTTGGTAGCTGTTGTTTGTGTGGAATAATGTCCTCCAGATAGGCCATTATGAAATTCTTCTAGTATCTTACTTACCTATTCCGGTCCTACGCACCGAAGGAGAACGTAGTTCAAATATTTTGAAAGAGAATGCTATCTACCAAAACATATGGGATAGATTGAAGATGGAAAGTTCATCTTTGGTTTTTATCCATGTTTTTCGGATATGCTCTTGAGAAGAGGAAATTCTTCATTTTGGATAACCAATCAACTTGATCAACATCTCTCATCAGTATTTAGGAGTGTCATGTCCTCATTACCTTTTGATTCCATGTCTAAGAAAATTGTTGACACAAACCCTTACCTCTGACAAGTTTAGTGACTTTGATGTGCACGTCATACTCCATTACCTTCGTGATCCATCCAAACATTTTCGTTCATTTCTTTGTTCAGCAAAAACTCCTTGACACCTGGATGAGACACCATCAGATGAATCTTGTTGTTGGACAACATGTGCTTGAATTTCTTCAAAGCTTGAATAACCACAAAGACTTTCTTTTCAATGAATGAGTATTTGAACTCGTAGTCTTTGAGGGATTGACTGAAGAAAGCAATTGGTTGCTCCATCAGGTTGTTGTTTTGTTGGGTGAGGATCCCTAAAATGCTCTCTTGACCTGCAAAAGCATAAAGGATAAAATATTTGTCAAACCTGGGGTTCACCAGCATGGGAGCTTGAGAAATGGTTGTTTTGATGGCTTCAAAGCTTTCTTGTCCTTCCTTTGTCCATGAGAATGGCATGTTTTTCTTCAGCATGGTTGTCAGTGGTTTAGCCAATGTCACGAATTGAGGGATGAATCTTCACATGAAATTTATGGTTCCCAGAAAACTCTGGAGGCCCTTCCTGTGACTTGGGAGAGATAAGGACATAATCAAATGAATCTTGGCTGGATCGATTGATAATCCTTCCACTGAAACAACATGCCCCAACAATTTTCCCTCGTGCACTGTGAAAATACATTTCTTGGGGTTAAGTGAAACCCCAAATTCCCTACACCTTCGGAAAACTTTCCTTAGATGCGTGATGTGATCTTCTACATGCTTAGAGTATACAGTTATATCATCAAGGTAAACCAAAATAATATCATTGATTAGTCCCTTAAATGCCATGTCCATGGCTCTTTGGAAAGTAGCCCTAAGCATTGGACAATCCGAATGGCATTTTATTATAGGCATACGTGCCCCACTTGGTAGTGAAAGCCATTTTGAATTGGTCAGATTCTTGGACTAGGATTTGATTATAACCTGAATATCCATCAAGAAAAGAAAATATTTGAGCTCTTGCCACCATTTGAAGGATCTACTCCATCGATGGAAGAGGATAATGGTCTTTTAATGACGCGTGATTCAAATCCCTAAAATCTACGCATAACTGGATCTCTCCGTTCTTCTTCCTCATGGGCACCAAATTGGCTACCCATGAGGAATGCTTGATGGGAAAAATTATACAGGCCTCGATGAGCTTGGTTAGCTCCTTTCTCATTAGTGGCTCAATTTTGGGATTAATTGGTCTCTATTTCTGATGAACTGGCTTAGCATTAGGATCCAGTTTGATGGTATGTTGTGCTAGACCTGGATCAAAACCACGCAGATATTTATAGCTCCATGCAAAGATGTCATGATACTCTTGACAAAGTTTGATGAAAGCTTCTTTCTCCTTAGAAGTACACACTTTTCCGATCTTGAGAAACTTTGCATTTGATACTTGACTTCCTCAAAATATTCTTCTTTGACCACCATGTTAGGGCTTTGTCTTTTGGCTTGGTCATCTGAATTGAAAATGGATTCCAAAGTGACTAAACCTTTTGGTAACTTGTTGCTTTTCAATTGGATAATTTTCTCACCATATGACTCCTACAACTTATCTTGATTTTTGCAGCAAACTCCATCTCTTCTTGTAGGAAGAGGACAATTTTTTTGTCACTATCGAACACTTGCCAACTACTCACATTATCAGGACTACCGGTTGAACCACCATTTTAACAAATTACTGCCCTTCTTTCATGATATCAACTGGTATGTTGTATTGTGAACCAATTGTAGCAAGCCTATCCGCATCTTGATTTTGATCTCTAGGAATTGCATGGATCCCAAAAGCTTTGAAATCTTCAATCAGGTTCTAGACTCGGTTCTTGTATGATCTTAAAAGATCATTTTTGGATGCACTACGTGCTAAAACTTGATGAACAACTAACTCACTATCTCCAAAAATAGTCAGGGCCTTGATTCCCTTCCTTTGGGCTAGCTGAATTCCTTGCACAAGAGCCTCGTATTCAGCAACATTGTTAGTGCAACTGAACTGCAACCTAGAAAGATGAGAAGTACTTATCTCCCTCTAGAGAAATTAACATAACACTAGCACCGGATCCATTCTTACTTCTTGAGCCATCGAAGAACAATTGCCACAGTCCTTTAGAATCACTTGGTGTTTTGACAAGTTGTGGTATGATCGTATCTTCTTCATGGATACAGTAAGTACCTAATCCTATTTCTTCCAAGACCAACAAACCAACTTCTTCTTCTACCAATACATCAGCGTAGGGATCATACTGATGATCTCTACTTACTTCATCTAGCAAAGTATCAGGGACTTCTTCAACAAGGGTGGTTGGTTCATGATCGGCATCTTCCTCTTCGGGATCGCCGATGGTGTAATTTCCATTTATGGGACTAGCAGTGTAGGGTTCTACATGATTATGGTAGATTGGTTCTACCCTTATAGTTACTTTGGTTCGTATCGAGTCTTGAGAATCATATGTGACCAATCGGCGATAGGTAACCACCCATCTTGGTGGTGAAATCCCGTGATAGGAAGATGGCAAAGAGGGGAGGGAGATCAATGACCGATATGTCTTGGGTGAATGAAAAACTTGGGCATGCATGAATGGTAAGTTGAAGTCCTTTGATAACCCCAATAGTCTTAATAGTTGTGCCATCTAGCTGAACAACCCCTCTTGTAACTGGCGCATATTGTATGCCTAGTACATCTGTAATTTGTTTAGGCATGACAGAGCTACTGGCACAGAATCGATCATGCAATTATGTACCAGGTGGTCGCCAATGATCAGGGAAATGTAGAATGGCAGTGGTTTGTTTTCGTAGGAATAATTTTCCCTTCCGGTTGACACAAACTTGTAGTAGTTGTCACTCCATGGCTTGGTGATCCGTTGGTTGTAGCAAAAACTATTCAGAGCTTCTCGCAACAAGTTTCTTTGAGAAGGGATCGAGAGTGCATCCCACATGGTAATGCTCAGATTGGTTTTCTTCATTTGTTCTACTATGCTAAAGGGAATCGCTCCTACTTTGATGACACTTTTTTGGGCATTGGGGTCCTCCTTTGGAAAATGTTTGTTGGGTACCGTGATGCCTGGAGAACCATCTTTCCCTATGGCATGGCTAGCTGGTGTTTCTGGTGATTTCTTTCCCACATTTTTATCAACTGCCATTTGTAACCTAGGTTGAGAAGTGGATGCTAGATCAGCTTTGGAGGTTGAGGCTCCATTGCTCTCTTCTTGGAACGAGTGTTTGCTGCCACTGATGAAGAATCTGTATTCAACCCACAAAAATCTTCTTCTTGCCAGTTTAGCAAAGTGGATTCTTCAGGTGCCTGCGGTTGATCTACTACTTCTTGCGTAGATGAATTTTTGTTAACTCTGAAGGGGAAGATACACTTTGAACCATAAGGGCCTAGCTAAGAACTCCATTGGGACAAAGATTTTGATTGTGGGGTTGAGAGCAAGGATAACACCATTCGTAGTCTTGAACTAGATTATTCTGAACAAGTACTATAGCTCTAGATGAGCTAGCTGCAAGAGGGTTCTGAAAGTTCAAGGGCCTGACATTTGCAACTTGACTTGTAGTTTGATTTTGAGGCTGATTGTTTCCTTGAAAAGGAGGATGGTTAGCCTGATACTGCTGATTTTGTGGCTGATATGGATGATTGTATTGAAATTGTTGCCTTTTGAGTGCAACGAGCTCATTTCCAAAATTTTGCAGTAGTGACTTGACTTCAAATAGGTCATTTGAAGAGGTAGGGGAAGATTGAGATGGTTTCTTGGAGTCTACTGGAATAGGAGCAATGATAGGCTGATGATTCGTAAGATCTGGAGAAAAGGGCATTGGTGGTCGTGGAGCTATCTTTCCAGCCTGAATCAAAGAATTCTCTGCACTTATGGCAACTTCGTAAGCATCAGGAAGTGTAGTCCCTCCCATGGACTGGATCATAACTGCTACATCGCTATTCAAGGCTCACAAATAGTACAAGAATGCATTATGTGTCAGAAGGCTTTACAAGTGCCGGAATCCTATTCCAAGTCCTGTGGAATCGGAAGTTGAAATCACTCAT
Organism: Taxus wallichiana var. yunnanensis; assembly: GCA_018340775.1. NCBI lineage: Eukaryota > Viridiplantae > Streptophyta > Pinopsida > Cupressales > Taxaceae > Taxus > Taxus wallichiana. The sequence continues at coordinate 831,266,101 of CM031242.1, read as the reverse complement.
GTATTCTTGGGAAGCTCTCTTCATGGTAGTGAGTTGTTCCAAAAGTGATAGGTGATCACTTTTTTCTTCAAACTATTTACATAGCTTTTCTCCCAACTCGTCCCAAGTGGTTATAGTGCCAACACCTAACCCGTGAAACCATTGAAGTGCTTTTCCCTTGAAAGAGGTAGCAAGAAGTCTAACTGCAACGTTGTCTTCTATGATATTATGTACTACGCAGATGCTAGCTACATCAAAGATATGCTCCACTGGAGTAACGTGAGTTTCCCCTGTGTAGAAGGGTAAACTTTTGAGTGCCACAATAGGTATCGGGTCACGTTGAGCCAACATAAGAGGACTGCTTGCATTGAAAGGGGGAAAAACTTGGTTCCTCGCCATAGCAATGAAAGGTTGATTGTTCCTGGGTGGAGGAAATCTTCCGTAAGGAGGAGTTGAATGACCCCTACTAGGTAAATCTGCAACTGGGGATGTGGAAATGCCTCTTCTTCTTCTCTTTGGAGGAGACAAGGAAAGTTTGATATGCTGATAATTTCCTTTCTTTGAAGAAGCTCTTGTCTGAATTCTTCACATAAGTTACTGCACTGAGATTTGGAATCTAGAGATATAGAGTCACAAGTACTTTGACTTGTGTAAGTGAGAAGAGAAGTACCAACTCGGTCCCACCGGGCATGCCAAAAACTGTTGTTGCCAAATCACTGCACCCTCCGAATGGCCAGGATGTGAATAGGATGTTCGGTGTGATTGGGACACATGGGATCACCTCTCAAGCTGTGGGACTTGGGCTCAAGTGAACCTCCGAGAAGGCCAGCTTCCTCTTCCTAAACTAAGTGTTGTACTACTCCTAGTGTAATAAAAATGATTATCTAGTCCTATGCTAACATCTTCATGGGGTTTTAGGGAAAGAGATTTATAGAAATGAAACTATACTAGGGATGGTGATGCACCAAATAAAGGGTGTTTCTAGACTCAAGAAGGGTTAATTTGAAGAGGGTGTGTGCACCACAGGTCAACTTCACCTACTGCAACTTAGAGAGGGTACATGATACCACAAACTAAGAGACATGTGTTCCCTTTGTTAAACCTTATCAGACCAAGAAATATACCAGTTTCCCAGTGAAGAAGGATGAACTCAAGAAGGGTGAACAGACACCACAACTCAACTGCATGCAATACTCCACCACTCGATAAGAACAGATAACTCCAAGAACTTGTAATAGAAACTTAAACTTACACAGTGTACCTATAAGTATGAGAAAGGCACAAAGAAGCACAAGAAGGATGAAAGGACCAAGATTAGTCACAAAACACACACTTTTATTGCTTCAATAACATGCACAATGCATCATACATTTAGAAGAGGCAATAGTTGCCATTATAGTCTTGAAGAGGAAGCTTGAAAGTTCTCTCAACACACAAGAACAACTTGCAGAAGAGAGAGGACTCTTGAAAAGCATACACTCACCTAAGATATCTAACTGTCCAACTTGTCTGAACTGTTGGAACCCTTTGAAATGAGCTTCCAACTTACATTTATAGAAGAATATGTGAGAAAGAAGAGGAAAGGTCATAATTACATTCCTAAATTGAAGGCCCATGATGTATTTATTACAGTTAGTTGAACCACTTGAGAAGGTTCCATCATGGGTCATTAATTGCCTGATGACCTAGTCTTCTCAATTAATTAAAAGAATATTTAAATAAAATATTTAAATAATAATAATAAATATTATTATTAAAATATTTTAGTTAAAATATTAAATTAATTAACATAATGTCGGGACCCCCTTGTTGACCCGTTTGACTTGAAGAGGAGGGGGGTCCATGTGAATAGAGTCTGGACATAGCCCAACTTAGTGAGTTTCGAATCCTCTAACTTGGTGTTGCACTCGATTTTGAACCCCACACCAACTCTTTCCTTGCCTTGGAAATCGAGCTCTTTTGCATTGAGTCCTTTGAATGGTGAGCTATCAAACTTGATTCTTATCATTTTCCTTGGTTAACTCGAGGCCATTTATGCATTCCACATTGCCTTTTGTGAAACATATGTGAGCTTCCCCACGAAGTCACCGAGCTCCATTGGTTAGTTTTATCCTTTCCGAGTTCCATTTTTCCATGAGCTTGGTTCATTCTCTACATGCTCATCCTCTATAAGCTCGACCAGAGCCAATTTACCCCACCGTCATGGATTTTTGAACACCTTGTGAGCTAATCAAAATGAACTCAATTCTCCACAACTCGTCTTTCACCAGCTCTTCTCAATGCTCATGCATAGGGTTCCTTGACTGAGTTGTATATCTTCCTCATTAAGCCAAAATGCATGTAGATCCTATGAACCCTGGCCGACACAAGTTAAGACTCACCTCATGAATGCCACTGCTACGGTCTTGCTTCAAACTCCAAATCGAGCCATTCTGAATTACCAAGCCACCTACATGCATCGTGAACATGAAGCTTTAAGCTCGAAATTGAAAGCCTCTACAAATACATTAAACTTCGACACCCACAAGCTTAGTCTTTATCTTGACTTGGTACCAACATTTCCACAATATGAAAAGTTTGACTCTAAATCATACTTCGTGGCTTTGTTCTATAATACATTGGTGACCCACAGAGGTTAAACAATTCAATGAATTTAAATTATTTCACTCCGCATGTTCACTATTTAGAAATGATTTTTCAAGCTATGAAAATTGTTATGGATCACATCACATGGCCCTGTCAACACTCAATCGATTGATTTCTCTGTGATAGCTCTAGCTTGATAGATAGAGTTATTTCTTCTTGTTTTGGACCACATATTCACATGCATTCCATGTTCAAACTCCATGAAACAACACCACGAGCTCCTTAAATTGTCATTCACGCTTTCCTGAGCCAATTCTTTCCAACTCGGTGAGCTCTACATGAAATCTACTGAGTTGTCCTAGCATCAATATCACCACCAAGTGTGTCCCCACGAGCTCTTCAACTGACTCGGCCTGGCTTTGTTTTGCATGTCAACTCGAGCACGGTTGGCTCAACTCGGACTCTCACATGTCTATGTACCGAGCTCATATTTACCATCTTGCACATCTGAGTTCCTTACTCCCTTGGCAATAATGGGTCTATGCTCATTGGTTATAAACTCAAGCACTAGCTCATGCGTTGAGCTCTTCTTTGATTCGGTCGATCTCTTGAGCTATTCTATGCTTTGTATCTGCGGGAAATATTAAGACTTGTTCGATCATGTTCACAATTTCACGCCTCTTCCTCGATGTTGATTCCTGCGATCACCCTGAGAAATTCATGTGGTATTTCAAGGGATTCTCTTTGAATACATGCTTAATCCCTTTATATCATGTCGAGCTCCAAACCTCAACACATCTTTTCAGATCATTGTCTGATCATGCCTGATCTCCTTCCATGCATACCTTGCAACAATTTTTTCCCAAAGATTTTACATGACCCATTCGAGCTTCAAGCTTCTGCAAACATGGATATTGCAGGATAGAGTCCATCTAAGTGATCCCTTGAACTCATGGCTATGAAAATATCATTTTATCTGTCGGGTCGAGTTCAGCCATATCCTGTTTTCCCATGTCATCTTATCATATCTACAACATGTCCCTAAGAACCGCTATGCCATAAGTGATTTCAATCAAGATATCAGTAAACTTGACCATCAATTCCTTTGGGTCTAACTAGGATTAATATTTTAACTAAACTTCAGTCTGAGCTATAAGCTTGATCTCTCAGTGAGCTCAAATGTTTCAACGCTGAGCTATTTCCTTTCTCCCAAGAAACATGCTCAACTTTCTGAGTGACTCGTTGAATATGCTCATATAATTGTAAAGAAAATTGTGCTTCATGAATATTCTGATATGAAACAGATCCACCTCTATGAGATTCACTTCCATGAGTTACATCATAAAACAAGTAAGGTCTCAATAGAGAATCTTTGTAATAAATTTCATCAGGTCTCCTGGTAACACTCTCACTGTCACTTAATCGATTTTGATAAAAATATCTTGAAGGAAAATCCCAAATTTGAGGATGCATTCGATACTGAATAGATAACAACATAGTTGGACAACCTGCTTGTTGGAAGTGCTCAAAAAGGCTTCTACTATACTGCAACATGCCTACTTCTGGTTAAATACTATCAACCGGATGAGATCTCACCATGGTTTCAACAACTCATCACTGTCGGCACATGTATTTAAGCTTGAAACTAAGAAAATCCCTTTGCTATGAGTTTCACCTTCCATACATCAGATGGTTCACTCACCTAAACTCCTCTGCAACACTTCTCCAATGATGGGTCATTTCACTCCATTCGACAGTTTGATCATTAGTAAGAAGAGCTTGTTACATTGTTACCGCTATGATGCCTTGAGATTCTTGTCAGTGAGCAACTTGGTCCGCCTCCTATTCTTCCGCCATGCTTCGTATTGATGAGCTTGGTATTATCTCCTCTGAAATTGGTATTACGTCACATTGTTTTCCCCATGACCCGCTCCAATTCACAACTGTCCTATTAATCTGGAAAGTAACTCTATGACCTACAAATTTCTTGGCCTTGACGTGGTATGTTGGTTTGCGGAGCTTTTCCCTTTGCTTGTCAAGTGGTTATCCCCACTTGTTGATGCTTTCTCAAATTTCCACATCCTTGGCAAGATGAGACTTGGGGCCCCCTTTACGTAGAAACCTTGTGTTGGCTTTCCACTGCAAATTTTCCACCATGGAAATCATGATGAAGATATCCTATGTGCATGAAATACCAACTTGGCTTACCATCATCAAATTTTTGACCTTGGCAATATACCCGGTATTGAAATATTTCCCATGCGGGGATCTTACAATGGCTTTCCATCATCAAAGTCCCACATGATAGAAGGGATGAAATTATCCCAAGTCAATGCGGCTTAGCACGGATTGAACCCCAACTTTTCCTTCTCGACTTGCAATCAAACAAAAACAATACCTCTCGAATGCTCATGACCTTTGTCTCGGCTTGATTGAGTGAGCCAATGCTAAAATGTCTGAGCTCCATCCTCAAATGATCGATTCTTTTCCATTGGCCAATCTATACACGAATGTTCAGGAGATTGGGTTGGTTAGGTGTTCATTGTATTTCATGAAATAGTTTGAATGCCTATACAGGATGTCCATGCCTTCTGTAAGCTGTAATTATCATATTCCATGAGAAGAGATTTGGTTCAGTCATACCGTTTAAGACTTTGCAAGCATTCGTCAAACTTCCACACTTGTCATACATGTAGATAAGTTTATTTGGTAGTAGTGTGCATCTTCCAAATGTGTGTCCCATACCATTGATGTGAGAGTGGATTTGTTTGCCCTCTGGAAGGGCTTTCTTAGCAATGCAAGCCTGTAGTAGATGAAGATATGTTGAAGAATTTATGAGACATATTGTGTGTTATAAGAAAGAACGTGTAGTGCCTCCTTCAGCAACCCTCTCCACATAGTGCTACGAGATTTTGATTGAGATGTATTTGGTTTCTTGGTTGCAAACATTTTTTCATTCAAACACTACCAGATGACCTCATTGTCATATCTACGCATAATCTCATATCATCTCAGTCAAACAAGATAATTCTCCCAAGTGGTTGGTCAAACACTATATAATGGATTAGACATGGCCTCATGTTAACTTAGCTTTCCCGACTTAGCCTTCATATCTTTTTGCATCGATCTCTCTGAGATCCTTATAGAGTTCCCTTCATTCGTTAATTTTCAACTAGCTATATTTTACATTAATAAGATCTCATCAAGCTCTTACAACCGAGAGACTCTCTATTGAGATGATTTCGAGATGACTATAAATTTGACACCGGGTTCTCTATTGACTCGACCCCGAACTCTTCACTGAGTTGAGATCAATTGGGTGCCTTTCGATGCTAGGTGATCTCTTTGTATGCAATTTAGGAATTATTCTTAATTATTGTATCTCGATAATAACCGAGAGGTAGGTTCTGAGACTATTATTTCATTTTGAACATGATAGGACCTGTTGTCCAATCTTGCCACGTTTGCAAAATTGGATTAATCTCCATGGTAATAGGATTGAAGGGCATAGGAGAATATTTGAAATATTATTTAACAGATAAGGCCACAATCTTGGAGACCAAAAAGGAGATGGGGTACACAATGGGTCTACGTGGTATTGACATAGATAAAGCGAAGAAGTATCTAGTTGTAAAGCGATCGCACATCCTATTACAGAGCTAAATCACTAGGAGAGGTGGTCACAAGTGAACACCATGTGGCTACACATTGCTAAAAATGACCGAGGGGTGGTCTAAAAAATTTCACATTACATTATAGAAACTATCGTTGAGGAAGCACGCACGGGAGGAAAGATCAAATTTGGAGTTGTTACATTTGTCGTTGGTGTTCATGGAGATCGGAGTACCTGATGGACCAAAAGAGAAGATATTGGAGTATCCCATAGAGCATAAGTCACCCAAAGAGTAGTTCAAAAATACCTATGTGAAGGATCCATGACATGTAGAAGATTAAGCAAAGGGATGAGAAGTGGTACAATAGGCTCTACATGACCTTTGAAGAAGAATGGCACATCCCCAAGGAATTACCTTTGGTGGTTGGAAAGGCAATTCAGTTCACTGTATACCAACACTTTTACATAGCATGGTTTTCCATGAGGGATGGAGCATGGATCCTTGGTGTAAGTTACCATATGCCTTCACAGCAAGGTACTTCCAGTGTCGTATGTAGGTTTTCAAATGCACGATGCCTAACATTCAATGCGAACAAGGTAGATTGTGACTACAACATGTTAAGGAAGAAATAATTATATCCAGGATGGGGTGCATATATTGAAAGAATCATTTCAGATGTATTGAGCATTAAACTAGTAATTTTGGCTATGGGAGATGTTAGAGAGCAGACCTTTGGTGTACCTCTAACTGAAGCCCAAGTTGGAAAATAACAAGTATGTGGAAGATGAGTTCACACTTCCAAAGCACCACTAAAGGGTAAGAATACCATGGAGAACATTCTAGTGCCTAAGCCCATAGAGCCAATTAAAGTAGAGGATGAGGAGGATGAGCATGAAGATAGTGTGGTTTAGAACATAGAGGTAGAAGACATCCTACGAATAAGGATGAAGATGAGCACACAACTACACCACCTCAACCACAAGAGGGGGATGATGAGGACTTGGATACAGTCCAAGGAGAGCATAGATTTAAGAGAGTGTTTAGGAGAACAAGGACCCAAGGTGTTACTGTTAGTGCAAATTCACAGCACCCCCTAGATGTTTTCTAAGAATTCTAGTTTGATAATGGGCATCCAATGTGATTGCACAATATTGAATCTTTTCCCCAAGTGCGGGACTTGCATAAATGGGAAAAAACTCTCCAGATTAATGGTTGGTTCCTCTACTTCTATGATCAGATGTATGCATGAAATTTACAGAGGTTTAACTCAAAATCCTACTCTAATTCTGCCAAGGAGACAAGGATAGAAGGAAAGAAGATAAAACTAAAACTTACAAGGTGATACACCAAAGGAGTGGTGAACATCTATTTATGCAAATTGACACAGATTATAAAAATGCAACACACATCATGCACAAATTGCTAAAATGTAATGAAGGATCAAAATGAAGAAAACAACACAATAAAGGATTGAAAACTCATTCACAGAGCTTACATTGTCATTTCCATTTTAAATATAGTTCATTACAACATCAAGGAGGAAAAACATGTTACAATCCTTAAAAAAGGTCTGATATTCCACAAATTCACTTTCTAGGGTGGAGGAGCCTACAAAACATAAAAATGTCCAACCCTTTACAAAATGAGCAAAATATGGCTTTAACAATGAAAACCCGAGCTCGGGAAGGAGAAACACGGAAAAATGAAAGGAATCATTCAACCACCGATTAGATTCATCAAAATAGCATGGGTACTCTTAAAATTTCTTTCCCCAAGATTTTTGACCATGCTAGAGAAGAATGAAAGCCATACAACATAAAAATGGTGGTTGAATGTTAGTTCTATCCTTTTCCCCATGCCAATGGTGTTTCTTGATTTTTCTCTTATCAAACTCCATCCAAAAAAATTGAAGATTCCATCATGTAGAGGACTTCAATAGCTTTCCAATGACACCAAAATCAAGAAAACTGAGCTCTAGATCGAAAGATATGCTCCTCTGAAGATTTAGGGCAAAATAGGGGCAAAAATCAGGTCGGCGGGCCGAAACCCAAAATTTTCCCCTTTTTTTGGATTTGGGAAAAATTCCCCAAAAATCTCTGCCCTCCACCACTCCACTACCACATGGCACATTCCCATTGGTTCGCAGGTTTAAGCGGCCATTTTACGCTTTTTTGAACTTTGGAAAAAAATCCAAAATCACTTTCCACCCCCGTTGGCCTAATGGAAATGTGGCGATTGCCTATTCGCTTGGGCACGTGCTCCAAACGTTTCCTTTGATGTTGCTGATCACTTTGGTGAAATTTCCAAATTCTCCCCATGCCCCCAACCTCCACCGAGACTAGCACACATGGCACACTTTGATTCACGCGGGCCTGAATCAATTCTCTTTCCTTTGCGGGCCCATGGGAACAAATTTTCCTTTGCGCCATTTACAACACTTTGGCAAAATTGTCAAATTCCCCGTGCCCCGGCCTCTGCAAGACCAAGACACATGGCATCTTCCCATTCACTATGGGCCCTTGTAAATTTCTTCCCTCCTCCGCGTAGGATTTTGGGCCAAGATTTTCTTTTTTGCCCCTTTGCAACTTTGGTGAAAACCTAAAATTCACTCCGCCGCTCCGACTCCATGGCTGATGGACATGTGGCGGCCTCCTATTGGTTCACGGAGCTTCAGGCCAAAAGTATTTCTTTTCACCACCGTCGAACTCTTTGGAAATTTTTCTAACTTACCCGAGTCGACCCACCATTCATTGCCACGTCGCACTTCCTCATTGTTTGCGGACCTTCTCAAGGAAAATTTCCCTCAAAACTCTCCAGAGCCATAACTTGCAAAAGGAGTTAGAAGGAAAACTTTACCTTTTTGGAAAGGTGAGAAAATTATCTATCCGATGAAGCCATTTCTAGACAATTTTGAGTGCTTGAAAGTTGGAAAAATTTGGTCGAGGCACAAGGAAGGAAGGAATGAAAGAAAGTTAGCCAAAATAAGCAAGGGCTTATTTTGGATAACAATTTTCATGGCTCGAGAGGGTCATCTACCTGCTGGATGAAGTGACCCGATTGCTTGAAGCAATCCATTGGGAAATGGAGTTGTCAACTTAACTTCCTAGTTCTCTTAACTCATTAGAAATTTTCTAGAAAGAAGATTGTGAAAGTAGAACATCACTTGATCGGAACATGGCTTGCAAAGATGCATCCTTGGGATAGAAAAGCTTGTGCCAAAGCACTTAGGGAAATGTAAAACTAAGCTACAACAAAACAATGTGCACAAGCACTTAGAGGAATGAAAATCTAAGCTAATATGTACAAGGCGAGTAGTTTCCCTTCTAGTAGCAAAGTGCTTTAGATGGATTCCATTAATTGGAATCTGCAGTTCTTCACCATCCAATGTAAACAATTGGAAGGCATTGTTGTTCTTACATTTTGTGACCATATAAGGGCCACTCTAAATGGCATCACACTTTAAATGCCTTCATGGCTTTGCTTGGTCTACATCCCATTTCAACACTAAATCTCCAACTTGGAAGGCTCTAGCCTTTAGCTTTTTATCAAAGGTTCTCTTGATCAAGGCTTGGTCCTTCTCCATTGTTTGGGCTGCATGCTCTCGATTTCTTGGAGTTCCATCAATTCTACATATCTAACCTCCATGGGTCCAATCTCCAACAATTCCAATTGCTTCATGAGTTCCAACGTTGGCAACTCAAGTGGCATAGGAAAAATTGCCTCTCTTCCATAAACAAGTTTGAATGGAGAGTTACCTGTGGATCTCTTGGGAGTTATCCTATCAGCCCATAAGGCTGATCTAAGTTTAGTGTGCCAAGTCCTCGATTTTCATCAAGATTCCTCTTGATGATCTTTAATAGGTTCTTATTGGTAGACTCAAAGCTTGGCCATTACCTTGAGGGTAATAATTTGATGAAGTGCTCAGATAGATCCCATTTTTAACAGCCCATTCAATTACCTTTGATCCTATGAATGCCAATGCATTATTTGATATTATAGTGGTAGGTATACCAAATCTGGTTACTATCCCCTCATAGAAGTCTAGGATTCTAGATTCATTTGCCTCTTTGAGTGGCACTACCTCAATCTATTTGGTGCAGTAGTTTGTTCTTTGTTAGAATCTACTTATGTCCTTGGATCGATTTTGGGTTAATGAATCCAATGAAGTCCAAACCCCATTGCATGAATGGCCGGTCAAATGAAATTGGGTGCAATGGAAGGGCTTCTAATCTCTCCTTGCCTATGAAGAATGCACAATTTTTACACCTCTTTATCCATGTATAACAATCACTAAACACCTTAGGTCAATAATAGCCAGCCTTCATAATATTGAGGGTTGTCACTCTGAGCAAAATGACCCCTGACTGATCCACCATGGAACTCTTCTAACATTCTCTTAATTTGATTTGTCCCAATGCATCTCAGAAGCACTCCATTTATATCTTTTTTGAACAAGACACCATCAACAAGTGCATATGGGATAGCTTACAATCGAGGGTCTTCTCTTGGTTTTTTCATCTCAGAGGGCATAGGCCTATTTGTAATAAGTGCATTATGTCTTGGGTCCAGCAATGAGTGAGCATACCACCATTCTCTTCTTGAACACCTCTTTGTTCTTGATTGTCTTGCAATGTCAAAACAACATCCTTCCCATCAATTGCTTTCATTGATTTTCTCAAGACCAGCTGCTCACACAATCCCTTTCCTCGGACTAGCTTGGTGACTTTGATCTCAATGTCATACTCCGTGACAGAGTAATCCACCTTGCACATTTTCATTTAGATCTTTGTTGAGGAGGAAGTCCTTAACTCCCACATGAGAAACCAATAGTTGAACCTTGTTGTTTGAAACTAGATGCTTAAATTTCTTCAAGGTCCTAATCATTGCGAGAACAAACTTCTTAATGAAGGAATACCTTACCTCATAGTCCTCAAAGCTTTGTCTAAAGAAGGCAATTGGCTACTCGCATTTTCTTTGTTCGCTATACTAAAATTGTAGAAATTGTATCGTCACCTCCAAATGCATAAAGGATAAAATCCTTAGAGAAATCTAGGTTAATGAGAGTTGGAGCTTGTGATATAGCCTTTTTGATTGCCTCAAAACTTTCCTTACCTTTAGCTATCCATTTGAAAGCCATACTTTTCTTCAACATCATAGTTATTGGCTTAACAAGGGCTGCAAATTCTGGAACAAACCTTCAAACAAAATTGATTCTTCCCAAGAAATTTTGAATGGATTTCTTATGAATTGGTAATGGCGGTGCTTTTATTGCCTCAACCCTCTCTGGATCAATTACTAATCCCTCTTTGGAGACAATGTGGCCTAGGAGCTTTCCTTCATGAGCTAGGAAAATACATTTTTGGGATTCAAGGATACCCCAAATCTTATACATCTTTGGAACACTTGTCTCAAATGAAAGAGATGATTTGGTGCACTTTTAGAAAATACAGTAATATCATCTAGGTATATTAGCACTATTTTATTGATCAATCCCTTGAATGTCATATCCATAGCCATTTGGAAGGTAGCTCCGGTGTTAGAAAGCCCAAATGGAATTTTCCTATATTCATAGGTTCCCCATTTGATGGTGAAGGCTGTTTTGAACTGATCATCCTACTTTACCATGATCTGATTATACCCTAAATAACCATCTAGCAATGAAAACCTCTTAGAGCTAGTAACAACTTGCAAAATCTGCTCCATAGAAGGAAGTGGGTAATGATCCTTGAGGGATGCTCTATTCAAATCTCTAAAGTCTACACATAATTTAATTTCTCCACTCTTCTTTCTAATCTTGGAACCAAGTTTGCAACCCGGCTTGAATGTTTGATAGGAAATATGATACTTGCCTCAATTAACTTATTCAATTCCTTCTTCATGAGAGGCTCCATGTGTGGATTGATTGGCCTTTGTTTTTTCCTGATGGGTTTAGCACTTGGATCTAATTCAATTGTGTGTTGAGAAAACTTGGGATTGAAACCTCTCAAATCTTCATAGCTCCAAGAAAATATATCCTGGGAATGCTTGGTAAAGTTGCATGAATTCATACCTTTCTTACTTGGTTGTCACTTTACCAATTTGAAGTGATTTGCCTTCTCCCACCGAGATGGGCACCGAATCTTCTCCTTGACTTGGATGTTTGTTTTCTCCTTCCTAAATTGATCATTAGTATTAAAGATGGAATCCAAAGTGACAAGTCCTTTTGGTAGTTTATTGGTTCTTAGCTGTACCACTTGCTCACCATATTGTTGTTCTAACTTTTCCTGATTTTTGGTTGAGAAATCAGCTTCTTCTTACAAGAAATTGATGATTTGTTGGTCACTTTCAAACACTTACCTACTTACATTATTTATGCGGCACCGATGGTCTTATAATCGTGTGAATGTTTGGCTACACTTTATCTTCCTTGATACTCTCCACAACATCAAAGGTTGCTCCAACTGCTGCAAGCCTATCAGCAGCTTGGTTTTCTTTCCTAGGGATGGAGTTGATGAAAATGCCTTCAAAATCCTCAATGAGGTCCCACACCCTATTCTTATTACACTTGAGCATATCATTTTTGGTAGCATGTTGTCCTTTAACTTGTTTAATAATCAGCTCACTTGTCACCAAAGACTTGTAAGTTTTTATACCTCTCTTTCTTGACCAACGCAATCCTTGTATCAAAGCTTCATATTCAACAAAGTGTTGTTAGAACATGCAAACTGAAATCTAAAAGCTGAATAATACTTAATGCCTTGAGGTGAAACAAGCATAGCTCCCTCCTGCACCTTGTCTACTTCTTGATCCATCAAAGAACAACTACCATACCTCATTGTCATCTTTATGGTCTTACTTGGTGATGCTAGGAATAGGCTGATTTTTTTCATACATATAATAAACTCCTAGTTCAGATTCATCTATTTCCTTATAGGGATAAAAATCATGTACCTTGCTTGCCCATTCATCAATATTCAAATTTGGGATGCTTCCAACTTTGGTGTCAACTTCATTTGTTCTTGGATAATCCTCTTGATCAAATCTTTGAATAGTTAGCATTGATTGGGCTTGGAGTATGAGGCTCAATGTGAAATTTTGCAATAGGTTCAGACCTGATTATGGTGTTAGTTCCATATCTGGTCCAGAAAAACATGTGTGACCAATCAGTAGATAAATAGCCTCCAATTCTAGCTATGAAATCTCTTGACAACATAGGGAAAAAGTGGTGGTAAATCTATCAGCGACATGTCTTAAAAAAGTGACATTAGGGCATGCATGCAAAGTGAGGCTAAAATATTTAATTACCCCAACTATTGTTACTATTGTCCCATCCAGTTACACCACCCCTTTGGATATGACTTCATATTGGAGGCCCAGCTAATCAGCTATTTGCTTGGGCATCACAGAACTACTTTCCCCAGAATCAATCATACAATTGTGTACTAGTTTATCCCCAATGATCAATGAAACATAGAATGGAGGGGGATTCAAGACTTTACCTTGCTGTCCTCTAAGCTTCCCCTCAAGTTGAGTAGCATTTGTGAGTACCTTCTCTTGCATAAGAGCTTCTTGATTTGAAGTTGACCAATTCTTCATGGTAGCTTGTAGTAGATCCCTTTGGCACGAGATGGATAGTGATTCCCACATAGATATATTGACATGTGTTCAATGATGCTAAATGGGGATGAAACATCTCTTTTCTACCCCTTAGCTGCACATTCTTTTCTTGTACATGGGCTGCAACAACTAGCATTTGGGTTGGTCTAGAAGGTGGCTTGGGCTGTCCTTGCACATTTGGAACTGCATTTTTCTTACCAACACTTTGTGGAGTGATGGAAGATTTTGGATCACAATGGAGCTAATGTGACCTTCACCAATATTCCTCTTCTTTGACTATGTGTTAGCTACTACATTCGAGAAATTGTTTGATTTATACCAAAAAAATATTCATCCTTCCAATTCACAAGTGTAGTCTCATTTGGAGTTGTATTTTGTTGAGATGTTCCTTGTTGTTGGTTTGTTTCTTGACTCACCTCACTCTCTACGCCAATTGTTATCACCATCAAAGCTTGGTTCAAAGCACCATTGAAGCACATAGACTGGTTGTGAGGTTCATTGCATGGGAAACACCAATCATACTCTTGAGCTATATTATTTTGCACTGGCACTAAGGCTTTAGAGGTAGATGCAACATTGGGGTTATAGGGCTAAAATGGTCTATTGGTAGGAGGCCTTACTTGATTTTGATTTGCAGTTGGATTGGGTGGCCTATTAGGCTGAGTTTGAGACTGATAAGAAGGTCTAAAACTTTGGGCTTGCTGCCTCTTGAGTGTAACTAGCTCATTGCCTAAATTTTGTAATTGTTTCATGACTTCTTAAAGTTCATTTGAGGCACTAGAGGATGAAGTAGAAGTTTCATTTGAACTCTGATTTCTAGGAGTGGGAATAGGAGCTAAAGTAGGTGCTTGACTAGTGCTTGGACTTTCCAAGTTTGGATATAAGGGCATGGGAGGCCTAGGAGCTAGTTTACCACTTGGATCAAACAATTCTCAGCTCTAATGGCAATGCTTTATAAGCTACATGTATATTTTCACCTCCCATAGATTGGATTAACATAGAAATATCAAAATTATATTTTGTGAGATAGTATAAGAAAGCACCTTCATTTGTTGGCCTTATTGTCACTAGAATTCTATCCCAGTCCTTCAAAATCTGAAATTGAAGTCATTCGTTGCTCATTAGGAGCTCTCTTAATAGTTGTCGATTGTTCAGTAGAGACAAATTATCTCCCTTTTCTCCAAACTGCACAATGGTTCTAATTTTGGATAGAGCACTGCCTTTGAGGCTCCTAAACCATTGCAAGGATTTCCCTTTGAATGAAGATGCCAACAATTTGACAACAATTTGCATCTCAAAAATCTCATGGATTGCACAAACATTAGCAATGTCTTTGACATGATCACCAGGAGTGGTCTGATTTTCCCCAGTAAAGTATGGGATGTTCTTCAATGTTACAACTAGAATTAGATTTTTTGCATTGAAAGCAAGTGAGTTGTTGCTAGTGAAGTTGACATAAGGTTTGTGTTGTGCCATTGTGATTGACCTGAGAACCCTTGTTGATTGGGTGAAAGGTCTACCAGGTGGAGGAATTGATAGAGTTTTGTTTGGTGGAGATGAAGACCTTTGAATTCTTCTTCCTCTCTCTCTTCTTCCCGGGGATAACTATAGTTACTCGAGACAATCCTTCTTCTCTAGCCCTTGACCTTGTTTGGATTTTTCTCATGAATCTTCAGATTTGGAATGCTAAAACCAATTGATTTTATCTCTTTGGAGTCATCAGATATGTAAATCAGGGCTCTTTTTAAGCAAGAAACTTACAAAAAATGCACATCAACTTTGTTGCAATGAAGATGAAGACCTCTAAGGTCCCACCGGGTGTGCTAAAACTATTAGTGCAAATTCACAACACCCCTAGATGTTTTCTTAGATTTCTAGTTTGATAATGGGCATCCAATATGATTGCACAACATTGAATCTTTTCCCTAAGTGTGGGACTTGCAAAAATGGGAAAAAACTCTCCAGATTAAAGGATGGTTCCTCTACTCCTCTAATTAGATGTATGCATGAAATTTGCATAGGTTTAACTCAAAATCCTAATCTAATTCTGCTAAGGATACAAGGATAGAAGGAAAGAAGATAAAACTAAAACTTATAAGGTGATACACTAAAGGAGTGGTGAACATCTATTTCTACAAATTGACACAGATTATAAAAATACAACACACATCATGCACAAATTGCTAAAATGTAATGAAGGATCATAATGAAGCAAACAACACAAGAAAGGATTGAAAACTCATTCACAGAGCTTGCATTGTCATTTCCATTTTAAATACAGTGCATTACAACAAGGAGGAAAAACATGTTGCAATCCTCAAAAAAGGTTTGATATTCCACAAATTCACTTTCCAGGGTGAAGGAGGGAGCCTGCAAAACATAAAAAAATGTCCAACTCTTTATAAAATGAGCCAAATCTGGACTTTAACAATGAAAACCCGAGCTTAGGAAGGAGAAATCTTTGGAATAATGAAAAGAATCATTTAACCACCTACAGATCCATCAAAATAGCATGGGTACCCTTATAAGTTTATTCTCTAAGATTTTCGACCATGTTGGAGAAGAATGGAAGCCATACTGCATTAAAAATGGTGGTTGAATGTTAGTTCTGCCCTTTTCCCCATGCCAAAGGTGTTTTTGATTTTTCTCTCACCAAACTCCATCAAAAAACAAAATTGAAGATTCCATCATGTAGAGGACTTCAATATCTTTCTAATGACACCAAAATCAAGAAAAACCAAGCTCTGGATCGAAAGATATGCCCCTCTAAAGATTTAGGGCAAAATAGGGCAAAAATCAGGTCGGCGGGCCGAAACCCAAAATTTTCCCCTTTTTGAATTTGGGAAAAATTCCCCAAAAATCTCCGCACTCTACCACTCCACTACCATGTGGCACATTCCCATTGGTTCACGGGTTTAAGTGGCCATTTTACGCTTTTTTGAACTTTGGAAAAAATTCCAAAATCGCTCTGCGCGCTCCGCTGCCCCGTTGACTGATGGACACGTGGCGGCCTCCCCTATTCGCTCGGGCGCGTGCTCCAAACTTTTCCTTTGATGTTGCCGATCACTTTGGAAAAATTTCCAAATTCTCCCCATGCCCCCAACCTCCACCAAGACCGGGACATGTGGCACACTTTGATTCGCGCGGGCCTAAATCAATTCTCTTTCCTCTGTGGGCCCGCGAGAACAAATTTTCCTTTGCACCATTTACAACACTTTGGCAAAATTGTCAAACTCCCCCGCGCCCCAACCTTCACCGAGACTAGGACACATGGCATCTTCCCATTCATTGTGGGCCCTTGTAATTTTCTTTCCTCCTCCGCGTGGGCTTTTGGGCCAAGATTTTCTTTTTCACCCCTTTGCAAATTTGGCAAAAATCTAAAATTCACTCTGTCGCTTCGACTCCCGCCGGCCTGATGGACACGTGGTGGCCTCCTATTGGTTCGCTGAGCTTTGGGCCAATATTTTATTTTTCAACCCCACCGAGCCCTTTGGAAATTTTATAACTTACCTCTTAGTCTCGCCATTCCGCCGCCACGTGGCACTTCCTCATTAGTTGCGGACCTTCCCAGGGAAAATTTCCCTCAAAAACTCTACCGAGCCATAACTTGCAAAATACAAGGAGTTAGAAGGAAAAATTTACCTTTCTAGAAAGGTGAGAAAATTCTCTATCGATGAAGCCTTATGTAGAAAATATTGAGTGCTTAAAAGTGGAAAAATTGGGTGAGGCATAAGGAAGGAAGGAATGAAAGAAAGTTAGCCAAAATAAGCAAGGGCTTATTTTGGATAATAGTTACTTCGCAAATAGTGTGCAGATCACCCAGACTGCCTCCATAGAAGGAGACAACCATGAAAAGAGAAGGAAACTAAAATTGAATGAGGAAGTGGAAGAGTCAGAGGAAAGTGCACCTAATTATCCTACACCTCCAGAGAATGTAGAAGAACAAAAAGATGAAGAAATGAAGGAAGGAGAAGAGGAGGAAAAGAGAACAGATGAGATAGCTACCGAGACTACTCATGACATGGAAACACAAGTCCCAAATCTAGAAGCTCAAGTTCCTAAGCAGCCTAGGTCAAGAAGAACAAGTGGGGAGCACATTCCACTAGCCATGGGCTATGCTAAGGACATAGGTAAAATTTTCCATGCTGTTTCAGAGCACACTGACACAAAAGGAGTTATATGGCTGGGAATTAATGGATGAAGATATGGCTATAGTGTGCACAAGGAAGCAATTATCATGGTTGATGCACACACACATGGATGAACTAGATTTTGATGTGTGTGAGGAGTCATGCGTATCGAGGAGGTTGAAAAATACACCTCAAGCTAGACACATGACAGTAAAGCCTATTATTATGTCAGATGAATAGGTGAGAAATGCATTGGTAAAAGTCTCAATAGAGGTGGCAAGGAGGAATATGGACAAGGCTGCCACAATTAGGGCACTAAGGGAAGAGATCAAAACTAAGGATGGGGAAATAGCGTGCCTAACACAAGAAAGGGAATTAAAGCAAAAAAGAACTCTATATTTACCATTGTCACGGAGGAAATTCATGATATTGTCATAAGATCTAGGCCACACTTAGAGCCAAAGGTGCCAAAGATGTTTCCTTCAAAAATAAACTATGTAGGTACATTGGTGGACCTAGTGCTTGAATATGAACCTCTATACATGCCAGTGCCAAAGGATCCAACACAAGATGTAGAGTGAGAAAAGGATTCAGTGATGTAGAAGATTACATCATATGAGGGGACTGCAAGTCGTTGTAGGAAGAACTAGAGAAGGTAGACCAAGCCTTGAACATCTGTATAACTCCAGAGGTGCTCATCAACATAAAAACCCTGGAGGAGAACAATGAGGTCTAGAAAGTGATGAAGGATGACACATTGGGCCACGCAGAAAGGTTAGAAATGGTTAAACAAAAGTGCAAGGCCCTAGAAGCAGCCCAAGAACCACATAAAAATCAGCTAGAGGATCTTGGAAAACTCATTGCGCAGAAGATGGATTTGCTAGAGGGAAGGATGACTACTAAAACCAATATTGTGTTGGTCTTTGAGAATGAGAAAGGAGATATTGCGAAGGATGAACTTGAGTCCATTGTTGTGGAAATTATAGAAAAGTAAGAGGAAACAATCGTTGAGTAGTAGACCTTGGAGGCCAAGGTAAAGTAGGAATATCCTGAATTAATTTTGCAAGTTGTACAAGAAGAAACTGCAGGTTAAAAACATTCTTTCATTCATCCAAATTCTTTATATTCTTCTATTCTTTGATTTGTTTTAGAGATAACCATTATCGAGGTGACAATACAATTAGTGTGGGTTAATGTTGATCGGTGAACACTTGATGGAAAGCACACAAGAAGTCCATCTTTGGAAAGTAGGTCATATTCAAAGGTGTGAATGGATAGGGAGAACATGCGCGTGGAGCGAAGTTCAACTTTTGGGACTTAGACATTTTCATGTCAAGGATCTATTTTTGGAGATGGCATGCGGAGCACTCAAATTGATTGGAGCTTCATGCATCACACATTGGATTTTTTTGAGGATTAGCTATGAAGCACTTTGCATGGACACGGGCAGAAATATATCTCTACTTTATCACAATTAACTACTAATAGTCTATTGTTAGTGCACTTGCATGTGTGGCTAGTTTTGTAACGGCGCGTGGCTATTAATAGCATGTGACCTATTTTGGGAATAGATAAGTGGTGAAGGGCAAGTCCCCACCCTTATAAGTATGTAGTAAATTGTGTAATAGAGAGATTGACATATATAGAGATATGCATACATAGTGAGATTATGCTGCTAAATCTATTACACGCATACTACTGTTATTGTAATGAAGCTTTTGTATACTTATTGCATTTAATATAATGGAGGATATTGGCTGAATCTAAGTGTTAGTTCTGTGTGTATCTAAATCTAGTATGTTTTTATCTCATCATGGTTAATATTTAGTTTTGTTCTCCCTTAGAGATAGATCTGGTATGCTCTGTAGAATGATGTGTTAGTAATGGAACTACATGTGTTAAATATTCATCTGCTAAACATCCTACAACAACCCTAAAGAGGGACCTACTACCTTTAGGTGATTCGGGTGAGCTCTCGGGCCCTAGGCTAAGTGATGGGCCAATGCGTCTAAGGTCTTATTGGGCTTGTATTACTGAATTCTAGGTTGTATCGGAGAAGGATTCTTCTTTGCATCATATTCAAAAGTGTGAGAGTCTTTGGATGGAGGGGAAGGAGGCCTTGCCACCATCACTCTAGGTACATAAGATCTACACCACTCTAAATATTTGTGCACACGTATGGTATGTGGATGTAGAGTTAACAAGAGCAACAATTAATTGATAGGAAGTGACATCAGGTATGATTCATACCTTTGATTACTTTTCTACTAAACTTCCAGAGAATGAAGAATTATAGATTATAAAGTGCCTTATGATGGGGGATAATACAAAAGCTAAATAACTCCTATTAGATATGTTTAGAGAATTAGCCTTGGAGGCGCGCTTTGAAGAAGAAGAGATAGATAAGGAACAACTTGTGCGTGTCTATCTAGAAAAAGAAAAGGGTAAGATGATCTACTTAATTTATGATGAAGAGGTAGAAAATGTGGATGTTGACCACACTATAGGTATGCTAGAGGTCTTGGATCTTGTTGATGAGAAGGCGTGTGTGTACCGCGATCCTATGAAAATGAATAAGGTCAATGTTGGGATATATGTAGAACCTAAAGATGTCATTATTGGTGACTATTGGTCTGAATAAGAGGTGTCGAAGATTATTTAGTTGTTGCGTGACTTCTAGGAATTATTTATATGAGGCTATCATGAGTTCAAGTGCATCCCTCTTTAGGGGAGATAAGGATCAAGTTAAGGGAAGGTGTGCTCTGGTTAGGAAGAGACCTTACAGGATGAATCCTAATTTGCACATCAAAGTTAAGGAAGAGATTGATAATATGTTGAAATTTGGAATCTTTGAACCCATTGAGGAATCAAAGTGGATTAGCCCCATGGTGATAAGTATAAAGAAAGATGGTAAAATAAAGATTTTTGTGGACTACAGAGAGTTGAATGATGCTTGTGTCATAGATACTTTTACCACACCTTTTACAAAGGAAATATTGGAAGGTGTTAAGGTGTAAAATATACTCCTTTACATATGGGTTCTTTGGTTATCATCAAGTACGGATTGCTAAAGAAGACCAAGAAAAGATAACTTTCACCAATGAGTGAGGAATTTTTGAACATACAATTATGTGCTTCGAGGTTGAAGAATGCACATGTAGTCTTTTCACGCATTGTTTTGCAAGCATGTGAAGACATTATACACCATTTTTAACGTGTTTATTTGGATGTTTGGATATGGGATGGTAAAGGATCATTGTGACAACTTGAGACTCATTTTTGAGAGATGTAGGTAGGCAAGCATCTCCTTGAATATTAATAAGTGTATCTTTGCTACACCCTTTTGGACTTTGATGGGGCATATTATATGCAAGTAAGGGTTTTTGGTAGATCCCGCTAATGTTTAAGTTATCTTGGGTTTGGATGAACCTACCAATCAGAGCGAGGTGTGTGGGTTCTTAGGACATACATGTTATTACAAAAAGTTCATCAAAGGGTATGCTATAATTTCCATGCCCTTAGAGTAATTGTTGAAAACTAAATGGAAGTTTCATTGGAATGAGGCGCAATAGATAGCATTTGAGACATTGAAGGAAAGACTTACTTTTTTGCCCATTCTACACTTTCCTTTTCGGATAAGTCGTTTCATGTACATGTTGATGCCTTTGACATGGCTGTTGGATTGGTGTTAGCACAAATTGGTAAAGGGATTGTTGATCATCCTATTTGTTTCACGAGCGGGAAGTTGACACCACTGAAAAAAATTATACAACTACGGAGTGCAAATCCTTGTCTATGATTTACGCGCTGCATAAGTTTATATAATACTTGTTGAAAAATCCTTTTATATTTTATATAGATCACTTTGGAACTGAAATACTTGGTTAATAAGACCATTTTGCAGGGGTGCATAAGTATTTTGGTTCTCTTGTTTCATTAATTTGACTTTACATTAGTTGCAAAACTAGGAAAGAGAAATTTTGGACCGAGATCATTTGTCAAGGATTAACTCGGTGAGGACATGCGAAGAGCATTGAGGACACAATGCCGATGTACAAATATTTAAATTAAATTATGTGTCCTATGAATTAGAATATATTTTTGTATTCTTACATACTGGTGTGGTTCTTGAAGGGATTAAGAGCTTAGAGAAGAAAAAACTTACCATACGTGTTGCGACTTACATGTTGATCAGTGGAGATTTATACAAGTTAGGTAATGATGAATTTTGATCTGATATGAAGCTGGAGCATGAGCACGAAACTATAATGGAGGAAGCTAGTGGTGGAATTGCAGGACGATATTATGCAATAAATGATACCACTCGTAATATTTTGTTAATGGTCTTTGGTGGGAAACAATGTATAAGGATTGTAAAGAGTATGTTAGGGTGTGTGATCATTATCAGCACCTTAGGAAGGTTGTGCATAGATATTAAATGGATTTGATGAATATACCAAGTGAAAAACTTTTGAGAAGTTGGTGATTGATTTTTTAGGTCCTATTTATCCATTGGTGCAAGGACTAGGTCGTGCTTATATTATTTCATGTACATATTATCGAAAAGGTGGGAAAAAGCAACACCTACAAAGGATTACACGATAGAAATATCCACAAGGTTCTTATGGTAAAATATTCTTAGTAGGTATCGATGTCCATTGATCTTCACAAGTGCTAGGGATACACACTTTTTGAATGATACAATCAAGGTATTGTTGGCAGAATTTATGGTGGCGCATCGAAGACAAGACCTTATCACCCACGAGTAAATGATACTGCTAAGGCTTTCAACAAGATATTAAGACATACATTGACAAATATTTGTGATTTTGAAAGGAAGGATGGATGATAAATTTTATGTTGTATTGTGGGCCTACAAGACAACATAAAAGAGGTTGAATAAGGAAACACCCTTTCAACCGGTGTTTGGCATAGAAGTTGTTTTACCACTGGAATTCATGTTACCATCCCTACGTATTGTGTGCGCAGTGGACTGGATGATGAGAAATCCCTTGAAGAGAGAATTGAAAAGTTGATGTAGTTGGATGAATGGCATGCTATAGTACGTTGGAGCCGAGAAGACAAAGAAGGTTCGACCAAAGGCATGACACAATAAGCACATTAAAATAATAAAATTGAGGTTAGACAAATGGTTCTTCTTTATGACTCCAAGTTTGTGCACCACCTTGGAAAATTGAAGGTGCATTGGTTGGGACCATATGTGGTGACATATATACTTGATTCAGAACTTTCTAGTTCCATGCACTAAATGGCACTCAACAGATCCTAGTTATTTCAATGAGAGTAGGTTGAATCCCTACTATAAATAATTCTTCTTAGTGTTTGTAATAAGTTAGTATTTCAGTTGGAATAGATTTACCCTTAATGCATTTTCTTTATATATGTTTTATTTCATCGTTGCTACGCTTTTTCACTTTAGTTCGGTGTGTTGATCATGTTTGTGCGTGAGTAGTTGATTACTATAGTGTATTCATGGACAGAGGACTTGCATACTTTTATTGTGAGGAAGAGTAGGTACATGATAAATTGGCCATGACTTAACGATCTCTGGAGGATGGGTATGCATAGAAGAAATATGTTGTAGGTTCTTTAGGTGAAGGTGTAGATTGAGGTAAAATTGCTCGGAGATGAAGACCCACGTATATGGATGAACGCACAAAGTGTAACATGAGGTAGGCTACAACATGGGAAAATACTTAGTGTAAGGCACAATGGATAGGTACTTGGTGCATGAAGGCATGAGAGAGGAGGTATGTGGTTGAGAAGTAGGGGGCATGCCGAGAAGGTTATGACTAGGCATGGAAAAATAAACAAAAAGGTGTAATTAATGTTGAGTACGGTGGTTGGTAAAGAGAAATCAATGCGAGTAAATCTAAAATATATATATAAGGAAGGGTTACGATATCATTTTTTCTTTCATTGTGAAGTGTAGAGTTCATGCAAGTTGAAGAACAAGTTGGGTATGGAGTGTATGAAAGAGTGAGTAAAAACATCAAACTAGAGGGATTTGTGCATGACATTGTTTGGAGCTCCTTCAGAGAGGGTGTTTGAGCTAAAAGAAATCATGTGGGGATCAAGTCTCATGGAGTTAAGGTTTAAAGAGAAGCTAGGGAATGCTTGTTTAAAGTAGTAAAGATCGAATCTAGGGAAAGAACAATTTTTATCATTGTTATGACACTAAAATGAGCACTGGAGAAACCACAAGGGGCATGAAAAAAAGGAAGTGGAAATAGAGGTGGAAGATACCCCGAAAGTCATTTTTTAGATATAGAGTACTCAGAAGGTGTCATCATGGGTTTGGATTGGGAGTCACATATTAGACCCAGAAAAGTGAGTGACTACAATTATCAGAATAAGGATAAAAAGGATGAATTGGAAAAATTATTGGTGGTTAAAACAAACATTTGGATAGAGAATGACATGGCCATGTATGATGATGCAGGAGAGAAGTTTTGTCAAATGTCGAGTTATGCGGCTTTTACGAGCTTTTGTATTTTGGGAAACTGGAAAATTTTTACCAATAGCTAATGAACCAAGTCCATGAGGACTTATTTTATTTTTAGGTAGCAAATGTGAATTATCATGCCCTTGATCGGGAGGTTGACAGGATTGAGAAGCTCAGAACCGAGATTGGCAGTGATATTTCTGATGATGATGGCGTAGAGGCAACAAGGGTTGCACTGGATTATGTAAAGGGAGGGTGCAGAATGGATATTTGCAAGTTGGAAAAGTACCCTGTGATTCAGGAAATAGCACACCTCCTCACCAAATTGAATAACCAAGAATGTTGGACACAAGTAAACAGTAATGGCTACACATCACAAAAGAAGATGACAAAAGGAGTGGTATATAACTTGTCTTCCTTTATTATTGAGACTATTATTGTAGAAGCGCACCAGGGAGAAAAGATAAGTTTTTGTGTTGTATTATTTTTATAGTGATTGAAGAAATTAGAGTTCCCGATGGGCCAAAGGATAGTATTTGGAAATTCCTTGAAGAGAATAAGTCTCTTGCAAAAATATTTTCAAAGTATACATGTGATGGATCCATGAGTGGACCCTACAAGAAAATGTTATAACTCGTATGAGTGCTTGTATGTTGCTTTTAAGTATGAATGGAGAATACCCAAAGACATTCCTTTAGTATTGGAGAAGTAGGCCCAATTTGTTGTATATTAACATTTTTCATAGGACATTTTGGAATGAAGGATGGAAAGTGGAGCCCTTGGTGAAAACTCCCATATGCCTTCACCATGTGATATTTTTAGGCCTCGGTGCATAGGTTTTCAAATGTATGCAAGTTGATTTTTAACGTAGATAAAGTAGATTGTGATTACCATACACTGGAAGACATATGTATATTTGGGTAAGTATTCTTATATAGAGAATTTGATTTTAGATGATATCAATATTAATTCTATAAGTTTGGCAATTGGGAAGTTTGGTGCGGCTAAGGTATACATCTACCTTAAGCCTAAATTGGAAAATGGAAAATATATTGAGAATGAGTTCAGGCTTCCTGAACTACCCAAGGGGAAGCATACTGTGGGCACATTGTAGGATGAAGAGTCTAATATGCCCCATGAAGAAGAAGTAAAGGAGGAAGAACTGAAGGAAGATAATGGCATCCTGGATCATGGTACAAGAAGGTAGTCAACTCGGGGGAAAAGATATCATGCTAGAAAACACCTCCAAGACAAGAGGAAGGTGAGGAAGTGAGAATGGAAACATGCGCTATGGAGATAGGGATAAGTGAGGGCATTGAGGAACAATAGTTCAGGAGGGTGCTAAGAAGGATAAGGCCCAAGGCAAGGCACAAGTGAAGTCCCTCATAACCACCTAGGAGGTCACCTAGAAACTCTCCAGTGAAGGCAGAAATAGAAAAGAAGAGGTGCAAATATATTCCCACTAAGGATAGTGAGGGTGAGAAGTTAGATGACAGTGCACAGACCATTAAGGAGACCCTTGTTATTACTATAGACATAAAGGAACCTCGGGGAGAAAAATTCAAGCATGATATAGAGGAGTTCAAAGAGCACGAGGTAGGGGTTGGTGCTATAATTTTAGGGAAGGACGAAGATAAGGGCGAGTCATCCGGTGAGCCTACTGATGCACATATAGGTGAAGGACCAATGCTTGATGTTGGGGTGCATGTTCTAAAAGGTAGGCACTCAAGGAGGAGATAAGGGGGAGATGTATCAAAATCCCACAGCTGGGTATGTTGATGATCCCACAAATATCATTTGTGCTAGGTTTCAAAGTACTTTGAAGCCTGAGGAGATTTATGGATGGGAGCTTATGGACCTTGAAGCGTCTAGTTTACACAAAAGTTAATTTTCATGGAGTATGAAAACACATATTGATGAGCTAGAATTTTATGTAAAGGAGGATGCATGTGTTGAGAGGAAAATGAAGAAGAGAGATCAATCCACACATTAGATGGTAAATCCTATAGATTTGATAGATGAATAGGTGAGTAATGCATTGAATAAGATGGTGTATCGAGGTAGCGCATGGGAATATAGATAAATAATTCATGCTAAGAGATCTCTTGGAAGAAAATAAGACCTTGAAGGAATAGGTAGAGAAGTTAACAAAAGCACGTAAAAAGGACAAGGAGAAAAGACAGGGAATTCTAGATTTTGCAGCAGAATTGGGAAAGGAGATTATAGACACACATCCAGACATTGATGAGTAGACAAAGTAGACATACCAGTCCTCTCTGCACTTCTTACAAGACTATGTGCAATTATTAATCAAGAAGCAGTTGGGCATGCCATAAGAGACCATGGAGACAACTACACAGAAAGAAGAAAATATTATAGCTGAGAGGGAAAAAGCAAAGGCTATGATAGCATGAAGAATAGTTGGGTATGAGTCTCTACTTTAAACGGAGAGAGATGAAATGAAGAAGGTGGATTCAATGTTAAATATGTGTGTAGACCCAGAGATAATCATTAAGACAAGGACTTTGGCCAGAGGAAAATGAGGTCCTTTAAAGAAAGAAGAGTGAAACACTTGGGTGCTAAAAGAGGTGACATTAGTGGCATAGAAGCAAATGCGCTCACGGTGTCCCGAGACTCTCATAAAGAAAAGATAAAGGAGATTAGGAAACTCATAGCTTGACAAATGGATGTAATGGATGGGATGATCTCAAGTCTAGCAAACATTCTTAGAGTACTACAGAATGAAGGTGAGAATATGACTTTGGATGAGATAGATGGAGTACTTGTAGATATCCATGAAAAGAAAAATAAGTCACTCGGTGACTGGAATGAGTTAGAGGAAGAAATCAAGAATGAGTACCCTGAATTGTTTTTGTCTTCGAAGAATAGATTGCCCATGTATTCTTTCATTTTTGTGTAAAATCATTCTTTTGTTCCTTATTCTTTGTTCTTGAAGAGACAAGGCATGATTACCCATTTCTAGGGACGTCAATGAAGTTAGTGTGGGGTAATGTTGGCTAGACATATTTATGCCTAAGTACTAGAGGAACATGAGATCGCGGCGTGTAGGAAGTGGGCGTAGGTGCAGCAGAAGATCGAAATACAGGCACACCAAGGGAAGTTAGAGTTCGATACTTATTCATTTGGCACACATGGGATAAGAATGGATTTAGTTCTTAATACACAATGGATAAGGATAAGAAGACTTGTGGATGAAGCAAAATCTATTTTGGGACCAAGAGGAAGATGAAGTGCCATGTGGAGTTAGAGATAATAATAGGATTAGACTTAGAGTTATTTATAGGTAATCTATTATTAGTGAAGCTTGCATGCTTATGTAGTTTCTTTTGTAGTGGTGCATGGCTATTATTAGCATGCAGCCTATTTTGAGAGTGCATGAGTAGTGAAGGGCAAGTCCCTACTACCTATATATATGTATTTATTTTCACGGCTTGAGAGAGGATGTATGGATAATATTGTAAAATATTATGTTAGTGATGTACTTATGTGCATGAATTTTTGATGACTATTATGATGTATTCAGATATTGTGCTTTAGTGAATTAATATAATGGATCTTTGTGGATGGATAATGGTTGTTGATGTCTCCATTACTGGTTATTATATGGTAAATCTGATCTTGATCCTTGTTTGATTCATTATGCACTATGGTTGTGTTCTGATTCTTGTTATGCTTTACTTTTAATTACTTATTATGAATATGGAATACTTCTATGATCATGCTAATACCCTAAAAATATAGTACTAAAAGAGGGAACTGGTGCCTTCACATGCATCAGTGAGCACTCATATATGTTTGAGTGATGTGCCAACGCGTCTAGGGTTTGGGTAAGGAAAATAGACTACATGATGCATTGTTTTCCACATTTTGGAAGAATTTGATATACCTATATTGAAAAAAAAAAAGAATTAGTGCATTGAAGGACATCAAGGGCTTGTCGAGAGCACTAGAGAATATGATGCACATTTTAATACCTTGTTTTCTAAAATTTCTTATGAAATTCATCAAATCCAAAATGTGCATCAGTTTTAGGAGGATTGATAACACCTTTCCATAGGGCACTATCACATAAGACATTTACCGATCCATGCAAGGACTTGGTAGAAACATTACATGCGAGAAGTTGTTGGAAGCATATATTATGGGGTAAGTCCATTTCTTGAGGCTTAGATTGTGGAAATGGCTAGTTAGTTGGAAAATTTATCATCCAATTCAGCTCATGAGATGCACGGTGGATTTTGGTTTACTTATTGCAAAGTAGAAGGACATTCAAAGGATATCTTTCCATAATAGGATTTTGTGCATGTTGTTGACAACTTGCAATATTTTCATAAGAATCATGATGTTCACAAATATCCACTTTTGCAACGCGCTACATAGAAGAATATCTCTTTATGTTGTAAATATGTGATGCATATCCTTATGACATGTCTAATTTTTGTCCGATTGATAAAATTCATGAAGCTTATGAAATAGGGTTGGTTGTGTTAGACCAATGTGGAGAGTATCTCATAGGTTTAAGAGGGGAAGAATAATGGGAAAAACAATGGTAATGGAGGCTTTAGAGGTGGATACTTTTGAAGAAGAGGTCGTGGTGGATGGGGAAGGTTTTCACAAGGGATGTGTCACACTTATGGGTTACCCGATCACTATAAGTTTGAGTGCCGAAGAATAAGGTTTGTACGTCATGCGACAAGGCACATAAGGTGAAATATTTTCCATATTTGTATATCCACATGTGCAAGAATAATAATAAGGATAATGGAGAATCCATGATTAAGGTACAATGCACCAAGAAAGGGAAATAGACACCTAAGAAGCTATATGTAGTAGAACCTCGGCCACTATTGGTCACTACGGGTATAGAGTAGCACACACATGAGAAAGTAAAAGTAATACCACTCATCATAAGAGAGGAGGTTATATATGTGAAGTATCAAGATGTGGGAAAATAGAAGGAGGTATATCAAGAGACTATGGGTGTCATCAATGAACTATAAGGACAAATATAGTGTCTAACAGAGAAAGTACGCGAGAGGGAACACGTGAGGACTATTAAATTAACACAAAAAGATGTGGATGATCTTAGGGAGGTATGTAGAATGCTCGGGCAAGAAAATATCATACCTCTATTGGGAGAGTGGTTACATGGTAAAATACTATGTGTAGATGTAGAAAGGAGTGCGATTCTTCATGCCAATTTACCACCAAAAGATCATGAGTATGACAAATAATTGACATTGGATGCAATTATTAATGGGTGGCTAATAACTAATATCCTTATTGATATAGGAACAAAATTAAATGTCATCACATTTGATGCTTGGAACTACATGTGAAGGTAGAAATTTTATCCATCCTCGAATGTGTTGTATATGGCTAAAAAGATAAGATATATGCCCATAGGGGTACTAAAAGATGCTTTTATCACCATTCAAGGAACCAAGTTCAAGGGTGACTTTGAAATCATGGAGCTCATGGAGGCAAACAAATTCCCTACACTACTAGGCCATCCTTGGTGTTAAATCCCACAATGTAGACTTGTGATTCAATAAGCGCTATGTGAGATTTGAGAACAAATATGAGCGCGGTGTGATACCAATGGATGATGTGAATATTTTGACTTATATAAAATCCATCAATGAATCATATCTTAACATAATCTATGCACATATGGTGCACAAACCAGAGCATGTGGAGCCATCAAAAGAGGAAGTTATTCACTAGGAAGACACGCGGTCAATAAGTAATACTAATAGTGTGATTTTTGATAATTGGGCCCATGGTACTTATGATATGGTTGCTCCTAAAGTCTAAGGAAGAGTGATAAGGGTGATTAGACCAAAACTAGCTAGGTAGATGGGTAAGGTCAGGTTTCCAAAGTATCTTTGGAGGGAAAAAGTATGAATCATTCTTATGTGCAATGGAAGAACATTGGTGTAATGAGGGGTGTAGAAGAAACATAATGGTATACACATTGTGCAAGACTGCAACTTCTTAATTCAATCAACATATTACCAAGAACCAACAAACTAACCTTTTCAAGCTCTACAAAAAGAGGATAATCAAGATTTACAAAATGCCTAACTTGACCTATAATGCAATAAATTGATCAAATATCACTTTAAGGACTTCCCATCACCCCACTATGTCCTTCAAACCCACATTTATTTTCAAATGACTTCTTTAATTGATTCCATCTCAAGAAACTTCCTCTATACTTACCTTCATCTAATTTTGTCTTCACTCTCACTTCACTAGTTCTTGCAACAATAAAAAAATCTTGCCTTTCATACCTTCTATGATCTCCTTAATGATGTGTAGCATGTTTACAATCCAAACAATATTATACTCGTCATAAAATGGACTCAATGTACTCAAAATATAAACTCTCTCTCTTTTCCCAAACTACCCTTAAGACAAACATTTATATACCTTCAGGGTTAGAAGGATTTAGGGGTACCCAATAAGAAGTGCATATGTATTAAACCACCGTATATCATTAATGATTTTTTTACAAAATTTAAGAGGTATCTCCAAGTATTTCCCTCTCAAACCCTACTTTTGTCTTCCTAGTTTGTCTTTGCTCCTTCTAGCCTTCTTCTATAATTTGTCATGCATAGATACATATCCCCTGGTGTTTCAATATTAAAACAAGACCTTTTTGGCACCCATTGAGCCCTTCCTTCACTATTATAAGTTTCAAGGTTTAACTCCTTAACTAGCATCCACTTTGTTTGTAAGGTGGCTCTCTAGACTAGGTCATCGATCGTGCACTCCAACCGTATAATAAACTATCAACTAAAACTCAAAATTTCACACTTAAATAATCATAATTCCTGTTAAATCCTTATAAGAACATACTCAACATCATTTCTCCTTAGTTTTAGACTTAAAATCCTTTATTTGAGTCCTCAATCTACAAACCCTAGCTAACTCCTAAGGAAGGATCCTATAAACCCAAAATGAGGAAGAATCCCTATAAGTTGAATAAAATCTTGAATCAAGGGCTACAAATTATACATGACCATTTTCATATCAAACTCATTATGATGAGTTTACTAGTAAGCCTTAGTATATATTCAAATCTCGTGATTCCTTTCTAATATCATTTTTCCTATTTTGTGAAGGAACATGGGTTTCATCCTTTGTTCAATATTCTCATTCATTAGGTTCTTGACTCAATGTTGTAAGATATTTGATATAACTAAGATATGTTTGTATAAGCGCCTCACTATTATCACTATCAAGGTTTATTTATTTTTCCTCATTTATTCTTTCTCATGTCAGCTTCCATATATGCAATTACTCTAAGTGCCTTGCCCTAACTAGTGAAAAATGTGTTTAAGACATTAAGTTTCACAAAGATCTTGACATGCACACAACTATGAACCCTATTTTACTTCACGTTCTCTTCTTTTATGAAAATCTCATAGATGTAAATCAACTTGTTGGAAAGAGGGGACATAGAGTCTTACACTTGCTCTTAACACTAAATCTTGTCTACTAAAGAGATACCTCTCTGTTCGCTAAGCATATCTGATCTTCTCAAACTTGATTGACACCACACAATGACATCATAAGAGTCCTAGATTCCTTGCTAGTGCTAAATTACTTTCTTTACACGTATGTTACTCTTCTAAGAAGACTTCATACCTCTGTTACAATATTTAATGGTTGCACCAACATGCACTAACAACACATAAAAAATGAGATCTCACAAAAATCACTAAGAAAACTTATCACACATCCTCTATCAGTCTAAATCTCCCTCTTTTCAATACATGTAAAGATTTGCAATGCTTAGTCACAATGTACTGTACTCAAACATTCACCAAGAGTAATGACACATAAGAAACACCAAAAATCAACTCCTAGAAATCAAATGCTCATAACCAAGCTCAAGATCACCTTCTAACTTAACTACGAGATCAAGGATTACAACATCCATAACAAAAACACAAAAATCATGCAAGAAATATCAAAAACTAAATTTTAATCCTTCATTACTCTTCTTGAAACTTTAAAATTTGATTCTCATCTAGATATAATGAGTGGTTTTAGTTACATTATGCTTCTTATATTCTCTCTATCACCTCTTACTTGAGATTCTTGCTCATTAGATCAGTTACAAACATGGCTTATGATGAGATTCCACTCTAGGAGGTTACCTTTACCTAAAATGCCTTAAGTTTAGCATGAATAGCTCTTTTCATGACTTATGACCCTAGAGAGGACCTAATACACCACATATTGCCTCATTCCACCCTTTTACAAGCTTCAAGAATGCTTTAAAATTACCACAAGCCAAAATGGCCCTAGCATTCAAACTTTGCAAAATGGAGGGAAATGCTCAATTTAAATTTTGAGAGGCCCAAAACAAGACTAACTACATAGATTGACCCCTAATGACTCCTAGGACTCATGAACACATATAACAAGCCAAATTTAATATGTTCATGGTTTAATTATATGTAGAAGTGATGCTCCTGCATCATTCTCCAGGGGTAGGAAAATTTTGAACTCCATAGCTTTGTTTCTTTTTATCCTTCCAATTCCTTTACTTCTTCATTTTCACTCTAATCTTATATTTTCCTTCAAGTTGCTCACTCTTCTTTCCCTTAATCCTATGAATTCCCTTGTTCTCATTTTGTATTTGGTCTTCATGGGTGAGTTATGCTCCTAATAGAGCTTCTCCATAGGATTATTCTTCGTCTTCCTCTTCTTCAATCTTCATATCTTCCTCTTGGTCTTATTGTTGCTACTCAATTCTAATTTCATTGGCTTCTTCTTGATATTTGTCTTCCTTTTCAGCTTGTAATATATTCATAAGTTCTTCTTCTGTCATTTTTAGTCTTCCTCATCCTTAAACAACTCTAAAGTTTCAGGTCCTTACATGATTTTCTTCCACAAAATTTCTTCCTCAGCTACTAAATCTTCTTCACCATCATTTATTTCTTCATTTTTAGTTTGTTCATCCTCTTGTTTAGAAATTTTCTCTATTTCTAACTTTTCTTCTTCATTACCTAGATACATGCACTTAAAATAAATATTAGAACAAAAATTAGGAGGCCTTATAGCCTCATAGGATGCTCCATCAATGAGCTCTTCCTTTTCATCACTCTGTTTCTCCACCTCATCACTTTTCTTCATCCTTTTCAAGGCATGCTAAAAGCTTGAAATTACTTCTTCCTCATCCAAAATATGAGTTTCTTCATACATTATCTCTTTGTCAACTAATTTTTCTTTCTTTCTCATCCTCTTCTCTTCTTGTTTCATCTTCTTCTCTTCTTCTCTTATCTCTTCCTTCAAGTGATTTCTCTTTCTCTTTATCACAAGTAGCTCTCTACTGGCCACTTAGCTTTCTTCTTGACCACTATTCCAATTGGTTCATCCACTTCTCTTTGGCTATATATCATCTCCAATATAAGTCACACATATCTCTTCAACTCTTGTATATTTTCTCGTATCCTCAACTCTCTCTCTCTCTCTCTTGCTAACTTCTTAATTTCCTCATTTCTTTTCCTCTCTCCCTTCTTGTTCTCTCATGCTGTGATTAAATAACTATTAGTTGTCAAACTTACACCCGCATCTCGATTTAGAACAACCGAGTTTTTTGAGACCAGAATGGAATTGTCCCCAGAGTTGTGGGACCTTACAAGCTTGGAACGGATCTATTGTGGTCTCAAATAGCTTGAATCTTCCAGATCCAAGATGCGGGTGCAAGTTTGACAACCAACAGTTTAAAGCACACCTAGTGGGACAAGAATTGAAATCCTAAATTTCATGTTGCTAATTTTTGGTGTGTGAATTTAGTATTTCCATCCTTTAGAGGATTATTTCAACACATCTGGCAACTACCAACATTCCCAAAGCTCTTTTTTTGTAGTCCTGAGCACCGTTGATGAGAAGAGTGCATACCAAACAAAGTGTTATAGTTGAAGGATCCTTTGAATACCTCCATCTTTCACCGAGAAGTGCAAAAACAAATATTCCATGTGCGCATTCTCATCTCCAAAGACACCACACGCACTCTACTCCTCCTCAAAATAGACAAGTTTTCCCTACCATGGTGCTTTAACCTCCTCCTCCAAGGAAATTTTCTAGCTTCAATGATGGAATCCCACTCAATCTCAATTCCCAGCACAATATGTTAGTGGCCACACTCAAGAGTATTCCATACTTCATAGGAGAAAATAAAGTCACCCTATTGAACACATTAAAGATGTGGCAAATGTATGATCTGTCTATCTAATTACACATGATGATGTTGTTGTCAAGTTGTTTACAGCCTCTTTCAAGGGTAAATCACTCCAATGGTACCATGGCCTGAGACCTGCATCTATTGCTACCTAGGATGAGCTTGGAATGGCTCTATGCAATTACTTTGAAGATAAATCAGATCATCTATCACTGGTGGAGCAGATGACTACAACAAAGCACGCACCCAACGAGCAAATGACTAATTTCAACATCATATTCCAGAAGACTTGGGACATAATTCCTCAAGTGGTAAGGCCTACATCCCAACATGATTTCTTGTACTATCTAAGGGCTTTGAATAGTGACATTTTAGTCATGATTCAATCCATGGGAGGTAGAACCTTACCTATTGCATACAACATTGCAATAAGGGAAAAAAATCTCATTCAAGTTGGTAAGTTAGCACCTAGGCCTCCTGTACCCTTGTTCCTAGAGATTTCTCAAGAACCCCTGACCATCTATTTCTCCATTTCTAGTGCCTGAGCGTGTAACCAATTGCATCTACATCCTACTCTCCTACACAACAAAAAGAAGATGATGAATTGAAGGCCCTAATTAGAAACTTTTCCAACAAGGTCATATCATTAGAGAAGTAGTAGGTGCAAGCCTACAAAGGTAGTTTCAATTAGGTGCAAGGCTAGAGTAATCAACCTTGATAGAATCAGTATGGGAATCAAAGATACAGACAAAACCAAAAATGATAGATGACATGCTAATGCACACTTGCCTTTGTAAGTTATTCCTCTTGCACAACCTCTTCTAACACCCAACACAAGTCAAGAAATGTTCCCTACCTAGAGCAACATGGTGCACGAATTTGAATGGTGCTTTCCTTGTAATATACCTCATAGCTAGTAACACTATGTTAATGCTATGCAACCCTCGCTTCATTAAGAGACACCCGTACATTTCTTACCACCAATACCTCCACCAGATTACTATAACTCTAAATTTTCCTATACGACTTCAGCCCATACCATCCACCTAGCCTCTAATAACCACTTCCACCACAACTCTTTTGTCCCCATGGTTAAACCATCCTCTTCCATCATCTACTTTCCCTTCTACATCATGTACTCCCATTTCACCTTTACCTAAGAAGGTGCAACCCAAAGATAATAACCTACTACCCTCTAATAAGGTAGTTAAACCAACAAAACCTTCCATCGCTAGCTCTTCTACCACACATTTACCCAATCAGATGCCATCAAAACCTAAGGCAATACCACTTACCAAACCCGGTGGGCCAACCCATTCCCCCTCCTATAACGCCTCTTCCCTCATGACTTGTAGACACCAAAATTGGGTCACACTCCCCTTGGTCTCCTTTCGAATAACCAACTTACACACATTAACCTAACCATGACCCTTATACCCCACATTAACATTAATTTAATTATTTATAATTAACTTAATACCCATCCTCACCCCATTATTAATTTAATTACTTTAAATAAATGAATATACACCTCATCATAGACCTATTCATAGCATGTTTCCATTAATGAATAAGACTTGGTCTAAACCTAAAAATCAAGGCCTATTATTCCTCTAACCACCTTCTAGCTCATAAAAAGGTAATGTACATTTGGATCTGTAGATAAAGGAATGAACCTAACCCAAAAGATTCGATATCTACCATTTTTAGTAAACCTAGGGGATCCCAACTTAACCGATTTTGTTCATCCCTAACTCGACATCGGTCAACCTGCAACCATTGTTGGTTACCATTTATTCACCTTAACAACATTTTTTTTGGGTTGGCACATTCGAGATCGGGGATGAGAAAGAGAACTACATGTGAGAAGAACTAGAGCCTTTTCACACCTACAGACATCCATAGCCAAAGCACTAGGACAGATCCAGAGGTAGTGCTTCCGTAATGCATGTTTCACCATTTTCTTTATGTTATTAAGATGAAATAGATAAGGGTTATGGGCTGAGGAGGAATACCTATTTATGTTGGTCGGTTTATGGTTGTTGTAGACGTGTTATGACTTCTTGATCCAATGTTGATTGTGAGAGATTCCTTTTGGCTGGGAGGAACTACCTGAAATAGAAAACAAGACCACAAAAGAAGAGTTAAATAATATATGACAAAGTGGACTACCTAGCGTGTGCTAGATCCGGGAAGTGTGATACTCCCTAGATGGCTATCAATCCACTGTTTAAAATAACTTAATGCAAGAAATAAAAAAATTCCTACTGTAGTTGATATGATTTAGGTATCTCATTCAAGCACAATAAGCAAATCTAATATAACAAGCTAGGTTATATTTAGATATGAAGGGTAGGTAGTTGTCAAGGTGTTGGAACTAGTCAGGGTCAGGGTTTGGGTTGTTTAGGTCACTTGGTAAAAGATAGGTTGGCTCTGTTATTGGCAAAGGTGTAAAACACAAAGACCGACGTTGGTCTAGTATGACTAATGATGAGCTTTAGGAGAGGTCAACGACGGTCATGGGTAATCGTACATACCCAAAATTGTATGTATTGTACAGTGGGAAATTGGTTACGGAAACCCCAATGATGATTAAGATCTCTTCGCAAGGTGTTCGGAATCCAAAAAGCTCATTGAGTATACATTTGCATCCCAAAAATCCTTGTCTAGCCTCTACATGTTTTGTCCTAGCCTTTTTCTCTCTTTTCCTTGTTTTTGTTGTTAGTTATGGGACCGCCTCCCTACCGTGGTGGCAGATCCTCAAATCCACCCACCTAGGGCAGCGGTCCCAGAATCACACCACCAGGCAGGCAGCGCTCCCTGTAGCCATCACCCAAGCTGTGGCGGCGGTCCCGTATGCGCTCTGAGAATGCTCCGATGATCACATCAAGCGTGAAAATTCAATTTTCACCCGCATTTCTCAACCACTAAAGCTTGTATTTATGTTTTAGCCTCCTGAACAGTGATTGATCTTTGTTTAATGGTGGGAGAGTTCAATTTGAACTTGCCTTCTAGTCATTGCAAATGCTATAAATATGTTGCTTGTTTACAAGTAAATGGTCTTGGTTATTTGGTCTGGAGTCTTCATTCTTGAGCTTCAGTCTTAATACTCAGCCCTAGATTTATTTTATGAATCATTTTATGTTTAGCATGGATTAGAATTCTGAATATGTAGTTATGCCTCATTGTACACCGACAATGATCCTACTAGGAATTGTATAGGCCAAGCTCTGTTCTCTTGTGCCATCCCTCTCCTACTTGTACTTAGTTGTATTTCTCTGAAGCTGATATTACTCATTGTTTGAGTACCTGTTGTTTATCATTTTGTTTCATGATTGCTGCAACGACCTCGCTAGAAATCACATAGGCAAGCCGTTCACTCTGCGCCATCCCTCTCCTACTTATGCTTCGTGCCATTTTTACTTCAAAGTGACTACTGTCCCAGTGCCTTCTCTTGTTGATGCTGCTATACTCCTACTCTTTCTGGATTCATGTGAACACGCAAGAACGAAGAGATCACTCTAAGGGGACAAGCTACAACAAAGTTGGATTTGCCTCTGCTCAGTAAACTCCAGGTTTGAATTGTCAAAGTTATTATCAAATAGAGTAGTGAATCTTTTTATTTTAGTTAATCTCGCTTTCAATATTGCCAGGGAAGTTGTGGGGAATGATAGTTTCTGAGAAACTATGATTTGTTCCTCACTTCTGAGGTAGGATTGAAGGTTTTCAATTAATTTAATTGGCTGTCTTTTATTTAGATTCACACATTTGCACAGGTGAATAACCACACCAGGTTATCTCACTTGTTTAGTTTTAGTATAAAAGTAGTTTAATTGTTGCTTGTAATTATAATGTTTCAATCGTATATTCTGTTTAGATTAGTTTCCCTTTCAACAGTAGTATAAATTGTTATTTTTAGTTTAAGTTAATTCAGAGACTTCATAACTAGATTAACACTAAAATTCTAGTTAGGAGGATAAACCACTAAGGAATTTACGCTACCCGCTCATAGCCTCTAAATCTCCCCTTTGTCATTTCAGCTACTAGGAGATCACACTACCAGATCTTAGTCACTGATCCTCCCATGGTTAGCCATAAGAAAGTTGCTTGCCAATTCTCATCCTTGCCTGTAACTTTTCTATCGTAGAAAATTGACCATAATCCCGGCTGTGACTTCATCTAAGTCACCCGCATTTCAAACCACCGGCTGTCTCGGCACGACCTCGGGAGGTCGGGTACGAGGAAGGTCACTTGTCGATTATCATCCTCGCATGTCACTTTTCCATCGTACAAAGGCGATGTCGGTAGGGTCGGGGTGAAAGGAACTCAATGAGATCTGATTATAGGAGTTGAAATAAAGCTAAACAGAGATGGAAGGGTGGATAGGGAGGTTTGTAAAGGTCTTAGGTATACTCAGAGGTGTGTAGTAGGTGAGAATGGGTGATTTGGTGGTGTGGGTAGAGGAATGGCTGAGTCTACAAGTAGGTAGAAGATGGGAAATGAACATGCAAAGTATAAACTGATAACAAAAGTAACAAAGGCTATTATACTAAAATAGACTATGCTGGTAGAAGATACACTTACTGTGATGTAGGTTTGATGGCTGAATGGTGATAGAATTGATCAAAAGAATGGTCTCGTGGTGCCTCGGTAATGCTTCCATGAGTGCAATACCTATGGGTTTGTCCTGGTGCTAGCTATGGATGTCTGTAGGTGTGAAAAGGCTCTGGTTCTACTCACATGTAGTTCTCTTCTCATCCCCTTGATCTCAGAATGTGCCAACCCAAAAACAAGGTTGCTAAGGTGAATAAATGGTAGCCGACGGTGGTTCCGGGTTGATTGAATTGGTTTAGGGATGACCAGAGTCGATTAAGGTGGGATTCCCTAGGTTTACTAACAATGGAAAATCTCAAATCTTTTGGGTCGTCGTTCATTCCTTTATCCGCGGATCAGAATGGGCATTACATTTTTATGAGTGGAAAGGTGATTAGAGGAATAATAAGCCTTGAGTTTTAGGTTTGGACCAAGTCTTATTCATTTATGGAAACATGCTATGAATAGGTCTATGGTGAGGTGTCTATTCATTTATTTAAAGTAATTAAATTAATGTTAATGTGGGGTATAAGGGTCATGGTTAGGTGAATGTGTGTAAGTGGGTTATTCAAAAGGGGACCAAGGGAGTGTGACCCGATTTTGGTGTCTACAGGTCATGAGGGAAGAGGCATTATAGGCGGGGAATGGGTTGGCCCACTAGTTTGGTAAGTGGTATTGCCTTAGGTTTTGATGGCATCTCGCTGTCTGCCTTTATCCGAGGATCTCGAATGGGTGTTACCTTTTTATCCGTGGATCCGAAGGTGGTTAGAGGAATAATAGGCTTTGATTTTTAGGTTTTGCCAAATCATATTCATTTATGGAAACATGCTATGAATATATCTATGGTGAGGTGTCTATTCATTTAATTAAAGTAATTAAATTAATAATGGGGTGAGGATGGGTATTAATTTAATTATAAATAATTAAATTAATGTTAATGTGGGGTATAAGGGTCATGGTTAGGTGAATGTGTGTAAGTTGGTTATTCGAAAGGGGACCAAGGGGAGTGTGACCCAATTTTGGTGTCTACATTTTGCCCCTTTTGTTGGGCAACCTGTATTGGTAGGCGGCGTGACAAAAACGAAGGTTGGTTTTTTCCCATGTGAATTTAGGGTGAGAAGGTGAATTTGGGTGCCCCAGATAGGGGCATGAGTGATCCCCCTCAAATTAGGCACCGATGATGAAGAATAGAGAGTCAGTGGGTGGTTTGAGAAAATAGGGTTAGGTGTGAAGAAGGTGAGGGTCGAGGGTATGGTGATTGTAAAAGGTAGGGTGGGTGATTAGGTAGAGCATTCAGACATACGCACACATTGTGAAATGCCATGAGATACAAGGGTTTCTCAACATAACAAATTTATGTTAGCTAGGGTCGTAAAGGTCATCCAAACAAGGGTTGTTAAGGTCTGGTATCCAGGGTAAAGGATACGGTCTAGGAACTCAACAAGGTAAGATACAAGAATGCATAGGTGTGGTTCCAGTACATCCAAAACATCAAAAGGTCAAGTTTTATTTGGATAAGGGTCATGGAAATAGGCAAGGTAAGGCTATTAGGCTGAGAAACAGGTACCATCATCACAAGATGTAACAAGTGAGGACATGGGAATATCCACATAATCAACGGTTAGGTAGGTAGGTGTGGGTAGGGTAGGTGGAGGTAAAAATGGGTAATGGGTAGTGTCAATCAAACATACACACATGCGGAGATCGCAACACGATATCAGGTCAAAGATATTTTAAACTCTACATCATCCAAGGTCGATCGGGTTATCCAAACAAGGGTTGTTGAGGCCCGGTATCCAGGGTAAAGGATATGGTCCGGACACACAATGGGGTAAGATGCAGAACTTGTAGGTGTGGTTCTGGTACATCTAAGAGGTCAAAAGGTCAAGGTTTGTTTGGATAAGGGTCACGGCCAAAGGCAAGGTATGGTTGGTAGGCTAACAACGTGGTAACAACATCGCAAGGTAAAGCGAGTGTGCAAGGTTGATGGTCACATCACGGGAGGTCAAGTGTGGGTAAAAAGAAGGTGTGGCATAGGTAAGGCCACGAGAGGGGTAGAAATATGCCCCAACTAATGGTGAGGTTGGGTGATAAATGATGAGGTCAGGAGGATGAGGTGGAGGGTCAGGTCAACTTTGGGTTAGGTGAAAAAGGTTACGGGCAAGTAGATAAGGTGTAATGGGTTGCCATGGGGTCAACACAGGTAACTGACACTAGTCATGTTTAATTGATGGCGGTCTAGGGAAACCGACCACGATATGCTAGGGAACATGACCAATGTTGGTCTAGGTAAAACCGACATTGGTCAAGGTAAAAATAATGTCGGTCAAGTCGGGGAGAGGTTAAAAAGGAAATTTCCACTTTTTGTAGAATCATTTGTAATTTTCCAAATAGGAGAAAATGACAGAGGAGAGAGGAAAAGGTGGAAAGCGACTGAGCGAGATGGAGAGCTGAGTTAGAGAGCATTCAGTAGTGGGTGATGGTAGGCAATAGGTGGGTCCATGAGATTTGTTTGATCGATTCGGTTAGTTGGAGGTGAGGAGGTTGTTTGGTGATGAGGGACGTAGGAGAGGGATCGGGGGACCACGGGCAATGACCTGACATGCCACTATGGAGATGGCAGCATGACGAGGTATGATTCAATCCCATTCCTTGTGTTGTGAGGTAGATTGGTGTATAGAGGTCTGGGTGAGGGAAAATGGGTTTTGGGGGGGAAAAGTGAATTTTGAATTTGGGAAGAAAATTGGGTGTAATAGGAATGGGGAAGGGTGGATTTAGGTAAATGAGGGATGGGGAGGGGTTGAGGGGGTTTTAGGTAGGAATGGGTGGGTAGTTAGGGAGAAATGGAGAATTTTTTAGGGAAATAGGGGTTTGGTGTCATAGATTTTTTGATCAAAGATGTGACCGACGTTGGTCAAGGGTTGGTCGACGTCGGTTAGTGTGAGCCAAAGAATGGTCACAAATGAGGTGACCAATGTCGGTTGTGGTAGACCATGTGGGTGGTCGAGAAAAATTGATGCAGTCATAATTTGAAGGAAAATGGGCTTACAATGAGTGGGATGGGTGGGTGAGGGAGGGCAGGAGATAGAAAGGTAGGGTTTCCTAAAAATAGCTTGGTTAAGGGGGATGAATAGGTATGGTTAAGGTTTAATAATGTGATGGTTTATTGGATTCAGGTGAGAGATCAGTTGCGGATACGAGATAGGGTACCCCCCTTGCTCGTGGAGGTGCGAGGGAGCATGACAATTGATGATTGGTGTCATGTTGCGCAGAGGTCGGCCTAATTGGGGTTAGGAACTACCGGCACATAGTCCAGAGCCGAGTTTTATGGTCTCCGTCATCGACAAATGGGACTTGGTGACCAATACATTCCATTTTCTCGATGGGTGAGATCACAAGTCACCCTAGAGCATGTGTAGAGGATCCTGCGGTTATCGATAGTAGGCATGTAGGTGTATTCAATTTCTTTGGAGGCGTCCGAGGAGTTGATGCTGAAAATTTTTGGCGAGGGGTTGGCAGAGTTGAGGTTTCATAGCAGATAGCTTTGAGTTATGGAGATATGTACTGATTCCATCTGGAGGAGATGAGGCTAATAGTTCTGATGATGGAGGTGGTGTGTTATTTTACACTACCAGATGTAGAGGGTAGGAGGTTCCCGTGATCATTGATGGGGGTTACGCACAATATGATAGAGGAGGATAGGACTGATTTGCATGGTCACCAGCCTTCTTGGTGTAGTTGTACAGAGATTTATGGGCCTATGGGCGATTGTGGTGGTTTAGCCTATGTTGCACCTTCTTATTACATTGCTAGGTGTATGATCACATTGTGTATGTGCATCTAGTTAGTATGCCCTGAGCTGATGAATTTGAGCTAGGTTTGGTGCAGGTGGGTTACAGGCA
Organism: Taxus wallichiana var. yunnanensis; assembly: GCA_018340775.1. Lineage (NCBI taxonomy): Eukaryota > Viridiplantae > Streptophyta > Pinopsida > Cupressales > Taxaceae > Taxus > Taxus wallichiana. The sequence continues at coordinate 831,223,013 of CM031242.1, read as the reverse complement.
ATGGGTACCTACTATTGGAGAGCACCGAGTGGCCAGGGTGACTCACGATGTAGCCTATTACCAAAGTGTTTACGAGAGGGTTTTTCGGTGTGGACATCATTTGGAGGCTATATGTGGGTTTTCCATCATTTAGGTAGATGGTCGATGAGCTAGATGGATTATAGCTATTCCGATGGATAGAGGGGAATTATGCCGGAGAATAGGAGATGATACATGTAGATAGGTTTAGATGGTAGTTCGGGATGCCTCAGGATATACCCCCACCCTTCCCATAGTATAGGAGGGATGAAGTGGAGAGGCCTCTACCACTACCACAACCGAAAATGCCGATAGGGAAGGAGGAGCAAATGATAAACTGGTGGATTGATGATTTCGGGGTTACTAATAGATATAGACAATGGTAGGCCACACATTTATGAGCAATACTTCCAAGGTTGGGGTAGTGATTTAGCCAACATCACTATTTAGAGGGATGCCCTACAGGGGCAAGTGGCTACCCTGATTACATAGTTGTGGATAGTGCAGGGAGATTGTATGCAGGTCAGAGGCACATGTGGCCACTTTACAGGCATAGGTGGCCACCCTACAAGCCCAGGTAGCATAGGGACAAGTACCCGCATAGGGCGAAGATGGAGATGGGATACATGTAGCCACCCTATAGGCATAATTTACAGGTTTGTAGGGCTAGTTGGCCACTGCACAGGCATAGGTTGTGGCCCTCTAGGCCTAGGTACAGGCACAGGGGTAGAGGACAATGGCACCACCGCAGACTCAAGGGTAGGGTCCCACTTTATAGTAGGGGGTGGTAGGGTCCCACAGGATAGGTACAGGGTCAGAGGCCGATGGCACCACCACGCATAGCAGTACCTATAGCTAGATTTAGGGATGCCCTAGGTGAGGTGAGGTATTATCAGGATCTTTTTATGGCCACAAGGATAGATTTCCTATCCTATGAGAGGTATAGAGCACGAAGGCCTCAAGTGAGAGGAATATCTTATGCACCCACGGTGTGGAGAGCACGGGGCCATCAAGCCCCTAGATATGGTCAAGGTAAGGCTACCAGTTCACGAGAGGCTAGCCCCTGTGAGGTACCAGTAGAGATTAGGCCAAGACCCATGGTGGGCAGTGAGATGTTAGCGGGATGCCACACGATAGCACAGAGGAGGAGGAGATAGGTGAGATAGATATGGAGGATATCTAGCGGGGTGATGCTTGATAGTTGTATGTACCTCTTGTTTTGTGTATTTATTTATTTTTGATATATACCATCCTGTGTGCCAAAGAGAGTGAGGATGTATACAAGAGTTTTGAGAGTTTGGATCATATATCTTGCGTGCCAAAGATGGTGAGGCTATATATGAGAGGTTTTGAGAGATGCACATTATTTGGTATCGGTGTATATTGTATGGATACACAGATTTGTATGATGAGATGGATGATTTGTTGATGATGTACTTGTGTTGGTAGAATTTTATTATTATGTATAGATGGATGGAAAATAGGTGTGTTAGGCATGGTGGAGTCAGGTCATAAGGATGATTGAGTCAAGTGATAGGCATGGTTGAGTCAAGTCATAGGCATGGTTGAGTCAGGTGGTAGGCATGGTTGAGTTAGGTCATAGGCATGGTGGATTCAGGTTATGTGTAGGCATGGTTGAGTCAGGTTATAGGCATGATGGAGTCAAGTTGGTTTAGGTATGATTGAGTCAGGTTGGTTTAGGCATGATTGAGTCAAGTTGGTTTAGGTATGATTGAGTCAAGTTGGTTTAGGTATGATTGAGTCAAGTTGGTTTAGGCATGAGGTAATGTCCAAGTTATAGGTAACATGGGGGACAAATGGTGATGTATATATAGGTTATGGTTTTAATTTCCAAATATGTGCTATAGTGGAAATGTGAAAATGATAAATGAATGATTTGATGATGTAATAAAAATGTGTATTAATTGATGCTTGTTTGGTTTAATTTCCAGTTATTGATATAAAATGGAAACTAACTAGGGTAGAATGTGAATAGGAAAGTGAAAGGGGAATTGGTTAGGGTAAAGAGTGGTCAAGCTAACCTCCAAGGGCCCCATGCCCTCGAAGTGCTGCCTACATAGTCCTAGTGAAAAGGGACCTCAGGCCGATGTAGTTCTCCCATAAGCTAGGGAAGATTATGACAAAGTAGAGGAATGGGTTGGTAGGTGTTAGGCCTGGTTGAATGTAGGTCATAGGCATGATTGAGTTTAGGTCGTAGGTATGGTTAAGTTGTTTTAAATATAGATGTCGATGATCTGGTCCTGTATAGGATAATCAATAAGTAATGAGGAAGGTAAATGGTAAGAAGTGGCAACAGAGCCGCTTAATTGATAAGAACCCTAATGAGTCTACTATACCCAAGATGGGCTCATGAACATAAGACCCTAAAGGTGTTGCATAATGGACCATTCTAAGGGTGAAGAAAGTCACATAATCACAAAATGTCATGGTTGTGGAAAGTCCCTTGAGTAAAGAGGAAATTAGGCTAAAAAGGCAAGGAGGTGAGAATGGGTAGTTTAGCGTAACTTAGTGTACGACAACATGTTTTTCTCAAAAAGAAACCCAGGATCAAAAATAGGCAAGTCCATGACAAAATTTTGTCATTTTCTTCATTGTTTTTGGTTTTTAATAGACTGATCGATGCGGGAAGTCTATGTGGGATGAGTAGATTGTCTCCTTGAGGTCTTTGTGAAGCTAATCGATGCGGGAAGCTTCTAGATATTTTTATTATATTTGTGAAATGACTTGATATAGCTGTCCTTCAAGGGAGCAGTCTATTTATAGTGGTGGAATTAGAGTGAAGAGATGTCCCTTTTGAGGGAGTCATCTTTTATCTGGAAGTTTGACTCAAGGAGTTGCATCCCTTTTTGTTTTGGACGTTTAAGTCATGGACAAGACTATAGAGGAAGAGTAGGTTCTTATTCGGATGAAAAAACCATAGTACACAAGAGTTAACTATGAAAGGGGTGGTTTTGAGTGATGAATGACCATGGGATTCCATCCTGGAGAAGATGAAAAGTATCCATGAGAATCATGCTATGAGTAGAGCCATGGTACTCATATTGAAGATAAGGCTGAAAGGTGATGGGTAATCACATGATTCTTGTTTAGTCATGGATCCTCAAAATGGGTAATATGGAAGGTGAACAACGCTCAAGGGACGAGTGATCAATTGATAGAAAGTGATATAGGACTTGATGTCAACAATAAAATGGTCAAAGATGCAAGGCATTAAGGGGCTCAAGTTTGGGTTTACCTTGAATGAAGACAAATGATAAGCACCTGATCCATAGGCATGGGTAATGATATAGGGTCCGAGCCAATTAGGAGAAAATTTTCCCATTTACTTTTCTCCTCTTTGGTTACATGTTGATTTTCCTTCAAGACAAGGACGTCGATCCGAAAGATTTGTTCATGAACACGTTTATCATAGGCACATTTGATACTTGTTTGGTAGATTTGGATATTGTCAAGAGCATTGAGATGGCGTTCATCTAATAAATCAAGTTGTGCCAAATGATCTTGGTGATAGTCATCATCGTTGAGCATGTCTTGTAGTGAGATACGGAGAGATTGAATCTAGACTTTGAGAGGTAAGACAACTTTAGTACCGTAGACTAGAGAAAAGGGTGTGGCAGTAGTCAAAGTGTGAATACTAGTGTGATAATCCCACAAGGAAAAAGGAATGTGTGTATGCCAATCCTTCCTAATATCATTGACTACCTTCATAAGAATTTTGTTCAAGGTTTTATTGGTCGATTCAACTTGACCATTGGTTTGTGGGTAATAAGGTAATGAGAAACTGAGTTGGATGCCAAAAGTGTCGAATATGTTGCATAGGGTTTTTTTTTTTAATTTCTTTCCATTATCAGTGATGAGGTGGCGAGGAACACCAAAGTGACAAATGATGTGATGGTTGATGAATTCACATATTTTCTCAGTTTTTTAAGAAATGAGGGGAATCCTCTACCCATTTAGTGTAATATTTAGTAGTGGTTATGATCCATTGGTGGCGTTGTGAAGAATGGGGTTAATCTCACCAACAATGTATAAATCCAATTGAGAGAAAGGTCAAAGGTCTCGTGCAACTGTAAGGCATGACTAGGTGTGTGATAGATATTAGCATGTTCTTTGGCATTTCACGCAACATTTGACATAATCAAAACATTCACGGTTTAGGGTTGTCCAATAATAGCCCAAGCAAAGAATGCATTTTGTGATAGCTAAAAAACTAAAGTGACCTCCACAAATTCCATCGTGGACTTCCTTGATGGTGTAGTGAATTTTAGAACTTGTAAGGCATCGTAAAAGAATTTTGTCGAAGCTGTGATTGTAAATAAGACCACCCATGATGACATAATGGGAGACACTTTTAAGAAAGGCACGTTTTCCATTACGAGTGAGATCGGTGGGTAAAATGGAAAGGGAAAGATAGTTTGTATATTGCTTATACCAAAGGTCACGTGGGTTAGGGGAAACATTTCGACGAAGTATACCTCACGAGGTAAATAAGAGGGTGATTGTAGCCTTTGTATTATGACAAATATTTTAAAGTCAGTTGGTGAAGCAGGTATATGAGAAGCCAAGTAAGCCATGGTATCCAAAATTTTATCCATAGAACGTGGGGTGGTTTGAAGTTTGTAATGGTCAAAGGTGGTCAAAAGTATGTCTACGTGATGTTTATACTTTTGAAGTATCTCATTATGACATTGGTATATACCATTGACTTGGTTTATGACCAGCTAAGAATCACCAAAGATATTGATTGACTTAACATCTAAGGCATAAGCATCCTAGAGACCCAATACAAGTGCTTCATATTCAACAATATTGTTTGTACAATAAAAATTGAGTTTGAAAGACAAAGGCATAGGTTCACCATCAAGAGGAATGAGGATAACACCAACCCCACCCCCACGCTGACACTTGGAGCCATCGAAGAAGAGTGTCATTTGGTAAGCAGGTGTTCATCTAGGGAGAGGGCAGCTATAGACTCGTCTGGGAAATCAAAGTTAGATGGTTGATTCCCAAAAATAGGTGCGTCGGCTAGTTGGTCAATGATAGCCTAGCCCTTGATGGAATTTTGATGAATGAATTCGAGGTCGAGGTCGGTAAGAAGCATAAGCCACCGTGTAGCACATTGATGTTGATAGGGTTTGGTGTACATATAGTGTAGTGGGTCAGTATTAGTAATGATGAAGGTTTTTTGGTTGAGTAGGTAATGAAAGACTTTGGTGGTGACAAAAACTAAGGCTAAGTAGAGTTTTTCAGTGTGGGTATATCTAGTTTTGTAGTCATAAGGGTACGACTTATGTAATAAACCGCTTTCTCTCGGTGTTGGTCATCGTGATGAGCAAGCATGGCACCTAAAGAATGGTTAGTGGTGGAAATATATAGGTAAAAGGGCTGGTCATCCTTAGGAGGAATGAGCACTGGTGGTTGAAGAAGATATTGTTTTAAGGCCTCAAAGGCTTTATGGCATTCATCATCCCATTTGAATGAAATGTCTTTCTTGAGAAGATGATGAAATGGTTGGCAAATGGTCGAAAGCTTGAAGTTGATGGAGATTAGTCGGAGAGAGGCATTTCTAGAATAGCCTTGACTTTAGCAGGATTGAATTCTATGCCATGCAAAGAAACAATGAAACCCAGGATTTTTCGGAAAGTACCGCAAAGATGCACTTCTTTGGTTGAAGACGCACAAAATACTTGATGAGAGATGGTCAAAGATGACCTTTAAGGACAGAAAGTGTTCGGTTCAATGTTTAGATTTGGCTAGAAGATCATCTACGTAATCTTCCAATATGTGATGCATGATGTCATGGAAGATGTAAGTCATGGCTTGTTGATATGTGGCACCAACATTTTTAAGGCCAAAAGGCATAACTCAATAGCATAAAGTCCCCAAGGGGTGATGAAGGTAGTCTTGTGTTGATCTTATAGAGCTAGTAATATTTGATTATAGCCCGAGAAATTATCCATGAGCGATAGCATTTCATGGCCAGCGGTGAGATCAACTAGTTGGTCGATGCCTGGTAGGGGAAAATCATCTTTGGGACAAGCTAGGTTGAGGTCATGGAAGTCCGTGTAAATGTGGAGTCCCCCTGTCACCTTTGTGATAGGAATGATGTTAGAAATCCATTGGGGATAGTCAATGGGTAAGATAAAGGAAACTAAGAGAAGGCGCTTTAACCAGAAGAGCAATGCAAGGATGCATTTTTGTAGCTTTTGTTTGATGGGTTTGACATCAAGAATGGTTACAATATTATGGACCATAATTTTTGGGTCAATACCGAGCATATCAGCATAGGACCAAGCAAACATGTTTCTATGGTCCCGAAGGAAAGAGGTGAAGGATTCCTATTTAGTAGCATCTAAGGATTGGTCGATCTTTAGAATGTGCGGGTCATCCTGAGTGTTAATGTTGATTTTGATGGTTGATTCGTTTAATATGGTTTACGTCTCGAAGGTAACAATGGTGAATATAAAAATCTTTCGCACCCAGATAAGTGAGAATTGATTCATCGTCCCGACATTGAACGACATTAATAGAATTTGTATCATCATCGATCATGTCGGGATACGGAGTGGGAGAGAAAAGGGAGCTTACTGCCATCACGTTGATAGGTCAAAGGTCCCAAGGAAATGGTGTTTATGAAAAAAAAGTTATGAGGAATAGATTTAGGATCTATGGACTCGTGGGGAAGATGGTAATGTGGGTGAATGAGGTGGGGAAGGTTTTCCATCCGAATAAGGTCAACGCAAACCTTCTTGGAAGGTGGTGCGTAAAAACCAATGCCACTACGGTCATTGTGTTTATGAGAGGTACAGAAATGACAGTATGGTAGCCTTGTTCATAAAAGTGAAGCCAAATCCTTTCCATGCGCACCGGTGGAGGAAAGTGTGAGCGAAGTGATGGTTAGTGAGGGAGTGTAGGTCAAATGAAAATGGTTGGGTTTGGGATGGAGGTTCGGGTTTATAGGTGGCAATATCAAGTCCCCCATACGTTAGATTAGTGCAAAGGTGGGGAGGGCCATAAGGAAAAACTTCACCTATGCGGATGTCATAATTGGGGTGTTGACGCAAGTTCCCATACTCTTGTGGGGTGAGGAAAGTGTCGATATTGTATAGGTGGTATTCCCCCAGAGTGAGGCATTGAAAAACACCTTCTAAGGGATCAGTAGTCGATATGTGGGTAGCGGGGATAGACAACTCGCTAGAAGATGGGGAAACAAATGAGTCAGTGATAGAGGCCATGATGACAGAAGGGATAGCAAGATTAGATACGGGAGAGGTGGTGGTAGTCTTGGTGGATGGGATTGTAGGTGAAGGTGAAGTAGGGATAGTGGAAGATACCTTGACTGGTACAAGCACATCATTGGGCCGATATAGCATGTTACAGGTCTTGAAAGGTGATGGGTTGGTAGGGATGGTGTAATTATGTCCCTTGTGTTCAAATTTGAGGCAACGGTGTAAAGTCGAAGGGACACAACCCATGGCATGGATCCAAGGCCGACCAAGCAACATATTATACTGGAACTCCCCTTCTAGGACATAGAAAAGTTCGGGATAGTGCAAGGACCCACATGGACATGGAGAATGATGGTACCCAGGGTAGAGGTCATGGTGTCATTGAAGGAGTGCAACATAACTGGGTTACCATACATGTAATTGGAAGGTATTCACATTTGGTCGTATGCATGGGAGGAGATGATGTTAATACTTACACCACCATCGATCATAACGTGTCGTATGCATATATTATTGATAAAGAAAGAGATAAAAAGAGTGGAGTCGGGGTTGTCGGATTGGAAGGGAGCAATCTCTTCATCCGATAAGATGAGGGCAGATACTTGGTGAGTAGGTGGAGGTGTAAAGGAAGGAAATAACCTACTTTGAGAGAGGCTACGTGGTGAGGGGTAGTGATGGATGCCATGGGCTTGGGTTCATTTGGTAAAACCTCGATAGATTGAAGGACTTCCATGAGGGCTTAATGATGTGACTCGAGATGTTTGGACGAGGTTGTATAAAGACATTTTGAGGGGGATTGGGGTAGTTATTTTAGCATTGTGTGATGAATGACCTACATCGGAGATAAGATATGTAGGCCCTCGAATGGGGACTTTGGGTGTGAGTGTAGATGGTATGTGGGGTACGTGGTTGGTTGATGGGCTAGCCACCTTTTCTTTGCCTTTGTCTTTCTGGGCGCGGGTGGCAATGTTGATCATGTTGATCTCGAATCTCGAGGGTGGATCAAAGAGTTACGGGGGTGGAGATATTGGTCACTAAGTAGGTAATGGAAGAAGATATGGGGAAATTGGTGAAGGTGAAATGGGGTCCTCATCAAGAAGATCGTCATCGTCAAAATTTTCTTCGGGAGGACACAATTGGACAAGAGCGGTTTTAAAGCCTTACATTTCTCGACATTGTCTCTGGCACACAATGGTAGGCACAAATTTTAGTTTTGTCAAACCCTTTTTGTTTGGGTTTGAGCGGGTTGTAAGGTCTAAGAGGTGGTAATGTGATGACAGAGGTTTCAAGGAGATTGGTTAAGATTTTGGCATAGGACCCTGCGAGTGGATCATAATGGGAGGTGAGTGTGGGTTTGGGTACATGTGTGGCTGATTGTGGAGGAAGAGGCTTTACATGAGGGGGAATGGGTTGGTCCACTAGTTTGGTGTGTGGAGTGGTCTTAGGTCTTGGTTACATCTGCTTGGGTATGGGCATGGTAGAAGAGTTGGCGATGGAAGGTTTGGTTGGTTTAACTACCTTATTGGAGGGTAGCAGATTTTTAGCTTTAGGTTGCACCTTTTTGGGCAAAGGTGACATGGGTGTATGAGATGTAGAGGGAAAATCAGATGGTGGAAGAGGACGGGTTACCCATGGGGGTAACCGAGTTCTTTGTGGAGGTGGTTGGTAGAGGTTGGGTAGAAGGTGTGAGTGGAAGAGAAGAAAGTGTCATGGGTAGTGAAGAAGTTATGGATGGTAGTGGTGGTATGGGTGGTAAGAAGGTTACGGGTGACGGAAAAGGTTGTGTGGATCGCTTGGGTATATTATAGGTTTGTGATGAGGAGGTGGGTTATTGTGTTCTTGGTTTACCGGTGGAAGGAGGTTACTTGGCCAAGGTCGAGGGGTGAGGTCCTAGGATGGACGGAAGGGGTGAAGGTGACAATGGTGTGGTAGGCGAGGTTGGTGTATGAGGCCTAGGAGGTTGGGTCTTCTTTTTTAGGGGCCGAGAATAAGTTTAGTGTTGGTTTGGGAAGATGTGGCTAAATATAATTTGATGGGTGGGTGAGTAAGGTTCGATGTCAGCATGACCCCTAAGATAGTGATGGGTTTAAGTAAGGGAGATGATATAGGTGTGGGTAGGTGTTTAGGTGTAGATGTATGTTGGGTTATGGGTAGAGGTGTGTGTTGGGATATGGGTGGTGACATGGAAGGTGTTGCAATAGTCGTGGTTGTGTTTGGTTTGGTCACTTGAAACACTTTTGGATAGATAGTGGAGGTGTCGGTGAGTGACAGCTACATTTGGGTTGAAATAGGAAGTAGAAGGCATCCCCAAAGTAAGGATCTATCAACATAGTCCAGCGATCAGCCAAGAGTGAAAATGGTACTGTTGTAAGTAATGACATGGATCAAGACACATGGAAATGGCTAGCCTCATATTCTATGGGTAAGAGAACCGAAAGTAGATCAACATGATCTTGAAGGTCCGATGGAGAATGGTCATCTAAATATAATGGTATTTCGACAAGGTCCTCCATGGGTAGAGGAGAGGATGGGCTAGATGAGGTGGACTCTCCTTGTGATGGTGTAGGTTGTGGACATATATCTCCTATGAGTAGGAGAGGTTCCACTGACGATTTCTCTGTAATTTGAGGGTCCAAAGGCGGAATACTACTTATAGGCTTTTCCACGAGTGAAGGAGAAAATAAAGGGGGTTCCTCTGTGGGTAGAGGAGTATTTGAAAAGGTTCTGTGCATGGGGTAGGGGGCTCGGGATAAGATTTCATCTATGGAAGGAACATGGGGCAATTGGGAAGTAACTGGTATGTCCTCAAAAATACAGTGGACCTCATGGACATTGCTATCATTGGTTGAAGTGTCACCAACTTGGTTGGAAGATGGGGCATGATTAGGGAATGGCTTCTTGAAGATATGTAGGTTTTGGTTAGGGGGTGCATTCAGTTATCCAAGACTAGATCTCCATTGTCTAACATTTCTTGAATGATATTCTTGAAGGTGATACGGTTATTATCATTATGGCCTTTGACACGATGATAGTTGAAAAATTCATGTTCTTTATACGATGTGGGCATGGGGCGCTCATGGTCAAAACCAATATGTGGTTTTATAGGTGGAAGGGTAATGGCACCATCCTTAATAAGCTTTTCTAAAATAGAGGAATAAGGTTCTCTTATCAAAGTGTACTTTCATTGTTCTCATCTGAACTGGAAACCTTGGATGGGAGAGAGAATAGAAGAAGGTTTGGCTTGGTTTGATGGGTGAGAGGGTCCAGCCTTGAGAACTATGGCATTGGCAGATCCTTAAGGTTTTGAATAGTTTTTTTGGGGTTTTGAATATGAAGAAGTATCATTTGATTTTAATGCGATGTTCTTATTACGTAGCTGAATTTTCTTCTCTTTGATAGCACGAATCTCCAATTTTCGTGCCATGGTGAATTCCTCATCAAAGGTGCGGAAGGTCTGCATCTGCAGGGTTGGTGAAATGTGTCTAGCGCAAGCCCGAGTAAATAACTCTATGAGTTAATTTTGAGGTAATTGAAATGTGAGCTAGTTAATTAGGCTACGTCGTGAGTGACAAATTCAAAGTGATAGATTTGTCGTCATCTTGTCATGTGGAGTAATGATCATCATGGTGACTTTCTTGATAATGTTGGTCGAGAAGTTGTCTAAAAAGGCTTGGGCTACTTGATTAAATGAGTAGATGGAATGTCCTGGGTAGCCCACTGTACCATTCCAATGCAGGTCCTATCAAGGACATCGGGAAGGTCCGTAAGAGTAAAGCATCATCATGAGCGATCAAGTAACACCCATGTTTGAAATATCGCAAATATTGTTGCGGGTCTTCTTTACTATTGAAAGCTTGAGTTGAATTTTGGAATTTCCCAATGCGGGGTATGGGCAAATAGGAATAGATGGATGAATGGGCTCATTATAAATTTCATTGTATGTGAGAGAATTATGTGAGCCAAAAACCGATACTTCTAGTATACATGTAGTGCCCGTTTAAACAACCACTTGAGACCAAGGAAACAACTTAGGGTTAACTAGAAAATTATGGGATATATATTTTTATTTGAAGTGTCTACAACTTAGTTGCAAGACATCAAGTTTCACTTATAGGTTCTGGGACAAAACCCATTTACCAAAACTCAAGTTTCCTTTATTAACTAATATAAAGTTCATAAGGTTTAAATTTTAGGGTTACATGTTCTAGTTAGTTTTAGGAGAAATCTACCCCTATAGCCACTCTCTAACAGTTCGAGTTTCCACTAGATTTTCTCATAATTAACACTTACAAAGTTTCATATCCTTCGATAACTCAAGATATGGTCCGGCGGAGTTTTGGGATCAAATTTTCCCTTGAGGAGTCTGCGGGCTTAGGGAGAAATTTTTCCCTTGAGCGGGTCGGCGGGCGGGGAGGAAAATTGTGAATTTTCCCTCCTTGTTCGCCAAAATGTAAAATTCCGCTGCGTGCTCGCGTGGGTCCGGCAAGGAGACACGTGGCACTTCCCGATTGACACAGAAAGCATTGGTGGTGGAGCATTAAGGGAGATGGAAATTTTAGGCCCAAAAGCACAAGGGTAAAAATTGTTGCGCGCCTCCGCCAAGGAGAAAATTCCTGCCATGTGTCAAAATATTATTGGTCATGGGGAGGAGCAGACAATGGAGTAAAAAGGGAAATTGATATTTTTGGAGTTAAAATCTCAATGGAGAAAATATCTCTGTGCTCCTGTCGAGGTCTGATCTACCATGTGTCATCACGTGATTGGACGCGGGCTGGCGGGCCAAGGGAAAAACTTGGGAAATTTTCCCAAAGCCAAAAACTAAATTTTCTAAAGGAAAATTTTTCTTCCCTCCTCCACCGTTGTCATAATGCCATGTGGCATCTTGTGATTGGATGAGGGCCAGAGGAGCCAAAACATCAATTTTTCCCAAAAAAATCAAAAGCTAAGGGTTAAAAGGAACTGCGCCTCCGCCGTAGCCATAAGGGGACATGTGGCATCCTTTGATTGATTGCGGGCTGATGGAGGGAAAACTGAAAATTTTCCCAAGGTCCAAAATTTCAAAAAAAAATCTAAGGCAATTTTGATGGAAAATTTTTGGGTTGCGGGTCTGACAGTGGAAAATTTTCCTAAATTTTCGCCAAGGCACAAAAACTTCAAGTGTCATAACTTGAGCTAGAAAGCTCATTTTTGGGCAAACGAGGACTTTCGGAAAGCTATCAATACCCTCTTTGCACATAAAACATAAAATTTATAGTTAGATGAAGTTTTAAGGTCTAATTTTGTAAAAACGATCTGCAGGATTAAATTTATAAACTGACATTTTTCCAACTTCTCGATTTGATTAAATTTGAACTCCTCCTTCACTCCACATGTCAAAAAGACATGGAGGATCAGTCTAAGGAGGGTTTAGAGTGTTTTAGTGAAGTCAATTTGTCCAATTATTCAAGTTTACATTTTTCCGGCAATAGACGGGAAAACGACTGTGCAAGCTCCGAATTGAATTTTATTAAGTTTTGGAGGTTCATTCTTGACTGTTAGAGTGAATTAGAGTTCCTTAGGTCTTCCTAAATGTGAATTTCAAAGTTTCATAACTTATTGTTGAGTATAAGTCTGAACTTCTCATTTTAATTAAAATGTGCATTGCTAGATTTAAGTTTTAAAAATAGTGAGTTGTTTCTTTTAAATTGATTTAGTAATTTGTCTTTTGAATGTGCATATGATTCTAACTTAATCAAATACAATGCTTATTAGGTAATCCTTTCAATTATAACTAAAAATTCATCTCTAATTTCAATTTTAATATACAATTTTACAATTAAAATAACACTATCTTTCATTTCATATGCATTCTTTCTTTTCTTTTCAAACATCAATCAATTTTCAACAATAATTTCTAATCAATTGCGCAATACACTTTTGAGAGGGGAATGCATTCTTCATTGATCCTCAATACACTTTTACAACTTTCCTTTCTATTTGATTTCAAATACAATACATACAATAACAACATTGTTTCTTATTCTTTTAGAAACAGAGATATCATTCTTTTTTATAGCAAATCAAATCATGTACATATTACAATTTAGAGGACTAATGCAATTATTTATTCACATTCAATTGACAACTTTACAACTCATCTCTTTTCCAATTTAAATTGGTTTCAAATTACAAAATACAAAATATGGGATATCACTTATATTTTCTTTCTAAAACAAAATAGAGAAGTATAATTCTTCTATTGGTGTAGCAGCTGATTAACACGATGAGATCCCTCTCCACCATCAGCTCGAGTTTTTGGTGTGATGGCAAATCATTTGGTATCGAGCCGGAGTAGTTAAGCGTGCCACCCAGAGTAATCTTTGGGATGGGTGACCTCTCAAAAAAATTCGGTGTCACTTCCTTTTAATATGTCATTGGGCCCGATTGGGTGTATACATGGCTCTATCGTGCGGGAGGGTATTGGTGTAGCAGTGATTAACACGATGAGATCCCTCTCCATTATCAGTTCGAGCTTTTGGTGTGATGGCAAATCGTTTGGTATCAGAGCTAGATAGTTAAGTGCGCTAGCCCCAGAGTAGTGTTGGGATGGGTGACCTCCGAGAAATTCTCGGTGTCACTACCTCCTAATGTCGTTGGGCCTAATTGGGTGTATACGTGGTGGGCCCAGAGCTCACGTGGTTGCATCCGGCTTGGGGGTGTGTTGGCGTAGCAGCTGATTAACACGATGAGATCCCTCTCCACCATTAGTTTGAGCTTTTGGTGTGACGACAAATCATTTCGAGTATACACCCAATCGGGCCCAATGGCATATTAAGAGAAGTGACATCGAAATTTCTGGAGGTCACCCATCCAGAACTACTCGAGGCGGCCAGCGCTTAACCAGCTAGTATCGAGCTACATGACTTTCCGTCACACCAAAAGCTCGAACTTATGGTGTGATGGCAAGTCATGTAGCTCGATACTGTGCGATTAAGTGCGCGCCCTGAGTAGTTCTAGGATGGGTGACCTCCCAGGAAATTTCCGGTGTCACTTCCTCTTAATATGTCATGGGCACGATTGGGTGTATACCCGGCTCCATCGTGCGGGAGGGTTTTGGCGTAGCAACTGTTTAACACGATGAGATCCCTCTCCACCATCAGTTCGAGCTTTTGGTGTGATGACAAGTCGTATAGCTTTGATACCAACCAGTTAAGCACGCCATCCCAGTAGTCTTGGGATCGGTGACTTCCCAGAAATTCCCGGTGTCACTTCCTCTTAATATGTCGTTAGGCCTAATTGGGTGTATACGTCGTGGGCCTAGAGCTCACGTGGTTGCATCTGGCTTCATCGTGTGGGGGTGTGTTGGCGTAGCAGCTGATTAACATGATGAGATCTCTATCCACCATAAGTTCGAGCTTTTATTAGCGTAATAACCGATTAACACGATGAGATCCCTATCCACCATTAGTTCGAGCTTTTGGTGTGACGGAAAGTCATGTAGCTCTAATACCCGGCCAGATTAAGCACGCCATCCCCAAAGTAGTTCTGGGATGGGTGACCTCCCGGGAAATTCTCGATGTCACTTCCTCTTAATATGTCGTTGGGCCTGATTGGGTGTATACCCGACTTATTGTGCGGAGGGTATTGGCATAGCAGTGATTAACACGATGAGATCCTCTTCACCATAAGTTTGAAATTTTGGTGTGACGGAAAGTCATGCAGCTTTGATACTAGCCAATTAAGTGCGCCAAACGGCGCCAGAGTAGTTCTAGGAAGTGTGACCTCCTAGGAAATTCCCGGTGTCACTTCCTTTTAATATGTTGTTGGGCTTGATTGGGTGTATACCCGGCTCTATCGTGCGGGAGGGTATTGGCATAATAGCTGATTAACACGATAAGATAACTCTCCACCATAAGTTCGAGTTTTTAGTGTGACGGTAAGTTGTGTAGCTCGATACCGGCCATTGGCTTAAGCATGCCGGCCTGAGTAGTTCCGGGATGGGTGACCTCCAGGAAATTCCCAGTGTCACTTCCTCTTAATATGTCGTTGGGCACATTGCTGGGTGTATACCCGGCTCCATCGTGCGGGAGGGTATTGGCGTACCAGCTGATTAACACGATGAGATCCCTCTCCACCATCGATTCGAGCTTTTGGTATGACGTGTAGGGATCTCATCGTGTTGCGATTCATTACGCCAATACCCTCCCGCACGATGGAGCCAGTATACACCCAATCAGTGCCCAATGGCATATTAAGAGGACATGATTAACACGATGAGATCCCTATCCACCATATATGGTATGACACCAAGAATTTCTCGGGAAGTCACCCATCCAGCCGCTACTCTGGGCGCTGTTAATCGGTTTGGTATTAGAGATGCACGACTTGCCGTCACACCAAAAGCTCGAACTTATGGTGGAGAGAGATCTCATCGTGTTAATCGGCTCTACACCGATAATACCTCCTCGCACACAGATAAGTGGGTATACACCTAATCAAAGCCCAACGGCATATTAAGAGAAGTGACACAGGAATTTCGTGGAGGTCACCCATCCCGAGAACTACTTTGGGGCGGTGCACTTAATCGTTGTATCGAGCTACCACACGACTTACCGTCACACCAAAAGTTCGAGTTTTGGTGTGACGGCAAGTCATGTAGCTCGATACTGTGCGAGTTAAGCGCGTCACCCCAGAGTAGTTTTGGGATGGGTGACCTCCCGAGAAATTCCCGGTGTCACTTCCTCTTAATATGTCATTGGGCCGATTGGGTGTATACCCACTCCATCGTGCGGGAGGGTATTGGCGTAGCAATTGTTTAACACGATGAGATCCCTCTCCACCATCAATTCGAGCTTTTGGTGTGACGGTAAGTCATGTAGCTCGATACCGGCTAGTTAAGTGCGTTACCCACAAAGTAGTTCTCAGGATGGGTGACCTTTCGAAAATTTCCAAATGTCACTTCCTCTTAAAATGCCATTGGGGCTGATTGGGTGTATACCTAGCTCTATCGTGCAGAGAGGGTATTGGCGTAGCAACCGATTCACACGATGAGATCCCTCTCCACCATTAGTTCAAGCTTTTGGTGTGATGGCAAGTTATGCATTTCGATACCAGGCGATTAAGCGCCTTGACCCCAAAGTAGTCTTTGGATGGGTGAACTCCTAGGAAATTCCGGTGTCACTTCCTCTTAATATGTCGTTGGCCCCGATTGGGTGTATACGGCTCTATTGTGCGGAGGGTATTGGCGTAGCGGAATGATTAACACGATGAGATCCCTCTTCACCATAAGTTTGAAGTTTTGGTGTGACGGAAAGTCATGTAGCTTTGATACTAGCCAATTAAGTGCACCAACCCCAGAGTAGTTCTGGGATGCGTGACCTCCCGGGAAATTCCCGGTGTCACTTCCTCTTAATATGTTGTTGGGCTTGATTGGGTGTATACCCGGCTCTATCGTGCGGGAGGGTATTAGCGTAATGTACCGATTAACACGATGAGATAACTCTCCACCATAAGTTCGAGTTTTTAGTGTGACGGTAAGTCGTGTAGCTCGATACTAGCTAGTTAAGCACGCCAGCCCTTCGTGCAGTAGTTCTGGGATGGGTGACCTCTCGGGAAATTCCCGGTGTCACTTCCTCTTAATATGTCGTTGGGCCTGATTGGGTGTATACCCGGCTCCATCGTGCGGGAGGGTATTGGTGTAGCAGCTGATTAACATGATGAGATCCTCTCCACCATCAGTTCGAGCTTTTGGTGTGACGTGTAGGATCTCATCATGTTAAACAATTGTTATGCCAATACCCTCCTGCACGATGGAGCCGCTTATACACCCAATCGTGCCCAATGGCATATTAAGAGGACATGATTAACACGATGAGATCCCTATCCACCATATATAGGATGACACTGGTGAATTTCTCGGGAAGTCACCCATCCCAGCACTACTCACAGAAGGTGCGCTTAATCGGCCTGGTATTAGAGATGACGACTGTGCCGTCACACCAAAAGCTCGAACTAATGGTGGAGAGGGATCTCATCGTGTTAATCGGGCTGCTACACCAATACCCTCTGCACACGATAAGTCGGTATACACTAATCGAAAGCTCAACGACATATTAAGAGGAAGTGACACCAGAAATTTTTCGGGGACCCATCCCGAACTACTTTGGGAAGGTGCGCTGCATGCACAGTATCGAGCTACACGACTTACCGCCACACCAAAAGTTTGAGTTTTTGGTGTGACGACAAGTCGTGTAGCTCGATACCGTGCGATTAAACGCGTCACCCTGAGTAGTTCGGGATGGGTGACCTCCCGAGAAATTCCGAGTGTCACTTCCTCTTAATATGTCGTTGGGCACGATTGGGTGTATACCCACTCCATCGTGCGGGAGGGTATTGGCGTAGCAACTGTTTAACACGATGAGATCCCTCTCCACCATCAGTTTGAGCTTTTGGTGTGACGGTAAGTCGTGTAGCTCTGATACCAGCCCGATTAAGCACGTTGCCCCCAAAGTAGTTCGGGATGGGTGACCTTTCGGGAAATTTCAGTGTCACTTCCTCTTAAAATGCCATTGGGCCGATTGGGTGTATACCTAGCTCTATCGTGCGGGAGGGTATTGTGTGTAGGCCCGATTAACATGATGAGATCCCTCTCCACCATTAGTTCAAAATTTTGGTGTGCGACAAGTTATGCATCTCCGATACCGGGCGGTTAAGCGCGCCAGCCCCAGAGTAGTGCTGGGATGGGTGACCTCCTAGGAAATTCCTGGTGTCACTTCCTCTTAATATGTCGTTGGGCTTGATTAGGTGTATACCCGACTCCATTGTGCGGGAGGGTATTGGCGTAATAACTGATTAACACGATGAGATCCCTCTCCACCATTAGTTCAAGCTTTTCGTGTGACGGCAATTCATGTAGCTCTAATACCAGCCGATTAAGCATGTCGCCCCTAGAGTAGTTCTAGGATGGGTGACCTCCCAGAAAATTTCTGGTGTCACTTCCTCTTAATATGCCATTGGGGTTGATTAGGTGTATACCCGGCTCCATCGTGTGGGAGGGTATTGGCGTAGCAACTGATTAACACAATGAGATCCCTCTCCACCATTAGTTTGAGCTTTTGGTGTGACGGCAAGTCATGTAGCTTTGATACCAAACAATTTTCCGTCACACCAAAAGCTCAAACTTATGGTGGAGAGGGATCTCATTGTGTTAATCAGTTGCTACGCCAACACACCCCCGCACGATGAAGCCGGATGTAACCACGTGAGCTTTGGGCCCACCATGTATACACCCAATTAGTCCAACGACATTAGGAGGCAGTGACACTGGAAATTTTCTGGGAGGTCACCCATCTTAGCACTACTCTAGGGTTGGCGCACTTAACTGCCTAGCTCTGATACCAAATGATTTGCCGTCACACCAAAAGCTCGAACTGATAGTGGAGAGGGATCTCATCGTGTTAATCAGCTACTACGCCAATATCTTCTTGTACATTTCTCAATTCAATTTAAATCTTTCATCTACATTGCAACAACTTCACATCACAATTACTATTCATCTCATCCACTCAAGGTGGGAAAGGTTACATTGATTTTACTCAAACGAAATGATCACAATTGTGAAGTTTCTTCTCCAAACAACAAAGCATGCTTGTTTATTCTTCTTTTCAACTTTGATCATAACAATGGCGAAAGGAAACGCTCTCCACCCAACTAAGACATCCAATGATAAAGGAGAAGTCATCCTTCCCCATTGGCCCCGAGCCCCAACCATACCGAAATTGAGTATGAATATCAACACATGGCAAAAAAGGCTTCTATCACATATAAGTAACATTCACATTGCATACAATAAACAAAATGCACAAGATTAAAAATAAGACAACAAGTTCCCAACTACATTTGAAACAATTCATACAATGATAGGCTTGATCAAGCAAGCCAACAACAAGCAAGGACTATGGGAAGTCCTTATGCCTCCCAATTTGGAATTGGTCATTCACAAAAATGTATACCGCCAATAATCATATCAACCCCATAAACCTTATATCTCCCAACCCCTCCTTATGCCCCCAAGTTTATCCATTATCCCCCATAGTAAGAAATGCAAGTAGTTTCTTTTCCAATGTGGATCCCAAACCAAAACTCCCTCCACAATAAAAGCATGTCATTGACAATCTCTTACGCCCCCATATGAAATCCCCACAACCTTCTCCACTACACCATGCCCTAAGCATTCTACCCAACCAGCCAATAATGCAAACACAAACACCATTTAAGCATGCATGTCGAGAAGGAAAGACAATTAAAATACAACTCCTAATCCTACCTCTCCATACTGAAGTTTGTTCCAAGCTCACAAGCTTTCTCCAATGTCAAAGTGCTGTCCAAAACCAGCAAGTATGTGCATACGAAAAGACTTCAAGCTCTTCCTCAAACAAGCTCCAAAGGAAACAACAAAAAAATGCGCCCCCAAGAGGAAATAACAAAGTTTCAACAACCTCCAAATGAGCAAGAAGCTACACTTTTATAGGAAAGGAAAGTGAGAAGATGATGTGGATCCAAGTGGGATACCACATCATTTTTCGTCATCCCCAAGAGGAAATCAACATCAACCAACAAATCACAATAAATAAATAAAATGACAAAATGACTTCCACACTTCAAAACAACCCATACTCCAAAAAGGACTGAATTAAAATTATGTAAAGGAAGTGTAATTAAAACTTACAAATGTCATTTCAAAAAGTATTAAAAATTCCTACATTAAACCTCCAAACCATAGGCATGGTTAGTGGATCATTCTAAGAGTATAACTTGTCCCACAAGCCTCCAAATTTGGCCTCCAAGGTCAAATTTGAATTCCATAAAAGATGGAGTGCTAGACCTTCCAAAATCTGCCTTACATACTCTTACAATTTCTTACACATTCTTACATGATAACTTACACACTCTTCCAACATTAATATCTAAGACAACAACTTTATTAATTACATTTCACATCCCAATTTAATTTAAATAAAATTTAACTATATGACTATCACATTAATCTACCATATTTAAATTAATTAAAAGAAGGAACACATTACAAATAAAATGCATACAACAATAATTAAAAAGGAACACATAAATAAAACACATTTATCCCATGGTCACAATAATGGAAATCCCCCCCATGGGAATTCCTAACATAACACAACACACAAACTCATAACATAGTTGCCATGGTGACCTTGTTGATTTCACCCATAATTTCAATATGGTTAGTCTCTAGTCCCCCGACATTGTTGTGATTTTTAACCTGCAAAATGCAAATACCTCCTTTGGCCTTGTGGCCATATCAGAACATCCAAAATGATATAAACAATATCTCAAAATCATCCAAACACACAAATCACAACAATATCAATAATTTCAACATTATTATTTTTAATTAAATAAATCAACTATATCATCATCAAAATCTACCATACCAGATCTACTCAAAATATCTAATATCATAAATCCAAATCAACATCTATAATATGTCCATGTCAAACAGTATATCATCAACCACATATAGAAAATGTCTCTAGTAATTATCATGCATAATAACCGAATTCAAATCAATAATAACCCATGATCTAACATCTAACCATCATACTTTGGAATAAAACATAATAGTGTCCATAATATGATCAATAGTATCAAAATCAATATCTAAAAGTGTCAAAGGGAAGTGGGCACTACATCCCCCTCCCTTAGACTCGACTTCCTCCTGGAAGTCATTGGAACAAATGTGGAGACTACACTCGTATCTGTAGCATCTTCCCAAGTGGCTGCGCAGTCTCATCATATCTGTCCCACTACACCCGTACCTGGTCAATCTCTCTGCCTCGAAGGCACAAGGTCCTGTGATCTATGATACAGATGGGCTCCATCGCCACCCGCCCCGATCCTACACCTGCAATGATATCTAATCCAACACATGAGAATGATCGGTAATGTACCTCCTAAGGACAGTAAATATGAAACACATCATGTATGCGAGACAAGTCGGGTGGTAATGCTAAGCGGTAGGCCAAAGGGTCGATACACTCCAAGATCTCAAAAGGACCAATGAATCGAGGAGCTAACTTAGAACCTTTTCCATAGCGGATAGGGATCTTGTGTGGCCTGACACGAAGGAACACCTTCATGCCCACATCAAAGCTACGATCAATCCTATGCTGATCTACATACTTCTTTTGCACTGTCTGTGCCTCCTGCGATCTCTCGTCCCGATCAACACTACCTGTTGCTCCATGTCCTACAAAAGAGCAGGTCCAAGAGATACTTTGTCCTCTAACCTGTCCCAGCTAAGGGGTGTCTTGCACTCTCTACCATATAATGCCTGAAAAGGAGCCATGCCTATAGAACTCTGGAAACTATTATTGTAGGCAAACTCCACTAAGTACAGGTACTCCTTCACTTAGACTGCTGATCCATTATGTACATCCTGAGCATATCCTCCAAAATTTGATTCACTTGCTCAGTCTGTCCATCTATCTCAGGATGATATGTTGTGCTGAAATTAATCCTCATCCCAAGGACATACTGCATGGTAGTCTAGAAGTGTGAAGTGTACAAAGGATCGCGGTCACAAATGATCTTCCATAGAATCTCATGCAACCTAACAATCTCATCCAAATAAACTCGTGCCATTGCTCTAGCTGTATAAGTGGTCTTTACCAGAAAAAAATTGATCCACTTTTGTTAATTTATCAACCATGACCATAATGGCATTGTGGTGATATCGCGACATAGGTAGCCCAACAATGAAATCCATGGAAATGGTCTCTAACTTCCATTCCGGTATGGCATGAGGATAAAGAAGACCTACAAGATGCTGATGTTTGGCCTTAACCCTCTAGCACTCTAAACACTGTTACACAAACTGAGCCACGTCTCGATGAACTCCTCTCCAGTGGTACAATTGTCTCAAGGTAGCGTGCATCTTCTTCACCCCGGGATGGGCTGAATAGGGTGCACGATGTGCCTCTACAAGATGTCCTACCTCAAGACTCTATCTCTGGGAACATATATCCTACCTCTTTTCTTGAGGATACCATCTGCATGTAAGGAGAAGACATCAAACTTCCCTCAAGGGGTCTCGTGACTCGATCTCTACTGTACCGCCATGTAGAATGCAGCCAAGAGGAAGCCTACCAAGAATCTTGCTCCACAAATATATGCTCACTGAGGTAGCCATAGCCACATGTCTCCATCTACTGAGAGCATCTGCTACCACATTCTCTTTCCCCTTCACATGCTTGATCTCCATGTCATACTCACAAAGAGACTCCATCCAACACCATTGATGAGTGTTTAGATTGGGCTGCGTGAAGAGGTGGTGGAGACTCAAATGATCTGTCTTGAGTGTGAACCTCCATCCAAGAAGAAAATGTCTCCATCTAAACAAAGCATGCACAACTGCCACAAACTCAAGATAATGGGTAGGATAATTAAGCTCATGATCCTTGAGTTTGCGAGACTCAAAAGCTACAACCCTACCATCCTACATCAACACACCTCCAAGCCCTGCTAAAGAAGCATCTGTGCAAACAAAGAACTCACCCTGTGGATCCGGCACTGCAAGAATGGGTGTTGTAGTGAGGCACTCCTTCAGTGTCCTAAAGGCCTGCTCACATTTGTCCATCCAAACAAACTTCTTCCCTTTCCTCTGAAGGGAAGTGATAGGGTGCGCAATCCAAGAGAAGTCTTGAACAAATATCTAGTAGTATCCTACTAAACCCATGAAGCTGTGCACCTCGGTCACTATAGTGGGTGTTGGACAATCCATAATGGCTCTAATCTTGGAAGGATCGACTGTGATACCTTCCCTAGAAATAATATGACCCAAATATTGCACCTCTATCTAGAAGAAAGCACACTTCTCCAAGTTCCCGTAAAGTTGTTGCTCACAAAGACACTGGAGAACCTGTCGAAGGTGCCCCTCATGCTCCTCACGTGTACATGAGTATATCAAGATGTCATCAAGGAAGAGAATGAAGTGATCTAAGAAGGTCCTGAATACCCCATTCGTCAAACTCATGAACACTGGGGCATTTGTCAAACCAAAAGGCACCACTATGAACTCATAGTGCCCATATCTTGTGCGAAAGGCAGTCTTATGAGTGTCCCCCTCCGAAATCCTCAATTGATGGTAGCTTGATTTGAGATAAATCTTAGAGAACATCGTGGATCCCTTCATCTGATCAAACAAGTCATCAATACGAGGAAGAGGATAATGATTCTTGATCATCACTTTGTTCAACTAGCGGTAATCAATACACAACCACAATGATCCATCCTTCTTCTTCATGAAGATCACCGGTGCACCCCAAGGGGATACACTAGGATGGATAAGGCCCTTCTCCGTAAGACCCTCAAGTGTAACTTGAGCTCACGAGCTCGGGGTGGTTGTTCGATAAGGTGCTTGTGAGATAGGCTCATTCCTGGAACTAGGTCTATATGGAAATCAATCTCACATGGGGGTGGCATCCCGGTAGCTCCCCTGGAAATACATCAGAAAAATCTCTCAAGATGGGATGATCATCTAGTGATGGTCCACTAGAACCATCCTATGATCACCGACTATAACAACATACATCCGAAAACCTCGCCGCACACACCGCTTAAGCTGCATAGCAGAAATGGTATGAATAGAAATGGGTCTCTTGACCCCAAGATCACCGACTCAACTCCTAAATCATCAACACAAGCAATAGTCTTATGATAACAATCCATCTTGGCCCTATGTGTAGATAGTCAATCCATACCTAAAATAACTCCATACGATCCCAAAGGAAGAATACATAGATTCGAGATGGTGTTGAAAGGTCCCAAATCCACTACACACTCCTTAACTAAGTAGTTCATAGAAATCTTGGCTCCATAAGCCATCTCGACATCCCAATTGAGACCCTACCTAATCGCCACCACCAACCGCATCGCTCTACTAAAGATGGTGCAATGAAAGAATCAAGAACCAGAATCAAACAATACAGAGGTAGAAATACCACTAATGCTACCCGTGGTCTCAATAAATGTGCTCGGGTGCTCTGCCCGGTGGTTCTCAACCATTACATAAATCCTATGGTTGTGTCCCATGTCACCAACTATCGGCTCAAAACTGGTGTCTTACCCTTGTTAGGGTTACGAGGACAATCTCTCCAAAATTTTCCAACTACTCCACATCCAAAGCAGCTACCGATCCTCTCCAAGGAACAACACCCCAGTAGGTGCCCTAGAATCATGTGGTGTGGATCCTAATGATCCGACTATGGTCCTGCTATGGCCTCTCTTTGGTGAGCTCCCACCGACCGAGCTCTAGGTCCACCCCGTGTCCTTATGGGACCCCAGGAGGAGGCCTCATGCTCCGAACTCTTGTGCATCAGCTGCCTCTGTGGAGGTCTATATGGTGGGTAGGACTACTGCTGTTGCTATCGTGGCCTAAAGGATGACTATGCTTGAATGCCGACCACATTGAGGGAGAGGTGCTGAACCTCTCGATCTACCATCCCGCATCTCCGCCGAATGTGGCTCCCGACTTGGTCTCTTTCCTGCTAGGTTTTACCCCTAGTCTCCTCTCTGCAATATAGGCCTTATCCATGGCCTCTGCTAAAGTCTATGGACAGTGAATCTGCACTACACCTCCAATATCCAAATTCAAGCCCCGGATGAACCTGTGAATCTGCACCTGCTCATCTTGCATATACTCTACATACTGAAGTAGATCTAAGAATCTACTCTCATACTACTGCTATAGAAAGGGTAGCCTATCGGAGGTCGGGAAACTCATCAATCTCTCTCTTGGATGAACTTCTCGTGATAGGTATCTACTCTTGAATCTCTCCTTAAACAACTCCCAAGTCACCGTCTCTCGAATCAACACTCTATCCTCCACCATACTCCTGCTCCATCCCTCAGTAGATGGATCGCAACATGAGCTTTCATGTTGCTAGAACAAGGACAAAGATTGAAGCAACTACTCAAGCTCACTAGTCCAGGCCTCTTCCTGAAATCCACTTGTATCACCTAAGTAATGTGAGGGCCTAAGCTTCAAGATCTCCCCGATGTGATCCGGGCTGTTGTGGTCCGCCGGCCTCTAGGCCTCTCGCAAGCTCATCCCTAAGCCTAGGGCTCGAGACCTCTCTCTATGTTCTGGAACTATGTCACCCTATCTCCTAGGTGGTGACTTTGCTCTGACTGACTCTACATGGGAGTTCTCTCCTCTATGCTCCTCGTTGAGTCAAGGGGGTACCTGACCCTCGATAGAAGGATCTCTATCATGATTAGTTGTCTACCCTCCACCTAATCCTATGTGTAGAGTGACATTAACATCCTGAAGGGTCTGTAGAATCTAAGGTAGAATGGATGCTACACCCTGATCCGGTGGTGGTGGTGGTGGTGAGTTTGAGTCTCTGTGAAGGTTCCTCTCACTCCGTCTGAGCCTCCTGCATAGACCAAAGTGAGAGTCAGTTCTTTTGTTAAGTTATACAACTTCCATGTTTACTAAAAACATAAAAATTATTGCTAAGTTGTTTTCTAGATTTACAAGTGTACTAGGTTTAAGTTTTCATGTCTCAAGTTTTCTAGTGTGCCCAATGGTCCAAGCCTTTAAACCACTTTCTCGATACCAAACTGTAGTGCTCATTTAAACAACCACTTGAGACCAAGGAAACAACTTAGGGTTAACTAGAAAATTATGGGATAATTTTTTTATTTGAAGTGACTACAACTTAGTTGCAGGACATCGAGATTTCACTAATATGTTCGGGACAAAATCCATTTACCAAAACTCAAGTTTCCTTTATTAACTAATATCAAGTTCAAAAGGTTCAAATTTTAGGTTTTCATGTTCTAGTTAGTTTCAGGGAGAAATCTACCCCCGTACCCACTCTCTAATGAGTTCGAGTTTTAACTAAATTTTTCTCATAATTAACACTTCCAAAATATTCCTAAACAATTCCCAATGGATAGGAAATTTTCTCTCCTTTCCGGTGATATAAATAAGTCCTTCAAACTCCTTTGGGAACTCAAGATATGGTCCAATGGAGTTTTGGGATCGAATTTTCCTTGGGGAGTCCGGCTTAGGGAGAAATTTTTCCCTTGAGCGGGTCAAACGGGATGGGGAGGAAAATTGTGAATTTTCCTCCTTGTTCGCCAAAGCGCAAAACTCCGCCACATGCCCGTAGGTTTGGTGAGGGATACACGTTGCGCTACCCGATCGGGCACGGAAAACGCTAGAATTGGTGGAGCATTTAAGGAAATGGAAATTTTAGGTCCAAAAGCACAAGGGTGAAAATTTTAGTGTGCCTCCGCCAAGGAGAAAATTCCTACCACATGTCAAAATCTTATTGGTCATGGGGAGGAGTGGACTAGTGAAGCAAAAATGGAAATTGAGATTTTTGGAGTTAAAATCTCAATGGAGAAAATAACTCCGCGCTCCCGCCGAGGTCCGATTTGCCACGTGTCATCACGTGATTGGACACGGCCGGAGAGCCACGGGAAAAACTTGGGAATTTTTCCCAAAGCCAAAACCAAATTTTCCAAAGGAAAATTTTTCTTCCCTCCTCCACCGCTCTCAAAATTCCACATGGTGTCCTGTGATTGGATGCGGGCGCAGAGCTAAAACATCAATTTTTCCCAAAAAAATTAAAAGCTAAGGGGTTAAAAAGGAACCCGCGCCTCCACCGTAGCCACAAGGGGACATGTGGCACCCTCTAATTGGATGCGGGCTGATGGAGGAAAAGTGAAAATTTTCCCAAGGTCCAAAATTTCAAAAAAAATTCTAAGGCAATTTTGATGGGAAATTTTTGGGTTGCGGGCCCGACAGGGAAAATTTTCCCAAATTTTCCGCCAAGGCACAAAAACTTCAAAGTGTCATAACTTGAGATAAAAAGCTCATTTTGGGAAAACAAGGACTTTTTGGAAAGATCTCGATGCCCTCTTTACAAAAAAACATAAAAAGTTATATTTAGATGAATTTTTAAGTGTCAATTTTGTAAAAACAATCATGCAAGCTTAAATTTGTAAATTGACATTTTTTCCAACTTCTCGATTTGATTAAATTTGAACTCCTCCTTCACTCCACATGTCAAACAGACATTGAGGATCAATCTAAGGATGGCTTAGAGTGTTTTAGTGAAGTCAATTTGTCCAATTCTTCAAGTTTGCATTTTTTGGCAATAGTTAAGAAAAATAGCGTGCAAGCTTTGAATTGAATTTTATTAAGTTTTGGAGATTCATTCTTGACTGTTAGAGTGAATTAGAGTTCCTTAGGTCTTCCTAAATGTGAATTTCAAAGTTTCATAACTTATTGTTGAGTATAAGTCTGAACTGCTCATTTTAATTAAAATGTGCATTGTCAGATTTAAGTTTTAAAAACAATGAGTTGTTTCTTTTAAATTGATTTAGCAATTTGTCTTTTGAATGTGCATATGATTCTAACTTAATCAAATACAATGCTTATTAGGTCATCCATTCAATTCTAACTAAAAATGCATCTCTGATTTCAATTTTAATATATAATTTTGCAATTAATATAACACTATCTTTCATTCCATACGCATGCTTCTTTCTTTTCTTTTCAAACAACAATCAATTTTCAACAATAATTTATAATCAATTGTGCAATACACTTTTGAGAGGGGAATTCATTCTACTTTGATCCTCGATACACTTTTACAAACTTTCCTTTCTATTTGATTTCAAATACAATACATACAATAACAACATTATTTCTTATTCTTTTACAAACAGAGATATCATTCTTTTTTTTTTTTTTACAACAAATCAAATCCCGCACACATTGTAATTTAGAGGGACTAATGTAATTATTTATTCACATCCAATTGAAAACTTTACATCTCATCACTTTTCCAATTTGAATTGGTTTCAAATTACAAAATACAAAATATGGGATATCATTTACAATTTCTTTCCAAAACAAAACAGAGAAGTATAATTATTCTTGTACATTTCTCAATTCAATTTAAATCTTCCATCTACATTGCAACAACTTCACATCACAATTACTATACATCTCATCCACTCAAGGTGGGAAAGGTTACATTGAATTTACTCAAACAAAATGAATGTCAAACTGTGAAATTTCTTCTTCGAATAGCAACATGCTTGTTTCTTCTTCTTTTCAACTTTGATCACAACAAGGAAGGGGGAAAGGCAACGCTCTCCACCCAACCAAGACATCCAATGAGAAAGGAGAATCCATCCTTCCCCATTGGCCCCCGAGCCCCAACCATATTAAAATGGAGCATGAATATCAACACATGGCAACAAAGGCTTTTATCACATATAAGCAACATTCACATTGCATATAATCAACAAAATGCACAGTTCAAAATAAGACAGTAGTTCCCAACTACATTTGAAACAATTCATACAACACATAGGCTTGATCAAGCAAGCCAACAAGAGCAAGGACTATGGGGAACTCCTTATGCCTCCCAATTTGGAATTGGGCATCCACCAAAATTCATACCACTAATAATCATATCAACCCCATAAACCTTATATCTCCCAACCCCTCCTTATGCCCCTCCCCAAGTTTATCCCTTATGCCCCCATAGTAAGAAATGCAAGCAGTTTCTTTTCCAAGGTGGATCCCAAACCAAAACTCCCTCCACAATAAAACTATGCCATTGGCAATCCCTTATGCCCCCATATGAAATCCCCATAGCCTTCTCCTACACCATGCCCTAAGAATTCTACCCAACCAGCCAAGAATGCAAACACAAACACCATTTAAGCATGCATGCAAGAGAAGGAAAGACAATTAAAATACAGCTCCAGATCCTACCTCTCCATACTGAAGTTTGTTCCAAGCTCACAAGATTTCCACAATGTCAAAGTGCAGTCCAAAACCAACAAGTATGTGCATACAAAAATACTCCAAGCTCTTCCTCAAACAAGCTCCAAAGAAAACAACAAAAAAATGCGCCCCAAGAGGAAATAACAAAGTTTCAACAACCTCCAAATGAGCAAGAAGCTACACTTTTATAGGAAAGGAAAGAGAGAGGATGATGTGGATCCAAGTGGGATGCCACATCATTTTTCCTCATCCCCAAGAGGAAATAAACATCAACCAACAAATCACAATAAATAAATAAAATGAAAAAATGACTTCCACACTTCAAAACAATCCATACTCCAAAAAGGACTGAATTAAAATTATGTAAGGGAAGTGCAATTAAAACTTACAAATGTCATTTCAAAAAGCATTAAAAATGCCTACATTAAACCTCCAAACCATAGGCATGGTTGGTGGATCATTTTAAGAGGTGTGGGACAAGTTTAACTTGTCCCACAAGCCTCCAAATTTGGCCTCCAAGGTCAAATTTGAATTCCATAAAAGATGAAGTGCTAGACCTTCCAAAATTTGCCTTACATACTCTTACAATTTCTTCCACATCCTTACATGATAACTTACACACTCTTCCAACATTACTATCTAAGACAACAACTTTATTAATTACATTTCACATCCCAATTTAATTTAAATAAAATTTAACTATATGACTATCACATTAATCTACCATATTTAAATTAATTAAAAGAAGGAACACATTACAAATAAAATGCATACAACAATAATTAAAAAGGAACACATAAATAAAACACATTTATCCCATGCTCACAATAATGGAAATCCCCCATGGGAATTCCTAACATAACACAACACACAAACTCATAACACAGTTGCCATGGTGACCTTGTTGATTTCACCCATAATTTCAATATGGTTAGTCTCTAGTCTCTCTACATTGTTGTGATTTTTAACCTGCAAAATGTAAATACTTCCTTCGGCCTCGTGGCCATATCAAAACATCCAAAATGATATAAACAATATCTCAAAATCATCCAAACACACAAATCACAATAATATCAATAATTTTAACATTATTATTTTTAATTAAATAAATCAACTATATCATCATCAAAACCTACCATACCAAATCTACTCAAAATATCCAATATCATGAATCCAAATTAACATCTAGAATATGTCCATGTCAAACAATACATCTTCAACCACATATATAAAATGTCTCTAGTAATTATCATGCATAATAAGTGAATTCAGATAAATAATAACCCATGATCTAACATCTAACCATCTTACTAAAATAAAATATAATAGTGTCCATAATATGATCAATAGTATCAAAATCAGTATCTAAAAGTGTCAAAGGGAAGTGGGCACTACAGTCTACATCCTTTCCATCATTAATTTGATGAGGTCAATGGTAGGTTGTGATGAAAGGGCACCTCTTGTGGCGTAAGAGGGTTGGTATTGAACATGTGATGTGGGTAGCATTCTATTGTATGGTGATGCCGAATAGGAGGTTGAGAATAGGGGACCGACATAGAGGGCATATATCTAGAATGGGTGACAGATGAGATAGGGGGTTATTGATAGTATGTATATGTAGGTGGGACGGTCATCGTGATTCTAGTAATGATTGGGGCAGAGATTGCGAGATGGAGAGGACAAGATTCTGAATGGAGTAGAGGTCACCGAAACTACGAGCGGATGTGTTGTAATCAGATCTGTGAGAGACAATGCGTGCGGATGGGGTGATGGTCGGTTGGTCAATGAGGGAACAACAGATAGTACAGGTATGAGTGAAACTGCAGATGTAGCAGTCATAGTGGGTATGGGGCCTAGCTACGAAACCACTGGGGGTAAAGTAGGTGAAGGTAATGTTGAACTAGTAGGGGCTGATGTAGAAGTGGGGACAAGGGCATGAGAGATGGATACGGGCATGCCATATATCAACTGACCTGAGGAGTCTTGGGTGGAAGAGTGGGAAAGGTAGAGCTGTAAGGTTGCGCAGGATTCGATCGAGGAGTCATGCTAACTTCTCATCACCTACAACAATGGTGGTACGAAGGGTTGGATCCATGGGTGACAGGAAAGAGGGTGGTGAAGGACTAGGTGGGAGTGGTTGACGACTAGTGTGGAATATAAGAGTGTTAGCTTGGTTGTGAGTCAACACCATGTGAATGAATGTATATTAGGTGATGTTGTATCCTACAGATGACACAAAGAGTAGTAGGAATGAGGAAAACAAGTGTTTATAGGTGGATTTGGGTAATGTATCAATTGAGAATTAGCATAGGGTAACCGACACCGGTTAAGGATGACCGATGACGGTTCAGGGGTAACCGAGGTTGGTTACTGTGAGAAAAGAATAGTTTGACCAAAGGGGGAAAAAATGATGAATGTTAGATAGATAAGTTGTATGATGACCGTTTATGAGAGTACAAAGAGTACAAAGACTCAGAAAAAACTCAAAATAGTGAAGAAGATGAGAATAGGTGTCCCTTGGGAAAGTTAACCAAAAGGACAGGGAACCGACGGCGGTTAGGTAGAACTCGATGACAGTGAGGTGTAAACCGACGCCAGGTGATGAATGAATTGATGCAGTTACTTATGAAAATGTAGAAAAATGCAGAAAAATAGATTGTTGTGAACTAAGATCAGATGAATGATCAACCTGAAGGCTGGAGATGATATAATGAGGTCCTGACACACTCAGAAGAAGTCAAAATACTCCAACTATGATTGTGGAGTGTGCAAGGCAAAATAATAAAAAATGGAGAAATGTATTCTCACACCTCAAAATGCACATCAATCAAATGCTAAAAACACGTATCCAACAAGTGATTTTAATGTGTTGAATTTAGAGTAGAGTTGTTGGTGAGGAAGGCTTCCTACGAAGAAAAATATCTAAAAGGAGAGGTTTCAGGTTATGTTATGGCGGGGGCGGGCCATCCTCTAAGGTAATGAATAGACAGAAGTAACTAGCTAGGTACCCACTGTCAATCCATTGATTGTGTGATCATTGAAAACTTCTTCCGAGTGAAATGTTGTTTAAGAAGATGTGTATTTTTTCAATTTTGTGCAATTTGGTAGAAGAAGAAGAAAGAGAGTGCTTTTCTATGATTCTTTGTGTCAACCATTAGCTTGGGCATGACTTCCAGTATATAGGTTGCCCTCATTTTAATGTGAGCTAAATGCAACATAAAAGGATGAAATGCAACTAATTTTAAACCCAAATAGACAAATTACGTTCGATGAAGCAAATGATGAACGGTAGGAACGTGCTCTTTCACTACTTATGCGAATACAAAAAGAAGAAATGGTTCATTTTAAGCATCCAGAAAATAGATGTTGTTTTAGACAATTAGAAGAAGAGAGTATTACCAGGGAAAGAGATTTAGTGTGAATATGTTTAGAAAGTAAACAAACACACCATCTTTACCTAGGAATGAAGAAAAATGCAAGGAACCTAGGATGGGTCCCACCGGGCATGCCAAACTGTTTCACCATTTTCTTTACATTATTGAGACAAAACAGATAAGGGTTATGGGCCGAGGAGGAATACATGTTTATGTTGGTCGGTTGATGGTTGTTACACGCATTCTGACTTCTCAATCCAATGCTGACTGTGAGAGCTTCCTTTTGGTTGGGAGGAACTACCTAAAATAGAAAATAAGACCACAAAAGAAGAGTTAAATAATATATGACAGTGGAATGCCTAGCATGCGTTAGATCCGGGTAGTGTGATGCTCCATAGATGGTTGTCAATCCACTATTTAAAAAAATTAATGCAAGAAATAAAAAAGTCCTATTGTAGTTGATATGATTTAGGTATCTCATTCAAGCACAATAAGCAAATCTAATATAATAGGCTAGGCTATAGTCAAATCTAAAGGGTAGGTAGTTGTCAGGGTGTTGGAACTGGTCAGGGTTAGGTTCTGGGTTGTTTGGGTCACTTGGTAGAAGGTAGGTTGGCTCTGTTATTGGAAAAGGTGTAAAACACGAGAGAACACGCGTCGGTCTAGTATGAACGATAAAGTTATAGGAGAGGCCGAGGATGGTCATGGGTAACCAGCATTGGTAGAGTCGGGGTGAAAGGAACTCAATGAGATCTGATTGTAGGAGTTGAACTGAAGCTAAACAGAGATGGAAGGGTGGATATGGAGGTTTGTAAAGGTCTGGTATACTCAGAGGTGTGTAACAGGTGAGAATGGGTGATTTGGTGGTGTGGGTAGAGGAATGGATGAGTCTACAAGTAGGTAGAAGATGGGAAATGAACATGCAAAGTATAAATTGATAACAAAAGTAACAAAGGCTATTATCTTGAATAGACTATGCTGGTAGAAGATACACTTACTGTGATGTAGGTTTGATGGCTGAATGGTGATAGTGGTTGATCAGAAGAATGGTATTTGGTGCCACGGTAGTGCTTCCTGGAATGCTTCCATGAGTGCAATACCTCTGGATCTATCCTGGTGTTGGCTATGGATGTTTGTAGGTGTGAAAAGGATCTGGTTCTTCTTGCATGTAGTTCTCTTCTCGTCCCCTTGATCTTAGAATGTGCCAACCCAAAAACAAGGTTATTAAGGTGAATAAATGGTAACCAATGGTGGTTCCAGAGTTGGCCGCGTCAATTTAGGGATGATCAGCGTTGGTTAAGGTGGGATTCCCTAGGTTTACTAAAAATGGAAGATCTCACATCTTTTGGATCAGGTTCATTCCTTTATCCTTGCAGATCTGAATGGACGTTACCTTTTTATGAGCGGGAAGGTGGTTAGAGGAATAATAGGCCTTGATTTTTATATTTTTACCAAGTCTTATTTGTTAAGTATAAGGGTCATGGTTAGGTGAATGATAAGTTGGTTATTCGAAAGGGCAAGGGAATGTGATTTTTGTGAATACATGTGTTTGAATGTTGAGATGGGAATGTGTGCTTCTATCCTTTCGCGTAGAAACGATAAGGGTTAGAGAGATCATTGAATGTGAGATGGTGTGCGAAGAACCCCTTTTTGTCTTGGAAGGACTACTGAAATAAGAACACAAGACCACAAGATTTTGATTAGACAATAAATGAGGAAGCGCCTTGGGCCGGGAAATATAAAACTTCCTTTGAAGGTGGTCGGTTCCCTGCTAATATGAATTAACACAGAAGATTGTAAAATAACAGTTTAATTACCTCGTTGAAACAAGTAGGGGGAAAGGCTGGTTTTTGGTTGTAGTCAGGATAACCGATGCGGTTTACGCTACTTGGATATCGGTAGGGGCTATGTTTGTAAAGGGGTTGTAAGGTGGTTGTGTTGTTTGTAAATTTGGTATATGAGCGGGATTAGGTAATGGGGTGATGAGAGGTAAGTGGATGATAGTTAGGTAAAATGTGTTGCTGGGTAGTAGATCTAGGAATAGATTTATGACGGCTGTGATTAAAAAGTCTAAGAAATATTAAAATGAGAACACACAAGATGCAACTTACTGGTTATTGACGAGGATGCAGGTCCAAGAACTGTGATGACAAAGGCAGAACTCAAGTAGTATGGCCTGATACCCAGAAGATGAGATGTCTCCCTCCCATGATCGGATGAGTGTCACGGGGCTCACAGGCATTGATGGCGAGTCTTGGGCTTGATCTCCTTTTGCTGCTGAAACTCTTCTTGTTTCTTCACTTGTCTACTGCTTTCGGCCAAGTAAAGATCCGGATTCTCTTGATCGCCCGATGATCTGATTGATCAAAAATCCTTCGACCTTTGTTTCTGATTAGGGAAGGTCATTTACAGGGAACCGATGGCGGTTACGTAACCGACGGTGGTCGAGTAGGAACCGGTATCGGTTAGGAAAAAGTGGGCTATTTTTAGTAAAATAGCCAACTTTCCCTGCTTTTCTCGAGGGATTAGTTGCGGGCTTGGTCAAGTAGCTACAAGGTCGGTTTGGGTGCGAGTAAGGAGGCATTAGTCATGGGTGTGGATGTAAACCAAGTTTTAGGTCTTAATTAGGTTAGTTTAGGGTTAGGGCTAGGTCATGATGAGGTGGCAAAATGAGGTGGCAGGTAAGGCGACGTGGATTTATTAATTATAAAGTAATTAATAAATAATTGTGTAAGGTTTAGGTGATGGGGTTAGGTTGCGAAATGAGATGCGGGTCACAGGGGGTCGTAAGACACAAATTTGGTGTCTACATTAGCCCCTTATTGTCGTGTAGCTTGTTTTGTAGAGCTGCACGGACAATAATATGAAGTGGTTACTCCTGTTAAGGGTATAGGTAATCCCCCTCAAATCTATCACAGATTGAGGTAGCGTGAAATCAGGGATAGGGTTGATAAAGGGTAAATGGTGTTGAGATGAGGGTGAGATGGTGGGGTAGGTCCAAAGAAGCAGACGCACGTTGAAATGCAGTAGTGCGACCAGGGTACATGATTTGAATAGCAAACAAGCAATTCATAGGCAAAGGTCGATAGTTTATCCAAACAAGGGTGATATAATCACTGGTATCAAGGCATAGGAAGTAGCTCGGGGGATATAACGGGTAAGGTGCGGGAGCGTTTAGGCATGTCGGCGAGTACGAATGGTTGGTTTGGTTGAGATAAACATGACGGTCTTGGTCTAGGCAAAGTTGGTCGACTGATCAAGTCAAGTACCCTAATCATGCTAAAGCACGAACAGGTAAGCTTGATTGAACAAAAAGCTACATGGTGGGTGGATAAAATTGTACTTTGTTGATGTAGGTGAGGTAGTTGAGTGAGTGCGGCCTTGGGTTGGGCTAATTGATTGGTGAGTGCGGCCTTGGGTGGGCCAAATGGTTGGGTTGCGGTCTTGGGTCGGGCCGGATGGTTGGGTGAGGCCTTGGGTGGGCCAAATGGTTGGGTTGCGGCCTTGGGTCGGGCCGGATGGGTTGGGTGAGGCCTTGGGTCGGGCCGGATGGTTGGTTGCGGCCTTGGGTCGGGCCGGATGGTGGGTTGCGGCCTTGGGTCGGGCCAAATGGTTGGGGTGAGGCCTTGGGTCGGGCAAATGGTTGGGGTGAGGCCTTGGGTCGGGCCAAAGGGTTGTGGTGAGGCCTTGGGTCGGGCCGGATGGTTTAGGGTTGAGGCCTTGGGTGGGCCAAATGGTTGGTGAGGCCTTGGGTCGGGCCGGATGGGTAGGGTGAGGCCTTGGGTGAGGTTAAAAATGGGTAGGGTGAGCCATGGTCGAGTGGTTGGCGATGTGGTGAATAGGCAACGTGGTGAGAAAGGGAGATTAGTGAACAAGGGAAAAATTTGGGTGAATAATGGACAAAGGGTGAGGCCGATATCGGTTAGGGTGAGAAAACTTGGGTCGGTTAGATATGATTAGGTGAGGCCTTGGGTTGGGCGATGGTTTCTTAGGGCCGCGATCGGGCGATATCGGTTATAGGTTAAAAACCTATAAAAAGAAAAATACGGCTTGTCATTGTCACATTTGTAATTTGAAAACCGATTTGAGTTGTCTGAGGTGGAATATTGATATTGGTGCATTTGTTGGGTGAGGTGGCACGATTTGAGTGGAGTGGAGTGGGTCGGGCCGGAAGTGAGTGCCTTGGGTGAATAGTGGGCCAAAGTGAGAGAGATATAGGCGATGTTGATTGGTGGAGGACCAGCGGAAGGGGAGTTAGAGCCATGGCAGCCGGGAGGAGCGAGGAGTCTATGGACCGGTTGGACCACCACCACCACCCATCCCACCACGATACGATGTGTCATCATATAAAAAGAAAAGGTTGAAACCTGCATTGTGTGAATTTTTAATGTTATTAAGCTAGATTTGGGTTTTGGGTAGGAATCTTAGATTTTGACAAAATAATTGAGTAAATGAAATGATTTGAAAAAAAAGGGGAAAGGGTAGATAGGCTAAGTAGGAGGAGGCGGTGAGGGTGGGTAGGTTTTAGGGTATTTGGGTGGGTAAATAGGGAGGAAAAATGGAAAAATGGAGTGTGGGGGCGCGCTATCCGGGTTCGGCTCACGAAATCATCATGCCGAGGTGTCGGTCGTGAATTTGATGTTATTAAGCTAAATTTGGGCATCGATTTTGCAAAATAAAGTAAATGAAAGTTATTTGAAAAAGCGGGCTTTGTAGGTAAGTGGCCAAGGTCGGTGGTGGGTATGTTTCGGTGGGTGGGTCTGAATAGGGAGAAAAATGGGTTATGGTGTGGGTGTGGTCCTTAGTGATTTTTAGCTATTTTTGTTGGTTTAGGTTATGTTGTTGTTTTGAGTTTTTGGTGGTGATTTGGGTATGGTTTGGGTTGGGGTGGGGGTGTTGTGGTATTGTTTGGGTGTTTGAGTATAGGTGGGGTGGTTTGTTTGGGTGTGAGGAGGGAGGGGGATAGCGTAGAGAATAGGTGGGTAGAGGGGTGTGTTAGAGAGTCGTGGTGTGGTTAGGTGGATAAGAAAGGGGGTATAGAGGGTTAAAGTTGTTGTTGTTGTAAAGAGTAGGGCTAATGTAGTGGGTTGGTTTTGCAGGCACGTCGGCGGAGGCGATGATGGGGACGAGGATGCCCCCACTGTTGAGCCGGATGCGACCACATGTGTCCCGCAGCACTGCTTTGAGGGTATCATGCGCGAGGTGGGACTCGGCGGAGTCAGCGATACGAGAAGCGATCGGCGAGGGATCACGGTTTGATGGTTGCCCTCATCGAGAGATGGGATCCGGTGACCAATGTTTTCCATCTCCGGTGGAGAGATGACCATCACATTGGAGGATGTGTATCGCATCCTTCGATTACGATTGAGGAGAGGCGGTCTTTCAGTGATCGAGAGGCGCCATGGACAGCATCCTACGAGGTTTTGGGGATGCGGCTGCTCGCTGCTGACCTATCACTGGCGTGAGCATCGCGTACGGGGATATGTACCGTGCCCACCGCCATGAGACACGGCTTGCCGTGCTGATGATGATCGGGATCACCTGCTTCGCCCTCCCGGACTCAGAGGGAGGCCGCTTTCCACGGGCCTTGATGGGGGTGCTACATGAGATGGTGGAGGAGCATACATGTTATGCTTGGGCACCTGTATACCTGGTGCAGTTATACAGGGAGCTGTGGGGCTATCGCCGGATGAGGCGATTCGGGATTTGCTCTACATTTTTGTTACACTGTTGGGCATATGAGCATATCATATGCATTAGACCAGTAGGGCTACCTCAGCAGCCAGGGCCACAGGTCATCTATAGATACGGCTTTCAGAGGTGGTTGGGGGTCGTGGGTCAGCCACGAGCAGTGCTTGCAGGTCGGGACGTTACTTATTACCGGCATTTATTAGAGGGCCTGACAGCGGCAGATATTGTATGGAGACCGTATAGAGGTCATCACCCCCGTGGAGGAGCCCGATTACAGTTACGCTTGATCCAGTACACTTTCTGGATAGCAGGACGGAGGCCGGGAGAGTACGAGCGGATTCCCCTAGAGAGGGTACGCCGGCAGATGGGGCTACGACAGGATGAGCCACCTCCCTTCCCTCAGTATCGGAGGGATGATGTAGAGGCCCCACTGCCTGCACCACAGCCCGTGGATCCAGATTGGGTTGCTGAGAGGCCTGCCGATGACACTGTAGATGATGCTGGGTGCACAGGCGCATTTTTGGTATGGTGGGCGGGGAGAGAGCGCGAGAGAGAGAGCCTGCCCCACACTGACTTGACTTAGCGCGTGGTGATGGCGAGAGAGATCAGCTCGGGGGCGAGTGCGGCTATTACGAGGGGCTTGCTGCTGCACGAGCACGAATAGGTGTCTTACGAGGGCAGCTAGCCAGCACAGTACGAGCACGCACCAGTACCACCGGCCACGGCCACGGCCACGGCCTGCCCGAGCATAGCACAGGCAGCGGCACAGTGCACAGCCAGCCCAGCACGAGTACAGTACCACCCCACGGCACCACCGGTGGCACCGGCCACGAGCACGGGGGAGGGGGCCTTGGTGTTAGGAGTTAGGGGACCAGCCCCAGCAGCGATGGTGGGCGGGGCAGTATATGGAGGCGAGAGCGAGAGGCCGTACTATCGAGGATGTTCTTGATGGTACGAGCTGTATCAGCCATATGCGGCCTATAGTAGCGAGACCTCTCGCAGTCGAGAGATCTCGGGGAGAGTGCGGCCACGGTGGTGGAGTGCATGCGAGCGCGGGGAGGCGGGCGGCGAGGGACTGCGAGGGAGACGAGGCGGAGGCGGTGGGGAGAGGCGAGGATCCGGCATTGTTTTGTATTTGTATATTGGATATGGGCACGGTGCTGAAGCGGTTATGTTTATAGAGGCTGCGTGCCTACACATGATTCTTTTATTCATTTATTGTATATACGACTGCTGCAGCGATGCGGGTTTATGCGTTGATACGGCTGCGAGCAAGTATGTTTTGATATGAGAGACCGGCCTGCGAGCCGAGTCGAGATTAGTGATAGTTATTGCGGCCTGCGTGCCGGCTTTGTTGTATTATGAGATCACAGAGGCCCCGATGCAGGGCACATTGTATTTTGAAACTTTGGATATATATATATATAGATATGATGATTTGACCCACATGCTGTGTTTAAAATGTTTTTTTTTTTTTTTAAACTGTTTTGTCGATGGTTTGTGATATAGAATGTATGATGAGGTTAATTGACATGTTGTATATATTGATGGTGTTGATGGTTTTTGTAAATGGGATGTATGTATATATATAGATGATGAGTTTAATTGACATGTTGTATTACGAAATGTTTGTATGTTTTGTCAGCTGGTTTTATGAAATTGCATGTATGTATCTGATGAATCGGATCCAAATGGTGTATAGATCGATGGTTTTTGATATCCGTAGTTGATGGCTTGTTTGTTTTTGAAATATAGATAGATGATGTTGATGAAATTGTAATGAGATGTGGATTTGATGAACAATTATAGATGAGGGTGTTGTTATGCAGGAAAAAGAGGCGGGCGTCACAAAAATTAGGTAGAAAATAAAGAAAAGAACTATGTTAAAAAAAAGCTAGGTATATGACCGACATCGGTTAGGCAACCGATGTCGGTATAGGATAGACCGATATCGGTTAGCTAACCGATACCGGTTATTCCATAATGAGCTTTTTCTAAAAATAGAAAAGCGTAGGTGGCAACTGAAGTTCTTATTTTGAGAGCCATGCAAGATGTTAAATACGCGAATGCGTATTTGTTTAACTTGTTGAGGAGTAATTGCATGAGAGATTTGAGTGATAAGGAGGTAAGAGACAGGTAACGTGAGTGTGGGCTGAGATCAAGAAGACAGAAATCCAAGCTATATTTGAAGAGGGTGGTGAGCATGGCTGAACGAGGAGAAGCATCCAGCAGGCATGGACGAGAGGGAAGACAAGTTCCACCGCAAGCTGCTGCAGCCCAAGAGGTAAACGGTTTGGTTGTAATTTGATTTTTGCATGTTTTGTGAATAGGATGAGGGAGATTAAGTGGGTAGATATGAGAAAGAAAACGTGATAGCAAGGGTTATAGGTGAGGTGAGTGTTATGGGGTAGGTAATCAGGGGTTTCGGGTATGTCGGTATGTACAGAGAGGAATAAACGATCAAATTATTGTCGTAGGTGGTGTGTTTAGGCAGAGTGTATAAAAGTGACAGTGACCGATAGCGGTTAGAGATAACCGGTATCGGTTACTGAACCGGTACCGGTTATTTATAACCGATACCGGTTGCTGTAGGAATTTCCAGAATGTGAGAAAAACCCTTGGGGATTTGATGGATTGAATGGTTATTTGTTGCTTTGACGTATGCAGGCAGAGGCAGGGCTGAGGATGAATGATAGTGTTCCAGCTTTGTTGTCACGAATCCGAGCGGATGTAACACCAGCTGAATGGATATTGATAAATCGTTTGGGGTTAAGTGGAATCCGCTATTATTCACGAATCGCACGTAACCATGCTATGTTGCAGGCGTTGATTGAGAGATGGAATCCAGAGAAGAATACCTTCTATTTGCCAACAGGGGAGATGACAGTGACATTGGAAGATGTGTTCCGTATTTTGAGACTCCCAATTACAGGAAAACCAGTATATCAGGCATTGCCTAGCGCGGGGCGGGCAGCGATAACAGCTGTATTTGGTCCATACGCACGAGACTTGACACAGTGAGGTTTGACATTTACGTATGGTATAATGTATGCAGCACACCCTGAGGAGACAAGATTAGCCGTGATATTAATGATAGCGGTAGGGTATTATGCGTTACCGAGGGCGGATGGAGGAAGATTTCCAAAAGCATTGATGTGTGTGATTTGGGAAATGATGGAAAGGAATGTGACTTTTGCATGGGCACCTGCATATTTGGCGGAGCTATACAGGGGCTTATGGGCTTGTAGACGAAATCACAGGACAACACTGGATTGTTCATTTTTGTTACATTGTTGGGCCTATGAGCACATTGTTTGTGTGCGACCAATAGGCCGACCTATCCAGTTGGGAGAGACAGGAGTGCAGAGATTGGGATTCAGACGATGGGTCCAGACAGAACAAGAGGCAAGATCCCAGGCTGTGACGGGTGACATTGAGTATTATAGGTAGGTATGGGAGATGGTGACGATTGCGGATATCTGTTGGAGGCCGTACGGGAACTATATGGTAACAGAGAATATAGCTGAGGAGTTGAGGGGTGTAGAGCGATTGAGGTGGATCGCGGGGCACAGGCCAGGTGAGTATGAGAGGATTCCTCTAGATCGCGTGTGGCGACAATTTGGATTTGTGCAGGATATACCCCTGGCTTATAGACCATATATGAGGATCGACGCCGAGGCAGCATTCTCACCTCCCCGGCCAACACCTCCAGAAGGGCCAGAGGAGATAGCAGCCGATCGCAGGGTAATGGATGCAGGAACGACAGAGGCCTATAGATTATGGTGGGTAACAGAACTGCGAGGTGTACGTGATCGTCCTGACATAGCTATGATTACAGCGGAGAGAGATCGTCTGCAGAGTTTAGTTCATCAGCTCCAAACGTAGGTGAATGAGGCAAGAGGATTGTTAGCGGTTGCGGAGTCACGAGCAGAGGGACTAGAGGCGAGATACCTCCATGCGAGGGAGCGTATTCATATGTTACAGGAGAGATTGGCAGATCAGTGGGCGGTACCAATAGCCGTGGTACCTTTGAGGACAGAGAGGCCCGGCGAGAGGCGTCGACGATCACGATCATCACCTGGTTCGGGATGAGGCGTGAGGGTCTAAATAAATGTTATCTAGGTATAAGAATAAATAAGGATGCCGACCTGCGTGTCGATGATAGAGAAGATGTATTTGTTTAACATCTAAATAAAACTGAATATGTATGTTGATTTGAGTTATGAAAATAATAAGAATGTTTGTGTTTTGATTTATTTGTTTTGATAAAGAGGAATGTGATTAAATAGAAATACACAAAAATATTTATATTTACCACACATGATAGGTTATGGTAGGAGATGGTCGAGCTAACCTTGGGAGACCCCATGTCTCCGAAGTGCTGCCTACATAGCCCATTGCACAAAGCAAGGAGGGGCCTCAGACCGATGTAGTTCTCCCTTAGGACCAGGGAGAGGTGAATTTAGGCAATTTAGGTATGGTTAGGCAATTGGTTGGTTGGTAAAAATATTGATATTAATATTGGTAAGGTAAGGTTGTTGGTGTTGGTAATGAATTGGTGATGTTGTAAAAGGTATAAGGGAAGCGAAAGTTAGCCTACCCGAGTGGTAGGGAACCATGTCCTGATTAAGGTCAACACATAATCCTAGATGTTAAGCAAAGAGGAAAGAGTTACGCCATAGTTGAAAAGAGCTAAACAAACCACATATTAATGCAGGATGAGCTGGAATCCCCTAGGTACCGTGCATAGACGAGAAGTCAATAGGTGAAAAGAGTTGTATGATCACAATATATCGATTGTACGTCACGTCCCTTGAGTTTAAACAAATGATGAGGTGAGGTGGATGGTATAGCTGTGGTACGGAGAACTTATTACAAAGTGAGTGTTCTGACGAAAGAGAACCTAACCTAAATAGACAAGTCCATGACTCAAAAGTACTTTTGAATGAGGCTTTTATTTTACTGAATATAGGATCGATCGATGCGGGAAGTCTCTGAGGATATTGATTGTATTATTCTTGAGGTCTTCACGAAGCTGATCAATGCGAGAAGCTTCGGCTAAAGGCTGATTGTGTATAGCTGTCCTTCAAGGGAGCAGTCTATTTATAGTAACACTTGTGATTTTAGTGTATAGCTGTCCTTCGGGGGAGCAGTCTATATATAATAGCAGCAATAGTTTGGCATATAGCTGTCCTTCGAGGGAGCAGTCTATATGTAATTTAGATAGCTAGATGTCCTTTTGGCGTGAAGCATCTAGTTTGGTAAGAAGTTTGACTCAAGAAAATCCCATAAGAATGTGCTATTTTAATACTTTGAAGTCATGGACTAGACTAAAAAGGGAAGGCATCGTTAAGGGGAGGTGAGAATCAAACTATGTGAGCTTGATTTTATTTTGAGGTGTAGGAAACAAAGTGTATGTAGCGGTAAATGAGCTCAAGGGACGAGCGTTAGGTAGATAAGAAGTGATATAACACTAAATTCAATAGTAGAATGGTCGAAGATGCAAGGCATTAAGGGGTTCAGGCTCAGGTTTACCATTAAGCGAAGCTAAACGATAAGTGCCTGATCCATAAGTGTGAGTGATTATGTAAGGTCCAATCCAATTGGGAGCAAATTTTCCACGTTTGCTCTTTTCTAGTTTGGTTACATGTTGATTCTCTTTGAGGACAAGATCACCAACCTTAAAGGTACGCTCATGAAGTCACTTATCATAAGCACGCTTGATGCGTTTTTGATAGATTTGAAGGTGATCAAGAGCTGTAAGACGACGCTCGTCAAGAAGCTCCAATTGGGCTAACCGCTCTTGGCGGAAATCATCGTTGGTAAGAATATCTTGAAGAGATATTCTGAGGGAGGGTATTTGTATTTCGAGAGGTAAGACAGCCTCGGTACCATATACCAAAGAAAAAGGTGTGGCATTAGTGGAGGTACGAATGCTAGTACGATAAGCCCAGAGGGCGAAGGGGATGTGATCATGCCAATTTCTTCCGGACTCATTGACAACTTTCATAAGGATTTTGGTTAGGGTTTTGTTAGAAGATTCGGCTTGTCCATTCGCTTGTGGATAGTAGGGTGATGAGAAGCTAAGTTTGATACCAAAGTTGTCACAAAGGTCTTGCAACAACTTATTTTTGAAAGATTTTCCATTATCCGTTATCAGGCGATGAGGAACACCAAAACGACAGATAATGTGATGATTAATGAACTCTACAATTTTTTCTTTTTTAGTTGAAATGAGTGGAATAGCCTCCACCCATTTCGTGTAATATTCGGTTGCCGTGATTATCCAACGGTGACGTTGCGAAGAGGGTGGGTGAATTTCACCAATAAGGTCTAAACCCCATTGTGAGAAAGGCCAAAGATCTCGGGCGACCTGTAGCGGGTGGCTAGGAGTATGTTGAAGGTTGGCATGTTGTTGACACATAACACAACGCTTAACATATTCGTAGCAATCGTTATTGAGAGTAGGCCAATAATAACCAAGGCGAAGGATTCGTTTGGCCACGGCAAGGCCGCTAAAATGTCCACCACAAAGACCGTCATGGACCTGTTGGATGGTATAGGTGACCTCCGCGCCTGTGAGACATCGAAGGAGGATGCCATCAAAACCACGTTTATAAAGGAGTCCCCCCATAACGACATAACGAGAAACACGTTTAAGAAAAGCGCGTTTGCCAGTACTAGTA
The DNA here is from genome assembly GCA_018340775.1 of Taxus wallichiana var. yunnanensis. Taxonomy (NCBI): domain Eukaryota; kingdom Viridiplantae; phylum Streptophyta; class Pinopsida; order Cupressales; family Taxaceae; genus Taxus; species Taxus wallichiana. The sequence continues at coordinate 831,178,162 of CM031242.1, read as the reverse complement.
AGGTCAGATGGGAGAACAGAGGTTGTAAGGTAGTCGTGAAATTGGTGATACCAGGTATCCCGCGGAGTAGCAGACACATTATTAATCATACAAACAACCGGGGCTGAGTAAGATGGGGCAAAGATTTGTTGGACCAAGACGAAAATGTCAGAGTCAGTTGATGAAGCTGGAATTTGCGAGGCTAAGCAAGCCATAGTATCCGCAAATTTGTTAGTGGAGCGGGGAATGGTTTGGATAGAATAGTGAGTAAATAAGGCTAGAAGTGAATCCACATAATGTTTGTACTTTTGAAGCTCCTCATTTTTGCATTGGTAGATGCCCATAACTTGATTGACTACCAATTGAGAGTCGCCGAAAATATTGATAGATTTGACACCTAAGTGCAACGCAACCTGGAGACCCAGAACAAGGGCCTCGTATTCCGCAGTATTATTAGTGCAGGGGAAGTCGAGTCGGAATGAAAGAGGCATAGGCTCAGCGTCGAGAGGAATAAGAACAACACCAGCTCCTCCGCCGCGCTGGCATTTGGATCCATCGAAGAAGAGGGTCATTAGATACGACTCCTCCCTGAGGGAAAGAGTGGCGATGAGTTCGTCGGGGAAATTAAAATTGGTAAATTGTGCCCCAGGTACAGGGGCTTCCGCGAGTTGGTCGGCAATGGTTTGTCCTTTGATTGATTTCTGGTGTATAAATTCAAGATCGAGGTCAGCAAGGAGCATAAGCCATCGGGCGATGCGTTGGTTTAGATGAGGTTTGGCATACATATAATGGATGGGGTCCGTGTTGGTGATGACGAAAGTTTTGTGATTCAGGAGGTAGTGTCGGAGCTTGGTGGCCACGAAGGATAAGGCTAGGCACAACTTTTCTACATGTGTATATCTGGTCTCATAGTCCACCAAAGTATGACTTATATAATAAACGGCTTGTTCGCGGTTCTCGGAGTCACGATGTGCAAGCATGGCCCCCACGGCGTGGTCAGTGGCGGAGAGGTAAAGGTAGAAAGGACGGTTGTCCTGAGGTGGGATAAGCACGGGTGGCTGCAAGAGATAAGCTTTGAGAGCCTCAAAGGCTTGGTGGCATTCGTCGCTCCATCGAAAGTCAATGTCTTTTTTAAGGAGGTGATGGAAAGGTTGACATCGATCCGAGAGTTGGGAGATGAAACGTCGGATAGATTGTAGCTTACCTTGTAAACTACGCAATTGTTTGAGATTAGTAGGTGGGGGCATTTCTAGGATAGCTTTGACTTTAGATGGGTCGACCTCAATACCATGCAAAGAGACGATAAAACCAAGAAGTTTTCCCGAAAGGACACCAAAGACACATTTCTTTGGTTGAAGACGGACAGAATATTGTAACAGGTGATCAAAAATAATGGTTAAAACATCGAGATGTTCACTACGATGTTTAGATTTGCCTAGAAGATCATCGACGTAATCTTCGAGGATAGTGTGCATAATGTCATGAAAAATGTAGGTCATAGCCGGCGATAGGTTGCACCGGCATTCTTAAGGCCAAATGGCATTACGATAACGAAGGTTCCCGAGGAGTTATGAAGGTAGTTTTATGTTGATCGGCGAGGCGGACCAAAATTTGGTTATATCTGAAAAGCCATCCATGAGAGAGAGCATCTCATGGCTGCGGTGAGATCAACAAGTTGGTCAATACTAGGTAGGGGAAGTCATCTTTAGGGCAAGCGAGGTTAAGATCCCGAGAAATCCGTGCATATCGAAGTCCCCGTCGCTTTAGTAGCAGTGCGATGTTAGAAATCCATTGAGGATAGTCAATAGGCAGGATGAAGGAAACAGAAAGGAGTCGTTGAAGCTCTTCTTTGACCAAGAGGGCGATGCGTGGATGCATTTTTCTCAGTTTCTGTTTAATTGGTTTGGAATCGGGTTTTAGTGTAATGTTATGGACAGCAATGTCAGGATCAATTCCTGGCATGTCAGCGTAGGACCAAGCGAAAGCTTGGTTGCGAGCACGGAGAAAGGTAGTAAAGGCGACTTGTTCTGATGCATTAAGGGATTGTCGATCTTCACGATGTGAGGATCTTCTGCTGTGTGGATGTTGATTTCTATAGTAGACTCGTTCAGCATGGTTTGAGTTTCAGATGGTAAGGCGCGTTGAATATAAGAGTCATCCGCACCAAGGTAAGTGAGGATGGAGTCATCATCCTGGCACTCAACAACGTTAATTGAAGGTGAGTCCTCTTCAATCATGTCTGGATATAGAAGGGGAATAGAAGAGGGGTCCTCATTATCGCGTTGATAAGTGAGAGGACCTAGAAAGATAGCATTTATGAAAAAAAAAAGTTAGGAGGGATAGATTCAGGATCTATCGACTCTGTGGGTGATGAAGGTAAAATGGGTGATGATGGTTCGGTAGGGGTGACATCGTCCTCTTCCAGAAGGCAACTGACACGAGGTTCCTTCGGTGTAAGTGTTCCCAGAAATCGAGACCACTACGATCATTGTGCTTGCGTGTAGTTACGGGAATGATTGTATGTCGGCCTTGTTCATAAAGACCAAAACCAAAGCCTTTCCAAGCACAGCGAGTCAAGAAGGTGAGGGCGAAACGACGATTTGTCAAGTATTGAAAATCAGATTTGAAAGGAACCACACCAAGAGGAGGTTCAGGGGTAATGGAAGATGCGTCAACACCCCCATATGTTAGGTTGGTGTGCGATGAGGTGGTCGTGAGGATTACTTCCCCCCCACATGACGGTCATAGGTAGGATGTGCATGTACTTGTCCGTACTCCTGTGGGGTAGGGAAAGAACTAATGTTATATAGGCGATACTCCCCCAGCGTAAGGCGTTGAAAAACATCCACTAAGGGATCTGAGGTTGGGATGTCGTCCGCGGGGAGGGAAGTGGTATTTGCAACGGTGGTTTCATTGGTTGAAGGCGTAGGTGCGGTTGATGTGGATGGTTGGGTTGGATGAATGGGTGTCTTGATTGGTACAAGCACATCATTAGGGCGATATAACATATTGCAGGTTTTGAAGGGGGGAGGATCAGCTTTTACGGTGTAGGACTTCCCCTCGTACTCAAATTTTATACATCTATGTAAGGTGGAGGGAACGCATCCCATAGCCCGGATCCAGGGGCGGCCTAATAACATGTTATATTGGAATTCTCCCTCAAGGACATAGAAGAGCTCAGGTAAAGTACGTGGTCCTACACGAATGTTAAGGATCACGGTGCCTAAGGTAGAGGTAATAGCATCATTGAATGACCACAACATGATGGGGTTGGCACACATGTAGCTAGAAGGGATATTCATTTGTTGGAAGGCTTTTGAAGAAATGATGTTTAGACTAGCGCCCCGTCGATCATCACACGACGTACCCGGATGTCCCGGACGTAAGCTGAGATGAAAAGAGCAGGATCAGGATCTTCTGTACCAAAGTCAACAATTTCGTCTTCGGAAAGCAGCAGCAACTTGTTGTACAGAGACAGAAGGGGTGGTTGAGGCGGTAGGTTGTCTAGTGAGGGAAGCAACGTGATTGGGTGTTAGAATGGAGGTAACAGGTAGGGTTTCATTAGGTAAGACCTCAATCCCTTGAAGAATTTCAACGAGAGCTTGTCGATGAGATTCAGAAGTCTGAATGAGATCATATAGTGTCATTTTTACGGGTGATTGGTGAAGCTGTTTGATCATGGCTCGATGGGCAATTCCATTAGAGACGGGGTAAGCGGGTCCACGAATAACCACTTTGGGTGGTGGTGCAATCGGGATGGTGGACGGAGAAAGAGAGGACGCAGGTGCGCTTTCTTTCGCTTTCTCGTTGTTTTTCTGCGCTCGAGTAGCAACACTAATCATATTAATTTCGTGGACATGAGATGAGGAAGATGGTAGGGATAAATCATGGTCTTCGAGAGGTGGGGTTGTAATAATGATAGATATTGGTGAGGCGGGGATAGGTGGTATAGGAGAGGGAATTGAAGCTAAAGGTCTCTCCCTTCGTAAGTTGTCTTTCTTAACCTTTCTATCTGAGAGAGGTGACTGACGAAGGATGGCTTTTAAAGCTTTGCATCCCTCCACATCATGTCCTGGTGTGCGGTGGTAAGCGCAGATTTTAGACTCATCATAACCTATAGGTCGAGGTTTAGACGGGTCATAAGGTCTAAGTGGGGGTAGGGAAATGGTCGCATTCTCCACCAACATAGCAAGGATTTTGGCGTAAGATCCTTTGAGTGGGTCAAAATCGGAGGAGGATGAGGGTATTGATTGAGCAGACTTCGGTAATGTTTTGGCATGATTGGTTCGTACGGGTGGTGGTTTAGCCAAGGGGTGTTGATACGTGGTTTTAACTAAACGTGGTTTCTTTGGCGCAGGAGCTACGTTTAGCTGGTTAGATGATGAGGCTCCAGATAATGTGGTATCCGGAAACAATGGTGACAAAAGAGGAGTGACGGAAAACAAGTCCTTTGATGATGAAATTTGTTTAGGATTGATGGGTGGACAGGATACGTGGGGTGATAGTGTTGATATACCCTTAGATCTCTGTATGGGTGGAGAAGGCGTAGGTCGTTTTAAAGAAAACGCAGGAGGTATGATATATTGATGCAAGGTGGAGGGATGAGGTCCCAATATGGAAGGTAGGTGTGACGATGATGGTTTTGATTGTGATAGAGGCACGGATTGAGTTTGTCTCCTAAGTGGAGGGGCGGCTTTATTTTTGGATAAATCTAGTCGCTTAGGCGGGTGTGTTAGACTGGGTATTGGTGAGGTCCCAAGTGTAGGGGAAGATTTGGTTAAGCTGACAGAGGTGGATGAGATACTTGGTAGAGATGCGGGGGTGATGATGAGGACATAGGCATTTTGAGTTTCTGTAAACACTTCGGGTATATGGTAGAGGTGTCTGGATCGGTCATCTGCATTTGAGTAGAATAGGGGATACTCAAACGTTCCCATAGGACTCGTCTATCTTCTGGAGAATGACAATCTTCAGGTGTGAATGGGAATTTTTGTATGGAAGAAAGGTGGGTTGTGATTCCGGTCCACCGTGGGTGTGATACAGGGGGTAGATGAGGCACTGTATCAATAGGTGTTAAGAGGTCAACCGGTCAGCTGAAAAGATTTAGGCGATGAAGAACTAATAGGTAGGAGGGCATGTTTAAGAGGATCCGTCATGGTTAAAGAATTTGGTGATGTCGGTGCAAGGGGTTTCTCGTCTAAGGATGACAAAAGGAGTGGCGAGCCCTCCTCTTGTGCAGCAAGAGTGGTAGAAGGAGACGTTTGGGAAATAGATAAGTTAGATAGCATCTGCTCGCAGTCTTGTAGGGATGTGGTGTAAGAAGACTCATCTATGAGAAGAGAAGTCTGGGCAGTTAACTCCTTTATGGGTAAAGGAATGATTTCACTTTGGCTTGATGGTGGTGAAGGAGGTTCAGGCCTCTGTGTCAGTGAAGATGCTTGATTCAAAATTTTCTCGATGGAGGTTTTTGGCTGGGAGTCGAAGACTGCATGGATCTCATGAACACTTTCCTCGGCTAAGATATCCTGGTTTACGTTACTGTTAGAAGAGTGATTCGGGAATGGTTTGTTGAAGATTTTCAAATTTCGGTTGGCAGGGGCATTAGGATTATCGAGGGTTATATCCCTGCGTCAACCATTTCTGCACTATGTTTTTCAACATCTTGCGAGTTTTCATGACTATGTCCTTTCACGCGGTGAAATTCTGAAGTCATTTTCTTTGTACCGAGGAAGGTATAGCGCGAGTGGAGTCAAGCCGGAGTGAGGTTTAACGGGAGGCAAGGTGATAGCTCCGGCTTTGAGCAATTTTCCAAGATGACACCATAAGTTTCTCCCGAGGGAGTGTAATTGATGGGCTCGGCTTTGTACTTATAGGTGGTTTTTGGTGGAGTATTAGACGGTGCTTGAGATTTGACCATCACCGCGTGGACAGCTCCTTTTGATTTAGAAGAAGTGGATGCGTGAGGAGTGGTGGTGTTTGGTTTATTGGTAGAATCTGGAGTTCGGAAAGTGGGGTTTTTTTGTTGTGACCGCAATTTCTCTCTTCTTAAGGCCGAATTTCTAGCTTAGAGCCATGGTAAAGGCCTCGTCAAATGTGCGGAAAGTTTGAATTTGAAGAGTAGGAGAAATGTGCTTAGCACATGCCCGCGTAAAAAGTTTGATAAGTTGATCGAGGCAAGGCATATGTAAGTTGGTTGATAAGGCGCGCCATCGTCAGCGAAATCTGCGATAGATTCGTCTTGGTGTCGGATGGCATAAAGGTCGGTGATAGATACTTTCTTGGCAATGTTAATGGAGAAATGATCCAAGAAAGATTGGGCTAGTTGGTTAAAAGAGAAGATTGAGTCTTGGGTTAAAGCCTTTGTACCACTCAAGGCGGGTCTGATAAGGACATGGGAAAGGTGTGGAGTAGTGAGCATCATCATGAGCAATCAAATAACAAGCATGTCTAAATGATCGCAAGTGTTGTTGAGGATCCTCTTTACTATTAAAAGCGAGTAAATTTCGGCAATTCCCATTGAGGAGGATATGAATGAAAGGGGACGAGAAGGGTGAATAGGCTCGACAAACTTGCTCGTATGTCAAGGTGCTATGACTTCCCGAAGCGAAGCCTCAGATTTTGCATTTTGTCCATCATTTGTTTGATGAAATCCGTGGTTGGTTGAGATGATGGTGCGGTTGTGGTAAGAGGGCAAATTGGGCCAAGGGCCTCCATTGCTAACAATGGTGGGGTTAAGTGTTGATAAGGTATGGAGGATGAATATGTCGAGGCGACCGAATAGGGATGTCCCATATAAGATGTTGAGGTCACTGGATACGTGTATGGGAATGAAAAGGTAGGCGGAGCTTGAGAAGGAAAACTAGTGTGGATAGGTGGCAGAGAGCAAGTCATGAACGGAGCAGTCTGCAAGAGAGATGAGGTAGGAGCCGTCGGCGGTAAGGATATGTGGGGTCCAAGATTAACCAAAGGAAAGCCAATCTGTGTCGTATGAACCTCTGAAGCCATCGGATTGGGAGACGGGGCTAGAGATGCAGGAAGCAATGCGGTGTTATCAGGCGGAGTGGGAGCTAAATGAGCAGCTATACTAATGGGCATGCCAACAAGGAGTTGACCATCGGGCGTACGGTCAGGGGCATGAGACAAATAGTATTGTACAGCGCTAGGGTTAGCATCCAGAAATTTGGCAAATTCCTTATCTCCTACAGGAATTTTGGGGATCTCACTGGTGTCCGTAGGGTTCCCTATAGAATGTGAAGGGGGTGATTCAGGCAAAGGCACAGAGCAGGCATGTGAAACCATGGCGGTGGCTTGCTTCCGAGTGATAACAACCATGGACAAGAATACAGTAGGGCTTCAATCTATTAGGAACAGAAATAGCCTTAGAATGGTGAAATTGGTAGGTTGCTGGTTTGTCAGGAACTGTAAAAGACAGTAACCGATATCGGTCTAATAACCGATGTCGGTTAGACTATAGCCGGCGTCGGTCAGTTAACCGATGTCGGTGTAATAAGACTGGTATAAGAAAATATAAGAAGCTGCTGATTTGATTTTTAACAATGTTTAGTACACTTATCAAATAGTTTTGAGGTGTTCGAGAAGGCAGTATGAGAGAAAAGCGAGGCGAAAACAAGCAAGATGCACACGCAAATCCAGAGACTAACCCTAGGGTTAATTTTAATTATTGTGGGCTTATGCCTTTAGACGTAGAATGATGTCAGAATCCTAAACAAAAGACTTAGGGGAAATGTCAAGTTTGTTTTGGCTCATAAGGTTACCTCAATCGGGCGGAGGAATACCGCGGAAAAGGGGGGATGTTTGAGCTGTTGAGTTAATTGTGAAGTGATTCGGTATGTGTTGTGCAGTGAAAGTAAGATCAATTTCTTGTCAATACCGTGGATATCACCCCCACGTGTACGACCTGTTACTTAATCTATGTTCACTAGAATTGAAAACAGCAAGCAGGAATGTGATGCACGTGTTTTAAACCCAAATCGAAAATGATATTCGATGAAGCAAAAGAGACGACTTTCACTAATGCAAGATGTAAAAGCAAAGCAAGTTCTTTTACCAAAATAACAAAATACCTTGTGAATATCTTGTAAAGAAGAAAACAGCAAGTATGCTCCCTATATGAAAGCAAGCAAGAAAGAAAGAAACCCAAATGGGTCCCACCGGGCGTGCCAAAATGTTTCGCTCGGAATGTTTCAGCTTTTGGGAATAGAGTTGCTTCTATCCTTTCATTCCTTTTAGAAACAGATAAGGGTTAGGGCTAGGAGGAATACCTGTTGAATGTCGAGATGGTGTGCGCGTACCGTAGAGAGAGATCAGGTCGATTGCGAAGAACCCCTTTTTGTCTTGGAAGGACTACCTGCAAATAAGAACACAAGACCACAAGATTTTGATTAGACAATAAATGAGGGAACTGCCTTGGGCCCAGGAAATATAAAACTTCCTTTCGAAGGTGGTCAGTTCCCCTACTAATATGAATTAACACAGAAGATTGTAAAATAACAGTTTAATTACCTCGTTGAAACAAGTAGGGGGAAAGGCTGGTTTTTGGTTGTAGTCAGGATAACCGATCGGTTTACTTTGCCGATATCGGTAGGGGCTATGTTTGTAAAGGGGGTTGTAAGGTGGTTGTGTTGTTTGTAAAGGCTGGTATATGAATGAGGGATTAGGTAATGGGGTGATGAGAGGTAAGTGGATGATAGTTAGGTAAAATGTGTTCTTTGGGTAGTAGATCTAGGAATAGATTTATGGCCGTTTGTGATTAAAAAGTCTAAGAAATATTAAAATGAGAACACACAAGATGCAACTTACTTGGTTATTGGCGAGGATGCGAGTCAAGAAGCTGTGATGACAAAGGCGAGAACTCAAGTAGTATGGCACGATACCCGAGAAGATGAGATGTCTCCCCCCGATGATCGAGATGAGTGTCACGGGGCTCTGGCTGTTGGTGCGATCTTGGGCTTGATCTCCTTTGCTGCTGCAAACTCTTCTTGTTTCTTCACTTGTCTCTGCTTTCGGCCAAGTAAAGATCGGATTCTCTTGATCGCTTGATGATCTGATTGATCAAAAATCCTTGACCTTTGTTTGATTAGGGAAGGTCATTTACGAGGAACCGATGGCGGTTACGTAACAAGCGGCGGTCGAGTAGGAACCGGTATCGGTTAGGAAAAAGTGGGCTATTTTTAGTAAAATAGCCAACTTTCCTACTTTTCTCGAGGGATTAGTTGCGGGCTTGGTCAAGTAGCTACTGAGGTCGGTTTGGAGTGCGAGTAAGGAGGCATTAGTCATGGGTGTGGATGTAAACCAAGTTTTAGGTCTTAATTAGGTTAGTTTAGGGTTAGGGCTAGGTCATGATGAGGTGGCAAAATGAGGTGGCGAGTAAGGCGACGTGGATTTATTAATTATAAAGTAATTAATAAATAATTGATGAAAGGTTTAGGTGATGGGGTTTTTTCCACCTCTAAAATTCAAGATCAACATGATCTCAGTATCGAGAGTTAGCCAAACCACCACCCAAATGCTAGTGTGCCATATGCACTTCACAAGGATTTTCCCCCCATTAGGTTTTTTCCCATCATGTTGTTACACTACTCATCCCACACCTTCTCCATTTACCACCTCCCCTCAGATTAACATGGTCCAAGTTGCCACCCATGCCCAGAAGGAAAAAGGAAAAGAAAAAGCAACCAGCCCATCAACCAACCTCGTGCCCAATATACCATCTACAATCGCACCCAAAATCACCATTCAAGGAGCCACATACCCTATCTCTAATGGGGTCACCCATCACACAATGATAAAACAATTACATCAATATCCTCTAAATAAGTCATTGTATGATCTCGTCCAAACTTCTGAATCTCATAGACAAGCTCTTATGGAGGTTTTACAATCCATCGAGGTTTTACCTAATGACCCCACACCAGTGGCCTCCATTATCACCCCTCACCATATGGCCTCGCTTACCAAATCATCTCCTTCTTCTACCCCATTTCCTGTTCATCAAGTTTCCGCCCTCAGTTTCTATGATGAAGAGATTATACCTCTCCAATCAGATGACCCTGATCCCGCCCTTTTCATTTCCATCTATATCGATAACATATGCGTACAACATGTCATGATCGATGGTGGTGCTAGCATTAACATCATCTCCTCCCACACATACAATCAAATGTGCATCCCTTCCAATTATATGCATAATAACCCAGTTATGTTGCACTCCTTCAACGACGCCATCACCTCCACCCTTGGCACCATTATTCTCCAAGGTCATGTCGGCCCTCACACTGCCCTAGAATTATTATACATCTTATAGGAAGAGTTACATTATAATTTATTGCTTGGAAGACCTTGGATTTGCATCATGAGTTGTGTCCCTTCAACTTTACACTGTTGTGTAGAATTCAAACATGAGGGACATAACTAGACCATCCCAGCCGACCCATCACCATTCAAAACTTGTAACATGTTGTACCAACCTAATGATGTTCTTGTACTAGTCAAAGCATTTTTCATTACGCCCACTTCTCCTTCACCCACGACCCCCTCCACCAATGCGACCGCCACCTGTCCCATACCTAAATATTTTATTCCTATTGTTACCATAGCCTCTGCATTGACCCATATACTTCCCAACCAACCGATACCCCTCCTACCCAATCTTCCAGGTGATTCATCTATCCCTCGCTACCCGCATATCCACTACGATACCTTAAAAGGTGTTTTTCAATGCCTCACTCTGGGGGAGTACCACCTCTACAATATCAACACATTCCTCACTCCGCAAGAGTATGGAAACCTATGCCAACACCCTCATTATGACTACCGCATAGGCAAGGTTTTCCCTTATGGTCCTCCCCACCTTCACACTAACTTAATGTATGGGGGACTTGATACATCACTTATTCACCTAAACCTCCATCCCAAACATGACCCTTTTCATTTGACCTCCAATCTCTTACTAACCGCCACTTCGCCCACACTTTCCTTCATCATTGTGCATGGAAAGGATTTGGCTTTGGTTTTTACGAACAATGTAGTGTCCACTTCCCTTTAACACTTTTAGATATTTATTTTGATACTATTGATCATATTATGGACACTATTATGTTTTGTTTTAGTATGATGGTTAGATGTTAGATCATGGATTATTATTGATCTGGATTCGATTATTATGCATGATGGTTACTAGAGACATTTTCTATATGTGGTTGATGATATACTGTTTGATAGGGACATATTATGGATATTGATTTGGACTTGTGACACTTGATATTTGGAGTAGACCTAGTATGGTAGATTCTTGATGATGATATAGTTGATTTATGAATTAAAAATGATAATGTTGAATTCTTGATATTGTTGTGATTCATGTGTTTAGATGATCTTGAAATGTTGTTTATATCATTTTGGATGTTCTGATATGGCCATGAGGCCGAAGGAGGTATTTGCATTTTGCAGGTTAAAAATCACAACAATGTCGGGGGACTAGAGACTAACCATATTGGAATTCTAGGTGAAATCAACAAGGCCACCATGGCAACTGTGTTATGTGTTTGTGTGTTGTGTTATGTTAGGATTTCCCATAGGGGATTTCCATTATTGTGACCATGGGATATATTTGTTTTATTTATGTTTTCCTTTTTAAGTATTGTTGTATGTATTTTATTAGTAATGTGTTCCTTCTTTTAGTTAATTTTAATGTGTGAAATCCTATAGTTAAATTTTTATTAAATTTAATTGGGACATGAGATGTAATTAATAAAGTTGTTGAATTTAAATGATAATGTTGGAAGAGTGTGTAAGTTAATATGTAAGAATGTGTAAGAAATTTGTAAGAGCATGTAAGAAAGATTTTTGGAGTGATGAACACTTCATCTCCTTAGGAATTCGAATTTGTCCTTGGAGGCCAAATTTGGAGGATTGTGGGACAAGTTAAACTTGTCCCACACCTCTTAAAATGATCCACCAACCATGCCTATGGTTTGGAGGTTAAATGTAGGCATTTATAATGCATTTTGAAGTGACAATATGTAAGTTTTAATTGCACTTCCCTTACATGTTTTAAATTTGGTCCTTTTGGAGTATGTAAGTGATTTTGTCATTTTTATTTATTGTGATTTGGTGGATGGATGTTGAATTTTCCTTTTGGGGTTGAGGAAGAATGATGTGGCATCCCACATGGATCCACATCATCCTCTTCTCTTCCCTCTCCTATAAAAGTGAAACTCCTTACTTTTTTATGGTTGTTGGAACTTTGTCCATTTCCTCTTGGGGCACATTTTTGGTGTTGTTTCTTTTGGAGCTTGTTTGAGGAAGAGTTTGAAGTCTTTTTGCTTGCTTCAACCTTGCTGATTTTGGACTGTATTTGCATCTTAGAAAGCTTGTGAGCTTGGAACAAACTTCTGTATGGAGAGGTAGGATCTTGAGCTGTGTTTTAATTGTTTTTCCTTCTCTTGCATGCATGTTTAAATGGTGTTTGTGTTGTGATCTTGGTTAGTTGGGTAGATTTCTTAGGACAAGGTGTAGGAGAAGGCTATGGGGATTTCATATGGGGGCATAAGGGATTTCCAATGGCATAAGTTCTATTGAGGAGGAGTTTTGGTTTGGGATCCACAGGAAAAGCGCTTGCATTTCTTACTCTTGGGGGAGCATAAGTGATAAACTTGGTGTTATGTTTGTGGAGCCTATTTTCATGTTAGAGTTTGGTACACCTTCCATGTGTTACACTCGGGTATTTTACGGCGGTCCCGCTCGCCGGTGAGCGGTCGGGGGTTGATGGGCGAAGCCCCCGAAGCAAAATTTCATGGGTGGTTCATTAACCCATGGGTAATGGGTAACCGTTATGGGCTGTTTTTGGGCCCATGGTTTTTTCGGTCTTTTGCCCATTGTTTTGATACCCACGGTTTTTTGCCCTTGGTTTTGATACCCACGGTTTTGTATCAAACTGCTTAAGCAATTTTCTATTTATATGGTCTTATGCATATGATAGATGTACAAGCAAATGTATTACAGATGTGTTTTGAATTCGGGTTTGAATTCTGTAGAGTTTGTTGAGCATAGCTCCAAACGGATCTGGGTATTGTATTGAGAGAGTGAAGGCTTGTAATAAAATCTGAGCAAGTGATTCTTGGTGGACGTAGCCCAAATTGGGTGAACCACGTTAAATATTGTCTCTCTGTGTTGTGTTATTTATTCTGCAATTTTATTTCAGATCTGTAATATTTTTTTGCATATTAGTTTCTACTGTTGCGATTCTGTAAGGGATTATTCCGCATATTTTATCTCTTATTTCCTAACAATTGGTATCAGAGCCTGGTTTGGTTTGCTGAAGTGTTGAATCGCAGGGAAAGTTTTTAGCTTGAGTGGGAGCTATGGCAGATGAAGGAAGATCTAGGGTTGATAAATTCAACGGGCAGAATTTCAGTCTTTGGAAGATGCAGATGGAAGATTACCTTTATCAAAAGGATCTTTATACTCCGTTGTCTGAGAAGGTGAACAAACCCTCGAGTATGACAGATGCGGAATGGGATTTGCTGGATAGGAAAGCACTTGGAACGATCCGGCTGAGTCTTGCATCTTCGGTATTATTTAATGTCTCAAAGGAAAAGACTACAAAAGATCTAATGGATGCATTAGGGAAGTTGTATGAAAAACCCTCTGCCTCTAATAAGATATTTTTAATGAAAAAGTTGTTTAATATGAAGATGTCTGAGAATAGTTCAGTAGCAGATCATTTAAATGATTTCAATATGGTTGTGAATATGCTAGCTTCGGTTACAATAGAATTTGATGAAGAAGTTAGGGCTTTATTAATTATGTGCTCTTTACCTGAGAGTTGGAATAGCCTGGTAATGGCGGTAAGTAACTCGGTTCCAGCTAACTCGAAGTTGAAGTTTGAGGATGTTGTAGGGGTGATTCTAAGTGAGGAAATGTGAAGAAAAAGCTCTGGGGAATCTTCTACTTCAGGGAATGCTTTGACAGTGGAAACTAGAGGGAGACAGAAGAATAGAGGAAACCGTGGAAAATCAAAAGATCGGGCAAGGTCAAAATCCAAGAACAAGATTGTATGCTGGAATTGTGGAAAGCCTGGGCATGCAAAGAAGGACTGTTGGGAGCTTCGGGATAAGAAGAAACAACAGGAAGAAAACAAGGAGGCAAATGTGGCATCGGGTAATGTATGTCAGGATGCTTTGATTCTTTCTTTGCATAATATTACTGAATCTTGGGTTTTAGATTCAGGGGCTTCTTTTCATGCTACTCCACATAGGCATTATTTTGTTGATTATGTTCAAGGGGATTTTGGGCATGTTTTTCTTGGTGATGATGAGCCTTACAAAGATAGTTGGAAAAGGTCTGCATTCTGTGTTAAGATGCGAGAATGGGAATACATGGCTATTGAAGGATGTCGGCATGTGCCTACATTAAGGAGAAATTTGATATCGGCAGGGCAGTTGGGAAGTGATGGTTGTATTGTGATATTTACAACAAACTCTTGGAAGGTTACCAAGGGTGCTCTTGTGGTGGCAAGAGGTAAGAAGGTTGGAACCTTGTATTTAACCACTGATAATACTAATGATTGTAATCTTGTGGCTTCAGATGTAGATACAACATTATGGCACTATAGGCTCGGTCATATGAGCCATAAGGGCATGAACATCATAAAGAAGAATTTGCTGGATATACGAAACAGTTTGGATTTTGTGAAAACGCATATATGGGAAACAAAAGGGAGTAAGGTTTCTCAAGGTTGGACCTACGAAGAAAGAGAGTAAGTTAGAGCTGGTACATTCGATGTGTGGGACCGGCTCTGTATCATCTCTTGGGGTTCAAGTTATTATGTTACTTTTATTGATGATGCAACAAGGAAAGTTTGGGTTTATTGTATTAGAAAAAAATCTGATGTATTTGACACTTTTGTTAAATGGAAAGCCTTGGTAGAGAATGAAACAGGTCTTAAGCTAAAATGTCTCAGGTCAGATAATGGAGGGGAGTATTGCAGCAATGAATTTAATGATTACTGTTCTAAGAATGGAATCCGCAGGAAAAAGATGGTTCCAGGAACTCCGCAGCAGAATGGGGTATCAGAAAGGATGAACATAACTATAATGGAACGTGCTTAGGAGCATGAGATTACATGCAGGATCCTCTTTCTTTTTGGGCGAAGTGAGTGAGCACATTGTGTACTTGATAAACAGAGGACCCTCAAGTGCCTTGGATGGAGGCATACCTGAGGAGGCATGGTACGGTAAGAAAGTTGATTATTCATTTCTTAGAGTCTTTGGATGTGAAGTGTTTGTTCATATAGACAAGGATGATAGGACCAAGCTAGAGGCTAAATCAGAAAAATGTACTTTCATTGGTTATGGTGGTGATGACTTTGGGTTTAAATGTTGGAGTATTAAGGACAAGAAAATCATTCGGTCTAGGGATGTGGTCTTTAATGAGAAAGTCATGTATAAGCAATAACAATAGGAAAACAAGGAAGAATCCAAGAAAGAATATGCAGTGGTAGAGGATCTTCCGGATGGGAAAGTGACCCATGAATCAGTTCAGGAACCTATTCAACAGGAACCCCAAACTCCTACAGTGAGGAGGTCTTCTAGGGTAAGAAAAGAACCTGAATGGTTTTCTCCTTCTCTTTATTATTTATTACTCACTGATAGTGGAGAGCCAGAGAGCTTTGATGAAGCAATGCAGGTAGATGCCAGTAAGAAGTGGGAGCAAGCCATGGATGAGGAGCATAAGTCTCTCATGGAGAACCAGACTTGGGATTTGGTGAAGCTACCAGAAGGCAAAAGAGCATTACAGAACAAGTGGGTGTACAGAGTTAAAGATGAAGAAGGAGGAAAGAAAAGATATAAGGCCCGGTTGGTGGTCAAGGGGTTTGCACAGAAACAAGGTATAGATTTTGATGAGATTTTTCTCCTGTAGTAAAAATGACTTCTATTAGAACTGTTCTTGGAATAGTGGCAACAGAAGACTTGCACTTAGAACAGTTAGATGTAAAGACTGCATTTCTCCATGGTGATTTGGAGGAGGAGCTATATATGCAGCAACTAGAGGGTTATGAGGTCAAAGGTAAAGAGGAGATGGTGTGTAAACTGAAGAAGAGCTTGTATGGCTTGAAACAAGCTCCACGTCAATGGTATAAGAAGTTTGATAGCTTCATGATGGAGCAAGGTTATATTAGATGTCATTCTGACCATTGCGTGTATACAAATAAATTTGAGGATGGAAGTTATATTATCCTGTGTTTGTATGTTGATGACATGTTGGTTGCAGGTAAAAACATGCAGGAAATAAAAGTACTCAAGAAACAGCTAAGTGAATCCTTTGATATGAAGGATTTGGGGGCAGCCAGACAAATCCTTGGTATGAGGATAACTCGGGATAGGAAGGAACGGAAGTTGACTTTATCTCAGGAAGAGTACATTAAGAAGGTATTAGACAGGTTTAACATGCAGGATGCTAAACCGGTTGGGACTCCTTTGGCAGGCCATTTCAAGTTATCAAAGGAGCAGTGTCCCAAGACAGAGCAAGAAAGAAACCAGATGTCAAAGGTACCTTACTCATCAGCAGTTGGTAGTTTGATGTATGCTATGGTGTGCACTAGGCCTGATATTGCCCATGCAGTGGGAGCTGTGAGTAGATTTATGAGTGATCCAGGTAAAGAGCATTGGCAAGCAGAAAGTGGATCCTTCGGTATTTGAGAGGAACCATGGGGATAGTTTTGTGCTACAGTGGATCAGACACCACTTTACGTGGTTATGTAGATTCAGACATGGCTGGAGATGTAGACAGCAGGAGGAGCACAACAGGTTATATTTACACTGTAGGTGGGACAACAGTGAGTTGGATTTCACGACTACAAAAGCTGGTGGCTTTATCAACCACGGAGGCTGAGTATGTTGCTGCCACAGAGGCAAGCAAAGAGATGATTTGGCTACAACAATTGCTTGAGGAGTTGGGGCATAAGCAGGAGGAATGTAAGCTATATAGTGATAGTCAGAGTGCTATACACCTAGCTAAGAACTCTGCTTTCCACTCCAGGACGAAGCATATATAGTTGAGATATCACTTCATCAGGACAACTTTGGAGGAAGATAAGTTGAAGTTGGAGAAGATTCATACCAGTCAGAATCTGCAGACATGATGACCAAGGTGGTCACAAGGGATAAACTAAAGCTATGTTCAGCTTTGGTTGGCCTTCGCGGATGACAGTGAAGGGTTGAGAAGCTTGCTCAGTGGAAACTAGTCTCCAAGTGGGAGATTGTTATGTTTGTGGAGCCTATTTTCATGTTAGAGTATGGTACACCTTCCATGTGTTACACTCGGGTATTTTTACGGCGGTCCCACTCACCGGTGAGCGGGTCAGGGGGGTTTGGGGGTGAAGCCCCTGATGAAAGGGGGTTCGGGGGCGAAGCCCCCAAGCAAATTTTCATGGGTGGTTCATTAACCCATGGGTAATGGGTAACCGTTATGGGCTGTTTTTGGGCCCATGGTTTTTTTTGGTCTTTTGCCCATTGTTTTGATACCCACGGTTTTTGCCCTTGGTTTTGATACCCACGGTTTTGTATCAAACTGCTTAAGCAGTTGTCTATTTATATGGTCTTATGCATATGATAGATGTACAAGCAAATGTATTACAGATGTGTTTTGAATTCGGGTTTGAATTCTGTAGAGTTTGTTGAGCATAGCTCCAAACGGATCTGGGTATTGTATTGAGAGAGTGAAGGCTTGTAATAAAATCTGAGCAAGTGATTCTTGGTGGACGTAGCCCAAATTGGGTGAACCACGTTAAATATTGTCTCTCTGTGTTGTGTTATTTATTCTGCACTTTTATTTGAGATCTGTAATATTTTCTGCATATTAGTTTCTACTGTTGTGATTCTGTAAGGGATTATTCCGCATATTTTATCTCTTATTTCCTAACACTTGGGGGCATAAGGAGGGTTGGGAGATATAAGTTTTATGGGGTTAATATGTTTATTGGAGGTATGCATTTTGGTGGATTCCCAATTCCAAATTGGGAGGCATAAGGAGTTCCCCATAGTTCTTGCTCTTGTTGGCTTGCTTGATCAAGCCTATGTGTTGTGTGTATGATTTCAAATGTAGTTGGGAACTGCTGTCTTGTTGGACTATGTATTTTATTGTTTGTATGCAATGTGAAGAATGCTTGTTTGTTGTGGAAGAAGCCTTGTTTCCATGTGTTGATGTTCATACTTTATTTCAATATGGTTGGGGCTCGGGGGCCAATGAGGAAAGGATGGCTTCTCCTTTCTCATTGGATGTCTTGGTTGGGTGGAGAGCATTGCCTTTCCCCTTCCTTGTTGTGATCAAGATGAAAGAAGAAGAAACTTGCATGTTGTTGTTTGGAGCAAGGAGAAATTATAGTTTTGACAGTCCTATTTCTTTTGAGAAAATTCAATGTAACCTTTCCCACCTTGAGTGGATGAGATGTATAGTAATTGTGATGTGAAGTTGTTGCAATGTAGATGGAAGATTAAATTAGGATTGAGAAATGTAAATGATATTACATGCATTGTGTGATGTATTTTGTAAACTGTATTTTGGAAACCAAATGAAAATGGAAAGTTGTAAAATTGTATTGATGATCAATGAAGGATTGCATTCCTTTCTCAAAAGTGTTTTACCTTGTTCATATGCTATCTTCTCCATTGGAAATCTGAGTTTTACTTGCAATGAGAAACCTCTGTTTGGAATGTTGAAAGAAGAATGCATATGGAATGAAAGTCAATGTTATTTTCCTTGCAAAATGTATATTAAAACTGAAATCAGAAATGTAGTTTCATTTAGAATTGGATGGATGATTTAATAAGCAATGTATTTTACTAAGGTAGGAATCATATGCACATTTAAATGGCAAAATGGAGATTCCAATTTAAAGAAACAGTTCAATGTAATATACTTCATCCTGACAATTCACATTTTAATAAAAAATGAACAGTTCATATTTGCACTAAATGTTGAGTTATGAAACATTGAAAATTAGACTTAGTCTTACCTAAGGAACTCAAATTCACTATAATGATCAGAATGAATCTCCATAACTTAATGAATTTCAATTCGGAGCTTGCATGATCGTTTTTCGTCTATTGCTAAAAAAATGCAACCTTGAATCATTGGATATATTGACTTCCCTAAAACACTCTAAACCCTCCCTAGACTGATCCTCCATGTCTATTTGACATGATGAGTGAAGGAGGAGTTCTAATTTTATTAAAATTATAAGTTGGAAATTGTCGGACTTGCCAAATAAAGGCCTGCAAATCATTTTTTACAAAATTTACCCTTAAACCTTCATCAAAAAGTAAATTTTATGTTCCCTATGCAAAGAGGGATTCGAGATCTTTCTGAAAATTCCTCATTTGCCCAAAACTGAGCTTTCTAGCTCAAGTTATGACACTTTGAAGTTTTTGTGCCTTGGAGGGAAAATTTGGGAAATTTTTCCCAAGGGACCCACAACCCAAAATTTCCTATCAAAATTGCCCTTAGAATTTTTTTGAAATTTTGGGCTTAGGAAAATTTTCACTTTTCCCTCCATTGGCCCGTAGCCAATCAGAGGCTGCCATGTGTCCTCCAGGGGCTGAGGCAAAGGCGCGGATAAATTTTATCCCCTTAAACTATTTGAATTTTTTTGAAACCTTTTCACTTTTCCTCCATCGGCCCATAGCCAATCAGAGGGCACCATGTGTCCCCTTATGGCTACGATGGAGGTACGGGTTCTTTTAAAACCCTTAGCTCTTATAATTTTTGGGGAAAAATTCTCATTTTGACCCCGCAAGCTCACGGCCAATGAAAGTGTGCCACGTGGCACTCGAGGCGTGACGGGTAGGGCACAACCCCTTGGAGTTTTGGCATGCGTTGGGAAAAATTCCCAACTTCTCCCTGCGGTCTAAAACCCCAAAATCCCTTCGAGACTTACTCCCCTTAGCGGGTGCGCGGACCCACGCACTTCTTTCTCCCTTTTCCCCTTCGTTGGCGCAAAGCGCTAAATCAGTCTCGCCACCCCGCCCTTTCCTTTCCCCTTTTTCACCTTGCTGCTAGGACCTGACACGTGTCCCCTAGGGACCCACAGGGGCACGGAGTGTTTTTGACTTTGAGCCATGCATTGGGAAAATTTCCCAATGCCGCCCCCGCGACCCGCCAACCCGCCCAAGGTGCACTCCTCCTCCTCTTGCCACGTGTCCCTCTAGGAAAATTTGACCCCAAGACTCCGCCCGCTTATATCTTGAGTTCTACAAGGAGTTAGGAGGACTTCTTTATATCACCGGAAAGGTGAGAAAATTTCCTATCCATTGGGAATGGTTTAGGGAAATTTTGAAAGTGTTGAATATGAGAAAAATCTAGTTGAATCTCTAAGCCTGTTAGAGAACAGGCTTGGGCTAAGTTTACTCCCAAAATCTAACTAGAACATCTAACCCAAAAATTTAAACCTTGTAAATGTGTTATAAGTTAATAAAGGAAACTCGTGTTTTGGTAGGTGTTTTTTTCTAGAACCTATTAGTGAGAACTGATGTCTTCTTGCAATTTAGTGGTAAACACTTCAAATCAAAAAAAAAATTATCCCTTAATTTTCTAGCTAACCCTAGGTTGTTCCTTTGGTCTCAAGTGGTTGTTGAAATGGGCACTACAAACAAGGCTTCCATACTGTCATTTTATCTACTACCCGTAAACACAACAATCACAGTGGCATTGGATTTTCCGCACCATCTTCCAAGAAGGCCCGCATCGACCTCATTGAGGAAGACAAACCTTCTCCACCCCATTCACCAATGCCACCACCTTCACCCACGGAGTCCATAGATCCCGAATCTATTCCTCCTAACTTTTTTTTTTCATGAACATAATTTCCCTGGGACCTCTGACTTATCAACGCGATGGTGAGGCTCCTTCTTTTCCCTTCTTGTATCCTGACATGATCGATGATGATACACCTTCTATTAACATCATTCAATGTCAGGACGATGAGTCTATACTCACCTACCTTGGTGCGGAAGACTCTTATAGTCATCATTTTTACCTTTTGAGATGTAAACCATGTTGAATGAATCAACCATTGAAATAAACATTAACACTCAAGATGACCCACACATCCTAAAGATAGGCCAATCTTTAGATGCTGTTAAACAAGAAGCTTTTACTTCTTTCCTATGGGACCATAGCAACGCTTTTACTTGTTCCTATGCTGATATGCCTAGTATTGACCCAAACATTGTGGTCCACAATATCGTAACCATTCATGATACCAAACCCATAAAAAAAAAGTTACGGAAAATGAATCCTTGCATTGCTCTTCTTATAAAAAAGAACTATTGTGCCTTCTCTTGGTTTCCTTCATCCTACCCATTGACTACGCCGATGGATTTCTAACATCATTCTATCAAAAAAATTGATAGGGTGACTCCTTATTTACATGAACTTCCATGACCTCAACTTAGCTTGCCCCAAAGATGATTTTCCTCTACAGGTATTGACCAACTAGTTGATCTCACTACCGTTGGCCATGAGATGCTATCACTCATGGATGGTTTCTTGGGTTATAATCAAATATTACTCGCTCCATAAGATCAACACAAAAATTCCTTCATCACTCCTTAGGGGACCTTTTGCTATCAAGTTATACCTTTTGGCCTTAAAAATGCTAGTGCTACATATCAGCAAGCCATGATTTATATCTTTCATGACATCATGCATCGCATATTGGAATATTATGTGGATGACCTTCTTGCCAAATCCAAACATCGGGCCGAACACCGATGATCCTTAAGGTCATTTTTGACCACCCCGCCAAGTATTGTGTTCACCTTCAACCTAAAAGGTGTGTCTTCGTGGTGCTTTCAGAAAACTCCTTGGTTTCATCATTTCTTTACGTGGCATAAAATTCGATCATGTTAAAGTAAAGTCTATTCTTGAAATGCCTCCACCTACTAATCTCATAAAATTCAAAGTTTGTAAGGTAAGTTTCAATCCATCCGTTAGTTTATTTCACAACTTTTCAATCGTTATCAACCATTTCATCATCTCCTCAAAAAGGACATCTCATTCAAATGGGATGATTAATGCCACAAAGCCTATGATGCCTTAAAACAATACCTTCTTCAACCACTCGAGTGCTCATTCCCCTAAAGATGAAAACCATTTTTCCTATACATTTGTGCTACTGACCATTCCTTAGGTGTCATGCTTACTCATCATGATGAGCAACATATGGAGCAAGCGGTTTATTACATAACTCATACCATTTTGGACTACGAAACTAGGTACACCCATACTAAAAAACTTTCTTGGCCTTATTTTTTGTCACCACTAAACTTCTTCATTACCTACTCAACCACAAAACCTTTTTCGTCACTAACACTGATCCCCTACATTACATGTATGTCAAACCCTACAGCATCAATGTGTTGCACATTGGCTCAAGATTCTTATAGACCTTGACCTCGAATTCATTCATCAAAAGTATGTTAAAGGCCAAGCCATCATTGACCAACTAGCATACGCACCTCTTTCTGGAGATCAACCCTCTAACTTTGATTTCCTAAAAATCCATTGCTACCCTCTCTCTAGACAATACCACTTACCGATGATCTTATTCTTGATGGTTCCAAATGTCGGTGTGGAGGTGGTGCAGGTGTTATCCTCATTCCTCTTGATGGTGAACCTATGCCTTTATCTTTCAAAATGGATTTTATTGCACTAACAACATCACCGAATATGAAGCACTTGTACTAGGCCTTCAAACCACCATCTCCCTAGATGTTAAATCAATTAATATATTTGGTGATTCCTAAATGGTTGTAAACCAAGTCAATGGTATATACTAGTGTCGTAATGAAATACTACAAAAGTACAAATGTCATGTCGACATACTTTTGACTACCTTTGACCGTTACAACCTTCAAACCACACCATGTTCTACTAAAAAGTTATGGATACCATGGCCTACCTGGATTCTCGAGATACCCACTTCTCCCTACGACTCTAAAATATTTGACACAATACAAAGGTTGTAATCACCCTCATATTTATCTCAAGGTGTCAACTCCGTAGGAAATGTTGCACTTGACCCATGTGACCTTTGGTATAAGCAGTTTGCAGACTACCTTTCCCTTTCCATTCTACCTCCTGATCTCACTCGTAATGGACAACACCTCTTTCTTAAAGGTATCTCTCTTTATTTCATCATGGGTGGTCTTCTTTATAAACACGGCTTTGATGGTATTCTCTTACGATACCTTACAAGTTCTGAAATTTCTTACACCATCAAGGAAGTTCACGATGAAATTTGTGGAGGTCACTTTAGTGGCTTAGTTGTCACTAAATGCATTCTTCACCTTGGCTATTATTGGCCAACCCTAAATCATGACTGTTGTGACTATGTCAAACGTTGTGTGAAATGCCAGCAACATGATAATCTTCATCACACACCTATTCATGCCTTATAGGTCACATGAGACCTTTGGCCTTTCTCTCAATGGGGTTTGGATCTTGTCAGAGAGATCAATCCTCATTCTTCACAATGCCATCAATGGATTATAACCACTACTAAATATTACACTAAATGGGTAGAAGCCATTCCCCTCATTTCTACAAAAGATGAGAAAATATGTGAATTCATCAACCATCACATCATTTGTCACTTTGGTGTCCCTCACCGCCTCATCATTGATAACAAAAAGCAATTCAAAAACAAAACCCTACGAAAGCTTTGTGACACTTTTGGCATTCAACTCAGTTTCTCATCACCTTATTACCCATAAACAAATGGCCAAGAAGAATCAACCAATAAAACCTTGAACAAAATTCTTATGAAAGTAGTTGACAATACTGGGAAGGATTGGCATACGCACATTCCTTTCACCTTGTGGGATTACCACACTAGTATTCACACCTCGATGCTACCATACCTTTCTCTCTAGTCTATGGTACCAAGCCTATCTTACCTCTCAAAATCTAGATTCCATCTCTTCACATCTCACTATAAGAAATGCTCAATGTTGATGACTTTTTGAGGACTGTTTAGCACAACTTGAGTTGTTAGATGAATTTCATCTCAATGCTCTTGATCATCTCCAAATCTACCAAAAATGTATCAAGTGTGCCTATGATAAGCATGTCCATGAGTGGACCTTCCAGATCGGTGACCTCATCCTAAAGGAAAATCAACATGTAACCAAAGAAGAGAAAAGTAAATGGGGAAAATTTTATCCTAATTGGCTTGGACCCTATATCATTACTCATACCTATGGATCAGGTGTTTATCATTTTCTTCACTCGAAGGTAAACCCAAACCTAACCCCTCAATTCATCTTGCATCTTAGACCATTTATATTGAAGATGGATACCTTTTTCATCTTTTCTAAAAAGATGGAATCCCATGGTCATTTATCACTCATGGAACATTCTCTTTCATAGTTAACCTCTCTCATAGTTGCTGTGTGTTATGGTTTTGTCTTCTAAACAAGAACTTAATCTTCCTCTAAAGTTTTGTCCATGACTTAAAATGTCCAAAAAAAAAATAGGATGCAAATCCTTGAGTCAAACTTCTAGCAAAAATATAACTCCCTCAAAAGGGACATCTCTTCTCTCTATCTTGGCGCTATAAATAAACTACTCCTTTGAAGGAAAACTATATAAAGACATTGTAAAGATACAATAAAATATTCAAAAGCTTCCTACATTGATCATATTCACAAAGACCTCAAGGAGATAATATACTCATCCCATATAGACTTCCCACATCGATTAATCTATCAAAAACACAAACAAAAGAAGAAAATGATAACTTTTTGTCATGGACTTACCTATTTTGATCTTAGGTCTCTTTCCAAGTAGGCATGTTTTCTTACACTAGGTGACGCTAAACACCAACCATTTTCACCTCATTTCTTTTTCACCCTAATTTCCTACCTTCTCAAGGGACTTGCCGCAAACATGAATTTTGTGATCACGTGACTTTCTTAAACCCTTAGCATATTCAATTATTCAATGCCTTTAGGGTCTCATTCATAAGCTAATATTTTGTATGATAGACTCATTAAGGTTCTTATCAACTAGGCGGCTCTTTTACCACCTCTTACCATTCACCTTCCTCATTACTTATTGATTACCCTATATAGGACTAGACCATTAACACCTACATTTTACAATATTTCCGTGATCACCTAAGACCCAACCATGCCTATGACCTAGACTCAACCATACATATGACCTAGACTTAACCATGCCTATGGCCTAGGCTCAACCATGCCTATGAGCTAGACTCAATCATGCCTAAAACATACCAACACATTCCTCTAAATTCATCATATTCTTCCCTAGCTTATGGGAGAACTACATCATCCTGAGGCCCCTTTTCACCGGGGCTATGTAGGTAGCACTTCTAGGTCATGGGGCCCTTAGAGGTGAGCTCAGCCCACTCTTTACCCTAACCCATTTCCTCCCACATGTTTTTCTATTAAAATTTTACCATAATTAGTTTCCATTCTTCATAACACTTGGAAATTTATCACACATACATATCTACCATTTTATCACACCATCAAAACATCTAATCAATCATTCCACATTTCTATAATATCACAAATTTTGGAAATTTACACCATAACATACATATAACTCATCATTTATTTCCCATGTTACCAATAACTTGGAAATTAAATCAAAACTAAAAACATGATCAACCATGCCTAAACTGACCTAACTCAATTATGCCTAAACTGACTGACTCCATCATGCCTAAACCGACCTAATCAACCATGCCTGCCTAACTCCATCATGCTTAAACTGACCTGACTCCACCATGCCTAAACCGACCTGAATCCACCATGCCTAAACCAACTGACTCCATCATGCCTAAACCAACCTGACTCCACCATACCTAATCCATCTAGTTTCCACCCATATACATATAACAATAGAAATTTTACAACACAAGTACATCATCCATCCAATAAACATCATCAACTACATAAATAGGAGAGTCATGTATCAATACCTATATACATATACACAAATAAATACAAAAGTATCTCAAAAACTTTTATATACAACCTCACCATCTTGACACTGCAGCCGGTATATGATCAAAAATATCAAAAACTCTCATGTACATCCTCACTATCATGGCAATCAGCAGTATATGTCAAAAAATAAAAAAAATGAAAATGTACAAGGATCTCTATCATCATCCCATCGATGTCTAGGCTAGTCTCATATGTCTCCTCCTCTCCTCCAACCTAGTGCCCTGTCATCATCTCTCCACCCTCTATGGGTCTAGGTATCACCTCCTAGCCTGCAGCCTGGTCAAGTCAGGCCTTCGTGAACTAGTGGCCTCACCTGACCCTATCTCTGGGCTTGTCGTCCCCTTGTAATCTCTGCACTATGCATGCGAGATCTCATCCTCTCACTCGAGGATTGTTATACCCTGTACTTTACAAAGGAAGGGACATTTATCCTGGAAATAGTTAAATAATCCTGATAGTATTTGGCCTCATTCAGGGCATCCTTGAATCTAGCCATCGACATTATCTATGGGGGTGCCATAGGTCTCGCAGCAACCTGCGAGATCTGTCCTACTACTAGTGGTCTATGCCCTTATACCTGTGACCCTTTCCCTCCTCCATGTACCATCGAACCATGTCCCATTGCTTCCTGTAAAATGGGACCCTATCCTTGGGCACGTGAGGGTTCATGTGTTATGACCCGGGCCTGTAGGGTACATAGTATGAGCATGTAAGTGCCAACTAACCATTTAAACCTGCTATCTGCACCTATAAGGAAGCCACCTATCCCCCATCACCACCCTCACCTTGTGTGGGTACCTTCCCCATATGTAACTTGGGCCTAAAGGGCTACTACTTATGCCTATAAGGTGGCAACATGTGCCTCGGATCCTGTTAGCTACCCCTTACTACTCCCAGTTATGTCAAAAGGGTAGCCACCTACCCCTGTAATGTGTCCCTCGAACCGTCATCATGGCTAGGTCAAACTACCCTCGCCTTGGTGGTGTTGCCCATAATTACGCTACCCACCACTAGATGTATCTTTCTTTCACCCTAACATCATCAATCTATCGGTCAACTGCCTGCTCCTCTTACCCTATTGGTATTGTTGGTTGTGGTAGAGGCATAGGCTTCTCCACGTCATCTCTCCTGTAATGTGGGAATGGTGGAGGCACATCTTGAGGTAGACTAAACTACCATCTGACCCTATCCATGGGTATCATATCGTGCTCATCTGGCATGTGCCCCTCTATCCATCTGAGAAGTTATAGCTCATCTAGCTCAAATGTCATCTACCTATATGAAGGGAAGCCCACATACGGCCTCCAAATTATGTCCACTCTGGAAAACCCTCTAGTATGAACATGTAGTATGCTACATTGTGTGTAGCCCTAGCAGCCTTGCGCTCTTCCACCAACATGCACCCAATGCCTATAGCCAACTCAAACCAAGCCCGCATAAAATTCATCGGCTAGGGCATACCAACTAGATGCACACATACGATGTGCTTATATGCCCAAAAAGTGAAGAAGAAAGGTACAACACAAACTGAACCTCTGTAGCCTCCCATAGGCCCATAGCTCCCTATATAACTACACTAAGAATGTTGGTGCCCAAGTAAAATGGGTCCTATCCTCCATCATGTCATGGAGAACCCCCATCAACACTCGTGGGAATCTCCCACCCTCCACATCTAGTAATGCAAAGCAACACACTACCTCCATGATCAGGACAACCAACCTCATCTCCTGAGGATGGGCCACGTACATGTCCCCATAGCTTAGGCTCGTGCTATGGAACCTCATCTCTACCATCCCCTCTCCAAATACCGCCAACATCATCTCCTCTAATGCCTTTGAGGAAATTGAGTAAACCTATTCTCCCACTATAGGTAGCCACAAGATCCTATATACATTCTCTAGGGTGACTGTGATCTCACCCATCGGTAAATGGAATGTGTTGGTTGTTGAATCTCATATGTCGATGAGTGTGACCATCAAGGTCGGCTCTCAAACTATATGCCTGTAGCGTAGGCCAAACTCCAATCAGGTTGGCATCATCACATGCCTCCACTCCTGTGTGGTCACGCTCAACCATACCACTAACAACAAAGGTGAAACATTTGTCCGCATCTGCAGCTAGTCCCTAGCCTGCATCCAATAAACCACAACCTTGTTACACCTTAACCATACCCAACATATCTCTTAACCAACTAACCTATTCCCAAGACCCTTACTACTTACTACCTCATAACCACATCCCAACCCTAAAGACTACCCCTTTTCCCCCATCCCAATTTCACATCCCTCAACTCGTACCTATTTGAACATATTCCCTACCCATTCCCACTACACCTGCCTTTATCTCTCATTACCTATCTTTCCCTCAAACCCTATCTCATTTATTGCCATATTTTCCCCTAGATCTGACCAAAATTGGTCACCTAATACTTGACCGATGCTCGCCAAGGCCAATTAATGTCAACAAACCTTTAAGTTCCATCATCGGTCACCTGCAGTGTCAAAATCAAAACCCCTACCCTATTTTTCCAAAATTCACAACTACCTAAATACCTACTCTAACCCACCCAAACCTATCCTAGCTTCATTCCCAATCCTATTTAACCTACATTGGACCTTCCCACCCCTCATTTCCTTCATTTTTACCCATAAATTTCAAAAATTAAAATTACACCCAACTTTTAAACAAAAACAATTTCAACAACAATCTTTTCAACCAAATGCATAGATTAGATAGAATCCTACCTCATCTGGTGCCATCAACATGGTGGTACATCTAGCTGCTACATTGGTGGCCCACCTAATCCCTCTCCGCCTCTACGCCATCACCAAATGAACTCCCCACTCACCCCAAAATGAATGAAATCACTCAAACCGATCTCATGGACCTCGCCTACCGAATGCCAATCACCCACTACGAGGCTCGCCAACTCATCTCTCCATCTCATTCTATCGCTTTCCAACTTTTCACCTCTCCTCTATCATTTTCTACAATTGGAAAATGAAAATGATTCCGTAAAAATTGGAATTTTCCTTTTTAGCCCCAATTCAACATGACTGGTGCCAATCATATTTATGCCCTAACTAACTGATGTCGGTCATCATATAACCGGCATCAGTCAACCTTTATAGTTGTTTTTTATTACTAGGCTTCTTTTGCATGTAACCAATTATTCTCAACCACCTTTTATCATTATAGACACCTATTGACCCTTACCTACAAGCCCAAACAACCACTACACTTCCTTAGTTGTGTCTCCAGATTTGTTATTTTACCTATACCTTGGCTTTACCCATGCCATGATCTATTCACCTGAACCTAACCTACTTGGTGTGACCATTGACCTTAAGTACTCTTTATACCTTGCGATGTTGTTACCTATGTTTTTTAGCCTAAAACCATACCTTGACTATTGTCATGTCGTTTATCCTGACCAAACCGTTAGTGTACTTGAACATACTTAAACATTCCTACTCCTACCTACGTTGTGTGTCGGACCATATCCTATACCTCGGATACCTGACACACTTCACCCTTGTTTGGATAAACCTATCGACCTTAGATGATGTAGTGTTTGTAAGCTCTTTAACTTGGTACCATGTTGTAATCTATACGTGTGTGTGTATTTGATTGTCATTACCCATTACCTAATTTTGACCCTAGCCTATTACCTATTACCTAAGTTGACCATCACCCTTTCCCATAGTACTCATACCCTTCCCCACCTACCTTCACTTCCACCAACTACACATTTATCAAACCACTCACCGATTTCGTATTACACCTCATCAATGCCTAGTTTGAGGGGGATCACCTTCACCCACACATGGGGCAATCACATCATGTTTTTGTTAGTATCGCTTACCAATACAAGCTACATGATAAAAAGGGGAAAATGTAGACACCAAATTTGGGCCACACTCCCCCTTCACCCCACATGTATATTAATTTAATTACCTAAAATTAAATTAATTTCCATGCTCACAATGTTTATTATTTAATTACCTTAATTGAACTAATTTCCACCTCACCTAGACACCTCATCACAGACCTATTCTTAGCATGTTTCCTTTTAACTAGGACTTAATCTCCACTTACCATAACTAACTAAGACTTAGTCTAACCCTAACACTAAATGCCTATTCTTCCTCTAACTACATGCACACTTACTTACGTGGAAAAATCCATTTTGGATCTGCAACAATGGGCAAAATTGGTGAAAAGATAGCCAAGATCTATTATTTTGGCAACCTAGGATATCCCACTTTAACTAACACCAGTCAACCTGAAACCGATGCCAGTCACCCTAAACCATCATTGGTTACCATATATTCACTTTGCTAACCTTTTTGAGAGGTTGGAAGAATTATTCGAGTTTTGGAGAAGAGATATTTACATGAAAGCACGCTTGCAGAACACTCTGCACATCCGAAGTCCCGAACAAAGCACCAAGCACCGATCTAAAAGGTAAGCATTGATCGATCTGAAGCACGGCCGTGGCATTGACCACCAGTTCCATGGATAAACCATCATCTCCATCCAACCACCAGGTCTGTAAGTACAAGTAAGTACATTTAGATTTGTATCTTTCTATACTTAGTTAGATCAGTTTCTTTATCTCTGTTTTGGATTCCTAATCTCCTTTACATCTCATCACCTCTCACCTTTCAGCCAATCCTTCCACCTAATCACTTACAACCTCCCATCTCTCCATACCCAACTCCAGGACATCTCTCGAGTACTCCTAGTGTTGTCATCTACCTCACCATTCTTTGTCCATTCTCTGTGCAATCACAGAGAATCATCAAAACTAAAATTCATTGAGTCTTTATCAACCCGACCCTACCGACACCGGTTAACCTAAACCATTTTGGTCTCCTCTCAACTGAAATCATCATACCTGAGTGACATCGGTCTACTCGTATGCAGTATATCTACCTATATAAAACCTCATAGCATTTACCCAAATAACCCAAACTACTCAAAACTTGACCCTGACTGTCCCAACCACCCTATTTACCTATTTGACTTCTAGATCTGATCGTAACCTAGCCTGTTAGATTAGATTTTCTTATTGTACTTGAATGAAACACCTAAATCATATCAACTATAGTAGGACATTATTGGTTTACATTATTTCTTACATTAAGTTGTTTTAAATAGTGGATTGACAACCATCTAGGAAGTATCACACTTCTTAGATCTAGCATATGCTAGGTAGTCCACTGACATATATTGTTTAATATTCCTCTTGTGGTCTTGTTTTGTATTCGCAGGTAGTTCCTCCTAAAAAAGGAAGTTCTCACAATCAGCACTAGATTGGGAAATTAAATTGTGCACACTCTACCTTCCACCTTCCAGGTATTCCTCCTCACCCTTACCCTATTTGTTTTACTCTTACGTACGCATACTATTCGAAAAAACATTTTGGAACGACTGGTGGGACCCTCTCTTGGGTTCTTTGCATTTTCTTCATATAGGAAGCTTTTTGTGTGTTTCTTTCCTTTTGAAAAATACACATTTAATCTTCTCCTGGTAATATTCTTTTCTTCTAATTGTGTAAAAGACATTTTCATTTGGTGCTTAAAAACGAATCAATTCTTCCCTCTTGCATTTTCATGGTAGTGAAAGAGCACGTTCTTGACCTATTCATCATTTGCTTCATCAAATATAATTGTTGATTTGGGTTATTAAATTTGTTGCATTTCATCCTTGTATGCTGCATTATTAGCTCACATTTAAAAATGAGGGCAACCTATATGCTGGAAGTCATGCCTAGCTAATGGTTGGCACAATTGAACTGTATAAAGCACTTTATTTTCTCTCTTTTCCAAACTGAAAAAATTTGAATTTACACATCTTCTTAAAACAACATCCCACCTAGAAGAAGTTTTCAATGATCACATGATCAGAGGATTGACAGTGGGTGCCCAACTAGTTTCTCTGTCCAGTCATAACTCAGAGAAAGGACCGCCCCCACCATAACATAACCTAAAACCTCACCTTTAGATTTCCTTCTTCATAGGATGCCTTCCCAACCAAAAACTTTGTTCTAAATTCACAAGTCAGTCTTAATAACATAAGCTAAAACAAACATAAATTCACTATTAGGATTACATGTTTTTCTTAGCTTTGTTCTTGACTTGCGTTTTGAGTTGTGAGAGTTACGATTCTTCATTTTTCTTCTTCCTTTCACACTCCCCATCATAGTTGGAGTATTCTAATTTTTTTGAGTGTGTCAAGACCTCATCTTATCATTCTTAGATTTCTGGTTTGATCCTTCATCTAGTTTAATTCACCAAAAATCCATTTTTTCTTCATTTCTTCTAATTTCACGAAGAATCGCATCGGTCCAACGACCTTCGTTGGCTTTTACATTTGACCATCGTCGGATTTACCTAATCTGGTGTCTTCTTAGCTCTTTTGGTTATTTTACCTAAAACAACTTTCATCACCTATTATTTTCTATTTTTGGTCCTCAGGACACAATTTTATCCCCAACATTCTGATATATTTGACAGATACAATTTCCCCATTGCACATTCATCAATTCTATTTCATTTTTTTAAATCGGTATTTTCCATAGATGATATAGTTATCATAAGCTGTCATCGGTTTCCCATAACCATCATTAATCATATGGACCATCATCAATTTCTGCATTTGATTTTTAATCAAAACATTGACCAGATCTACCCCGGACTTCATCTTCTCTACTTCTATTGTTTTCTATGTCATTTACAAAATACAGTTTTACCAAGTCAACACTAATTCACATGGTGTTGACTCACAGCCAAACTAATGCCCTTGTATTTCATGCCAGCCATCACCACTCCCACCTAGTCCATCATCATCATCCATCCTATCACCTATGGATCCAACGCAGCCTATCACCATTTCTACCAGCAACGAGGAGTTTGCAAGGCTCCTTGATCAGAATCTCGCGGCCTTACAATACTATCTTACCCACTCATCTACCCGAGACTCCTCAGGACAACTAGTGTACAACGTGCATGCATATATCTATCCCTCGTGCCCTTGCACCCACTTCTGCATCAGCTACCACTAGCTCGATACTACCCTCATCCACATTACCCCCTGTGGTCTCTCGGTTAGGTTCCACCTTTGTCATAACTTCTACCCCAATGACATTTATTGCACCTATGGTGTCAACTGTTCCTTCACCGAATGCTTTGAGCATGGCCCCATCTGCCCCCTTTTCCTCATATATACCAATTACATCATAACCACCTCTAGTGTCAACAACCCACACCCCATTCCAAAATTTGGTTCTTTCCATCCCTTAGTCTCTACCACCCATTACCATGAGATTCATTGCGACCACCCCACCTATTTACATGCATCACCAACAGCCCCCAATCACATCTATCACTTATTCGGGGTACATTCCACATGTATTTATTCCCCCTTCACAATTTTCATATTTAGCACCCTAATGTACTGGGATGCCATCCACATGATACACCCATTATCAACCTCCTTTTACTGCAGGAGGAACCCATTCCTCATAACCCACTAATGACCTCATTAGGATGATGATGGAAAAGATGTAAACATTAGAAGCATCAATTTCCAGCTCTCGTAACTCCTTGACCTATGACAAAATTTGTAATGAGCCTATTCATCCATCCATTCCTATTCACCCATACCATGTACATTGGGAAATGCCCAAGTTTAACCATTTCAATAGTAAAGAGGACCCACAACAACACTTGCGGTCATTCAAACATGGGTGCTACCTAATTGCCCATGACGATGCTTTGCTCTTACGAACATTTCCCATGTCCCTAACATGACCCACCTTAGATTGGTACAAAAATTTACCTAGAAATTCCATCTACTCCTTCAACCAAGTGGCTCAAGAATTCTTAGACCACTTCTCGATCAATGTAGTCAAAAAAGTCACCATGATCGACTTATATTTGACATGACAATATGACGATGAATCTATCACATATTGTATTTCTCTTTGGTGAAGTCTTATAAACCAATTAACGCCCAAGTTACCTCAATTTTAACTTATTGAGTTGTTTACTAGAGCTTGTGCTAGACACATCTCACCAACTCTGTAGGTACAAACCTTTTTAAC
Source organism: Taxus wallichiana var. yunnanensis (assembly GCA_018340775.1). Classification (NCBI taxonomy): domain Eukaryota; kingdom Viridiplantae; phylum Streptophyta; class Pinopsida; order Cupressales; family Taxaceae; genus Taxus; species Taxus wallichiana. The sequence goes on along the minus strand of CM031242.1, from coordinate 831,144,013 downwards.
CTTTGATGAAGCATTCACATGGCACGAAAGTTGAATATTCGTGTCATTGAAGAAAAGAAAATCTAATTACGAAACAAGAACGCCCCATTCAAGCCAAAAAATTCTTCATCATCTTCAAAACCCCAAAATAATTATTCAAACTCTAATGGATCTGCCAATGTGGTAGTTCTCAAAGAGGGTCCATCTCATCCCTCTAATCAACCCCAAACTTCTTCCAATCTTTCCCCTGTCCAAACCTTTCAGTTCTAGTGGGAGCAATGGAAGTACACTTCAATTGGATATCCCTATTCTTCATTCTTGGAAAATATTCTTAAATTTGGAGCCATTACACTTCCTCCCATAAAACCTCATACTGGTTTCGATCCCACTCATCCTATTTCGCATGGTATAAGAAGCATGACTATTGTAATTATCATCATGTCCTAGCAAAAAGGAAGTTCTCACAATCAACATTGGATCGGGAAATTAGAACACACATACTTTACCTTTCACCTTCATTCACATGTATTCCTCATCGCCCTTACCCTATTTGTTTTTCTCTTACATACGCATACTATTCAAGGAAACATATTGTACTGGTTTACCATACAAGTTGAGCCAATATTTTCCTATCATGTAGAGTCATATGTCCCATCCCCTCTCTAAGCCAACTATTCTTGATCTAGAACAAGATTTAGTTTATGAAGAGTAGCCTCTTCAACCCTTTATTCCTAATCTAGTACTTGATGAGTGGGTGGAGAGGCACCATAAATTTTACCCATATGTTGAAGAGTTGGAAGCTTATGAAACTAGGCTTGGTACTTACTACATTATTGAAGAAGAAGTTGTGTTGTCACGTGCGTGCTCAAGAAAAGTGAAGAGATCCTGGTCTATGGAAGTTATACTTTGATGGATCCAAAAGCATAAACAACATGGGAGTAGGAGTTATTCTCATTTCCCTAGGGATGAGAAATTCTTCTTCATGCATAGGTTACAGTTTACATGTTCTAACAATATAAGAGAATATGAGGCGTTAGTACATGGTGACTACTTATTGCTAAAAAGAAGAAGATTAAGGCATCGCAAACCTTTAGGGACACAAAATTGGTTATCCACCAAGTTACCAACAAGTGTGTGGTGAATAATAAGATTATAAAATCTTATAAACACATATTTTGGGACCTCCTTGAGATATTTGATGCCCTAAATCTATAGGTGGTGCCACGCAACATGAATAAGGAAGTTGATCAAATGGCCATGCTTGGTTCATAGTTCTCTCATGTTAAGGAATTTTTCAAAGGAAACACTTAGCACATTAATATGGTGATTAGACCATCCATTCCATATAACAACACTAGGCTGCAAGTGTTTGACAGTGACACATAAATCATCTAGTTCATCCAGAATGAAGCTGAGTTCTCATCAAGTATGCAAGCTGATTTGCATGACAGCTATGGTGACCAAGTAATATAATCTGAAGACAAACAAGTTTCCTAAAGGGATGGTCACCTTAGAGGAAATTTTTATCCCTAATGATGAGTTCAAGGGTGAAGAAAGGTATATGCGCAGAGCACAAAAAGACTTCTCCCTAGTCACTATTGCACACATGGAAAGGAATTTTTGCTTAGTAAATCTTGCACACATGATGAAAAGTAGGCCTTCATCTCTCTCTGTCAAAAATACAATGATATCTCTCGGGACTATGAAGACCTCAAAGGTTTTCATCCAAATTTTTCTCAACACTCCATTAACCTTGATCCTGGTATCAAGCTCATCGACAAAAGAAGTAACTAGTCAATCCAAAGATAGAGACCCTCATGAGAATGGAATTATCCAAACTCATTGAGGTGAATATTATTTTTCCCATCAAGTACTCTACCTAATTCACGAATCTAGTTCCAGTGCGCAAGAAGAATGGTGAAATCAGACTCTATGTTGATTTAAGAGATTTGAACAAGGCATCTCCAAAAGGATCATTATCCTTTTCCTTGATGGAGTAGATTCTATAGACTTTGGCGGTGTGCAAATATTGATGTTGGATGGGTATTTAGGTTTCAATCAGATCTTGGTCAAGGAAGAGGATCAATTCAAAATGATGTTTATAGCTAAGTGAGGAACATATGCATATCGAAGATGCTCTTTAGCAAGGATAATTTTAGAGGCGAATATTCGTGATATGGCGAAAATTTCATTTTAGGAAAATTTGAAAAGGTGAATTATTCGGAGTGGGTCGGTGTCCTGTTCACCTAAAATATATAGTATATTTTTTTTGGGGGGTTGGCTTCGCCTTCATTTGAAAACATCTCCTATAAAAACCTAGTTGATTATTTGGGTAGTATACCTCAGTAGCTTAACAAATTACCAAATCTTGTGAAATTTGAACTCGCATACCCTTAAGCACCGGATATTGATTCTTTGTTGCTTTGTGATTGTTGACACATGACAAATGCGGTGTTGACGCGTGACAAAGGCATTGTTGATGCGTAACAGCTGTATCTTGACGTGCGTCGAGAGGAAGTGTTGACGTGTGACTTAGGCAAAGAAGTTGACATGTGAGGAAGTGTTGACGCATACGACATTATATTCGAGATAGTGGACGCGCGATAGGAAATGGGTTGTTGATGCGCGAAAAGTGCAGAGTTGACACGTGACAAAGACCTTAGACAGGGGATGCACGACAAGACCTCAGACATTGGACAGAGTCGCTACTTGGTTTTTTTGCTGACGCAAGACTCTTTTCAGAATAATGGAAGGTGCCAGCTCAAAGAATACGAATAACCTAAAAGTAAGTAAGAAATCTCAGAAATCACTCTTCAAGTATTTTGGAAACTCTGCGGATACAGATATTGTAAATACCAATCATATAGATGCCACCACAAAGAATCAGAATACTGACTGTGTGGAAGGTATTATTGAGGTGGACATGCATTCTGCACAGTATCAAAGTCAAACAAATGAAACCTATGATAATATGCCAGATCTTGAAGATATTGTTCCTGTTGGGGTGCAACCAGAAGTGCAGCTAGATATCACAGATACAAACACTCAGCAAAATGGAAGACAGAAATCAAAATCAAACTCCGGTCCAAGAAAGAGGAAACCAGGTGATTGTGATATTGCTCAAAATTCTACTCAAAAAAGTAAAGCATTGAAAACGAACAAGAATATGTGGACCATTGGCAAGACATACAAGTTTGATTGGGTAGCTAAATTTCCGTTTATTGAACCTGTACAATCATCTAATTCGAAGAAATCGCATTCGAATGTACATGTACAATATGTACGTGGAAATTGGGAAAGCAACAAAAATCTGTAGACACCTAAAATTGATTATCAATTTGGTGTCCTCGTGCACGTTGCTCTCTTAGGTAACCTGGGGCATGTTTATATCACCACTATCCCCTTGGGATATTATTCAATTTGTGATTTAAACACCTATCCTAAGTTTAATTCACCCCATTATGTTTTACCGTGAGTAATTAAATATTAACTATTTAATTACACCTTTTCACATGTATCCTAACCACTTATCTACCCCATATCTATCCTATCCATGTATCCCCCCTATTTCTCCTCCTCCCAAAGCGGGATATTTCCCGTATTTGAGGTGGAGGGATAACTCTTATCTTTCCAGAAATCGTTCATTTTGGCCGTCTCGGGAGTCTGTTCCATGATCGGTGCCGACCGGTACTCGATCGATGCCAATTATAAATAGAAGCCCAGAACTCATTTCTGGGAGGACGAAAAATAGAGAGAGAGAGACAGATCGTGACACAGAGACGCAGATTGTAAGAGAGAGAACAAGAGATCTTTTAGCATCAAGTGTGAACATTATCTATCGAATGAGAGCGGATCTTGTCCAAATCAATCCCTAAGAGGAGCACCGTTACTCTGCTCTTATCACATCAACATCACACGTCTCCATTGATTTTTTGGTGACTCTGTTCCTGCACCCAACACAGGTGGAGTCTTGCTAGTATCTCTCTAGCTTCCGCAGATCCAGCAGACGTTGACGATCTGGCCTTCGCTTTCGATTTCCAAATCTTCTCGCACTTTGTCTCGGATCAACGCGATCTATATCAGTCGACGCCGATTTGCATCAGTCGACGCCGATTTTAAACAGTCGACACCGATTCTACCTAATCGACGCCGATCTTCCTGCAGGCAGGTAAAAAGATGCAGGTAACACAAATCTGGCTTTGTTTTTCACAGTTCCCTATTTTTGTTGCTTTACCACTGCTGTTTAGATTCGCTTTATTACTTTGATCGAGAAAATCTAGTCTTGTACGAACATCTTTTATCATGTATACTTCTTTACTAAATTGAAAACGTGGACTGACATCCGCCGAGGGAGCCTATTGCTTCCCGGATCCGCTTCTCAGGTAGTCCACCTAAATATCTTTTAACGTGGTCTTTTTCTGCCAAGCATCGGTGTCTCGCGGAGTTACTTGGATCTCTTGGGCAAAATTTCTCGTGTGTGCCCATCTTATCTACGTCGGCTTCCTCATCCATCTACATCTTTGGGTCTTGTCCATCAGGTATCGGTTTCATTGGAGTTTTTCGGGGTTTTTGTGTTTAGTTTGGTGCATTAACTTGGACAGGTAACAAGTGCGAAATTCTTGATCAACATTCTGGCACGCCCGGTGGGACCTAACCAAAGTCCCTTATTGGTAAGTTCATCTCTTTTTTAGTTTTGAGCTTTGTTCTTTTTCTTCACTAATTTTTATCAGTTCTGCTTGAGCATTTCCTTTCATCGTTTTAATCTTACTCTTTATGCGAAATTGTTATTTCCTTGAAATTTTTCTAGTTCCTTAAAATAGAAATTTTCGTTTCACCATTATCCAGGATATATCTTTCTGGATTTTGTTTGGTGTTTGCTTAACCTTTTCTTGCAGAGCACTTTGCTTGTTCGTGGGATTGTTCGAGGGGAAGAGCTCAACAACACGCTTTTTGAAGTCCACACACCTTGGAGAGCTAAATCTACAGGTATTTCTCTTTTACGGTGTTTTCTCCTTTTTAGGAACTAAAAAAATTAATAATAAAAAATTAAAAAAAAATTCTTTGTTTGTTGTCTATCACATCCGAACATTTCAATTGTTGGTACTTAAAAAGAATTTAATCGCATTTGGGAAAGAATCTGTTTGACTTGTCTTCATCGAAATCAAACACTTCATTTTTAAGTGCTTAAAAAGAACTCTTTCTTTGTCATTTCTGCTGTATGTTTTTCATCTAGTTTTAATTAGGCTGGAAAATTGATCAAAATCGGTAGTGACACTATTTGATTTTTATTTTTCACCCTTGCACACAAAGCCAAAATCACTAGGTATAAAGCATTTAAACAAAAATTCTTTCCTAGCCTCGCCTACTTGGAAGTGACATCCAAGAGGAAGAGCCACACGGTACTCGAGCCGTTTATAAATTCACGGAAGTTACGGTATATATTGGCAAAGCACCCAACTCCCTTATCGCAGCGGTGTGTGAAGTGCGGGGTAGGCCCTATATCAAGCCATGTACCGGTCTTTTCTTGAAGTGCCTTCGAGGACTCCTCACCAAAACACCCCCAAACCATCCTTAGTTTGGCTATCTCGAGTAGTTCTGTTCTAAAAGGCCTTCCCTAATATTTTATTTCTTAAAATCATAAAAACTTAAAAGAGATAATCACCTATGTTGCTTGAATTGTCTGTGTGCATTAGTTAGGTCAATCTTATTTTCTCGCTTGTCTATGATGGTCATCACTTGGTTACAATCTAGAAGAATGGCTCAATTAGCCCCTTCTTCCTCCGAGATCACCACTAGTGTGGATGTTTCGGCACCCCCCAGGTCTTCCTCGGGACCGCTGTTAGTTGGTTCCCCATCCTGGTCATATAATCCTTTCTATCAGGCCAAAGCAACCCCATCACATCCAGCTTCCCCTAGTCCTTCAGAAATATCATCTGCTTCTGACTCAGAGTATGTTCCTCGCGGGGATCCTGAATTTCAGGCGCTCCTTGATCGCAATCCGGTAGCCCTCATGGACTACCTAGTACACAAGTCTATTCAAATATCTGATCAGGGACCACCAATCCAGCAAGTGTACGATTATTCTCGTGAACCATCCCAGGATTTTGTAGAACAGTTAGCATCATCTCTCTCACCTCGAGCCACGGAGAAGGGTGGCACACCTGTGCCTCCTTTTTCTCTTCCACCGACCATATCGACTAGTTCTCAAATAGTCTTACCTATTCCTAACACCGCAGTTACCTCGAATATTCCACAACCTACTTCTGAGAGGTCCTCTGCTCTGGCTATAATGAGTGCATCTGTGCACCCGCATATTGCTGTTAATTCATCTATGCCGTCCATCATGTCCCAGGGTCAGTACCCCTTTATGAGTCAACCCCCTCCGACTAGTCAGTTGGTTCCTGCTTCTTGTCCTCCCATGGGTCTTTCTTCCAATGTCCCAGCAATAGTGACCTTCACCCATCCTCTAGCATCGGCGCCCTTAATAACTAATCCGGTAGTAGAAAGCCTCTTTTAGGTCTTGTTCCCCAATATGTCCAATCAAATCGGCACCCATGTTCCTCATCTGTCCGATTCAGTCAACAAGCATAGGAGTCCACCAATCACAGGCTCCGTCCGTCATCCAACCTTCATTTTCTCAACCACTTATTGTCTCATAGCCTGCCTATACACAGGCTCCTTCACAACAAATACCCCACCAGGCGTCACCTAGAACGCCTGGTTACTCCTCTTATCATCCCATCAATCAACAGATGAATCCCCCGTTGACACCTCAACAACATCCACCATTTGCTTCTTATGTAGGACATGCCAGTATGCCTCCTCCTCAATCTGACGTGGTTCAAATTCTTTTCAAGAAAATCGCAGACTTGGAAGCCTCCACCAAAGGGGCTCGTCCTTCATACTCCTTTGAAGAAGTATGTAATGAACCCATTCACCCCTCAGTGGCCTTTAAGCCTTATCCTCCCCAATGGGAACTTCCTAAATTTTCAAAATTTCACAATGGGAGGACCTCAACAAAGCATTTGCAAGCATTCAAACATGCTTGCTACCTCATAGTCCAAGATCGGGAGCTTATGCTCCATACTTTTCCTATGTCTCTAGCGAGGTCTCGCTTTTAGACTGGTACAATAACATTCCTCAACATTCCTTGTTTTCTTTCTCTCAATTGGCCCAGATGTTTGTTGAAAACTTTTCAATAAATATTACGCATAAGATCTCGATTACAGATCTTTATAACATTCGTCAATTCGATGATGAGTCTATTGCAGACTTTGTCGCTCGTTGGAGAGGGATAATAAACCAATTGTCTTTCTCCCTTCCTCAATCCCAACAGATTGAGTTGTTTACTCGATCCTGTGCTAATCATATTTCTTCCACTTTAAGGATCCAAACCTTTCATACATTTGAAGAAGCCTTTACGATGGCACGCAAACTTGAATCTCGCGCCATTGAACAAGGGAAGTTAAAACTTCGCTCTAAATCTAAACCAGATTTTTCTCGGTTTACCAAATCAAACCCTTCCACTTCTAAAGACAAGAATCAGGGATCCACCAACGCTATCATATTAAAAACACCACGAGCCGATACCACTTCTAATCAAACACCATGAAGAGACTCCTCATCTTCTTGAAAAGGGACCTCATCATCTCAATCTTTCACTTCATTGGGGGAATCATATGCTTCTATCCTGGAAAAAATGTTGGAAGTCCACATGATCGAACTTCCCCCCATTAGGAATATTGATGAAAGCCAAGAACGTCCATTCTGGTATAGGGAAAATGACTTTTGTCATTATCATAGAACCAAAGGTCATGACATCAAACGATGTCAGACCTTCAAAAATCTTGTCTAGAAATTCATTGATAAAGGCGAGCTCATTCTGGATAACCCAAATGCTCCCCCAAATCAAGCACTGGATGTCTTCAAACAACCTTTTCCCAATCATTCCCCAAACCATGATGCTTCAGAGTCTCAAAAACCAAACACTCATACTATCAGCTTCATCTCTACGGAAGAATCTTCTTCTAAAACTAAGCCATTTGCGAACACATCGACCGAATCAGAATCTCCTTCCGCTTCGTTAATCGCTAGGATTCCACCATCTTCAGATAGCCCGTCTTTGAATATTCCAACATTGTTAGATACGGATTCACCTCTCTCTACTTCTTTGTCTGATCTTCCGTCCATACCCGAGACAGTGTCATCCTCACCTGTCTCATCGTCAGACATTCTTTCAATGCTCGAGGAAATTACATCCCTTCGAGTTTCCACCGCGGATACATCTACTTCTGTTTCTCCCATTTTTGCTGCGACTATGCCCTTGGTGAATGTACCTATAGTTGTCCCGACTTCGATGGAAGCGTCTTCGATTTTGACTCTTCCTGTTTCCTTTCCTACAGTAGTTTCACCCATAATTCTTTGCACGAAGTAGTTCCCTCGCAAGGAACTGCTTCTTCATAACTCACTTCTTCCATCACTGCTACTTTGCCTATTAAGGGGAAATCTAAAGAAGTAGCACCAACACCTATACGCTCGGTTCCTAAACTTAGACCGAGACAACCAAAATCTAACGTTGCGCCATCAGTACCTCCCCATTTGCTTCCCCGAAAAGGTTACAATCACCTTATGCGGTTGAAATTGTCACCATTCTGAAAAAGGAAAGCCCATATTTCGAACCATCAAGACTCTTGGTGCTTTCCCACAAAAATTTCTCTCTACGCCTCATAAAAGATTGGATTTGTCCGCTGAGAAGGCGTCTTCTTCTACAAACTTGTCAAAACCATCTTCTTCTACAACACATTCTTCACCAACACCCTGAAAAGTGGACTTACCTACTAAAAAGATGTCACCTCTTTTATCGGAATCATCATCTTCGTTACAAAAACCAGGGCACCCTCTGTTCCTCGATTATACCTACTTCAGGAGTTTCTCCCTCATCTAAATTGACATTATCTAAATCATCATTAGTTTCGACCAAGCAGCCTCCCTTATCTCTCGAAGACCACAACACTTGTTACACCTCCATCATCTTCAAAATCTATTTTAGGGCTCCCCCTCCACCGAAATCAATCATGTCTCACTTACTTCCATGTCAAGCGCCCAAGGCTGCTCCTCCGGATGTCCAAAAATAAGATGATCCCTAAAAATACTTTGTCAAACCAAACATGTAGGTTCTTTTACCTCGACAGATCTGTTAAAGTAAAAGAGGCACCTTCATCATCTCTGTCCTCATCTTTGTCTACCGGGTTCTATATTGAAATCCTTCGCCAACTTGTCCAATCTTCATCTATATCTCTTCCTCGATTAAACCCTATAACCCTAAAGGAGTTAAACCTACCTGGTTTAACTCTGATTTGATTTGTGCTTACCACCATACCCCGGGTCATGATACTGAGGGATGTAAAGCTCTTCAATCTGTCGTCAACAGTCTTTTGGAAGAAAGTGATCTTTTGCTGGAGGAGGAGAAACAAGCACCTCCTGTCATCTTAGCCCCATCTGAGCCCCAACGATCTACTCAGGCCTCTACTTCTAGTGATTCCACTCCAAATGATCTTCCCCCTCCTCAAATCGACACAATTCATATCGCCACGAGAACCCAATAGTATGATAATCCATCCTCATCTACAGCATCTCGACCACGGGTTGTCATTTCTGCAGCCCCCGAAGGAGTTCCTCCTTCCTCATTAACCCCGAGACCTCGGGTCTCTATTCGTGCTGCACCTCGGGCTCAAATTCCTGTGTCAGTTGAGGAGAGTGTTATGAAACAACTCACCCAGGCTCCGGTCAAAATGTCTCTTTTTGACCTCATTCAATCCTCTCCGCAACATCGCCAGGCTCTGATTGATAATCTGCGTCACATCGCAGTGAATTCAGATGAGCCCCAGCCCTTCGAGTTGGTTGTTGGATTGAATAGACCATCAACCGCCATTTCTTTTGAAGATTCGGAAATTCCTCCCCTTTCTTCAGAGGATTTAGAGGCTCCCCTCTTTATCACAGTCCAAATCGACAACACTACATTAAAATGCATTATGATCGATAGTGGTGCTGCACTCAATGTCATCTTCTCGCACACATTCGAGCAACTTAATTTACCAAAGAATGTAGTGTCACCCCCACCTTTCACTCTTCGATCATTTAACGATCAGCTATGATTACTTTAGGAAGCGTGGTCTACCCATTCGAGTAGGTAAGAAGTTGCTTCATGAACTCTTTTACATTGTTGAAGGAAATTCCACTATAATATGATCTCTGACGCTCTGGATTCGCGCAATGCATTGTGTCCCATCCACCCTCCATCGATGCTTAAAATATCAATATGAGGGAAAAATCTATAATCATCCAGGAGATCCTTTTCCTTCCGTGCAATGCGACATGACCACGTGAGTCGCCCTCTAAAGGAAAATTCTGTTCTCGACGGGGCCTCATCTTCTTCCATACCTGCAACCAAACTACCGGATGTACAAAATTTAGAAGAGACATTGCAGCATTTCTCACTAGGAGAGCTTCCTCTCCTTTCTTTTGACAACCATCTTAAACCTAGTGAGTATGGTAGACCAGACAAACAACCTGAATATCAGCCAGGTCTTGGTCGCATCGTCACCATTGGTCTGCCCAATCAATAGACTAATTTCATTTACGGTGGTCTTGATACGCCTCACTATCACCCAGATTCTCCTCCTAGGACCAAACCTTATCTAACAGGGTTTGATTTTCTACAGAATCCCACGTTTGTAAAAACTTATTTATATCGATGTGCATGGAAGGGATTTGGCTTAGGTAAATATGAACAAGGTGTGCATGACCTTGCATCCATTCCAACTCTCAAGCCACATCAAAAATTTGGTTTAGGATTTAAACCTATTTCAAAAGCCATCGTCACTGTTCTCGATGAGCCTCTTCCTATTGAGGAACCATCTTCTCCCGCTAAGTCAGAAGCATCACTCGCGTGGATACGCCGTTTCCATCCCGTCTAACTTTTTTTTTATCAATACCATTTCCTTAGGGCCACTAGACTATAAGACTAATGACAGGTCCGCTTCCATACCGTTAATCTTCCCTGAAATAGTTGGAGACGACTCTCCTACTATCAACACTATCCACTGTGCGGATGATGATTCTGTCCTCACCTATCTGGGGGCAGAGGATTCCTATCTTCCCAAAACCATTCCTTCTGACACGTCTACACTTCTCAACGAAGCCACTGTCGACCTTAATATTGGGACTTCTAAAGACCCTCGCATCATTAAGGTCAGCCAATCCCTTAATCCATAGGAGTTAGGAGACTTTACCACTTTTCTTTCCAACCATCGTCAAGTCTTTGCTTGGTCATATGAGGATATGCCAGGACTCGATCCGATATTGTGGTCCACAATATCGTTACTCTTCCCAACATCAAACCAGTTAAACAAAAATTGCGTAAAATGCACCCTAGAGTAGCACTTCTTGTTAAAGAAGAATTGCAGCGCTTGCTCTCGGCTAACTTCATCCAACCCATCGATTATCCACAATGGGTTTCAATGTAGTACTAGTAACTAAAGCTACTGGGAAAATTTGAATTTGTACCGACTTCCGGGATCTTAATCTTGCTTGTCCAAAAGATGATTTCCCTCTACCTAATATCAACCAACTCGTGGATTTAACTGCGGGTCATGAGATGCTTTCTCTTATGGATGGTTTCTCTGGGTATAATCAAATTCTCATCGCACCAGAAGACCAACATAAGACTTCTTTCATAACTCCTTGGGGGACCTTTTGTTATCGTGTCATGCCTTTCGGTCTTAAGAACACAGGAGCAACCTATCAGCGAGCAATGACCTACATCTTCCATGATCTCTTACACAAAACTGTGGAAGATTACATCGACGATCTCCTCGGTAAATCCAAACATCGTCAGGATCATCTTTTCATTCTTACACCTCTCTTTGAGAGGCTTATTCACTTTTGTCTTCGTCTAAATCCATCTAAGTGCGTGTTTGGCATTCTCACTAGTAAACTTTTAGGTTTTATCATTTCCATTAGGGGTATTGAAGTAGACCCCACAAAAATAAAATCTATCCTTGAGATGCCTCCCCCTTCTAGTTTAAAGCAACTCCATGAGTCTCAAGGCGTCTTCAATCAGTGCGTCGTTTTATCTCACAATTTTCGGACCGTTGTCAACCTTTTCATCATCTCCTCCGTAAGAATGTTCATTTTGAATGGGATGAACATTGCCAAAAGGCCTTCGATGATCTCAAAGCTTATCTTCTTTCTCCACCTATGCTTACACCTCCACGCGAGGGGGAGCCTTTCTATCTTTATATCTCTATGACTGACCATGCTCTGGGAGCCATGATCTCGCATCGGGACGCTTGCGGTAAAGAACAAGCTGTCTATTACATTAGTCGCACCCTCCATGAGTATGAAACATGTTATTCCGAAGCTGAAAAGCTATGTTGTGCTCTCTTCTTCGCAACTTCTAAGCTTCGTCATTACCTCCTTAATCACAAAACTTACATTGTCACAAGTGTCAATCCACTCAAGACAATTCATGCGAAGCCTTATCACAATGATCATATCACTCGTTGGCTCATGCTTATATGAATTTGATCTCGAGTTTATCCCGCAAAAGTCTATCAAGGGTCAGGTCATTGCAGATCAATTAGCTGATGCTCCTCTCCTGGACACTCAAGTCCCCCTTGCTCAATTCCCCGATGAATATATCCAACAAATTGATTTTGGTCTGTCTCCATTTAAAGTAAAGCTCTTCTTTGATGGATCCAAATGCCAGCAAGGGGGAGGTGCGGGTTTCGTGATGATTCCTCCTTGGGGTACGCCTATCCCAGTCGCACACAAATTGAACTTTGAGTGCACCAATAATATGGCTGAATATGAAGCTCTTGTCTTGGGTCTTCAAAATGCCATTAATCTCGGCGCTCGTCATATTGACATCTTTGGTGATTCTGAACTCATCGTTAATCAAGTCACGGGTGTCTATCAATGCAGGAATGATATCCTTCAAAAATATCGTGATATCGTTCTCGTTCAACTCCAATCTTTTGATAAATTCACTATCCAAGCTATTCCTCGCACTGCGAATCGATTCGCAGATACAATGGCTTCGTTAGCCTCGCTTATCCTGCCTTTTACCGAGGACTCGCAACTTTATGTGGCTGTACAACGATTAGATCAACCATCTCATCTTAGGCAACTAACTTCAATCCATGCTGTCACAACCCATACTCAGGATGAGTGGTATCAACAGATCGTTGATTATCTATCTCATTCGGTGCTTCCTCCAGATCTGACTCCCAATGGTAGAAGATCTTTTATCCTACGTGCTAATCGCTATACTATTCTAGGAGGGATCCTCTACAAACGCACTTTGATGGTATTTTGCTTCGGTGCCTCAAAACCCTTGAATCATCTAAAGCTATCCAAGAGGTCCATGACAGTATTTGTGGTGGACATTTTAGTGGCTTGGCCGTAGCTAAACGCATCTTACGTTTGGGATATTATTGGCCTTCTCTTAATCGAGATTGTTGTGAATACACTAAGAAATGCGTCAAGTGTCAACAACATTCCAATCTCACACATATCCCTAGTCAAGCTTTACAACCTACAGCGGATTTGTGGCCTTTTTCGCAATGGGGTCTTGATCTCATTGGTCTCATCAATCCCCGTTCTTCACAGTGTCATCATTCTATCATTACTACCACTGAATACTTTACTAAGTGGGTGGAAGCTATCCCTCTTTCTTCAACAAAAGCTAAACCCATAGTTGATTTTGTCTATCAGCACATCATTTTTCGCCGGTGTTCCACACAAACTCATCACGAGATAGCGGTAAGTCTTTCAAGAACGTTGATTTCACGAGAACCTATGCGACACTTTCAATATCAAGCTCACTTTTCTTCTCCATACTATCCTCAAGCTAATGGTGGGGCTAAAGCTTCCAATAAAACTTTGCGTAATATCCTCACAAAGGTAACTAGTCGAGCTAGTAGGGATTGGAATTTACATATCCCTTTTGCTCTCTGGGCTTATCGGACTAGCATTCGTACTCCTCTTTGGTGCTACTCCCTTCTCTCTCGTCTATGGAGTGCAGAAATTTGTTCTTCCTTTGGAAGTCCAAATCCCATCTCTCCGTGTTTCTCTTAGAGAATTTGTCTCGATGAGGACTATCGTCAAAATCGTCTAGCACAACTTGAATTATTAGATGAGCGGCGTCTCAACACTCTTGAACATCATCGGGTCTATCTTGAGCATGTCAAACGTGCTTATAATAAGCACTTGTAGCATAGTGAATTTAAAATTGGTGATCTTGTTCTTAAAGAAAATCAAAATGTCACTACACTCGAAAGGAGTCGGCGTGGTAAGTTTGCTCCCATTTGGATGGGTCCGTCACGTTATCACCCATAAATATGGAGTGCAGGGCTTATCGTCTATCTTCCATGGATGGTATACCGAAGTGGAACCTCTTAATGCCTTGCATCTATGGCCCTTCTAATGTTAAAATCTATCTTACACAAGTCTAGTCGCAAGACAGATCTTTCATCCGTCTAACAACCGGTCATATACTTTCATGGTGATTCAAAATTATGTGGTTCTCCGCCTATTGTCTTTTTACCTTAAATATGAGTATCGTGGCTCTACTCATAGCATTTTTCTTATGGATATGTTTCTCCTCATGGTAGGAACACCTTAATCAACTTGTTTCATTTGTCCTAAGTGCTTATCTTAATCGAATCTACTCGGGGCATGAGTGTATGCTCTTTATACGTTTTCTTCCCCTCTATCCGATCTATCTAGGTCTAAACTCATCTTTTCCAAAAGCTTTTCAAAAAAAAAAAAAAAAAAAAGAGGATAGGCTGATCCCTTGAAGGACACTACCCATACAATCAAATAAATCAAAAGATATAGACCATGCCCTCGAAGGATGGCTATCATTAAAATTCAAAATACGGTAGCTCCCTTGAAGGATAATTTGTTTCTCAAAGAAATACTCAAGGCTTCTTGCATTGATCAGCCTTCGATCGGTTTATACATTTTTTTAGCATCTTTGAAAGACTTCCCGTAATGTCAGTCTTTCCATATCGAGTAAACTTCTGCGCATTGATCAATTTGCTTTTCTGCCAGAAATCATGAAGTTGAGATATAAGACCTTTTGTCGATCATATGGAGAATCCTATTTTCCCAGTATAGACATGTATTTGTCCCTTATAAATTTCGACAAGATACCTACTTACTGCTCCTTCCGTTTCCCTCCTAAATCTGGTTTGCGGCTAGTTAGTGTCGAGTTTATTTTAACCTCATATAGGGCCTTACATGCATGATCTTTTGGTTTCCTATCCGATTCTATTATATGGTCGGTTGGGAGTCCGACTTATCATTTTTTTCTTATCTAGGTATATTTCCTCTAGTCAAGGTCATTTTCATTACATCCTTGGCTCTTGCAAAAGTATTCCCCATTATTCTTTGTTATTCATCCAGTCAAATTGACATTTCACATGTTAATTTAATCAAAATTTATCATCTATCTAATTTCATCTTATCTATCAAAGTATGTATTGTCAACACATGTGGATCTGTCTATCTATTTTCATCAAAATTAAATTAACATCTCAAACATACCGAATCATGGGTCCATCTATCCATCTATCCATCAAACTATCTAAAAACTTGTACATCCAAGTTACACTACATCTATCTATATCCATTTTTCATCAAAATTAAATCCATACATCAATCACATCTATCCATCTATCCATCAAAATATCTAAAAATATGTACGTCCAAGTTACACTACACCTATCTATATCTATTTTTCATCAAAATTAAATCCACATATTAATCACATCAAGTTACATCACATCTATCTATCCTCTATGTCTATGTTCATCAATCACATCTATTTATTATCTATCAATCTATGTCTACATCCATCACAATTACGCTACATCTATCCATGTCTATCAAAATTAAAAAATAGGAGAACAATCATATGACAAAGGAAATAATGAATCTATATATATACATGAGTGTCTGTACAACAAAAAATGGGTGGCTATCAATCAAGCCATCTATACTGATGCCTTCCAATCGAGGCTACATCACTACACCGATATAAAATACAGCAATCCCTATATCGTAAAATCGATGTGTGGAGGACACTATCTCCTCCACCCTCCTCTGGACCATTTGTCTCTCTTGGCTGCCACCTATTGAGCTAGACGCACCTACTACTGGAGGCCTCTGCCCACCTCGGTCTCTCTGGCGCTCCCTCCCCCCGATGCCCCGCTCGCATTTGTGGCCGTCGCCGATCTCCTCCTCACCCCGTCACCGAGGCACATCGGGGCATGCTATGCTAGGGCATCCTCGTAGTATCTCACCTCGGTGAGGAGAGGCGATATGTGCTCAAGCTCACGGTACCAGGTGCTCGTAATGGTGCTTCTTGGTGGTGCCCCTCTATGGTTGTGCCCACATGCAGGACTCGACATGGTACCTGTCTCCCCATATTTGGCCCTGAGGGCCTCCCTATGTCGAAGGTAGCGATCCCTCTGCTAGATCGTTGTATCTCACTCCTGGCGAGTGGTGTCTCTCTCCAAAATCAGGGCATCCCTCTCTCTGTCAGAGCTCTGATCTCCTCGAGAGCTGCCTGGTGTGTCTGCGTCAGGGTGGCGTGCTCTCCCTCCAATCTCTCCAGCACTGTAGCCATATCCTCCTCGTCGGCATCTATAGATGCCGGAAGGTGTCGTGGTAGCTCTGTCGCATACCATGCAGCATAACCATCACCTACTCCAGCGTCATCATCACTGTCTGTGGAGGGTGGGGCCTCTCTCAATGGATCTACCGGGATCAAAATCGGCAGATCAGTCTCTCTGTGTCTACTTTATAGGGCTGTAAGTAGTCGGCCTTTATCTGTACTAGGCCGAACTGTCTCAATACCCGCATAAACGGGACGTGCTCCCACATGTCAGGCCTGCGACCCCTAACCACCCTGCTCCGTCTCAATGCCACCAAGTGAGCATCCCCGACCGGCCATGTCGAAATACGATATGGTCTCGGATGACCTACTCGGTGTCGGCATCTCGAAACACTCAAGTATATCAATCTACCGATCTCCTCATCTCCGGAGGCCATATCGGCTGCCATCGCCGGAATCCATAATCAATAGCTCCCTTTGCTGCTTTGGCATCCAAGGAAGCCGGATGGCACGATCACTGCTATATGCTCATATGCCCAGCAATGGAGCACAAAACTAACATCGATACCTATCCTCGGTGGTGGTATACATCCATAACTCATGATATATCTGAGCTATCAAGGTATCAGCAAAAGCAAACACCTGTCTAAACTGCAGGATGTCACAAATGCAATCTAATAATAATAGTGGGAATCTCCCACCTCCTGAATCTGGCAGAGCAAAATAGGATATCGCCATCTGAATCAAAACTATCCGTCTGCTCCTGGGACTATCACATTGTCTATATTGCGAGGCTATCCGCACTGCCCCAGACACTATCTCTGAATCATCTGCCCTATCTCCATACAATCGAACTAGGGCCCTCTGCACTTTGCTCTCGTGGTGTAATCTCTATCGGGTCCCCAGTGATTGGCAGTCTCAAAATCCTATATATATCCTCATGGGTGATGGTCATCTCACCCGTCCTGAACCAAAAAGTGCACGTCTGGCTATCCCATCGTCGCACTAGTGCTCGCATCAACTCTACATCTCGCGGCACTCGTCTGTAGTACCTAAAGCCCCCGAGCCCGGCTAACTCTAAATGCCACCAATCTGCGTCAGTCACGTCAGGGAGAATGGTCTCCAGTAGCTCAGGAATCGCATCCCTCATGTGTAGTACCTCTCGTGCCTGCATCCATGACATAAAGAGCAATATTAGCCTCATATTTGCCCAAATCCGAACATCCAAAACAAAATTTTTAAAAATCTATTCACAATTCTATATAATCGGCGTCGTTTATTTTTAGTCGACGCCGATTTCTGTCAATCAGCGCCTCTTAGATCACATCGGCGTCGATTCTACCAATCGGCGCCGATTGCTAGGCCGGATGTAAAAAAACACCCTGGCCTCCCACCGGGCAAAATAGAAAATAAAATAAAAATATAAAGCAAAAATAAAATGAAGAGTTCAAGAAGAACCACTTACCCCAGGTCGTGTCCTCCTCCGCTTCTGACCGCTTCCAGAGGCTTCCATGGTGCTCAAATCCAATTTTTGACTCTCTCTGAATCAATCGTCACGGTGTAAATAAATCGTTCACGTTTTCCGTTCACATATTTATATGTGCTTTGAACGGTCGGAGCCGACTATTTTGGGTCGGCACCGTTTATTTAGGTCGACGCCGATTATTGTGATCGCCACCGATTTTCCATCTCTTTGCCATAGTGTTGATGCTTGGCTTATTTATCAGTCGGTATTGTGCTATTTGAATGTTGCCTATTGGCACATATTTTTGATATCACCGTCCATTTCGAGTTTGTTCCCTTTGCATGGGGCACTCGTACTTTTTGGCAACTTAGAGTTAAACGGGTCTGTAGGCACTAACGTCATCTACTTTGCAGACCGTCTGGTTGTCCCTACCAATGTGACTCTCTTTAGATGCTGACTATTTTGTAGCCCTCCTTACACTCATGGGTCTGTAGGTACTAACGTCGTCTCATGAGGAGACCATCTAGTCTGCCCTACCAATGTGAGTTCCTTAGGTTCTTTGCCTCTTTTTCATGTTTGTGCATCATCAATGATCAGATCTACTCCAGACATCCAGCTGGGGCATCCCGTGTTTTCATCTACCTTTTTCAAACTTGGGATCGTTTGTTCTATCACCCATCCCATCCCTAGTTTGAGGGGGATCGCATCATCACTTTTTCTTCCTTTCTTCCACCTCCTTGTTTTTGTCTCACAACCTTGCTTATCGCAAGTTACTTGACAAAAAGGGGCAAAATGTAGACACCTAAAATTGATTATCCAATTTGGTGTCCCTCGTGCGCGTTTGCTCTCTCAGGTAACCTGGGGCACGTTTATATCACCACTATCCCCTTGGGATATTATTCAATTTGTGATTTAAACACCTATCCTAAGTTTAATTCACCCCATTATGTTTTACCCGTGAGTAATTAAATATTAACTATTTAATTACACCTTTTCACATGTATCCTAACCACTTATCTACCCCATATCTATCCTATCCATGTATATCACCCCTATTTCTCCTCCTCCCAAAGCGGGATATTTCCCGTATTTGAGGTGGAGGGATAACTCTTATCTTTCTAGAAATCGTTCATTTTGGCCGTCTCAGAGTCTGTTCCGTGATTGGCGCCGACCGGTACTCGGTCGACGCCGATTTTTCGGAGCGGCACCGATTATAAATAGAAGCCTAGAACTCAGTTCTGGGAGGACAAAAAAAAGAGAGAGAGAGAGATAGATCGTGACACAGAGACGCAGATTGTAAGAGAGAGAACGAGAGATCTTTTAGCATCAAGTGTGAACATTATCTATCGAATGAGAGTGGATCTTGTCCAAATCAATCCCTGAGAGGAGCACCATTACTCTGCTCTTATCACATCAATATCACACGTCTCCATTGATTTTCTGGTGACTCTGTTCCTGCACCCAACACGGGTGGAGTCTTGCTAGTATCTCTCCGGCTTCGCAGATCCAGCAGATGTTGACGATCTGGCCTTCGCTTTCCGATTTCCAAATCTTCTCGCACTTTGTCTCGGATCGATGCCGATCTATATCAGTCGACGCCGATTTTAAATAGTTGACGCCGATTCTACCTAATCGACGCCGATCTTCCTGTAGGTAGGTAAAAGACACAAGTAACACAAATCCAGCTTTGTTTTCACAGTTCCCTGTTTTCTGTTGCTTTCTGCCTGCTATTTAGATTCTGTTTATTACTTTGATCAGAAAATCTAGTCTTGTACGTACATCTTTTATCATGTATACTTCTTTACTTAATTGAAAACGTGGACTGACATCTGCCGAGGGAGCCTATCGCTTCCTGGATCCGCTTCTCGGGCAGTCCACCTAAATATCTTTTAACGTGGTCTTTTTCTATCAAGCATCGGTGTCTCGCAGGTTACTTGGATCTACTGGGCAAAATTACTCGTGTGCACCCGTCTTATCTACATCGGCTTCCTCATCCGTCTACATCTTCGGGTCTTGTCCATCAGGTATCGGTTTCATTGGAGTTTTTCGGGTTTTTGTGTTTAGTTTGGTGCATTAACTTGGACGAGTAACAAGCGTGAAATTCTTGATCAACAAATGCAATGAAGTGGACACTATAGAAAAACATTGTGGAAAACAATATTTAACTGTAACGGGGGCGGATGGCCAGAAAATCAAAACACATAGGTGGAAAACTGAAAAAGAATGCATGCATGTTAGATACGCAGCGGAATATGAGGCAGAGCAGAAAAAACATAGACATCTGTTGGAAAAGGGAGGAACGATCACATCACATATTGGTAAGATGAAAGAAACAAATCTACATGCAAAATTCATACAATTCTCTACTCTTTTTCAAATACTAAAAAAAGGAAGAGTGATTTCGGATTTCCTCGATTTCAAAGTTTTGTATCAATTTAACGGAATGCTGAATGTACCTCAGTCTCATTGGTCTAAAATTAGTGGATGGGAAATGGCAAAATGCCTCTCGATGATAGAGAAGGAAGATTTGAAAGAGAATGTAAAAAAAAGCAAACTTTATCTCTTTTCAATTGATGAAGTGACAACATTCGACAACACCGCATGGGTATGTATCCACATCTATACTTTAGAAAATCATATAAGGACACCTCATCTGTTGGATTTTATGAAAATGGTTGAAAACTGCAATGCCAAAAACCTATATAAAATAGTTGCTTCTCATTTGAAAGATGTTCTTTGGAATGACTAATTATGAAATTGCTACGAAGTTGGTATGCGTTGGAGCAGATGGTGCATTTGTCATGCGGGGTCAGCTCTGAACAGGGATCTGTGTTAGATTACAAACAACAGTGGCCCTATATATGCTACCAATTCACTGTATGGCTCACAGAATGAATTTAGCATATAAAATGGTAAGCAACCACGAAAATGTTGCTAAATTAGAAGACCTTATAAGAGAACTTCATGCCTATATGTCAAGCAGCCCAAAGCGTTTTCTCGAGTTCCAAAAATTTGCAATTGGAATTACAGATGGCAAAAAACTTCTGAAGGATGTGGAGACTAGATGGATCTCTTTGTATGAACCTGCATGCAGAGTTCGTGAGGAGTATCCTTCATTGGTTGGTTTCATGCACAAATACCGTCATGAAGTTGATAGGGCAAGGGACTTGTTGTTCCGTTTAACTGATTTGGAGACATTTCTTACATTGGTTGGTATTCTTCCAATGTTAAAGGAGATCAATACACTGATGAAGCATGCACAGGGCAGATTAATCTATATTGTGGATTTTATACGGATGAGAAAAATAGTATGTCAAAGTCTTGATATATTTATCCTGTTCCCAAGATAGTTTTGATGCACCTATTTTTGAAAATTGGAAAGATTTATTAGATCTTAAAAATCCTAACACCTTTTTGAGATTTAATATCCATGATCACCTCTGCATCACTATTAATGGGAGGGAAATACCAATGCACATTTTACAAAAACGTCAAGATATTACAGGATCAGAACGAGAAGATGTTCCCGTGACACGTAATTTGTTTGAGTCTATTATAGTTGAAACAAGAATAAAGATTAAAAAAATTGAAACCTTGTCATCGAGAAATTAGGAACGTTTCTATAAAGATAAAATTACGGAAGCCATGGGTGTGATGAATCCTAATTTTTGGAATCTTTGAAGGTGGCGTGCGAGACTTTGTTAGAAAGCATTTCCATAAATCAATGGGTACAATAATGGAACAATTTACAAAGATGTCAGAGCTCAAGGGTATGGAAATCAAAGGTATACTGAATGCCGATTTATTAAAGTTTCAATCAACAAATTTTGCAACAACAATGAGGAACCAATATAAGAATTTAGATCAACCTTTTGAAAGTGGTGCTATTACAAGGCTGTGGCGAGGAATCTATCAAAGTTATATCTTACAAGAAGATATCAGTGAATATTTTAGATTATATGAGTTATGCCAAACAATGATTTTGGGGTCTGTGGAGGATGAAAGGGTTTTCAGTGCATTATCATTTATAAAATCAAAACTGAGAAACAAGTTGGATAAAAATATGGAAAGTTGCATGAGGTGTTATGTTTCTCGATACTCCATCGAAACCTTTCCATTCGATAGAGAAATTACGCACTGGAATTCCCTTTGTGAAAGAAGAGGTGTGAATAATACAGCTACAAGTACAAATATTCCCAACCTTGAGAGTGTAATTGGCTCTTCGTCACATTCTACAGAAGACAACATCGAGTTTGATGAAGCTATTGATAATGGATTGTTTCAACTTTAAATAGGTATCTTCTTTATCTATCTTTTATCTTTATCATTAAAGATGTTACAGGTCTATATACTAAAAATGTCAGGCAATTCACCCATCTATCTACTAATCCATTTCTTGTGTTGGGTTTTTTAAAACACAGATCTAGCTCATTACCAGTGGCAGTGATGATTTCAACTTTAAGGAGGTATCTTTTTCCCCTTAATCTTATTGTTTGTTACTATTCATTTTTTTCAGCTCTGGTTATCATTAAAGATGTTACAGGTCTATGTATTTACATTTAGTTAAATACAATCTTTTTATTTTTTGAAAATGTGGGTTGACATCCATCGAGGAAGTTGTTACTTCTTGGGACTGACAATGTCAGGCAACTCACCCATCTATCTACTAATCCATTTTTTGTGTTGAATTTTTTAAGACAAATATCTAGCACATCACCGGTGATGATTTCAATTTTAAATAGGTATCTTCTTCAACATAATCTTATTGTTTGTTACTTTACATTTTTTTAGCTCTTGTTATCATTAAAGATGTTACAGGTCTAATATTATATATTTACATTTATTTAAAGATATTGTTGGTCTATATATTTAAAGATGTTGCTGGCACTTCTCAGGACTGACAATGTCAGGCAACTCACCCCTCTATCTACAATGTCAGGTAAAACAAAGATCTAGCACGTTACCCTTGATGATTTCACAGCAATCTAATACGTAAGAGGTAAGCTAAACCCTATCATATTTGCAATTATGTTTAATTTCTTACCAGTGATGATTCTTTCTTGATTTCTTAGAATTATATTTAATTTATTTTTTATATGTGCAAAATCCTTTGATATATTTTTTTAACTGTGGGATAAACAATACATTATACAATTTTAAATATAAGTCCACATAAAATTCCTCATCATCCATATATATCATATCATCACCATATCATTATCATATCCTGAGTCCTGACACTACAATTATTATTAACACAATTATTTATCTAATTTAAATTTATTAAAACAATTCCGTTTTTTAAAAATAATTCATAATCATATCATTACAATTCTATTCGTTCTAATGTCATCTATATCCATTCTAATCATTAATGTCATCTATATCCATTATAACACATTCCATTTATTTATCATCTATATCCATTCTAATGACATTATGATCATATCGTTACAAGTATAGAGAATAATTATCTTAAAACAAGTTCAAAAGTCTAGAGAAGAAGAATTATTGTGCTTGATGATAAATCTACATCCACATTAAATTGATCATCATCCATATATATCATATCATTATCGTCATTCATCGTCTTTCATCATCATCTATCATTAATTATCAATTATCATCATTCATCATCTACGTCCACATACAATTCATGACAATGCAAGTAAACAAGAAACATACATATAATTCATGATAATCACCATCTAATGCAATTAAAATTAAAGATTGTATATAAATCCATATAATTAAATTCAAATACCATAGTACATACTCAATAGTAGAAGTTTTCAAATTCAATATTTAAAGTTTCCTCAATAAAAGTTTCTAGTTTTCAAAACCTCTTTTTCTTTATCCAATTCTACTCCTCTCGCTCTCTTCCCCAATGGCTTCTTCCACTATAGTTGTACCTCTTTCCCCAACACCAAATAACCCCCGAACTTATAAGATCTTCCTAGCATTGTCCGATTTTTAAAATTCTTTCTTCTTGATTTGTCGCATCTCCATGCGGCAGAAAATTGGATCATTTCTTGCTTTAGCTTTGAATAATATGTCGGGGTCAAAACCATGCTCTTTAATTATTCTGCTTTAGTGTATTGTTTTGTTTGTTAACCAAAACAATATTTTGCTTCAAATTTTTTTTTGCGGATAAAGCTGTTCTTTCTTTGTTTCCAAGTGAACTTGCAAAACCTTCGCACGACTCTTCAAATTTTCATATTTCATTTGCACAAAAAGAGTAATGTCAATTCAAAATATTACTAAAAATGAAAATTTCAAATTAACAAGAATGATTGTTTGAATGTAATAGTACTTACAATTGCTCTATCTCTTTCGGCATTTGTGATTGCTACCAAATCCTTGTCCTTGGCCCATTTTTTAAAATATGCTTAGGCCTCAAAGCACTAATATTTTCCAATTTGTTTAATGACTTATCTAAAATGTCATCTTTATAGTTGTTGTTATACGTGACAACCCCACTTCTTACTTGGGTAAGTAAGGAATCCATCTTCGCGAGTTGATTGGATGCATGAGATATAAACTATCCCTTTGCCAATAATTTTCATAACGACTAATAATCTCATTGATAAGAACTTTAGCCCTTCTCTCCCATTCTATAAGCTGATTGATATGAGGAAGAATAAACTCACTGACATGGGATTGACAATCATAACCAATTAAGTTCTCCAAAGGAAAAGGTGGCAACTGTTCACTATCTGAATCTGATGAAGACGATCTTGCTGGAGAAGTATGGGGGCTTTCAGCAAGATCAACTGCTACTTGTTTCTGCCTTTGGGTGGGCTGATCTTGTTTGTGAAAAAATTAATCAAGATTTAGATAAATAAATTTAAATCGAAATGTAATTCAAAATTGTAAAGCATATTTAAATTGAAATTTGAAGTATACCTGCTGGCCTTGAATCATCTCACGGGTATTGAAAAAACCAGTTGGGTCATTGCTATCAATGCCCAAATAATCTTCATCTAAATTTATATTGTTCAAAACAGATATGCCGTTGCATTGGGCAAGCCACCAAGTGAGAGAGTTGGAATTCGAAAGGAGGAGGCAATGTTTAGTGTCCCACTAGGGGTCGGAGCAAAAGGCATGCGTTTACCAATGTTCTTTTTCACTGTTCCTCTGGTTGGCATTTTAAAAATTATTGGTTGAGTGGGTGTCGGTGCCACGGTTTGATCAGGACTGACATGTGCTGAAAAGTACAAGAAAAAAATGAAAAATAGGAAAACAATTCATAAAGTCAAAAATTTTGAAATTAAACGTACTATCGAAAAGTTGTACCTTGTTGTCGAGGGGTTGTTTTTCTCGGTGCTACGGGTGGCCTTGTAGGAGTTGTACTCTGTCTGTTTAGAAGATATGAATGCATGCGATTGTATGGAGTGAGTTGGGGAAGAAGGTTGAGTTTGTGAAACAGGTGTATGTTCCAAAGTCCCTGCAATTCATCAATATTAAATGTTGTCAATTCATTTGGTTAAAATTTAAATTGAAAAATAAATATGCAACTTTGGAATTTGTAAATAATATATGAGAAGGTATTAATTCTCTGCGGCGTTTAACGAGTTCAAACTGTTGAGGGTTTGGAGAGGAGTGAGCTTCCATTTCATATTGGGAGTCCCCGAAGCCTCGGCGTGTTGTTGGCCTCTTCCTCTCGATAACGCCTTTTTCGGGGAAGGGATTCAATAAATCTTCTGCAAAACATTAAAATTTAAGTTTTAATAAGTGTAATTGTAATGTCAAAAATTGAAATACAATTACAAACTAAATAGTTTATACCTATTGTTCTTCAAATGGAATTGACAACTTCATCAACTCCTCATCAGTGCAAGTAGGAATTTTTTTATCTTTTAAATTTAAAAGTGCCTCATAATAAAGGCCGAGGAGATAGTTTGTTGAATAAATGAAAGGTTTTTCTGAAAGTTTTGAATTTGTTAGGTCAGTTCTTATTTTTTTGGATAGATATGTGCACCAATCGAATTTTTGTTTTGAGATAGTGGCAACAATGTATGCAATGGCCCAATTTGGTATATCTGTTTGGCGACCCTGCAAAATAATTTTGGATTGAAAAAATGAAATAAGTGCAGCAAGAAAGTGGTGTGCAATTGATTGTGTATCCACACCATGCCTAGATTTATTGACATGGGCTGCAAATGCGAAACAGTGAAAATTACTATAAATTTATAACAAGCAAATTGTATCAGAATAAAAAACAGAATAAAAAATATGAATTAAAACGAATTATACTTACAATCAACATGGAAACCGAACGTTGATTCGAGAAATTTCTTATCTTCTTCCAGGAGTGTTGCCTTGGTTGTAACAATTGGTAAATTTTTGAACGGAAGGCCCATAAACCGATGGATGTCATTTGCTTTGATACTGAATTGGAACATTCGGCCATCGTTTAGAGTCACATAAAAAATTCCATCCTCTGAATTATAGGATGACAGAAGGTAATTCAAAATATCCGGATCTGTTTCGAAATGGGGCATATTAATGAGCCTTGTAAATTCACATGCATCCATCAAATCTTTATATTCTGAAGACATCTTTAAAATAGTATGGATGTGAGGGCATAAGGGATTCCTGTAGTTGATCTTGGAAATTGATTGACTTGGATTTTCTTGATTTTTTTGCTGAGCTTGCGGTTGGGAAGCATGTGAAGTCAACATTATACTTGTACTTGAATCTTTGACAACGATTGAGAAGCTGTAAAAATTCAAGAGCGGGAAGGTGAAAATGAGAAAATGACCGGTTGAAGGGTATTTATAGGATAAATTGGGAGTCAATGGCTTTAATTGACGCGCATCAATAGTCTTAGCTGACGCGCAACAATAGTCCTAGCTGATGCGGCGCATCAATGTATCAATTGTTGCGCATCAATAAATCTGTTGACGCCGCGGCGAGTTGCATCCATAGTTGTCACATGTCGATAGTGTTGGTCGACGCGCGTCAATAGGATTTATTTACACGCGTCAATAAGAGCGAGAGGCGTGCGTCGATAGGAGCCAATGACACACGTCAATAGGAGCGCGGCGCGTCAATAGGATCTAGTGACTCACATCAATAGGATCCGATGACGCTCGTCGATAGGAGCGATGGCGCACGTCAATAAGAGCGATGACGCACGCTTGCGTCAATAGGAGCCAGTGATGCGCGTCAATAGGAGCCAGTGACGCGTGTCAATTGGAGCCAGTGACGCGCGTCAATAGGAGCCAGTGACGCGCGTCAGTCAAGACCATTGATGTTCCATTGACGCGCGTCAGGAGTGATTATTGACGTCTTGTTGTCGCACGTCAATGATGGAGCCATGAAAAAAGCAGCAAAATTTTTGTTTTGGAATACTGTCAAATTCACCTTTCGCTGAAACTGGTTAGGGGATATTCGCCAGGTATTTTCCACCTACAATTTTATAGAGGTGTCTTAAAATGAACCCTGCTCTTTGGTTTGTCAAATGCGGGTGCAACATTTCAATGTGTCATGGTCATTTCCTTCAAAGGCCACATCAATGAGTTCATCTTGGTTTACCTTGATGACATTCTGAGTCTTCTCAAAGAAGATTGCAGATCACATGGCGCACCTAGAGAACTTCTTTGTGAGATGCGAGAAGGTATGGGGTGTCTCTTAACCCTCGAAGTGTAATTTTACAAAGTGACATAGGGAAAGCTCTTGTGCCATGTGGTTTCAAAGGATGGCATCAAAATCGATCCTCATGTTTCAGCCATTTTATCCCTTTCCCTACACAGCACACAAAAAGGCCTTTCAGTCCTTCCTCGGTAAGATCAATTTTGGTAGGCTTTTTATTCCTAAATTTGTAGGAATAGTTCAGCCTATCACCCTAATGCTCAAGAAGAACATAGCTTTCAGATGGACAACAAAATGAAAGGAAAGCTTCAACAAAATCAAGCAAGAGATTGCTTACATGCCAACACTCATCAACCAGATTACTCAAAGGATTTTATCCTTTATGCTTATGGCATTGATGCAAGTGTTGTTGTTTTCCTAACATAAGAAAATGAAAATGGGTACAGAACAACCAATGGCTTTCTTGACCCATGTAAAGCGAAGGATTATGAATTAAAATATATTCACACCTGAGAAGTAGGTCTTTGCCATCATGCATGTGCTCAATAAATTCAAGAGTATGCTCACCAAAAATCATATCAAGGTTTTGGCCTCCCACTCTTTCGCAGAGACTTCATCATGGGAGTAAAAATTAGTGAAAAGAAGGTATGATGGGTGACCAAAATCATGGAATATGATGTGACTATCAAAGCCACAAAGATGGTAAGAGGTAGCGTGTCTACTGCAAACATCTTGACTTCATTTTTTCTTGATGAATCTCTCTCGTGTGTAGAACTTGAGTAGATTATAGATCTTGGAGCATGCGAATGGATGAAGGACATGAACACATTCTTTAATCGAGGGTGCATACCCTCCTAGATTAAACAAGGCAAAGAGAATACATCTAAGGTTACAATCTATCCCTTATGTTTTGATTGATGTACTTCTCTTCAAGAATAATCTTGATGGTGTGATGTTAAGGTGTATCAACGACGTGCAGACTGAAAAAGTGTTAGTAGAATTTCACGATGGATTCTCTGGTGGACACTTCTCTGCCAAGACTACAACAAGGAAGATCATAATGGTAGGTATCTTTTGCCTACTCTATTTATAGATGCACATAAGTGGGTCAAAAATGCAAGGAATACGCTTTCTTTGTAGGAAAGAAGAGACTGATAAAGCTTCCTCCATGAACAATCTAAGTGGATCATACTTTTGTGTAATGGGGTCTCGACTTCATAGGAATAATCAATCCACCTTCAAGCGTTGGACACAAATGGGTGCTGAAAACTATGGACTACTTCACTAGATGGATAGAAGTTGTCGTGCTCAAGGAATCGACCGAGTCATTCATCCTTGACTTTCTCGAGGGTATAGTCACAAGGTTTGGCATTCCTCAAACCATTATCTTCGATAATGTAAAAGCCTTCCTTGGCACTAAAATCACTTATTGGGATCTAAATATGGGCATTTATTTGAATACTTCTTCCAACTATTACCCTCAAGGAAATGGTCCTAGCATTTGTCAACAAACAAGAACATGATCAAGATCATGATGCACATAATGAACATCAGAAAAAAATAGTGGCATACAAAGGTCTCGCGCATGCTCTAAGAAGTTAGCATAGTTAAAAAATCAATGGGAACTACACCTTACAAGATTATCTATGACAAGGAGGCTACCCTTCCTTTGATGTTAGAGTTGAACTCATTGGCACTTCCAAGCAATTTGGAGCTCAAAGGTGCAGACCAGACAAAAATAGAATGATAGAGCTGATTAATCTTGAAGAATCAAAGAACTCTACCATGATCAAGCTAGAACAACATCAATAAGCAATAAAGAAATGGTTTGACAGAATGTCTAGGCCTCAAGCTTTCAAAGTTGGGGACTTGGTCTTGAAATGGGATGCTGACAGAGCTAAACTAGGGCACCATTCAAAGTTTGATGTACTTTGGAGTGGTCCATACATCATCAATTCATGAAAGGAGGCTAATTATTTCGATTTAGCTCATCTTGATGGAGGTGCAATACAAATCCCAATAAACAGGATCTATCTCAAACCCTTCCATTAAGTATGTTGCATCATTTTACATATATTAGATTAGTTTTAAATCCTCCAAGTGTGATGTGTGCATATTGTCTGTTTGTACATAGTTCTTTCTTCTTGCGTGCTTCTTATGCACGCTCTTTTTTTACTTCCAGGGTCCATCTTCTTCAAAGAATTTGCATGATTCATAATAGAGTCAAGAAATGATCCTTCAAGTGACTTTGGGAGAAATTCTTCAAAGCTAAAGATCATAATTTCATGATTACATAGTAGACTCCATGCCCAATGGATGCTCTAGGCTATTGATCTCCTTCATCTAGCAGAAGATGGCCCCAAAAGTTGCCAAAAATGTTATCCAAATAAATCTCCTAGTTATTTAGACAACTTACATACATATTCTAGCTCAGAGATCTTCATTATAAGTGGCATGCACCTTATTTGTCTCCTTGGAACATTCACTTGGTCATTGTTTCCTCACACGCCCTTGTGTGCTTCCCCTTCTCCCCTTTCCATTTTCCTTTTCCTATTTGTTCCACTCTTACCTTATGTGCATCTTCACGTGCATTCTCCTTCTTCCTAGCAGTTATTCATCTTGTGCATGCTCCTTACATTTGCTTTAATGATCTAAGTCCTGGCCCTCTCATACACCTCACACATTACCTTGTAATATTTGCACCTTGACCATACATTCTCCACTCATCAATTTTCCCCTTTTCCCCTTTGTGCGCATTACGATTGCACACACTTTCCATTCTACCTTCTTCCCATTCCTCATTCTTCCATGCACATACCTTTGTGCCCTCCTCTACACATCATTATGTGCAATGTTATTCTCGATAGGATTGAGTGTGACATGTGTAACTAGTCGAAGTGTACCAATAGGTGCACCAAATCCTTCATAACAAATCAATGAGTGATCCATGGGATAAATGACAAGAACATTGAAATAGTTTGTCATACTTTCGGTCAATCTACACACCACGTGTCTTACATACGAAGGTGACCTTGAAAATATTCTAATAGCCATATCTTTTTCTACAAACTCAATCGATGTGCACCTAGTCTCAATCGTTAGCTTCTGATGTAGGCTATAGTGCTAGATATTCAAATTCAAATTTTTGGTGGATCTAGTAGGTGAAAAATGGAAAACATATTTATGGGCATTAATGAGTAGATCTTATTATTCCAACCACCCGATTGGATCGATACGCCATCTTTCCTTCTCCAATACACCAAACAAACTTGGGGAAATGTATTTGACTGATTTATAGGTGGATTTGTAGGCATTGAATGCTTCTTGTTGGTGGTTATATTTCAAATTCAAGTTTTCCTTATTCTTCTCTTCTTCTTCCATCGATCTATCTATAAATGTAAGAGTTGGGCTCACTATTAATGTTGGACACTTTGGATCCTTATGCACTTGGCTAAGGACTTCATATTTCTGTATTCTGAGTCACAAACCTCTATATTTGGCTCGTGCATGTGGATATCAGCCTCTTTCACCATTGTAATAGTTCTGTGCATTTCTAGAAATAATGGAAGCATCATTTTGTGACTATTCTCTATCCTAAGTGTGTTTGTATTCTTTCTTCTTGCCTTTCTTTTACATTGCATGCATATTGTGTCACCCTACATCCCTTAGAACTCTATTTTTAGTTGTGTTCCATGAAACTGATCTGGAAAATATGTTTTAGTTGTGTTACACATGTCTAGCCTCCCTTGACACCTTTCCCTTCATTTTCACTTAGAAAAGATAGTGTTCATCCCTTTTTCTAGTGCTATTACCTTCCTTATATTAGTTTTCCTTTTTGTTATCCTTCTATCCTTGGTCCCTTGGCATTGTTAGCTTAGTTTTCCCTTTCAACATTAGGAGTAGCAGTAGCAATAGAAATAGTAGAGGAACCGACCTTCTCCGGAGATCCATCTTAAGTGCACAAGGTCCCACAACATGGAGACCATTCCAGTGTTATCTCAAATGACTTGGTTCTTCGAGATCCGAGACATGGGTACAAGTTTGACCACCAAAAATAACCATAACAACCTCTTAACCATGTCTATTGCTAGTTCTCATTCATCTTCATCATCTATCACATATGATTTCCAAGGCCTAACAACCCTAAACTCTCCATCTCTACTTATTTTCCTTGTCTTTATCAAATCTCTTCTTTCGACACCATGTTTTCGATCTTCTCTTCTATTATTATTATTTTATCCTCTCATACAATTTCCTTGACTTTCCATCTTCTCTCTCTTCTACCAATTTCTTTATCCATTGTGGCATCTTGTACCCATGGTCTATGACTCGTTTCAATCTCTAATGTTCACTCATCTTCTTATCTATCTCTTTACTTATATTATTTTCATTGTATCAACCATTTCCTCCATTATTTCAACTTATTTTCCTATTTGGATACACAATGATGTAGATAAATATATACAACTTCTTAATTCAATCAACATGTTAAAAACCTTGTCAAAGATCTGTAAAAAGAGGATCATCAAGCTTTACAAGATGTGTAACTTCACCTATAATGCAAGAAATTGATCAAATATCACTTGAAGGACTTAACATCACCCCACTCTATCCTTAAAACTACATTTAGTGACAATTGAATTCTTAAATTGATTTCATCTCAAGCAACATCCTCTATACTTACCTTCACCTAATTTACTCTTCACTCTCACTTCACTAGTTCTTGCAACAATAAGAAATTATTGCCTTTCACACCTTCTATGATCTCCTTAATGACTTGCACCTTGTTTACACTCCAAAAATATTATACTCATCATAAAATGGACTCATTGTACTCAAAACACAAACCTCTCTCTCTTTTCCCAAACTTCCCTTAAGTCAAACATCTAGATACCTTCGGGGTTAGGAGGATTTAGGGTTACCCAACAAGAACTACATATGTATTCAACCACCCTCTATAATTAATGAACTATGTACAAAATTTTAGAGGTGATCTCAATTATTTCCCTCTCAAACCCTAATTTTGTCTTCCTAGTTATTTTCCTTCTAACCCTTCGTCTACACTCTATCATGCATAGATTCACATCCATGTGGTTTCAAGATTCAAACAATAAATTTTTGGGCACCCATTAATCCTTTCCTTCACTATTTTAAGTTTCAAGGTTTAACTCCTTAACTAGCATCCACTTCCTTTTTAAGGTGGCTCTCTAGAATAGGTCTTTGACTATGTACTCTCAACCGTATTAGTAAAATGTCAACTAGAAGTCAATATTTCACCCTTAAATCATCAAAATTCATCTTAAATACTTGTAAGAACATACTCAACATTATTTCTCCCTAGTTTTAGGCTTAAAATCCTTTATTTGAGTCCTCAATCTACAAACCCTAGCTAACTCCTAAGGAAGGATCCAATAAACCCATAATGAAGAAGAATCACTATAAGTTGAATAAAATATCGAATGAAGGGCTACAAATTGTACACTGAGCACTATCATATCAACCTCATCATCATGATTTTATCATTAATC
This sequence comes from Taxus wallichiana var. yunnanensis, assembly GCA_018340775.1. Lineage (NCBI taxonomy): Eukaryota > Viridiplantae > Streptophyta > Pinopsida > Cupressales > Taxaceae > Taxus > Taxus wallichiana. The sequence continues at coordinate 831,110,760 of CM031242.1, read as the reverse complement.
CTTAGTATATCTTTAAATCTTGTTATTCCTTTTGAATACCACTATCCTCTATGAAGAAACAAGGGTTTCATCCTCCATTCGCTCTTATCATTCATTAAGCTCTTGACTTAATTTTGTAAGATCTTTGATGGTAATAGGATATGTCTTTAGAAGAGCCTAACTATTCTCACTATTAAGGTTTCTTTCTTTGGCCTCATTTCTTCTTACTCATGTCAACTTCCATATATATAATTACTCTAAGTGCCTACACGACTAGTACAATCTTATTTACATAATAAAAAGAAGTGTTATTTTTAGCCCAAAAAATGAATTTCACTTAGACAAGTAGAAGAAGAAGAATGTTCCCAAGGAGAAATTTTAATGTGAACTATTTTGAAAGGAAATAGACACACACATATTTCCTAAGAATGAATAATGCAAAAGAACCCAAATGATAGGGTCCCACGGCATGCCAAAATGTTTCACCTCAAAGTAATGCGATAAAATAGATAAGTAGGTAATGGGCATAGGAGGAATACATGTGTTATGTATATGGTAGAAGGTGTTGCACATTGTTAGATGTTGAATCAGACTGGTTATAGAGAGCTTCCCTTTGCCTAAGAGGAACAACTGTATAAGAAACATAACAAGACCACCAAATAGTATTAAATAGCAAGAGTCAGAGGACTTCCTAACAAGGATAGATCTAGGAAGTGTGATGCTTCCTTGAATGGTTTTCAATCCTCTATTTAATACAACTTAATGTAAGAAATAATAGTTCTTATTGTAGTTGATAAGATTTAGGTATCTCCTATTAACATACAACAAGTGAATTTAACTCAACAGGAAATGGTTATAATTAAATCCAGATGATTAATGGGTTGGTTTGGGTCTGCAAGTGTAGCAGAGGTTATAGGTGAGGTATGGGTGAAATTAGGAAAGGTTTTGGGCTGTTTTGGGGAAGTTGTTAACTCTATTATAGGAAAAATTACCAGTCTCGAGACCAAGTATTGTTGGTCGACCGATTTCGGTATAGGAGATAGACCGATGTCGGTTAGCTAACCTGAGTGTTGGTAGGGGAAATTTGGTTAAAATATTAAAAATGGGAGTTTGGGCCTCTCTATGATTGCATGTAGAGTTTAGGAAGTTTGGGGAAGGATGGAAAGGTGTTTATTAAGACTCATCAAGGTATAGAGGGTAATGGGATAGGTGAAATGGCTCGGTTATTCAAAAAAGATGATAAATGGGTAGAAGGTGGTAATGAGACAAAGATAAATTAAACTAAAGTAAATGAAATGATTAAGATCAAACACACAAGCTTAACAAGTAAGAATGATTTACTTATCTGATAAACTTTATAGATACGAATGTGGTATGAATGGTTGATCGTTTGGAGGAGAAGTGTATTGTGTCCAGTGTAATGGTAGCAGTGCATGTGTGTTATGTTGTGTAAATATGGAGCTATGGAAGTGATGATCAGTTAATGGTGGAAGTGTGATATGATTTGGTTGTCATTAGGAACCCTGATTGCTAGAGACTCAAATGCCAAAGCTATGTGTGTGAATTAATTTGGTGAACCGTGCAAAGAGTTAGAAACTCATATTTAAGGGTAATCGATGGTGGTTAGGGAACCGACGTCGCCGAGGAAAACCGACATCGGTTTGGGAGAATTAGTCAAGTTACCAAAAATAGTCGATCTTTACTATTTTGGTGTGATCTTGATAGCTAATCCGGGTCTTAAGTGAGGGTTGATGCTTAGATAAGTGGGAGTGTTTTTGGAGAAGGAACAAGACTTTAATTTTAGGGTTTGAAAGAGTCCCAACTGGCTAAGATAAGTAGAGACTCGAGTCTTAGTTAATCAATAGGCTAGGAATAAGTCCATGGTGAGGTGTTTAGGTGATGTGGATAGGTGTAGGTGTAAATTAATTAAAATATTAAATTAATTATTAATTTGAGGATGAATATTAATTCAATAATAAGTGATTAAATTAATATCCTGTATGAAAGGGGAGTATGTCTAGATATATGCGTTATGTTGATTAATTGAAAGGGGCTAAGGGAGTGTGACCCAAATTTGGTGCCTACAATGAGGTTGAGTTTACTGAGATATACATATGTATACATTACAAAAATGGATAGATACATGTGTGTATATGTACATTTAGCACCATGATGTACTCATTACCTCACATTTGTTTATTATCTAATGAGCACAACTTATTGCTTTTTTGTACTTGAATAAGGTGATTGGACACCACCTTTCTTCTTGTATTCAATTATTTCATCATTATTTGTTAAATATGATCTATTGTTGTACCTTGCATAATTTCAATGGTTTGAAATTAATTAAGGATTATTATCATCTTGGATTTTTATGCAAAGGAAATTTTCTATTTATAGCATTTGTTGATGGCGTGAGCCCATCCACAAAGTAATAATAATGGTATGTTATCATTATTGTTTTATGATATTTACATTATATGCTAAAATGTAGGAAACAATGATGTATGATAATTAATCCTATTCTTAGTATTTTAATCGGTCATTTCATTTCATTACATTGGTAATTAATGATATTTTTAGTGGTCTTAGACCTTGATACAAATTTATTGTTGTATCGAGGACCATATCGCAAGAATTCCTCGTCATGCTCATTGACCATATTGTGAAAAGGTATTGTTTTTAAATGTTTTAAGTGGTCTTTAACCATGGGGTAAATTAAATAAGTAAATAATATTATCTAAATATATAGTCAAAGACCATGGAAAGGTGACATTTTGGATATTTTTTATTTCGTTTAAATTATTCACCATGTGACTTGGCATGAAAGGTGGCATTATTTAATAGTTTTGATTGTGTTTTATTTAACTCATTATGACTTTGCATGGGAATTGGATAAGTTTTAATTGGAAATGATTGTTTAATTTGAAATTGGATAAAACAATGCATGGCTAATGAAATGCACATTCTTTAGGTTAGATGGAATAGTTAGAGGAAATTTGTAGATCGACCAAAAATTAATTGCATTGAATGAATTACGGTTTCTTGGGAAGTGGAGGAAAGAGAAACCAAAACATATGCAAATTTCCCCCATTTGTAGGTTTCTTTGACATGGTTATTTTGAGCTCTGCTATTTTGAGATAAATGGAGGAAATAGATAGTATTTTTATGCAAATGTTTTTTTGCTATAAATAGTGAAGAGTTATGTTGACTTTGGGCACATTTTCTCTTAAGAATTTAGGAATTTTATTTGTTGTTGTTGTGTGCATTTGGTTTTTCAGATTTGTGAAGAGAAACATTGAATAAATTTGGGAGTTTTTCTAGGCATAGATTCTCTACTTTTAATCTATTTATTTTATCTTTCAATAAATGATTAAAATATGGTTTTCTTTTCTAGAAATATTTTCTAAATGTTTCTACAAAATCTTGTAGAAAATACACCTAGAAATGGGGATAAAATATTGGGTTTTTAGATTAATGTTTGAATATTGTTTTCCTTATCATTTTCAATCTAGGAATATGTTTTATTGAATACTCTTTCTTGCAAGTTTTGGGAATTTGTAGAAAATGTTATTGTTGTATACATGAAGCATAAAAATCGGGAAAATGTGTTTTTACTAGTAAAATAAACTTATTCTTCACATTTTACCATGTTGTTATAAGAATGGCATATTAGGTATTGGTAAGAAAAGGATTGATGATGTTTTTATTGTATTAGAAGACACGGGAATGCATTTTAACTATTAGATCCATGTTATTCATATTTTTAAATCTCCTACTCTTAAAATGATGATTTTGAGTAGAATAAAAAGGTGGGTTTTTTTTGTTTTCCAAGATTCTTTCAAAATATTAATATATACTCAAATCATATCTTAATACAACTCATATAGAGCTACATATAGTTATTTAACTAAGTAAGTTTTCATGATTTCGGTTGTTGAAGTAAGTTGTAAAATATGAGAAATTATCAATTTCCTTTTCTTCCTTTTAAATGTTTTGGTTTGGACATTGTTATGGGTCTATGTATTATGATAAATATTTTTCCCGATTTTAGCTAATTTGAAAACACGTTTTGGGGTTGGTTATGGCCAAAAGGATTATTAAAATTTCTAATAATTGTTCTCCTATCCATGTGAGCTTTCTGAATATATAAATAAATTTTGTAAATGGAATACATTCTCATGTAGATGACTTTTTATTACTATTCATTTTGAGAAAGTTTGATTTACTTGCTAAGGATTGACTACTCAAATTGAATGGTTATTCTTACTAGGATTCAATATACTATTAGAATCAGTTGAAAACAAAACAATTTTCATTATGTGTACTGAGTCTTACATGAATCATTTAACCATGTAACTAGGATTTTATATATTGCTTTCATATGAATGGAGACCCTTGTTGAGTGTTGTTCATGGTTAAGAAAGGAGAAGACATTGAAAAGTTTGAATCCATTGTAATAATATTGAAACCATTTACTTATATGGGTTAAAATGAAATTGATAGATTTATTAACTTCCTTTGAATGATTAAGGGTTATATAGATCCTCAATGAGATTGATTGGTTACATTAAATAATAAGATGTACTAAACATGATTGATAAATGGAATTCCATTTCTGTGTTTATATGAAACTCAATAATTTATATTTTATCACGTAATAGTATCATTTCATTGATTCATTGGTATGATTTAATATGAATTTCATCAAATAACATTGTTTATAAATGATCGGTGTTTGTTTGAAACTTAGTTGGCATTCTATGTATCAAATCATTTTTAAAGAAATGTATGTATTACTAAGTTTATTATTTGACATGAAAGTAAACCATATCATAGTAATTTGTTTCAAAATAAGATAACATGATTACAAGTATAGAATTCATGCCAGTTTGATGAACTGACCTTGTATACCTTCTCTTTCCTATAGTTTGTGGGAGAGTAAATAAGTGAGGTGATTGTTGGATTTTATATATGTGGTTTGTTTGTGTATTAATGTTTGAAAATCCAATTTGGATCACTCTATTTATTGTAATGAGAAAATATCATTTTCACATATTTATATAGGGCATTCTACTTATTTCTAATATTATGGAAATAAATGTAATATTATGTTAAGAAAATAAGGATTCTTCTTTATAAATTTTAATAAATACATTTATGATTTGTATACAATTTGTGAGTTGTAATGATTCTTTTCACGTTATTTTTACAATGGTATATGTTTTTAATATTGGTAAATTCTAAGTGAAGAATATAAAACTATACTTGTTATAATAATATGATTATATATTTACGACAATATTTATTATTTATTATAAAATGGAATTTATTACAATGATTATCACATTGATACCATTATCATGTTTAAATGAAATGGAAATGGTTAAACAATTTGTTATGAATAGTGGTACATACTTATGACATAATGATATTTCGTCTCAAAATTATTATTTCATTACGAATGAATAATTAATTTAATAATGTGAATAGTATAGTATGGAAACAATAACTTGGAAAAATTATTAACCTTGGCAAAATAAAGGTACACAAATTACAAAGTAATAATGATACATTAGTTTAAGTACTATTTCATTAATTATTAATAAGGATAATTATATGTGTAATATGATTAATATAATCACGATATACTGACAACCTTAAGTTTTCATAATATTTAATAGATTATATCTCTTTAGTTTAAGGATACATACTCATTAGATAATAAACCTATGAGACTAAATGACACAATTAGAATGAGATCGTATCATTATGAAATGAGACAGCTTAAAGATTTTAAGTTCATATCGAGTTAAATGAAGAATGAAACTTTTGGATATGTTGTGTGGAGAATATTAGCACCAACATTTTGATTCATGTACCGGAACCATCATCTGGGTGAGCATTTTATTTAGAGAAGGAAAGAGTGGTTGAAAATTTTAAATAATTAATTTGATTAAAAGACATGTCTTTAGGAAGAGATGGGAAAATAATTAAAGTAAAAATGATAAAATAAATGATAAAAAAGAATATTAAATTAAATTAAAATATAATCTAAAGGAGGAGGAAAAATAAAAAGGGGGGGAAATGGAAATAATGAGAGGAATAATGGAAGCATGGGGAAGAGGGAATCAACCACAACGGAGGAGTAAGACAATCAACAAGGAAAACAAAGAAATAAAGCATCAAAAAGAATATATTTTAAAAAAATAATTAAAGTAAAGATGATAAAACAAGTGATAAAAAAGAATATAAAATTAAATTAAAATAGAATCTAAAGGAGGAGGAAAAACAAAAAGGGGAGGGGGAAGGGAAATAATGAGAGCAATAATGGAAGCACATGGGGAAGTGGGAATCAACCACAACAAAGGAGTAAGACAATCAACAAGGCCAACAAAGAAATAAAACATCGAAAGAATATATTTTAACAAACAATAGAGGGGGGGTAGGGAATATCAACTTATGCAAAGGGGTTTCCAAGATTGACTAAGTTTCCACCCATTTCCGCGATATGTAGGGTAGGAAAGTTTTATTATTACCTCTAATGCATAGAGATTAAGATCGAGAAGACCTCGACACACCCATTTTTTCTTGTCTATCATTGGCTCAGATTTTCCATTTCTTATAACCACTCCTTATGAGAACGTTGGTGAGATATTTCTCTTACGAGTGTTTAAGTTTTCAAAATGAATATTTTTGAAGTTATGCCAAATCCTAACCCTCTACCAAGAACACACTCCATGGTTTCATCTAAAGGAAGGAGTACAAGTTAATAATTGGTTGTTTTCCATCGAAACCCACAAAATGAGGGTAGGAAGATAGAGGGGCGGTAAGGTAGTTTTGGAGGAGGATGAAACTAAGGTGGGAATAGATGCCACATGTAAAACCACATGAGACTGGAAAGATTGGAAGCACTCGATAGGGAGAAATAACTAGGGGAAATTCTTGACATGCTTAACTAAACCTATTCCTAGCAACAAAAGTTATGTTACAATACCACGAAATGAGATACTTCTTAAGTTAGTAACGATTTTATACCTCTATCGAAAATAGATAATGTCTTAACATCAAACAATAAGACATACCTTATTATTAACACAAAAATATAACGTTGTGTGAAGGAGGTGTGGGCTCTATGACTCGCCTATCCATTCGACTGAACCCTATCCGTACCAACTTAGGATTGCTATGGGAAGGGTAGTGAGTATTTAATGACGTATGTCATTAAGTAGTCATTATCTTTCCCATAGGGATCGTAAGATGGGGGGCCCAGTAGCATACTCTAGAATTGAGAGGTCATTCCTAGATCCTATGCCTTCAAAATAAAAAATTATAAATTATTAAATACTGAAATTGAGATCTAGATAACTATGTATAGAAAGTTTTGTAGTGGTGAAGGCGAGTTTTTATACTTATGTGTAGTCATGAAACTAAGATTGCATTGCTCGCTTAATAACTTGGCCAAATAGTGTAGCTAGTTAGATACATTGTCTAATCACCATATTTATATTTTGTAGTGCCATATGTCGGATGGATTACAATAGGTCATTATCAAGTTAACACATAGAAGTTGCACTTAGTTCTCAAAACCTATTATAAACTTTTAACCAAATTTATATACAATATACTCACTTAGTTAGAGTGATGATAAGGGGGATCGGGTAGAGATAATGGAACCTTACAAATGCACAAGGTTATTATTATCAAATGGATCGTAAACATTATTTTATGTTGGATTTAATTGTTGCATGTTGAAAATCATTTAAAGATATATTTTTGATATAAGGGTTGCTTATTACAAAAATTAGCTTATTTTGATGAAGTATAATGTGGGTGTTATAACATCAAACACAAATATATGAAGGAAATGGCTTAGCCACATTTTCATTAACCAATATTAGTTTTTACACAGAGATGAGGAGGTAAAATCACCATTCATGATTTACAAAGGTCGACAACATGGAGTTTCAAGTTTCACATAGAAGAGCTTGAAAATATGCTAAGGAAAAGGGAGAATAACCCTTATAAAGTGTATAAACACTTATACAAATTATGACAAGGAGAGAAAGAGAAGAGAGAGGATAGAGAAGGATAGTTGAGTTTTAACTAGATTTCTTTAAAACATATTTAATGAGTGTGGATTCATGAATTCTTGTAGAGATTATTTCTAGTGCAAGTATGGACTCCTCTAAGTGCATCCACCAACCATATCATGACCCCTTGAGTCTATCGCATGCCATTAGACTGCATGCATAATGGATCCATCCATCATTAAATTTTGTTAGTTGGGGTGGTTATCATTTAATTCAAAGTATGACATGGTTTTAATACTTCCCATGACTTTTACTCCATTCTGTGGCGTTTTCCATGACCTTTTGAATATTTCTTACCTCATGGATCCTCACAATTTTTCTTTTTTTCTTGATGAATATGAACACTCCATTCCACCCATGAGGGTCTAAATTCTTGAACTAAAACTTTTAACCTTGCGGGTATTTTCTAATGTTCTATGGGTTTGAGAAAACCCATGGGACACTATAATTTAGTGAGCCTGCAGAACACCAAACTAGTGTTCTGTGGGTTTTGAACTTATCCAAATTTACTTGTTCCTATATCGATAATTGACACTATGGTACTCTATTTATCTTTGATTCTCAAGGACTTACTTATTTAGTTTTGTAAAAGATTGAGAAGATTTAGAGCAACACTAAATTTTACTAATTTCTTCGTAATTCCCTATGATGCCCATTCATTTGTTTTGTAGGTTAGGAGAACCCATAGAACACTTAGTTCCTACATTCCATGGTAGACTAAACTAGCCTCCTGTGATTTTCTAGAGTATGAAAATGGTTAATTCCTTTTGATGAGTTGTACAAAATTACATAGGGTGTAATTTTGGATAAGTAGTATAAGTAAGTAGAGTTATATTTTGATTTTTAGTTTTAGAATAAGCAACATCCCGAGAATAGTTCCATATTCTTATTGGATTGACTAAGTAGACTATGATAAACATTCTATAAATATAATTGTAAATGATCTACTATGGGAGTTATTTTGTCATTCTTTCAATAAAATACAAGTTCTCAAGCACATTATTAGAATTTTTGAGATTAGTTTATAATCTTATTACAAAGGTGAGTAAGGTCCTACTCATCTTGAGTACTAAGTATAATTATTTGTAATTTTATTACTTATTTGATTTATAGAATTCCTTCCATTACTTTATTTTTAGCTATCATTTCCAAATTTTTATTTATGAGTTGTTCTTAGAATTAGATTTGTTTTGATAGTGTTAATGTAGTGTTGGCATAAAAAAAATTTGGGTGGAAAAATATGTGGGTTTCTTGCCAACACTTTGGGCATTGAAGTCCCTCTACTTAAACGATGTAACTTTTGTGTTTGAATTCGCGTGAAAAGGTGGATTTCGTGGTGAATTTTTATTTGGAGATCCAACGGGGCATTCCACTAACCCTAACAGATTTTCTGCTAGAGAGGAATTTGTTTGTAAAGTGGGAGAGGGGAGTGAGAAATGAGATAGGAGAACTAATATTGTAGGTAGAAAGTCGAGTCCTACACACACTAGTTAGAAATTTCAACACGTGCATTTATGAGAAGAAATAACTCTGTAAATAGAACCAAGACCGATTAGAATTTGTGAGCACAAAGTATCAATAAATCCCTCAGTCAAAAAAAGGATAGAAAATCCTTCTTGTATTGATGCTTAAACAAAATTTGTACATAGTGTGGGAATGGAGGAAAAATTGTGAGGGGGAAATGGAATAAAATGGCTATCTCCTTTGTTCTCTCAAACTGCAATACACTCTTGAGTTTACAAAATCAATCACCAACCCTTTGAAATGGGAATGGCTATATAATTTAGAAGAAGAGAAAAGACTCTTCATATAACCCCCATTGTCCCTTCATATGCCTTGAAACTTTTCACATTCTTATGAAAACTTTAAGTCCCCTTTTATAACTTAAGAGTGACTTATTACATTGAAAATAAAGTCATTTTTAATTACTTAAAGCATTATGAAAAATTGAAACCCCCAACACAAAATTAGAACATTGAGAAGAGAGATAAAGTTGAGGGGAGAGAAGAGAGAGAGAGAGAGAGAGAGAACAAAAAAGAAGAAGGAAGAATGACGCTGATGACAAAAGACTCTACCTCCTATAAAGTATGTTGATCCTTTTAGATGAGTCGATGGAATGCTCCAATGTGATGAACTCTGAATCTTTGAACTCTTTACACCTGAGAAACACCATCATCTTGGCTATAGATGCTTTCTAAGTTGAATGAATTATTTTTCCGATGACCGCAACTCCCACCCTACGTATGATATACCTATGACCTAAACCATGTAGTGAGTTTCAAAAGACACTGTCGAGTTCCCTAGGATGGATCTTGAATTCCCTGTGAGAAATTCCCATGGATGATCTCAAATGATGATCCCCTTATGTTCCATTATGCCAAAATTTCCCTTTGAATGTAACTTCCTATTAATAGTAAGTGCATAGATGGAAGACTTACTATTTTTAGTAAGAGGTGATTTTTGCCTCTTCTTGACCATCTTGATGTGATGAACTCCCTCATTCACTTCTTCACACACGCCTTCGCCTTGACCACTTCTTGGGGTGACTTAGTATTTTTAGTAAGCACCCATATATGGGCTTACTATTTTTATTAAGTCTTCATTTTCATTTATTTTCTACTCACGGAAAATCATTCAGCTTCTTGGTGATCTGATGCACATTTCCTTCACCACAACCACTTTTGATGATGACTTTCCAAACATAGCAAGTTTGTATATGAAAACTTACTATTTTTGGAAAGTGGATTTCCAATGATCGGTTTGTAATGAAACATGTTTTTTAGACTTGTCTCTTCATTGTGGTCATGTCCTCCGAATTTCAATTTTATTTTCCTACTAGAATGATTGGAAATAAAATTTAAAATTTTCACCTAGTAGTGGCTTGACACGGAACTATCATAGCATCCATTAATGGAGCTCAAATTTTTCAAGTTTAGTTTTTATCTCCAATCATGATGAAATCAACTCCATTGTGATAGGTTTTTCATTTGGAGTCGTGTGTAAATTTTTAGCTCGTTTCCATTGTCGGATTGATGGGAAATTTGACGAATGTGAGCTAGGGCACGAAATGGTATTTTTGTTAGAAAAAATGATTCAAGGAACCATTTGACCTCCCGTTTGTTTCATCTTGATTGTCTTGAAAAATGAGGAAGTCCTCAAAAATTAAATCTCAATCCGACTTTTATTTTGAAAGATATGAAGGTTTTTCGATGGGAAGACTTCGTGGTTATCTAGCAAAAAAATCTTCATTTTTTGGTTTTTTAATCCATTTTTTCTTTGATACCTATGTATTTTCATGGATTGGAGGATTTTTGGCCATGGTGGAGCTAGTTTGGAGAATTAATTGGTTGATCGGGTGTCTGCAGACAAGCATGAACAGTATGGCATGGTGTGAAGCTATGAAGAAGAAATGGGGAAAAATGGCTAAGTGTCATATTTAAAGCAATTCAAAAACACATACCAAGGGGTGGGGTGAATTTTTGTGTCCTTGATGTCCCTTAAGCATTAAGGTATGAAAGGGACATCAATTTTCATGATAATCCTCCATGCGACACTTGGTGGAAATTTGACGATCGAGCATTTGGCTCCACTAGCTCCTGGGGGCTAGAAATTTACATTGGAGAGGGTCACATGGATGACCTAAGGGCTTCAAGGGTTGGGAAATTTTCTTGTCCCTCATTTCCCTTAGAAAATGGGATAAAGGGGACATATTTTGCACATCACACCTCCATGTGACACTTGGCGATCATCCGTGCAGTGAGAGGTAAGGCTTCAACTAGCTCTCGAGGGCTTAATTGGCAATGCGAGAGGTCATATTAGGTTCATGAGGCTAAAAAATGGTTGGGATAATTTTATGTCCTCTATGTACCATTTTTTAAATAGATGAAAGGGACATGAAATCCCCTGAGCTCTACGGCTAACACGTGTCCTCTTGAAAAATTGGCTAAGTGTCGAACCTTGAGAACGAACTTGTGAAGGCCATATATGGAGTTCCCAATGGAGTTTTTGGAAAATATTTATATGAATTTGAGTGAAAATGTACCTTTTGAATCCAATGGTGAGGTATCAGATCTTGGTTCCTCCATTTAGACCTTAAAAAAGAGTATTTTTATCTAGATCCTTAAGCGATCCTAGAAAAAACTAGATATAAACCTATTTCACCAAAGTGTTGTGAAAGATCTGATTTCACCATCTTGTAGATATTTTAATTAAATTTATGATGATGTATTTTTATCTCCTAAATCCATCTAGATCTCCCATAATCACCTCCTAGAAGATGAGAAGATCTTTTGATCATGTGCCTTTGCTTAAGCTTATGGACCCTAGTTTTGATGAAACTACCCACCTCCTATAAATATTTTCGAATCTTCCAAAATAAATTCCATGATGTTATTATACCTTTAATTCATCTCCATGTTGGATCTGGATCCTCCATTTTCTCCATGGGGTTGTGTTGGTCTTGGGAAGGCTAGTGGTAGCCCTTCCCACAACTGTCCAAAAATAACAATCTTCAAGAACTCCTAAAATCACCTAGGGGATTGACTTGAATTTCCTAATTCACCTAGGGGACTAATTTAACATCCATTGGGAGGTCATTGGACTAACTGGGTAGACCTAGGGTGCCTTGGAATGGTAAAACTTGAAAGTTTTGACATAGGGGTATCATTGTCATGCTAGAAAATTGTCAATTTTCTGTTGCACATTTGCATGACAATAACTAGCTCTATCTTGGGGACATGGTATGGACTGAGCACAAGTAAATATGTGACATGAATAATCCCAGAATCTAAACTTTTTAATATAATAACCAGTGGGACTTATCCATTGGGCCCATGTATAGTCATGAGAGAGAGAGAGAGAGAGAGAAACACACACACACACGAGAGAAAGGGAAACACTTTGGAAGGGGAAAAAACACACAAAGAAAATGGAAATTATATACAAAGGGGAGAAATATCTATAGAGGTAGGGAAATACTATACACATACCGAAAACAGGTTGAGAAAGTATATGCCATCGTGGAATAGTGGATTGAAGTCTAACCTTTGAAGCATAAAAACTATTATTTGATCAAACCATGCTTTTGTGATGGCCTTGCATGGCTTGAGAAGAAGAATAATGATCATGATTCCATCCTTATACTCATACTCTGCACTAAGAATGTTCCTTCATCCATTGAAAATTTGGTCACCTTCTTGAAACTTTTTCATTTTGAAGATTCCTCTTGATGTCCTGTGATCATGAGACACCATTCCTCTGTACTTTCAAGTTTGGAGATGTCAACCTTAGCATGGAGAAATTCTTTTCCTTGGATTGCAGCTTAAAATCATATCTGTATTAGCAAGGTACTCAAAAGGAGTGAGGAAAAACTAATTTCCTTCCCATTCATGAACTTCTCTGAACATCTCACTCTACTTCTCAAAGTGATTACTTCCCAAAATAGAGGTTGTATCATTGAGAGGGAAGCCCTTATCAATCTCAGTGAAATGTTGTAATATGGGAACTGTTCAAGGCACATCGAGCTTGAAGAATGGTGAGTGAAATCTGATTTTGAATTATTTCATAAGAATCATGCATACCCTCACTTTTTCATCCAGAGAAATTTATTTCAATATCCAATATTTGAATCTCATCTTGATATCAGTCTTGAAATTACAACCTTTAATTTCTTCATAGAGGCACTCTTTACCCTTGAGTGTATTTTTCTACATGAACTCTTGTTCTGCACTTATGGAGCATTCCGAAGTGGTGTGACCAAGTTGGTTTTGAATATACTCCCAACACTTTGTTGTAGCTTTTTGCCATGTTTGAAAAACTTTCTTCAATGCAAATCAACTCAATATTTTCCCTATTATCATACACACATAGTAGATATGTTGTCTTTAGGATTGATGGAATTCCAAAGGAGATTTGTGTACCTTCCTTCTTTTACATTTACAACCTTCCTCATATAATGTGGAAGATGTTTCACCATTTTCTTATACATTTTGAACAATGAAATAGATAAGGTAATGGGCTAGGAGGAATACTTGTTAAATGGGTTGGTTGATGGTTGATGTGTGTGTTCAGACTTCTCGACCCAATTTGTGAGAGATTCCTTTTGGCTAGGAGGAACTACCTATAATAGAAAACAAGACCACAAAAGAGAAGTTAAATGATATATGACAGTGGACTGCCTAGCGTATGCTAGTTCGGGAAGTGTGATACTTCCTAGATGGCTATCAATCCATTGTTTAAAACAAATCAATGTGATAGATAAATAAATTCCTACTGTAGTTGATATGATTTAGGTATCTCATTCAAGTACAATAAGAAAATCTAATCACAACAGGCTAGGTTATAGTTAGATCTAAAGGATGAGGTGTCTGTCAAGGTACTGGGACTAGTCAGGGTCTGATTCTAGGTTGTTTAGGTCAATTGGTAAGAGGTTGTTTGGCTCTTGTTCTTGGGCAAGGGTATAAAACACAGAGACCGATGTCGGTTGGGTATAACAATGATGGTTTAAGGGAGACCAATGACGGTTATGGGTAACCAAGCGTTGTACAGTAGGGTGATATAATTCAATGAAAACCTTATTGTAGAGTTTAGGTGAGGTTAGATGAGGCTAAAGAAGGAGATGGTGAGGTCTATGGGAATATTGAGAACACTCAGAGAGGTGGAAGGGCTAGGATAGGTGATCTGATAAATGGGTGGGTGAGGTTTTTGGGTTTTTCAGAAAGATGGCTATGGAGGAATGGGAATGTTAATAGAAGAATGGTAACATAAATGATAACAACTCTATGAACAAAATAGGAATGGAAATGATTAATGATAAAACACTTACCAATGTTGTAGGTCCAATGGTTGGGTGGTGGTGATGATCGGTTGATGGAATGGAGCTTGGTGCAATAGTGACGCTTCCCGGAATGTTACCGTGAGTGCCAATGCTTTTGGATCTATCCTGGTGCTGGTTATGGATGTTTGGGTGCATGAAAAGACTCTAGTTCTACTTGCATGTAGCTCTCTTCTCATCCTCTTGCTCTCAGAATGTGCCAACCCAAAAACAAGGTTCTTAGGTGAATAAATGGTAACCAACGATGGTTGGGTTGACCGGCATCGGTTTAGGGGTGACTGATTGGCGTCGGTTAAGGTGGATTCCCTAGGTTTACTAAAATGGGTAGATCTTTCTAATTTCTTGGGCCTAGTTAGTTTGTTCTCATGGATTAGAATAAAAACTTCCCTTCTAATGGGTGGGAATGTGGTTAGAGAGATTTTAGGGATTGATTTTAGGGTTAGACCAAATCTTAGCTCATTAAGGCAAGTAAGACTTAGTTATTGTTAGTTATGGAAACATGCCAAGAATAGGTCTAGGGTGAGGTGGTTGGATGAGGTGTCTAGGTGAGGTGTTTAGGTGAGGTGGTGGGGTAGAAATTAAGATAATTAGATAATAAATATTGTGAGGATATATATTAATTTAATTAAATTAATTAAATTAATAGTGGTGTGGGGTGGAAGGGGCCTTGGTTAGGTGAGTATGTTTGAGCTGGTTATTTGACTAGGGACCAAGGGGAGTGTGACCCAATTTTGGTGTCTACATTTTGCCCCTTTTTGTTGTGTAGCTTGTATTAGTAAGCGATGCTTTGAAAAAAATAAGATGTGGTTGCCCCATGTGTGGGTGAAGGTGATCCCCCTCAAACTAGGAACTGATGAGGTAGAAGAAAGAATCGGTGAGTGGTTTGATAAAGGTGGATGTGATGAAGAGGAAGGTGGACAATGGGGGTAATGGGGTAAAGGTCTAATCGGGTAATCAAGGTAATGGGCTAGGGTCAAAGGTAGTGACATTCAAACACACACACATGTATAAACTGTGACATGGTACCAGGTTGAAGAGCATGTAAAATCTACATCATCTAAGGTCGATAGGTTTATCCAAACAAGGTTGAGGTGATTCGTATCAAGGTATAGGATATGGTGTGGAAGCACATCGCAGGTCAGGTGTAGGAACGTTTAGGTATGTTCCAGTACACCAAAGGTTAGGTTAGGATAAATGACATGACAATAGGAAAGGTAAGGTCATTAGGTCAAACAACACGGGTAACAATGTCGCAAGGTATAATGAGCACATGAGTTCATAGGTCATTAAAAATGTTTTGGGTCTAGGTAGTGAGGTCACGACATGGGTAGGGCGAGGTATGGGTAAAATAACAAGTTCCTAAATGTAATGAAGGACAGGTATAGGTAAGGTAGGCATGGAGGTTGGTTTGATAAGGGTGGGTAAGGTCAAATGGTGGCTGGGTTGGTTAAGTGTTGGTCAAAAATGGGGAAAGGGTATGGACAAGAGTATGATAGGTAACCGATGTTAGTCATATGTAACCGGTGATAGTCTAGGTAAGCCGATCACAATTTATTAGGGTAGATGACCGATGTCGGTTTAGGTACAACTGACCATGGTTTTCTAGGGCACAAGACCGATGTCGGTTTAGGTATAACCGACGTCGGTCAGGTCAATGTGGGTATATAAAAAAAAAAATCCATATAATATGGATTCATTTTACATTTTGGATTTTTGAAAAAAAGAGCAGAGACTTTTGTGGTTTTGGTGAGAGAGAAAATATGTGAGGGAGATCATAGGTGTAGAGGTGAGGTGGAGAGATGATTGGGAGAGAGGTTGAGGGGAGAGGAGGAGGGAGGAGAGGGTGGAGACCACGAGATCGGGAATGAGTAGAGTGAGGATTGGTGGAGAGGTTAGAGGAATATTTTGGCATGGCGGAGGTAGAGGGAGGGTTAGGTGGGTGAAGGTAGGGTACAGTGGAATTTAAATGTGTCCCCCATGGAGTAAGGCATGAGAGATGAGGAGGTAAGGAGGGAATCCATGAATGTTATTGTTTTTAAAAGAAGAAGGGATATGGGTCGGGTTAGGGGGGTAGGGTAGAGAATTTGAAATGTGTGGTTAAAATGGGTGAAAGAAGGAAATGAGGGGTGGGAAAAAGGTCATAGGTAGAGGAAATAGGGTTGGGGAGGGATTAAGGGGGTAGGTTTGGGTAGGTGGTAGGGGAAATGGGGGGGAAATGGGAAAGTGGGAAAATTAGGTAAAGGGGTTTGGGAGGTTTGGGTTTTGGGTAATGATGTGTGTGATGTGAATGATCAGGCATGATTGGTCAATGTATGTACCCCTATTATGTGGCGACATAGTTGGTTAATAATGTTGACATTGGGTTCAAGAGGATGGGCCGAGTGCTTGGCATGGGTAACATGGACAGTGATTGGAATGATCAACACATTCCAGGTCTTTTTGATGGGTGATCGACATCTGAAAGTCACTAAAATAGAGGATATGGTGTCTATCGGATCGTACCTACCATGGGTATCTAATAGTGGGGACAATAGGTGTATTCCATCTCCTCGAGGCTTCCGAGGAGTTGATCTCCTTGATGCGAGGTTTTGGTGAGGGTATGGAAGAGATGAGGTTCCATAGTGCTAATCTGAGCTATGGTGAGATGTATACAGCCCATCCAGAGGAGATGAGGCTAGTAGTTTTGATTATGGAGGTAGTGTGTTGTTTTGCACTACAGATGCAGAGGGTGGGAGATTCCCATGGGTGTTGATGGGGGTCCTCCATGACATGATGGAGGAGAGGACCCATTTTCTTGGGCACCAACATACTTGGTGTAGTTGTATAGGGAGTTGTGGGCATATAGGAGATTACGAGTGATTTAGCCTATGTTGCACCTTTCTTCTCCATTGTTGGGCATATGAGCACATTGTATGTGTGAGGCCACTAGGTATGCCCCAGGATGATGCATTGAGCCAGAGTTTTGTTTTTTGAGTGGGCTATAGGTGATGGGTGCTATGATTAGGAGAGTGCAGAGCACAGTGGCTATACATGATGTAGTATTATTATGCACACATTTTAGAGGGGTTTTCAGCATGGACATTATTTGGAGGCCCTATGTGGGTTTTCCATCATATGGGTGGATGGAGGAGTTATACCAGAGCTATAGTTGCTCGATGGATAGAGGGGTGACATGCACGTGGGGAGCATGAGATGATACCCATAGTATGACATGGTGGGATGACAGTTTGGGCTATTGCAGGATGTACCCCCTCCCTTCCCACAATATAGGAGGGATGACGTGGAGAGGCCGATGTCCCCCCTACCATGACCTATATGTCAACAGGGGAGGAGGAGTGAGAGGAGATGGATTGATGATTGATGATGTAGAACCATGATATGTGATAGATAGATATAGATAGTGGTGGGCACGCATTTATGAGATATACCACCGAGACCCAGGCGAGCTAGACGATTGGCCACCCTCACGATCAGAGGACATGTTACTTAGGGGATAGGTGGCCACCTTACATGGCATAATTGGTTATAGGTTTATAGGGATAGTTGATGGGGTCACAGGCAGAGGTGGCCATATTACAGGCACAGGTGGTGGCCCTTGAGCCCATGTCACATACATTATATAGGAGGAGTACCCACATAGGGTGGGGCTGGAGATGGGGAGTAGGTGGCCACCCTACAAGCACAGTGATAGGGTTACAGGGTTAGTTGGCCACTACACAGAAAAGGCAAGATTGTGGCTTTACAGGCCCAGATTTACTAGTGCACCAGGACACCAGTAGTGAGAGCGATAGGAAGTAGGTTTAGGGATAGGGTCTTATGGTATAGTCACAGGCATAGAGATCAAAGTCCCTTATTGATGAGGGGAGAGAGCAGAGTACATACAGAGTTGTTGTGGTGAGACCCATGGCACCTCCTCAAATAGTGCCCATGGTGAGATTCAGGGATGCCCTAGGTGAGGTGAGGTATTATCAAGGATATTTTGTATGGTGCAGGGATAGATGTCCCATCATATGGGAGTATAGAGCACAGTAGGCCTTGAGTGAGAGGACCGATCATGTACCATAGTGTAGAGAGACATAGGGGGGGAGTGAGCCCAGGGAGGTAGGAGGAGTAGGGTGAGGCCACCAGTGTACGGAGGCTAGATCCAGGTGAGGGCCATGGAGGATGGCTAGATCGAGGCCCACAATAGGTGGTGAGGTGGGTGAGGCACCACAGGAGTGGTAGAGGAGTCGGGAGAGAGAAGTAGAGAGATCGAGGAGAGTGAGGGATATCACCATTTTGGATAGTATAGGGATTATCTGTGATATGGACCAGACCATGGCTTGCGTGTGCCGATGATTTTTTATATATGATATCGGCCTACGTGTTGATGATGTTTTTATATATATATATATGGCCTTGCATGCGATGATAATATATGATGAGATGGCCTACGTGTTGATGATGTTTGATGTATATGATATATGAGGCCATATATGATGATATTTTATATGAGATATGATGATGATTTATTGTGATGATGATGATTTGAGATTTTTATTATATATATATGAGACATTATATATTGATATATTTGAGATATGAATGGGTAGAGATATATATGATACACATGTACACACACACACACATATGGTGATGATGATGTTTATGGCATGATGTGAATATGTACATGTTTTGATGATGTTATTATAGGCATGGATGGAAATCAAGTAAGTTAGGCATGATAGAGTCAGTCATAGGCATAGGATGGAGTTAGGTTAGTTTAGGCATGGATGAGTGAGGTTAGGCAGTTTAGGCATGTTAGGAAGTCAGTTAGGTTGGATTAGGCATGGAGTTAGGTAGTTAGGCAGTTTAGGCATGATGGTATGGAGTTGAGCATGGTTGAGTTTGTGGTTGATTGAATTTCTAATTCATTAATGTGTGTAATTTGTGATGGTATGGATCATGTTAAGATGATTTGTAGGAAAATTTATGATTATGGTAAAGAAATGGTAGATATGATGAAATGAATGTGTAAATTATGATGGTAAAGATGTTTAGCAATTGTTGCTTGTTTGGTTTAATTTCTAGTTATTGATATAGAAAGGAAACTAACTAGGGTAGAATGTGAATGAAAGGAAAAAAAGGAAAGGGAAAGGAAAGGGGGAATTGGTTAGGGTAGAGAGTGGCTGAGCTAACCTCTAAGGGCCCCATGCCCTCGAAGTGTTGCCTACATAGTCCCACGAAAAGGGACCTCAGGCCGATGTAGTTCTCCCATAAGCTAGGGAAGATTATGATGAAGTAGAGGAATGGATTGATAGGTGTTTAGGCATGGGTGAATGTAGGTCATAGGCATGATCATAGGCATGGTTGAGTTTAGGTTGTAGGCATGGTTGAGTGATTTTTAAATATAGGTGTTGATGATCTGGTCTGTATAGGATAATCAATAAGTAATGAGGAAGGTGAATGGTAAGAGGTGGTAAAAGAGCCACTTAATTGATAAGAACCCTAATGAGTCAATCCATACCTAAGAGGGCTTATGAACAAAAGACCCTAAAGGCATTGCATAATGGACCATTCTAAGGGTGAAGAAAGTCACATAATCATGAAATGTCACATTTTGCGGAAAGTCCCTTGAGTAAAGAGGAAATTAGGCTAAAAAGGAAAGGAGGTGAGAATGGGAGGTTTAGCGTAACTTAGTGTATGACGAGTGTGTTTTTGGAACAAGAAACCCAGAATCAAAATAGGCAAGTCCATGAAAAAAATTTCATCTTTTTTCTTCATTTTTGTTTTTAATTTTTTAATAGACTGATCGATGTGGGAAGTCTATATGGGATGAGTATATTATCTCCTTGAGGTCTTCGTGAAGTTGATCGATGCGGGAAGCTTCTAGATATTTATTATATTTTTGTAATGACCTTATATAGTTGTCCTTCAAGGGAGAAGTCTATTTATAGTGGTGGAATTAGAGTGAAGAGATGTCCCTTTTGAGGGAGTCATCTTTTTTTGGAAGTTTGACTCAAGGAGTTGTATCCCTTTTTTTTTTTTGGATGTTTAAGTCATGGACAAGACTATAGAGGAAGATTAGGTTCTTGTTTAGAAGACAAGACCGTAGCACACAAAGATTAACTATGAAAGAGGTGGTTTGAGTGATGAATGACCATGGGATTCCATCTTGAAGAAGATGAAAAGTATCCATGAGAATCATGCTATGAGTAGAGCCGTGGTACTCATATTGAAGACAAGGCTAAAAGGTGATGGGTAATCACATGATTCTTGTTTAGTCATGGATCCTCAAAATGGGTAATATGGAAGGTGAACAACACTCAAGGATGAGTGATCAACGACAAAAAGTGATATAGGACTTGATATCAACAATAAATGGTGAAGATGTAAGGCATTAAGGGGCTCAGGTTTGGGTTTACCTTTGAGTGAAGACAAATGATAAGCACTGATCCATAGGCATGGGTAATGATATAGGGTCAAGCCAATTAGGAGAAAATTTTCCCATTTACTTTTCTCCTCTTTGGTTACATGTTGATTTTCCTTCAGGATGAGGTCACCGACTTGAAAGGTTTGTTCGTGAACATGTTTTTCATAGGCACGTTTGATACATTTTTGGTAGATTTGGAGATGGTCAAGAGCATTGAGATGATGCTCATCTAATAACTCAAGTTGTGCCAAACGATCTTGGTGAAATTCATCATCGTTGAGCATGTCTTGTAGTGAGATGCGAGAGAGATGGAATCTGGACTTGAGAGGTAAGACAACCTCGGTACCGTAGACCAGAGAAAAGGGGGTGGCAGCAATTGAAGTGTGAATACTAGTGCGATAAGCCCACAAGGTGAAAGGAATGTGTGTATGCCAATCTTTCCCAAGTATCGTTGACTACCTTCATAAGAATTTTGTTCAAGGTTTTATTGGTTGATTCAGCTTGACCATTGGTTTGTGGGTAATAAGGTGATGAGAAACTGAGTTGGATGCCAAAAGCATCACATAGTTTGCGTAGGGTTTTGTTTTTGAATTGTTTTCCATTATCAGTGATAATGCGGTGAGGAACACCAAAATGAAAAATGATGTGATGGTTGATGAATTCACATATTTCTCTTAGCTTTTGTAGAAATGAGGGAATGGCTTCTACCCATTTAGTGTAATATTGGTAGTGGTTATGATCCATTGGTGGCGTTGTGAAGAATGGGGGTTGATCTCACCGACAAGATCCAAACCCCATTGAGAGAAAGGCCAAAGGTCTCGTGTGACCTATAAGGCATGACTAGGTGTGTGATGAAGATTAGCATGTTGTTGGCATTTCACAACATTTGACATAATCACAATAGTCATGGTTTAGGGTTGGCCAATAATAGCCTAGGTGAAGAATGCATTTTTATGACAGCTAAACCACTAAAGTGACCTCCACAAATTCCATCATGGACTTCCTTAATGGTGTAAGGAATTTCAGAACTTGTAAGGCATCGTAAGAGAATGCCATCGAAACCATGTTTGTAAAGAAGACCACCCATGATGACATAATGGGAGACACTTTTAAGAAAGGCACGTTGTCCATTACGAGTGAGATCGGTGGGTAGAATGGAAAGGAAAGATAGTCTGCATATTGCTTATACCAAAGGTCACGTGGGTCAAGGGAAATGGTTCCACGATGGAGTAAACTTCATGAGGTAAATAAGAGGGTGATTGTAGCCTTTGTATTGTGACAAATATTTTAGAGTCAGTGGGTGAAGTAGGTATCTGAGAAGCCAAGTAGGCCATGGTATCCACAAAAATTTATTGGTAGAACGTGGGGTGGTTTGAAGTGCGTAATGGTCAAAGGTGGTCAAAAGTATGTCTACGTGATGCTTATACTTTTGAAGTATCTCATTATGACATTGGTATATACCATTGACTTGGTTTATGACCAAATGAGAATCACCAAAGATGTTGATTGACTTAACATCTAAGGCATAAGCAACTTGAGAGACCCAACATGAGTGCTTTGTATTCAACAATATTATTTTGTACAATCAAAATGAGTTTGAAAGACAAAGGCATAGGTTCACCATCAAGTGGAATGAGGATAACACCAGCCCCACCCCCATGCTGACACTTGGAGCCATCGAAGAAGAGTGTCATTTGGTAAGTGGGTTCATCCAAGGAAAGGGTAGCTATAGACTCATCTAGGAAGTCAAAGTTAGAGGGTTGATTCCTGGAAATAGGTGCATCGGCCAATTGGTTGGTGATAGCCTGGCCCTTGATGGAATTTTGATGAATGAATTGAGGTCGAGGTGGCGAAATAAGCATAAGCCAATGTGTGGACACATTGATGTTGATAGGTTTGGCATACATATAGTGTAATGGGTCAGTATTAGTAATGATGAAGGTTTTGTGGTTGAGTAGGTAATGGCGGAGTTTGGTGGTGATGAAAACTAAGGCTAAAAAAAGTTTTTTTGGTGTGGGTATATCTAGTTTCGTAGTCAAGAAGGGTATGACTTATGTAATAAACCCTTGCTTGCTCTCGGTGTTGGTCATGCATGATGAGTGAGCATGGACACCTAGAGAATGGTGGTGGTGAAATATATAGGTAAAAGGGTTGGTCATCCTTAGGAGGAATGAGCACATTGGTGGTTGAAGGAGGTATTGTTTTAAGGCTTGAAGGCTTTATGGCATTCATCATCCCATTTGAATGAAACATCTTTCTTGAGAAGATGATGGAATGGTTGACAATGGTAGAAAGTTGTGAGATAAAATGATGAATTGATTGCAACTTTCCTTGTAGGCTTGAAGTTGATGGAGATTAGTGGGTGGAGGCATTTCAAGAATAGCCTTGACTTTAGTAGGATCAACTTCTATGCCAAAAAGAAATGATGAAACCTAGGAGTTTTTAGAAAGTACCACAAAGATGCACTTCTTTGGTTGAAGATGAACACAATACTTGATGAGGTGGTCAAAGATGACTTTAAGGATAGGTAGGTTTGGTTTGATGTTTAGATTTGGAAAGAAGATCATCTACATAATCTTCAATATGTGATGCATGATGTCATGGAAGATGTAAGTCATGGCTCGTTGATATGTAGCACCAACATTTTGAGGCCAAAAGGCATGACTCGATAGTAGAAAGTCCCCAAGGGGTGATGAAGGTAGTCTTGTGTTGATCCTCGGGAGCTAGTAATATTTGATTGTAGCCGAGAAACCATCCATGAGTGATAACATTTCATGGCAGTGGTGAGATCAACTAGTTGGTCAATGTGTAGTAGTGGGAAATCATCTTTGGGACAGGTGAGGTTGAGGTCATGGAAATCCATGCAAATGTGGAGTCCCCTGTCACCTTTTGTGATAGGAATGATGTTAGAAATCCATTGGGGATAATCAATGGGTAGAATGAAGGAAACGAGAGAAGGCGTTGAAGCTCTTCTTTGACTAGAAGAGCAATGCGAGGATGCATTTTCCATAAGCTTTTGTTTGATGGGTTTGGCATCAGGAATGGTTATGATATTGTGAACCATGATTTTTGGGTCAATACGGGCATATCGGCATAGGACCAGGAAAACACATTGCTATGGTCCCGAAGGAAAGAGGTGAAGGCTTCTGTTTAGTAGCATCTAAGGATTGGCGATCTTTAGAATGTGTGGGTCATCCTGAGTATTAATGTTGATTTTGATGGTGATTCATTCAACATGGTTTGCGTCTCAGAGGGTAATGACCGATGAATATAAGAGTCTTTTTCCACACCAAGGTAGGTGAGGATGGACTCATCATCCTGACATTGAATGACATTAATTGAAGGTATATCATCATCGATCATGTCAGGATACAGGAATGGGAGAGAAGAGGGAGCCTCGCCATCATGTTGATAGGTCAGTGGTCCCTAGAGGAAATGGTGTTTAAAAAAAAAAAGTTAGGAGGAATAGATTCGGGATCTATGGACTCGTGGGTGAAGATGGTAATGTGGGTGAATGAGAGGGGAAGATTTCTCATCCTGGATAAGGTCGATGTGAACCTTCTTGGAGGGTGGAGTGTCAAAACCAATGCCACTATGGTCATTGTGTTTATGAGAGGTATAGAGAAATGATAGTATGGTGGCCTTGTTCATAAAAACCTGAAGCCAAATCCTTTCCATGCATGCACCGGTGGAGGAAAGTGTGAGTGAAGCGGTGGTTAGTGAGGGAGTGTAGGTCAGATGAAAATGGTTGGGCTTGGGATGGAGGTTGGGTTTATAGGTGGCAATATCAAGTCCCCCATATGTTAGGTTGGTGTGAAGGTGGGGAGGGCCATAAGGAAAAACATCACCAATGATGTGGATGTCATAGTTGGGGTGTTGATGTAGATTCCCATACTCTTGTGGGGTGAGGAAGGTATCGATATTGTATAGGTGGTATTCCCCTAGAGTGAGGCATTGAAAAACACCTTCTAAGGGATCAGTAGTTGGTATGTGGGTAGTGGGTATAGATGGCTCACTAGATGTTGGGGAAACAAGTGCGTCAGTGGTAGAGGCTACAACTGTAGTGGGGATAACAAGGTTAGATGCAGCATAGAAGTAGTGGCAATTTTGGTGGATGGGCTGTGGGTGAAGGTGAAGTGGTGATAGTGGTAGATGCCTGACCGTAGTACAAGCACATCATTGGGCGATATAGCATGTTATAGGTCTTGAAAGGTGATGGGTGGTAGGGATGGTGTAATTATGTCCCTCGTGTTCAAATTTGAGGCATCGATGTAAAGTCGAAGGGACACAACCCATGGCATGGATCCAAGGTCGATCGAGAAGTAGCAAGTTATATTGGAACTCTCCTTCTAGAACATAGAAAAGTTTTGGGATAGTGTGGGGGCCCACGCGGACATGGAGAACAATGGTACCCAGGGTAGAGGTCATGGCATCATTGAAGGAGCACAACATAAGGGTTACCATGTAATTGGTAGGTATCCACATTTGGTCATATGCATGGGAGGAGATGATATTAATGCTAGCACCACCATCGATCATAACACATCATATGCATATATTATCGATAAAGACGAGAGATGAAAAGAGTGGGGTCGGGGTCATTGGACTGGAAGGGAGAAATCTCTTCATCTAAAAAGTTGAGGGTGGCCACTTGGTGAGTAGGTGGAGGTGTAGAGGAAGGTGAAGACCTAGTGAGAGAGGCTACGTGGTGAGGGGTAATGATGGAGGTGATGGGTGTGGGGTCATTTGGTAAGACTTCAATAGATTGAAGGACCTCCATGAGGGCTTGACGATGTGACTCGAGGTTTGGATGAGGTCATATAAAGACATTTTGAGGGGGATTGGTGTAGTTGTTTTAGCATTGTGTGATGTGTGACCCCATCGGAAATAGGATATGCAGGACCTCGAATGATGACTTTGGGTATGGGTGTGGATGGTATGTTGGGTACAGGTTGGTTGATGGGCTAGTTGCTTTTTCCTTTGCCCTTGTCTTTTTGAGCATGGGTGGAAATGTTGATCATGTTAATTTGAGGGGAGGTGGATGAAGAGGGTGTGTCATGGAAGGTATAGTGGCATGAGGGAAAAAACCCTAGTGGGGGATATGATCCTTGTGAAATTAGTAGGGTGCATTGGCATTTTGGTGGTGGTTTGGCCAACTCTCTTATATGAACCATGTTGATCTCGAATCTCGGGGGTGGATCAAAGAGTTGTGGGGGTGGAGATTTTGGTCGTTGAGTAGGTAATGGGAGAAGATCTATGGAAATTGGTGAAGGTGAAATGGGGTCCTCATCAAGAAGATCATCATCATCAAAATTTTCTTGGGAGGACACAATTGGACAAGAGTGGTTTTAAAGCCTTACAGTTCTCTACATCGTGTCTGGCACATGATGGTAGGAAAAAATTTTGGTTTCATCAAACCCTTTTGGTTTGGGTTTGAGTGGGTCGTAAGGTCTAAGAGGTGGTAATGTGATGATGGAAGTTTTGAGGAGATTGGTTAAGATTTTGGCGTAGGATCCTGCTAGTGGATCACAATGGGAGGTGAATGTGGGTTTGGGTACAGTGTGGCTGATTGTGGAGGAAGAGTCTTTAGAGGGGGAGTAGGTTGGTCTACTAGTTTGGTGTGTGGTGTGGTCTTAGGTGTTGGTCGTATCTGCTTGGGTAGGGGCATGGTAGAAGAGGTGATGGAAGGTTTGGTTGGTTTAACTACCTTATTGGAGGGTAGCATGGATTTTTAGCTTTAGGTTGCATCTTTTTGGGAAAAAATGACATGGGTGTATGAGATGTGGAGGGAAAATCTGATGGTGGAAGAGGATGGGTTACCCATGGGGGTAACCGAGGTGTTGTGGAGGTAGGTGGTGTGGGTTGGGTAGAGGCGTGTGAGTGAAAGAGAAGAAAGTGTCATGGGTAGTGAAGAAGTTATTGGATGGTAGTGGAGGTATGGGTGGTAAGAAGGTTACGGGTGAGGGTGGAAGTTGTGTGGGTTGCTTGGGTATATTAGAGGTTTGTGATGAGGAAATGGGTTGTTGCATTCTTGGTTTACCGGTGGATGGGGGTTTTTGGCTAGGGTCGAGGGGTGAGGTCCTAGGATGGATGGAAGGGGTGAAGGTGATAATGGTGTGGTAGGTGAGGTTGGTGTATGAGGTCTAGGAGGTTGGATCTTCTTTTTAGGGGCGGGTTAAGTTTAGTGTTAGTTTTGGAAGATGTGGCTAAATCTAATTTGATGGGTGGGTGAGTAAGGCTAGTTGTCGGTATGACCCCTAAGGTAGTGATAGGTTTAGGTAAGGGAGATGATATAGGTGTGGGTAGGTGTTTGGGTGTAGATGTATGTTGGGTTATGGGAAGAGGTGTGAGTTGGGCCATGGGTGGTGATGTGGAAGGTGTTGTAATAGTTGTGGTTGTGTTTGGTTTGGTCACTCGAAACACTTTTGGATAGATAGTGGAGGTGTCAGTGAGAGTGACAGTTGCATTTGTGTTGAAATAGGAAGTAGAAGGCATCCCCAAAGTAAGGCTCTATCGACATAGTCAGGTGATGCCAAGCATGAAAATGGTGTTGTTGTAAGTGGGGCTGATGTGGATCGAGTGGAAATCCCCATAAAATGTGTTTGAGATATAGGGAAATGGCTAGCCTCGGACTCTGTGGGTAAGAGAGATGAAAAGTAGATCAAGTGGGATCTTGAAGGTCTGATGGTGAATGGTCATCAAAAGACACTGGTACTTATATAGGATCCTCCATGGGTAGAGGAGAGGATGGGCTAGATGAAGTGGACTCTCCTTGTGTTGGTGTAGGTGGTGGACTGCATCTTCTATGAGTAGGAGAGGTGCCCTTTGAAACAATTGTTCAGAAATTTGAGGGGTCAAAGGTGGTGCTAATTATAGGCTCTTCCATGGGTGAAGAAGAAAATGAAGGGGGTGTCCCTCTGTGGGTGGAGGAGTAGATGAAATAGGCTCTTGTGTAGGTAGGGGAGCTGGGCTAAGATTTCATCTATGGAAGGAACATGAGGCAATTGGGAAGCAACTGGTATGTCATCAAAAATAGTGTGGACCTCATGGACATTGCTATCATTGTTTGAGGTATCACCAACTTGGTTGGAAGATGGGGCATGATTAGGGAATGGCTTCTTGAAGATGTGTAGGTTTTGGTTAGTGGGTGCATTTGGGCTATCCAAGACTAGATCTCCATTGTCTAACATTTCTTGGATGATATTCTTGAAGGTGATGTAGTTATTGTCATTTATGACCTTTGACATGATGATAGTTACAAAATTCATGTTCCTTATACCATGTGGGCATGGGTCACTCAAGGGTCAAAACTAGTATGTGGTTTTATAGGTGGAAGGGTAATGGCACCAGCCTTAACAAGATTTTCCAAAATAGAAGAATAAGATTCTCCTATGGAAGTGTACTTTCATTGTTCTCATCTGAAACTGGAAAGCTTGGATGGGAGAGAGATTAGAAGGAGGGTTTGGTTGGGTTTGATTGATGAGGGGGCCAGCCTTGAGAATTATGGCATTGGTAGATCCTTTGGGTTTTGAATAGTTGTTTTGGGGTTTGAAGATGAAGAAGCATCATTTGATTTGAATGTGATGTTCTTGTTATGAAGTTGAATCTTCTTTTCTTTGATAGCATGAATTTCCAATTTTCGTGCCATGGTGAATGCCTCGTCAAAAGTGTGAAAAGGTTTGCACCTGTAGGGTTGGTGAGATGTGTCTAGCACAAGCCCAAGTAAATAGCTCTATAAGTTTAGTTTGAGGTAATTGGAATGTGAGTTGATTAATTAAGCTAATTGCACCATGAGTGAGTGAAAAGTCGAGTGATAGACTCATCATCATACTTATCGAAGTGGAATAAAGATCAGTCATGGTAACCTTCTTGACAATATTAATCGAGAAGTGGTCTAAGAAGGCTTGGGCTAGTTGATTAAATGAGTAGATGGAATGTCTTGGTAGCCCACTATACCTAGTCAATGCGAGGTCTGTCAGGGACATTGGGAAAGTCCTCAGAAGTAAAGTGTCATCATGGGAAATCAGGTAACACCCATGTTTAAAGGACCAAAAATGTTGTTGTGGGTCCTCTTTGCTATTGAAGTGGTTGAATTTTGGCATTTCCCAATGTATGGGGTATGGTTGAATAGGAATGGATGGGTGAATAGGCTCATTACAAATTTCATCATAGGTGAGGGAATTGTGTGAGAGCTGAAACCGATGCTTCTAGTGTCTGCATCTTTTCCATCATTAACTTGATGAGGTCATTGGTAGGTTGTGGTGGAAGGGTTCCTCTGTGGCATAAGGGGGCTGGTATTGAACTTGTGATGTGGGTGGCATTCCATTGTATGGTGATGCCGAATAGGGAGGTTGAGAATAGGGGACCGACATAGAGGTATGTATCAGAATGGGTGATCAGATGAGATAGGGGGTTGTTGATAGTATGTGTATGTAGGTGGGATGGTCGTAGTGACTCTAGTAGTGATTGGGGGTAGTGTTTGTGGGATGGAGAGGACAAGATTCTGGAATGGAATGGAGTAGGGGTCACCGACACCACGGGTGGTTGTGTTAATGGGTATTTGTGAGACAATGGGTGTGGATGAGGTTATGGCCTAGGTGGTCGATGAGGGGACAAATAGATACTACGATAGTGTGTGAGTGATCTGTAGAGACATAGCGTGGTCATGGCATGGCGGGTATGGGTCCTAGTTGTGAAAACTACGGGGGTGAAGTAGGTGAGGTAACACCACATTATTAGGGGCTGATGTAGAAGTGGGAATAAGGGTAGGAGAGATGGATACAGGCATGCCATATATCAACTGACTGAGGAGTCCAGGTGGAAGAGTGGGAAAGGTAGAACTGTAAGGCTGTGGGATTCTGATCAAGGAGTCATGTGTAAATTCTTCATCACTATGGCAATGGTGGTAGGTAAGTGGATCCATGGGTGAGAAGAGGATGGAAGGTGGTGAGAGGACTAGGTGGGAGTGGTTGATGAATAACATGGAATATGAGGGTGTTAGTCTGGCTGTGAGTCAACACCATGTGAACAAGTCTTGACTTAGTAGACTGTATTTGTAGATGACATAGAAAAAAAGTAAGAAAAAAAAAGAATGAGGGGGAGAGGTGAATTTGGTCAAGATTTGGATCTGGAAAAAAAAATATAGACACGACGATGGATGATGGTTGATTTGTGTGGTGATGGTTGTTGGAAAACCGACATCGGTGGTCATGAAACCGATGCGATTTTATGGAAAATCCCAATTTCAAAAAAAAATGAAACAAGGTTGATAGACAATACAAGGAGATGTTTTTTGTATGATGATAATATAATATCAATATAAGAAGAGTATAAGAAAATATGTTAGTGCCCAAAGGGCCAAAAAAAAGAACAAAATGATGAATGAAAACTCTGTCTAGGCCAAAGTACCCAAAGAAAGTCAGGAGTGACGACACCGGTTAGGTTTAACTGATGATGGTTAGATGAAAAAAAATGATGTGGTCGATGGGTGACGATGTCGATTCTTGTGAAATTGAGACAAAAATGAAGAAAATTGGGTTGTGATTTAAATCAAGTGAAGAATCAAACTCAAGAATTTGAGAATGAGAAGATGGGGCCCTGGACACACTCAGATAAAGTCAGAATACTCCAACTATGATGGGGAGTGTGCAAGGAAAAAAAAAAATGTGGAATCGTGTCCTCACACCTCAAAATGCAAAGCAAGAAGAATGCTAAGAAAAATATGATCCTAAGAGTGATTTTTCTTTATGTGTGTTCAACTTACGCTATTTAGAACTGACTGTGTGTATTTAGAACATAATTTTTTGGTTAGGAAGGCATCCTATGAAGAAGGATATCTAAAAGGAGAGGTTTCAGGTATGTTATGGTGGGGGTGGGCCATCCTCTGAGATGATGACTCGACAGAGGCAATGAGCTGGGGAGTACCTACCAATCTGATCATGTGATCATGGACAGGTGTTCCTAGGTAAGATGTTGTTTAAGAAAGATGTGTATATTTCAATTTTGTGCAAGTTTGGTAAGACACAGAGAGAGAGAGAGATGTGCTTTCTATGATTCTTTGTGTCAACCATCAGTTGGGCATGACTTCAGCATATAGGTTGCCCTCATTTTAATGTGAGCTAAATGTAACAAATCAGAATGTAATGCAACCAATTTTAAGCCCAAATCAAAAGATTATGTTTGATGACACAAATGGTGAATAGGAGAGGGTATGCTCTTTCACTAAATACGAAAAAAGCAAGAAGAATGGTTCTTTTTAAATGCACCAAAATAAAATGTATCCTTTAGAGAAATTAGAAAGAAGAGAAGATTACAAGGAAGAAGATTAATGTGTAAGCCTTTTTGAAGGGAAAAAAACACACAACTTTTTCCTAGGAATGAAGAAAATGCAATAGAACCCCTGATGGGTCCCACTAGGCATGCCAAAATGTTTCACCATTTTCTTTACGTTTTGAATGATGAAACAGATAAGGGTAAGGGCTAGGAGGAATACCTATTAAATGGGTTGGTTGATGGTTGTTGCATGCGTTCTGACTTCTTGATCCAGTGCCGATTGTGAGAGCTTCCTTTTGGCTAGGAGGAACTACCTGTAATAGAAAACAAGACCACAAAGAGAAGTTAAATGATATATGACAGTGGACTGCCTAGCGTATGCTAGTTAGGAAGTGTGATACTTCCTAGATGGTTGTCAATCCACTATTTAAAACAAATTAATGAGAAATAAATAAATTCCTATTGTAGTTGATATGATTTAGGTATCTCATTCAAGTACAATAAGAAAATCTAAATCACAACAATAGGCTAGGTTATAGTTAGATCTAAAAGATGAGGTGTCGTCAAGGTCTTTGGGACTAGTCGGAGGTCTGATTCTAGGTTGTTTAGGTCAATTGGTAGAGGTTGTTTGGCTCTGTTCTTGGGTAGGGTATAAAACACAGAGACCGATGTCGGTTGGGTATAACCGATGATGGTTAAGGGAGACCAATGATGGTTATGGGTAACCGGCATCGGTACAGTAGGGTGATAGTAATTCAATGAAAACCTTATTAAGAGTTTAGGTGAGGTTAGATGGGGCTAAAGAAGGAGATGGCGAGGTCTATGGGAATATTGAGAACACTCAGAGAGGTGGAAAGGCCTAGGATAGGTGATATGATAAATGGGTGGGTGAGGTTTTTTGGGTTTTTCAAAAAGATGGCTATGGAGGAATGGGAATGTTAATAGAAGAATAATAACAAAATGATAACAACTCTATGAACAAAATAAGAATGGAAATGATTAATGATAAAACACTTACCAATGTTGTAGGTCAATGGTTGGGTGGTGGTGATGATCGGTTGATGGAATGGAGCTTGGTGCAATAGTGATGCTTCCCAGAAATGTTACCGTGAGTGCAATGCTTCTGGATCTGTCTAGTGTTGGTTATGGATGCAGGTGTGTGAAAAGACTCTGGTTCTTGCTTGCATGCAGCTCTCTCTCGTCTTTCTTCTCTCTTAGAATGTGCCAAACCCAAAAACAAGGTTTCTTAGGTGAATAAATGGTAACCGACGATGGTTCTGGGTTGACGGTGTCGGTTTAGGGGTGACCGGTGTCGGTTAAGGTGGGATTCCCTAGGTTTACTAAAATGGGTAGATCTTTCTAATTTCTTGGGCCCAATTAGTTTGTTCTCATGGATTAGAATGGAAACTTCCCTTCTAATGGGTGGGAATGTGGTTAGAGATATTTTAGGGATTGATTTTAGGGTTAGACCAAATCTTAGCTCATTAAGGAAAGTAAGACTTAGTTATTGTTAGTTATGGAAACATGCCAAGAATAGGTCTAGGGTGAGGTGGTTGGATGAGGTGTCTAGGTGAGGTGGTGGGGTAGAAATTAAGATAATTAGATAATAAATATTGTGAGGATATATATTAATTTAATCTCTTCTTTGTATTATTATAATTGTTATATAAAATAATAGTAGTGGGTGAATTTTTTGTGGGTAAGGTGATCCCCCTCATATTTTTGCATGAGTTGGAAGAAGCCTTATTTTTATGGACATGACTAAAGGTATCTATAAATATTACATTCATCCATGTGGGTGAATTTGGGATTGAACATCAAAAATAGAAAAGTGGGTATTCATCATTTTACAAGGTACAAGAGGTAGGATAATTGGACATGCGACAGAATTATAAGAGATGGATAAGATTGAGGAGCTTGGAGAAGCATTTGCAATACATCTGAGAGCATAGTGTTAGCCGAAAAACTTGATTAGCCCCATCCAAGCCTCCATAGGATCATCTCTGGTAACGAAAGCAATTTTTTTGGTTGGTGCCTTTTGCACGGGAAAATTTTAGGTATTTTTAGGAAGGTAATCATATGTTGAAATATTAAAAATATATATATATATTTTTTTCCCCATTAGGGGTTTTGTCTCCAATTCGGAAAGCAATATAGTCTCTGCTCTTTTAGCATAAACCTCGACATTTGTAGGTAAGGCGAGGTATGAGCCTAAAATCAAAGGGCCCAAACCACAAGTAGACATTGAGTTAATTGTGGTTCAAAATGGGTTTGTATTTTGTGATTTTCCACCGAGTCTTTGTTTGTATTTAAGCAAGACCAGACGTTTTGTCGAGATCATAATCCCACACGCCGCTAAGCGGACAAAGTCGAGTCTAGGTTATTGGGTATATTTGCAAGTTTTGCACGGTAGATCATTTGTACATTTGGATTTGGTGGGGACCTCGATGAGAAGAGCCAGGAATTTTTGCATTGTAGATTGGAAGGTTCTAAAACAAATCGACCATTCAGGTAAGCCAAGTCCGGTTGGAGAGGAGCCATAGCATCCGGTTTGAGGTTTATGAACATGTTGGACCATTCCACTAGAGAGGTTGGATTGCCGAGTTGAATTTGCATTATTTGAGTTATATATTGGATCAAGTGAACGTGCTGTTTGGAGGCCAAGAAAAACACTAAAATTTGAATCCTTTCATTGAATGATATTGATCAAAGGTAAGAAGGAAAAAAAAATGTAGAAAAAAATACAGTGGATAAATAATCAAAAATTAGTAAAGAATGAAAAGGCGGATAATTAAATAAAGAAGGTTAAGGAAGGCATAATTAAGATCCGGTTTCTTCTCATAATCCCTAAACTAGGTAAAGAAAGGTGCCACATCAGGTTTTGGGCGTGGATATATGCATTAGCCACATTGAGTTTTAAAGGTTAATCGACGTTTTTATTTGTATAAACTCTAAAGCTCCATTTCATACATTAAAGCGCTAGGGATGGATGTAAGGTGGATAAGATTAAGATCTTGGGAAAGGTTATCCATATTTTTGACCCCACCCCATACCACTCATTTTGTTATATTAGCATTTGGAGGCCGATTTGGAAAAAGAATCTTTGCCAAACTTAGAGAAAAAACTCTACCAAATTTCTCGGAGGATAACTACATCAAGCCACCAAAATTAGTAGTGAAAAACCCTATTTTAGGTGCTAAAACAATTCTCCTAATTGGCTTATTTTTGACCGAGAAACTTTTTTCCATAGATGGGGGATATTTGAAAACTTATTTTTACTTGTTTTAAGTTTCATTTTCACACATAAGAAGCCATATTGAGCTTGAGATTAGGAGGGCCCCGAAAAATAAAAACAATTTTAGGCTTCCCATTCAATTTTTTACACATGGATGAAATTGTAATCATTTAAGGCATGTACTAATTTCGAGGTCATATTCAACCACAAACCATTGTAAGTTGATGTAAAATTGGCATGGATTTGTAGTAAAAAATATTAAAATTTGGTTTTGTATTCACGAGTTGATCTCATTTAAGCATTCAAGTATAACAATTTGGAAGCATACGGGTAAAATCATGTTGACTACTATTATAACACCTAATATAGAAGATTTAATTCCATCATCTAGGCATATAACCTTTAAATGAAATGGGAGTAATAAGGACACGGTCATATGATGATTTATAGCCCTCCCATTAGGTTTGAGCGATTGCTCAACTTAAATTGATATAAAATGGATCCGAGTATATAGTGAATGTTAATAGACAAAGGATATTTATTTGAGTCGATGTCAATAATCACATAGACCCCTAATTGTCTTGGTACCACGTATTGAATTATTTCACATTGTTAACACATATTTCACGTATGAAAAGGGACCATCGGACATCATATATGGAAGGGCACGTATATATAGTTCTGATGGTATATAGATTGGGAAGCTGTTTACAGGTGATAAAGCTACCCTTTGTCATTTGATTGTGAAAAAGTAAAGGAATGAAGACAAAAATAGGTATTTAGGCATGAGTAATGTAGGTCATAGGCATGATTGAGTGTAGGTCATAGGCATTCCAAAATTGAGTGGTTACAATAATTTTAAATATAGGTTTTGATGAGTGATGAGGCAGGCGATGATATATGTCGATTAATGTATAATATATGATCTCATCATACTCTCCTTTTGATTAAGTTTGATTACATTGTGTGACTTTTAGTTGATCTGATATGAGTTAGGATGTAACTATTTGTCTTTTGATTGATTGTGATCCTAATGTTAAAAACTCTGAAATTCCTAACATAGTGTGTGTTTAAATTTAGTTTTGTAATAAAGTAGGTCTAATCAGTCGAGGAAATGAAGCAGGTGGCATTCAGTATGTTTTTGATAGCATTTGTACGAGCTTAGTTCGAAACTTCCAAACTTAGTTCGGAACTCCATCACTTTCATCATTTAGTTCGAGAGAACTTTTGGACTTAGTTTAGAACTCAAAATTTAGTTCGAGAATTTTCAAACTTAGTTCAGGAACTCCTAGGTGATAGCTCTAGAACTCTCATAGGTTTTGGTTCTTAACAATTTCCTATGGTTGGAACTTCTCCAAAGTTAGGAACCGATGGGAGTTATCTATTTTAAACCACATCGGAAATTTTGCATCTGATCATGAAGGATGAGAATTTTTCTAAATCGAGATCGGGAAGAGTTATCCTACAACTATCTAATCAACCACCATCGACTCAACATCTATTATGGGCAAGATTTGATTTCATCTAGAATCATTGAGATAGCTGGGATTGTAAAATGTATATAAAAGTAGACCTGCATTAGATAGAAAAATAATGAGAGATATAGAATAGAGAAAAGAAATAGATTAAGTATCCAGATCTAGTACGTTTTGTAATACTGAATGTTTTCATCAATAAAATAGCCATTCTGATTTGAGAGAATTATGAGTTGTTAAAATCCCGATTGAGGAGGAGCGAGGCCCACTCCCCGAGGACTAGGATATTCATTTATTTGGTATTTATATTTCTTCAGCAAATAGCTTAGATCTATTAATTTTGTATTGCTTTAGTTCTTTCAGTTAAATTCTATTGCATACTTGTTCTGTAGGTGTTTAGATAAATCTTTATATTTCTTGCAATTATTTTCAAGCATTTTAATCTGAGTGTTTACTTTCAAAAGAAAGTGTGTTTATTTTCCAACAGCAAGTGTGTTTCCTTTTTGCACGGTGTGTTTCCTTTCAGCAAGCTTTCAGTGTGTTTTATTTTCAGCAAGTTTTCATAGTTTGATTTAAATAAGGTTTTACCAAGAAGTCCTTAAGACATTAAAGAGATCCCCCAAAAAATAAAAATAATTACAATCAACTACTAGATCGGTTAAAGTACTCTTGTTGCATATAGCTTTGGACACACCCTTGGTTTGATATGACATCAACAAGAAGTTGATTAAATGAAGGGAATGATGACACCCATCATTTTTGGTGCCATTTTGGGGAACACCAGTTGGAATTTTCTAATTAAGTGTTAGCAAGAGCAACAAAACATACATCTAGTAGTTGAAGAATCTTCCCTACTATATCACAAAATATATGAGTAGACCAAGAGACTCATAGGGTAGATTCCTTCAAAAAAATCTTCACAAGAATTCATAACATCCTCTAGTCAAAGTAAGGAAATTGATCAAGAATTGGAGGCACCACCATCCCCTGTCAGACAAGAAACAAAATTGCCATTTTTGGAATTCTTAGATCAGTCACCTGAAGGGAGTAGAACTTTTAGGAGAAGGCTTATTACCCAAGATCCATTGAGGGTAAGTTTTGATTCTCAATTGAGTAGTCAACCTCCTACTCTTGATTTTTCACCTTCCCCAAAGCATACAACTTACCACATTGATTGGGAGGAAACTTTAGAAAATATTTTTGAAATGGCATGAGAAGCTGAGAGAGTACCTGATAGGACCTTTACCTATCCAATCCAATTGGGAGATGATGACACATCAATGAAAAATATCTCACCTACACATTTACCCACCTTCAGAGGGATGTCATTTGAAGATCCTGACCAATTTTTGTTTGAATTCAAGGTGTTATGTCAGACCTATGATTATAAAATAGATAATAAAAAACTCAAGTTATTTCCATCCACCTTGAAGGATGCAACAATGAGGTGGTTCATGGGATTAACATCCAACTCTATTAGCACTTGGGCACAAATGGAGACTGCCTTCCTAGATAAATACCAAGATTATTGTAGAGGGAGAAATAGGAAGGAAGAATTCTTCAAAATCAAGCAGGAAGAGGATGAAAACATAGAAGACTATTTAGATAGATTCCTCTTTGTTAGAAAAAGATGTGGATTTGTGCTTACAGAGGAATTAAGTAAAACCATTTTCTCAAAGGTTTGGATGACGAATCTAGAGAAGCCCTTAACTTGATAGGAGGGGGAGACATTGATCAAATAAGAATGAATGGAATTAAAGAGATTTGTAGAAGTTATTCCAGAACAAGAGGTGGACCTAGAAAAGGAAAATCAGTAAAAGTTTGAATCTAGATATGAACAAACTAATGGATGAGTTAAAACTTTAAAACAGACATTTTAGTGTAATTAACCTCTACTATGGATGGATTACAAGCTAAAGCAAATTCCAAAACTGAACCATTGGCTATGTATTGTCCTAGATGTAGGAAGAAGCATGCATTAAGAGATTGTCCTTTGGATAAAATAGAAATGTGTCTTATCTGTGAATCTAAAGAACATGATATTGATGTTTGTTCTTTGCTTCTGTCATTAAAAATCAGCTTAAACAAACCAGTGCCACATCTACAATTGAAGAATTGAATTTTGTTCAGAGACAACCTAACCTAACGAGGAAGTTTATGCCAAGATCAGCTCTAATCCATGGACAATGCCATGGGCTACTCAAGTAGTACCAAAAATTGGGGAAAACCACCTTGGGTACCTCAACCAACTTGGAACCCTCAAGATTGGGCAAATCAAGCTGGTATGCTCAGGGACATCAACAACCATGGGCTGGTCAAGGAAATCCTTATGCTTGGTCACAACCTAGATGGAACCCTAATTATTCCCAAGGAAGAACATATCCAAATCAGAATCAACAAGCCATCATGGGATCCCCTACATAGAATTCACAAACTGAGAATGTAGCCCAAACACAAATGCCAGCACAACCAGTAGCAAACCCAGAAACAAACAAACAACTCCTATTTATGGAACAGAACCTGAAAAATCAGTTGATTTACATGTTATGGATTGTAAGGATATTCAAACTAGATATGGGAAAATCATTAACAATCCACCCCTTATAATCACTGAAATGACAGAAGAAAATGAGAACCCTAGTATTGTTGTTCCAAAAGAGGATATAGAAAGAAAAGAAAAGGAGCCAGATAACAACACTACTGAGACTCCATTTCTTGAAAGATTCAAAGAAGATATAGAAATCAAGGAGTTTGAATTGGTTCAGGAATTAAGGAAATTGAATATTGAAATACCACTGTTACAAGCAATTAAAGATATTCCAGAATTGAACAAATTGATCAAAATGTTATGCATGAAAAAGCTTGGAAGAAAGAGACAGTATCCCAAGACTATCAAAGTAGATGGGAAACTTGCTGATTTATTAGTAGGAAAACTATTACTTCCCAAATACGGAGATCTGAAGTCCTGTTATTTATGTCTCTATAGGAAATAAGGATGTACATAATGTTTTGATAGATTTGGGAGCTGTTATCAATGTAATGATAGTGGATACTCTGAAAACATTACCATTAATGGGTATACAACCTACTAATACCATATTGTAGATGGCAAGATCAATCTGTAGCAAAACTAGAAGGAATTATTGAAGACATGGTGGTGATGGTAGAGTCATGGGAATATCAGTTGACTTTCTTATATTGCAGCCAAAAGGTAAAACATTGGGTTATCCCATTATTTTGGGTAGACCATGGTTAGCTACTGATTGTTGCTTTGATAGATTGTAGGTCAGGTGATATGACAATCTCGAATGGTAAGAACTCTAAACAAATTTCCTTATATCCTACACTGACCTTTTCTGAATAGTCATGAACAATTGTGGGTTGATTCTCCTGAAACTAATAAGAAAAATTTGTCTTCTTTGGCTATGATCACATTGCAGGATCATGTAAGAGAAGTAGAAGAGATGATTAATCCACCATTGGATGAGAACATGTTGTCTTGAGAAATAGTTGAATCATGAAATAGTTTTAGAACCCATGAACTTAGTTCTAGAACCCATGAACTTAGTTCCGAGAACCGTGAACTTATTTTTAGAACATATGGCTATAGTTTGGAACCGGCTATAGTTAGGAACCATTACTGATTAGTTGGAACCATGACAACAACAGTTCTCTTTGATTGAAAATAATTTCACTCGGAGGAATGATATTTCTTGTGGGGAGAGGATGAATCGGTAGCTTCTAGTTTCAAGTACATCAGGAAGTGGTGAAGAATTTCTGGAAAGTAGCAGTGATGAGGAATTTGGCCTGCAAAGAGATAAGTATCATAATTCTCATTACTATCCTTTTTCGTATTTGTCTCAAGGAACTTTTGGAGATGTTGCTACATACCATATGTTGTTACCACATGCATGTCCATTAAATACTTTAATGAAACCCTTTCCAAAATTAGTTCATCACATATCGGAACCAAACATGTTGAAATTCAACTAGGTAAAACTTTAAACATTAACAATTTGGTTGAAGGAGGATGAAGAAGCTAAATTGTTTGATGTTCTAAAAAATCATACTAAATATTTTGCTTGGGATTACAAAGATATGAAGGGGATTCATCCAAGTATCTGCACTCATCACATCTATACTGAAAACACTAAACTAGTTAGGCAACCTCAAAGAAGGATTAACCCAACTTTAAGGGATATAGTCAAACAAGAAATTGAAAAACTATTACAAGTAGGTTTCATCTACCCTATCTCAGATAGCCAGTGGGTATCTCCTCTTGTAATTGTTCCCAAAAAGAATGGAAAATGGAGAATATGTGTTGACTATAGGGAACTAAACAAAGCCACAATGAGAGATTATTTTCCCTTACCATTCATAGATCAAGTCCTAGATAACCTTTCAGGTAAACAATACTTTTCTTTCTTGGATGGATTTAGTGGGTATAATCAGATCAAAGTTGTTGAGGATTAGGACAAAACTACATTTACATGTCCATGGGGAACCTTTTGTATAGAGTGTTACCATTTGGTTTATGTAATGCTCTGTAACTTTCCAGAGAGCTATACTTGCAATCTTTGTTGATCTAACAAATGATTGTGTTGAAGTATATATGGATGACTTCATTGTACATGGAGATACATTTGAAGATGCTTTAAGAAATCTAGACAAAGTGTTAACAAGATGTGAACAACACAACTTGTCTCTTAGTGATGAAAAATGTTTGATGATGGTGGATGAGGGAATTGTATTAGGACACCATATTTCACAAAAAAAGGAATTAGGTGGATCAAAACAAAATTAGGATCATTTCAGATTTACCTATCCCTTAGACTCCCATAGATATCAAATCATTTCTAGGACATCTTGGGTCTTATAGATGCTTTATAAAAGATTTCAGTAAAATTTTGCCCCCATGTTTAATTTACTAACCAAGGATTTGTGAATTTCTTTGGGATGAAAAGTGCCGACATGCTTTTGAAGAAATTAAAAAACAAATTAATCAGTGCCCCAATATTGAGAGGTCTAATTGGGAAAATCCATTTCATATCCAAATAGATGCCTCAAATTATTCCATTGGTGCAGTATTGGGACAAAAAGATGAGGAAGGAAAAATGTATGCCATTTACTATCTTAGAAAGAATCTTACTCCCCTTTGAAAAGAATTACACCACCCTTTGAAAAGGAATTTCTTGCTTTGTAATTTATGCAATCAATAAATTCAGACATTATATTACAAGGTATAAGATATTTGTACACACAGATCATTCAACAATTAAGTATTTAATGAACAAACTAGTGGTTGGAGGAAGAGTCATTAGATGGTTATTACTTTTGCAAGAATTTGATATTACCATTGTGGACAATCCAGGTAAATCTAATGTGGTAGCTGATTTTTGTCAAGACTAACCACCATGGGGACAAGATCGATCGAGGATAACTTTCCAGATGAACAACTATTTGCAATCTCAGCAAAGAACACCATGGTTTGCTGATATGGAAAATTATCTTGCAACAAGGAAGTTCCCTCCTTCTTTCACTAAGAAACAAATAAAGAAGTTAATTAAAACTAGTGCACAATTCAAATGGTTAAATGGAATTCTATTTAAGTGTGGTCTGATTTTGTCTTGCACAGGTGTGTAAGAGAGGATGAAGTCTTTGACATCCTCAGAGCATGTCATGATGAACCAAGTGGAGGACACTATTCAGTAAAAAGAATAACTCATAAGATACTTGGCATTGGTTATTATTGGCCATCTTTGTACAAGGATGTGAAAAGATATATCAAGAGGTGTGATCCTTGTCAAAGGATGGGACAACCAACTTTCACCAATGAAATGCCTCTTCAGCCTCAAGTTGTGGTTGAACCATTTGAGAGATGGGGATTGGATTTTTTGGTCCCTTTAATCCTCCTTCACAAGGGAAGGAATATATTCTTGTATGTATTGACTATGTGACAAAATGGGTAGAAGTGCAGGCATTGACAAATGCCCGAGGAAGAAGTAGTAGATTGTTGATTTCCTTTGGAATAAAATTATGATCAAGTTTGGAGCACCAAGAGCATAGTTTCAGATCAGGGACCACAATTCATGTCTAATATGATCCAAGCTTTCACAAGGTATTACCAAATCAATCATAGGAAGTCATCTCCTTACCATCCACAGTCAAATGGACAAGCTGAAGTAACAAATAGAGAATTGGAGAACATCCTTACCAAAATGGTTGAAGTTGGGAGAAAAGATTGGGTAAAGAGACTACTTGAAGTTATCTGGGTGTATAATACAACTTGGAAAACTACAATAGGGTTTTCACCATATGAATTAGTCTATGGGAAAAATCCCTTGTTGCCTATAGAATTTGAACTTCAGACATTGAGGACAGCAGTGAAGGTGGGAATTGAATTAAATGCAGCTCAAAAAGAAAGAATCCTTCAACTCAATGAGTTGGATGAATTAAGGTTGGAAGCACTTGATAGATGAGAGATGATTGAAGCAAAGGAAGTAATGGCATGACATACATATCAAGAAAAAAAATTCAAAGTAGGGTAGGCATTCTTGTTTGACTCTAAGTACCAAGCATTGAGGAAAATTGAGAACCAGATGGTTGGGACCTTATCAGATTGATCAGATTTTTGACAATGGTTCTATTCAGTTACTTCCCATTGATGGCAGTAGTCAGAACACTCTTGGTCAATGGACATAGGCTGAAACTCTATAGGAAGCCTCCCACTAAGAATGAATTTTGAGGAAGATTGAAGCAGACAAAGAATTTGATCATATGGAAGAACTCAGTTCTTCCAAAATGATCAAATAATTAGATGATAGATCTAGAATAAAGGGAAGAAGATGAAAACCAGCAAATGGTGTCTTCTTCCCCCAAAAAAAAATAAAAAAATCTCTCAAAGGTCAATTGAAAACCAGAAAATGGTGGTTGACCTCTTTTTGGCTAGTTCAAATAAAGGAATTCTTTTGAATTCCAATTGTCTTATCTAATCATGTTT
This sequence comes from Taxus wallichiana var. yunnanensis, assembly GCA_018340775.1. Taxonomy (NCBI): domain Eukaryota; kingdom Viridiplantae; phylum Streptophyta; class Pinopsida; order Cupressales; family Taxaceae; genus Taxus; species Taxus wallichiana. The sequence goes on along the minus strand of CM031242.1, from coordinate 831,067,462 downwards.
TGTTCCACTTGTAGGAATGACGAGTCATCATAGAAAAAGGCTTACATCATCAAGGATGGTAATTATGTCTTTTAACTTATTTAGGGTTGATTAAATGTTTGCATGTGTGATGTGACTTAATTTAAAAGTAGGTATGATGAGTCATCTATTTATACATTATGATTACAAGTGTGTAATCATAATATTGATTTGGATGGAATAAGTGGTGGCATGGTTATCATTAGTAGTCATTATTACAAACATCAAGTGAGATAAAGATTGCAGAAGTATCTTGAGGAAGGAGCAGTGAATTGAGTTGTATTCCACTACAAAGAAGAAGAATTTAGAGATTCCATGTAGCTAAGAACTAAGGTTCCTGACTAAAAATAGAGGTTTGTTAGCCAAGCCATTAGTTAGCTAGCTAAGGAGAAGGCCTCTGACCAATTCACACATGAAATCAAGGAAGATAAAACTCAAGCCGATATGGGGATTAAGAAGAAATTAGAACAGAGAGAGGATGATTCCATTTACTTGCGAGATGAAAAGTAGCATCCATCTTTGAGCATGCAGGATGGATTGAATTCCTGAAGAAATTTTCAAGGCATAATGATGAATTGGTAAGAGAATTTCATCATAAATCTAGAACAGTCTAGGACAAAAGTAAGAAATGTCTTTATTCCTTTTTTTGTAAATATTGTAAGTAATGTGTCTGGAGTACCCATTGTTCATGTCCCACAACCTATAAAGGGGACTTTGAAAGAACTGGTTGAAGTCTTGCTGCAAGAAGAAGAAGCTGAACCCCAGTATATCTATAATACAAAGAAAATTATAAAAGGGGTCAGAAGGGCCAGCTTGCCCAAACCCTTTGATAGGGTTGCATTTTGGATAGTAAAATATTTAACCTGTGATGATGGTAGTTTGAGTTTATGGGAAAAGAGGTCTTAAAAATGCTCATATATCTCGAAGTATGGAGCCACCAAGCTTGAATACATAATAAACCTCCCGGGGTTTCTTTTTTGATTCCATTGAGACCATGGCTCGAGAAGATATTCTAGGGTGTTGGAACAATTAGACATCATGTCTAATTCACTTGATATGCCGGCACCATTTCTGTCAAAAAAAGAATGGAGAAGAAATTTGGGATAAGTTTCTTGGCAAGTTCAAGAAAAACCTAATATTATTAGAAGGACAATTCCAGCCCCATTCTCTCCTTGACTAATCTAGAAATTGATGCCCTTGTAGAAGGCGGAGGGAAATGGAAAGAGAAAACATACCAAGGAAAAGAAGGTCGGTGAGGAAGATAAAAATAAGAGCCTTCTATACCTGTGAAGGAAATTCCTTCTTCCACGATAGCTTTAGAAGAACCAATATCTATCTCTGATGGTGATAGCTCAACACAAGAAGTAGAAAAGAACAGTAAGAAGAATTTCTAGAGGAAATTCACTCTTTGGGCATGTTGAACTTCCCGAGATAAGAAAAAGTCATAAGAGGTCAAGGGAACTCGAGAAGTAAGGAGTGAATAGGAAAGGATGGAAAGGAATTCTTGACATTTTGGGCATGCATGGCCATGACTCCACTGAGCCAAGTCATGTTGAAATGGATAAGAGGAGAAGAAAGATTTGATGATCAAGATTTTCAGGAGTTGGCTGAACCTTCAGCAGTGCCACATGAAGAAGAAGAGTTGGCATCTAGGATAAGAAAAGGAAAATTTCCTTTAATAGAGGAAGAATGCCAAACTCCTCAAATAATTTCAGAAGAAGAGGAAATGAAAAAGTTAAACAGGCTCTATTCTTGTCTAGAGTAGAGCTTATTATCAGAGAAAAAGATGAGGAATTGGACTTCCTCAAACTTAAATTGGAACAAAGGAAATGCTCATTAATGAGCTAACAACTCATGACGAGGCGAAGAATTATAGTAACCAAGAAAGCGACTGATAGAGAAAGAGGAAGAGTTCCAGACTTCCAGAAAATAGAGTGTTGTGTCCTGACCTCTGCCTAAATGAGTTGACCTATTTGCCACTGAAAAATCAATGGGATGATATTTGCTAGAGAGCTTAGAGAAGCCAAAACATCAAATGAGGAATTAAAGACCAAGATGGAGGAAGAGATGAAGGAAAGAAAGGAATGGGAAGAAAAATTTTATAAGGAGGAAGGAAATAAATATAAATGTCTTGCCAAAATTCATATGGTCTGTATTATGAGTGAGAAATTGCTTACCGAGAGACCCTCCTGCATATAGTGTGTTTTTGGAAGAGCAGTTCATTCGTTGGCAGTTGTCAAGAATTACATGTGGGCTTCCACATGAATTATAAGATGAATCTAAATTCATGGCAGCTTACTCTCTATCCATCCTGAACAGAAAAATCTTCTGTGTGAATTTTATCTTTGCGATTATATGCTCTGAGAAAAACACAGGATTTATGATTAAATTATATGTAGGGAGAGCAGACTCAATGCATTTGTCTCTCTTTTGCAAAACCAAATTGCATGGAAGGAAAGAGAATCTGAATTTTTATTGAAAATCAACTCAGCAGGCTCTGCTGCATGAGAGCTCATTATGGTAAACCTTCTGCCTTCCTCACACATTTTAGAACTCATGCCTTTGATAAGAGATTCAAGACACATTACCCTGCTATTCTGCAAAAGAGTATTGATGCCTTCACCTCTATGAGGAGAAAAAATTGAAGATATTTATGAAGGATGCTCAAAAGGTGGGAACTCCTTCTTGTTGCTTTGAAAAGAAGGGAAGTAATTTCCCTACAAAATCTGATATGGAGTTTAGAAAGGGCCAAAGCATTATGCACAATAATTCCCCAAGTCAATGAAACCTACAGCCAAATATGGATGGGAATGTGAATGAGGCCACCTCTACTTCTCACCCCCATGTCTCCTTGGCAGAATAGAGAACCTCAAGACCTACTTAAATTTGAAAAGTGGGAGAGGAAAATAAAAAAGGAGTTGGGTATAGTACATCTAAGCTTAAGCATTGGAAAATTCAGTTTTATCCATTTGATCTGAGCAATCAAATGGAATGCAGAACATATGATCCTACTTTTGAAGAATGAGTTTGTAAAGGGACTTACAAACAAGTAAGTTGGGGAAATGATGAGGCTAGTATATGTCTGATTAATGTATAATATATGATCTCATCATACTCTCCTTTTGATTAAGTTTGATTGCATTGTGTGACTTTTAGTTGATCTGATATGAGTTAGGATGTAACTATCTGTCTTTTGATTGATTGTGATCCTAATGTTAAAAACTCTAAAATTCCTAACATAGTGTGTGTTTAAATTCAGTTTTGTAATAAATCGAGGTCTAATCGGTCGAGGAAATGAAGCAAGTGGTGGTTGATATGTTTTTGATAGCATATGATCCTACACTGACTTAGTTACGGAACTTCAAGCTAGTTTGAACTCCATCACCACAGTCATCATTTAGTTTTGGAACTTTGGACTTAGTTTGGAACTCCAAATTTAGTTCGAAATTTTAGACTTAGTTCGGAACTCTGGTGATAGCTCGGAACTCTCACTGGTTTTGGTTCTTAACAATTTCCTATGGTTTGGAACTTCTCCAAAGTTTCGGAACCGATGGGAGTTATCTATTTTAAACCACATCAGAAATTTTGCATCTGACAATCATGAAGGATGAGAAGATTTTTGAATGAAGATCCAGGAAGAGTTATCCTACGACTATCGATCAACCACCATCTAACTCGGCATCTATGCAGGAAATGATTTTGATTTCATCATAATCATTGAGAGACTAGGATTGTAAAATGTATATAAAAGCAACACTGCATTAGATAGAAAAATAATGAGAGATATAGAAACGAGAGAAAAGAAATAGATTAAGTATCAGATCCAGTACATTTTGTAATACTGAATGTTTTATCAATAAAATAGCCATTCTGATTTGAGAGAATTCTAAGTTGTTAAAATCCTGATTCGAGGAGGAGAAAGAGGCCCACTCCCAAGGACCAGGATATTCATTTATTTGGTATTTATATTTCTTAACAAATAGCTTAGATCTGTTAATTTTGTATTGCTTTAGTTCTTTTAGTTAAATTCTATTGCATACTTGTTCTTGCAGGTGTTTAGATAAATCTTTATATTTCTTACAATTATTTTCAAGCAATTTAATGAGTGTTTACCTTCAAAAGCAAGTGTGTTTATTTTTGCATAGCAAGTGTGTTTCCTTTCAGCAAGCTTTCATAGTGTGTTTTATTTTCGGAAGTCCTTAAGACATTAAAGAGTTTGAAAATTAAAAATAGTTCTGGTTTTACTAGAAAGTCCTAAAATACTCTTGTTACATATAGCTTTGGACACGCCTGGTTTGATCGACATAGAAAAGTTGATTAAATATGTCAATAAAGATGATGAAGAGGAGAAAACACTTTCTTCTCATCAAAAATGGGAAGGAAAGGAAAAGGCATACCTAATTCCTATCAAAATTCCCAAAATAAGCAACGAGGAGAAAGCAACAAAAGAAAAATGTCCGATCTATAAAGAGGACATGAATTAAAAGATTGTTGGTATAATACATGTAAGAAAGGTTCATCGAAGTAATTCTTGACATCAACACCACCAATCTTACAAGGCACATTCTAACTACTGATCGAGGCGAAAAAGGGGAAGTGGAAAGAAAACCCCATCGTAGTAAGGAAATATTGTTGAGTGAGAAGAACATGCATACATTCAATACTACTTGTACATTGCTCGATCAAGTGAACCCTCCATGTCATCTAGTGATGTATGCGGTATGTTGATTAGGAGCCACTCGACACATGACTAAACAAAAAATTGATTTACTTGATGAGGACACACCTTTAAAAACCATGTTTCGTAGGGTGATGATTCTTCATACAAAATACGGGGATTGGGTACATTTCTGCCCCTTGGTTCATCTGAATGTAGATTATCAAATGTAATAGATGTCCCTAGGTTGACAAAGAATCTTTTGTTAGTCGAGTTAACTCCTAGATCACAACTTGAAAATTGATTTTGATATTCATTCCAATAAGAAAATGTGTTTAATTCAAGATAAATCACGAGGCTCAAAAATAGTTGCAAAAGCCTCTAATGTGGGACGTATGTTCTAGCTTGATTTTATCCATGGAAATCATCAGGAACTTGTGGCTCAGAACTCTACCTCTGCATAGTTGTGGCATTAGAAACTTGGTCATATCAGTTTCAAGTATCTCGAGACACTTCATTGAGAACAATATGGTAAAAGATTACCATCTCTCCGGAGGATACGAGATAATTGTCCTCATTACCTAGTAGGAAACAACATAGAGCTTTAGTCAGGAAAGTACTTTTCAAGCTCATGTTAAGATTGATGTGGTTCATCTTGATCATTGTGGTCTAATGCTGACTAAGTCATTTTGGATTTAATACTTTATGCTTTGTGTTGATGATTATTTGAGAAAAATGTGGATTTTTTTTTTTGCAAGAAAAGTGAAGCTTTTGAAAAATTCAAGAAGTTAAAAGTGGTATGGAGAATGAAACTAGTTGTCACATCGAGAACTCTTCACTCGAGATCAAGGGGGAATTCACGGTGATGAGTTCAAAGACTACCTACAAAATCACGGGATTCATTAACACACCTCCATACACATGATATAATGGTGTTGTTGAGAGAATAAATCGTCTTATCATGGAAATGGTGTGATGCATGATTGATGACTCTAGAATAGAAAAAGACATCCTAGGGCGAAACGATAAAAGACAATAGTGTATTTGTTGAGCAGAGTACCTGAGTTTCTCTTGATGGAGTAACACCACATGAAACATGGTGAAAAGGAAGCCATCTTTTGCACACCTCGGAGTATTCAGGTGTAAAGCAAGTATGCATATACCTAAGCAGAATAGAACTAAATTGGATATGAAATCATAAAAACTCATCTTCATTAGGTACATTGAAGAGACTTTTGGGTATAAATTGATGGATCAAAGACCAGGAAAATATACACTAGCAGAGATGTTGAATTCTTTGAGAAGAAGAAAGCATAGTCTCATCCTCCAGACTCACCTGATGTAGATTTTTCACCAATTGTAAAAATAGAAGTTGATGTTCCCACAAATGATGAAAGTGATGATGTGGATGATGGTGATGATCAGATAAGACCTTACTCTATGGGAGAAATTTAGTGTATGCCCAGTGGTATACTAGTATGCTACGAGATACAAGAATTGATGCTCCACAGATACATCCACCCTTTGGACCAAGGACTTGCTTGATAAAGCAGAGAAGAAGTAAAATTGTCTCTAATGAGTAGAGTTATTGAATCTAATTAGCTCTCATAGTCCAAGAAGCCTATGATAAAAATCTTGGAAAGATTCCATGGATGTTGAGTATAACTCAATGATGAAAAATAACACTTGGAAACTTTTCGATCTTCCACCAAGGAAGAAACCCATTGGATGTAGATGGATATTCAAAACAAAGTACAAAGTGAGACTAGTAACAAAGGGGTATGCACAAAAAGAAGGCATTGACCACGAGGAGATATTTTCTCCCATGACTAAGATCAAAACAATCGGGATGATCTTTGCTCTGTTGCTGCAATTTGGTTGGAAATTCCATCAAATGGACATAAAAAGTGCCTTTTTGAACGAATATTTACAAGAAGTCTACATGACTCAACCTGAGGGATATATTGTACTTGGTCAAGAAGAAAAGGTATGCGGACTGGGAAATATCTGTATGGCCTTAAACAGAACCCAGAGCTTGGTACATCACGAGCTTGGTACATCAAAATTGATGAGCATCTCATACAACATGGATTTGTTAGAAATCCATACGATCCCAATCTATACCTCAAAAAACAAGGGGAGGAGATTGTGATTTTTGTTGTTTATGTCGATGATCTAGTCATCACTAGAAGTTTAGTGAGGATGATCAATGTAAAAAGACATATCTTAAATGATCGTTCGACATGATAGATCTCGGTTTGATGCACTATTGTCTTGGATTAGAAGTATGGTAAAAGGAGAATCACATTTTTTTCTCTGTTGAAATATACCAAGACAACGCTCGAGAAATTTAGGATGATGGATTGCACACCTATTGCTACACCTATGGAGAACAAATTGCATTTATCTCGTTCAGATCGATCTCTTGTGGTAAATGCCATTCTCTATTGGTAGTTGATTGGGAGTCTCATTTACTTGACCTACATTAGACCAAATATCAGCTTTGCAGTGAGCTATCTATCTAGGTTCATGCAAGAAACCAAAGTTTGTCATTGGAAGGCAACAAGGTGGATCTTGAGATATCTCAAGGAAATAGTGGATCTTGGTCTAGAATACAAGAAGAATGATAATATCTTATTTTCTAGATATTCAAATTAAGATCATGTAGGCAACATTGATGATATAAAATCCACTTCAGGGTTTATGTTCTTTATGGGATTTGGACCAATATCATGGGGAAACAAGAAACCACACTTTGTTTCTCACTCTTCCATAGAAGTTAAGTATCATTCTATGAGTGAAGTTGTCATGAAGTGATATGGCTACGTCGTATACTCGAAAAGGACTTGGAATACCACGGGAAAAATTGACCACCTTGTATGTTGATAGTGAAGGTGTTCTCAAACTTGTTCGTAATCTAGTTTTTCATGAAAGAACAAAGCACATTAAGGTACAAGTGCATTTCATATGCGGGCATGTCTCGAAACACAATATGCAACTTTAGTTTTGTCGATAGCTGAAAAAGCGAGCAAATATCTTCACCGATTCACTTGCACATGACAAATTTGAGTTGTTAAGAGATTTCCTCTACTCATCCTTGAAACAATGTAAAATTAAGGGGAGAAAGTTAGGTAAAATTTAGTTTACCTTGGTTAATTATGCATTTACCTTAGTTAATTATTAATTAATGGTAAGTTATTTTTAACTTGTTTATTATTTTTAATTGGGAATAGTATTCTATATAAAGTCTTTTGTCATTATTATAATTATTATATTGTTAAAACTATATATTTGGAGTTTTTGTACACATGATTATATTTGTTGTATAGTTGTAACTCCTTGTTTTGTATGGACACATTTGTGTAATATCTATAAACATTAAAAACATCCATTCTATATTTGATTTGATTGAAAATCAATAAAATTACCATGCTTCCATCCTTGTTCATCATTTTACAATATTTCCATGCTTTGAGTTAGGAGTTCAAAGGCGAGTTGAGGGTCTTGAGTTTTCTCTATAGCCTTGAGATTCCTTGCACAGATGATTCTTCTAAGTTCACCATAGGCTCATCTTCATTTTTATTGAAAGTGTCTTTATGTTGTGCCTCAAGATATGGTTGAAAATATGATCCACATTCCCATGATTCATTTGAAATATTCTCATTCACCTCTTCCATGCTTTTTGTTTCCTAAGATTCACTTCTTTGCAAGAATGGGAACACTTGATTCATGAAACCTTCTGAAAAATAGAAGAGGTCCATGCTTTGTGTGAATGGTACATGTTAGATCTCAAAATCCATATCATCCTCTTGATGGGACCATGTTGAAGCAGCAATGTGGGAATAACTTTCAACATTATCTGATCATCCATTATCGAATCCTCTTTCTCATATGGACAATGAAAGACTTCATACTCACCGTGATGATCATTCTACTCCTTGGGTGAGAAGATATTGTGTTCAAATTTTCATTCTCCTTGGCTTCAGAAAGGAAATGAGATTCTTCCATCAAATCATCCATGATTGAATCAGGAAGAGAATCTTGTTCTTTGACTATCTTCATTTCTTCATGAATCATCTCTACATCACTTGAAGGATCAAAATAGGAGGGAAAACCCTCCATGACCATCTTGAATTCATCATTTTTGGTCCATGATGCTGGGTGGATTTCTTTCACTTATTTGTACATGTCTATTTCATCATTAATTGAAAAATCAAAATTTGAAGGGGGATTATTCATGCTTACTTCAAATTGGCCATTTTCTTCATCATTGGTGGAGTCTTTGGAAAGCATTGAATCATCCATTAGGAAACAAGAATCCTCTATTGAATATATTACTTCCCAAAGGATTGTTCCTTGAGCCAAAAAGAGTTGATGAATGGTGGTTCCACCTCCATGTCTCTTTCATCATCATCTTCCCTGATGTTGCTTTGGTACTCATCGGAAGGTTCAAGGATAAGATATTCTTTAGGAGCATCCAAGAATATCTTGGGGATGAATACCTCATACCATGGAAAATCATCAAGATCTTCTTGAGCTTCTTCATTATGGACAACATGAAGTGATTTGAGATATTCATACCTTCTTTGTAAAGCTAGAGCGTACCTCAAATATCTTGATAGGCTTTGTGATTGGAATTTCCTTCTATTATGCTCTGAATCCTTTCCACATATTCTCTTTTCAAGATGTTCATTTCTCCATCACCATATGTAATGAAGTCATCAAGAGAGCAGCAAGAAAAAGGACAGTGTTCTCAACTTTATAGTGAGCTATGTGAGATTGCAAAAATCTTCTTTGGTGGATCTTGCACCGTCCCGTCTTTCATCATCTTCTGAATGCTGATTTGATCTTCATTAAAAGGCTCGAGGATAGTATTTTCTTCAGTGGTGTTCAATAACCTTTCATGGATGAAAACCCTATGGTACGAATGATCTTTAGGATCTTCCTCTATAGGAAAAATCTCCTCTTCTTCTTCCTCGTTATGAGCCACTTCAAGTTGCTTGTACATATCTTGCAAGAATTTGGCATATTCTCAAGCTTCACACCTTATATTATGTCTCCTTTGAATCCTTTCCAATAGCTCCCTACTTTCCTCTTCATCAACGGTAGGTTCTTTCTTCTTTCCTTTGTCTAGATGCAAATTATTGCTTGAAGTAGGAGTCTCTTTTACCATCTTTGAATTTTCTCTTTTGCAAATACTATTTCGGAACCATGGTGATCGAGTGATCTTCTTTTCTCGATCGCGATCTTCATCTTCTTCTTCATCACTGTCACTCATTAGTACTTCACTCCAATCTAGAAATTTCTTCATGGTGTGGGAAATGAAAGTGATAGGGGTTCATTCCTTGATGGAGTTACTTTCAAAAATTATTTTATGTTGAAATCTGATATATTTTTTGTTTTTGGATATCTAATTTTTTTTTGGATCTTTTCTTGCCAACACTCTTGGAATTGAAGTCCATATACTTAAATGGTGCAACTTCCGTGTTTGCAAGTGCATGAAAAGGTGGATTTATGTGGTGGTATTTTGTGAGGATCAACGGGGGCACTCCACTTTGACCCTACGACAAAGCTAGAAATTTATTGCTAGAGAGGACTTTGTCTATAGATGAAGGCGGGGAGAGGGAGTGAGAAATGAGATAGGATAACTAATGTTGCAAGTAGAAAATCAATGGGAATGGTCGATATGATGAAATCTGAATCTACGAACTATTTACACCCCAAGAAACTCCTTCATCTTGGCTCTAAGCGTTTTCCAAGTTAAATGAATTGTTCATGCAGTGACCACAATTCCCACCTGCGTATGATATACATTGTGACCCGAACCATGTAGTGAGTGTCGAAAAGACATTATGTCAAGTTCCTTAGGATTGATATCGAATGCCTTGTGACAAATTCCCATGGATGATCCCAAATGATGATACCCTTATGTTCCATTATGCCAAAATTTCCTTGAAAGTGTAACTTACTATTAATAGCAAGTGCCCATATGGAAGACTTTCTATTTTTAGTAAGAGGTTATTTTTGCCTCTTCTTGACCATCTTGATGCGATGAAATCCCTCATTCACTTCTTCGCACACTGCCTTTGTCTTGAACACTTCTTGGGGTGACTTATTATTGTTAGTAAGCACCCATATAGGGGATTACTATTTTTAGTAAGCATTCATTTTCACTATTTTATGCTCTGTACAATCATTCTAGCTTCCTTGTGATCTTCAGTGCACATTGCCTTTGCCACAGCCACTTTTAATGATGACTTTCCAAACATAACAAGTCGAATAGGAAAACTTACTATTTTTGGAAAGTGGATTTCTAGTGTTTGATTTACGATGAAACTTATTTTTTCATACTCGGCTTGTCATCATGGTCATGTCCTCCTAATTTCACTTTATTTCACCCACTAGAATGCTTGGAAATAAAATTTAATTTTTTTGCCTCGTAGTGGCTTCGAGCATAGAGCTGCCATGATGGCCATTAATGGAGCTCAAAATTTGTAGGTCTAGTTTTAGTCTCGATAATGATTAAATCAACTCCATTGTCGAGTTTTCATTTGGAGTCTTTGTGCAAATTTTTAGCTTGTTTCCATTTCGAATTGATGGGAAATCGAGCGAATGTGGTGGGGCACGAAATGGGATTTTTTAGAAAAAATGATTCACAGCATCATTCGACATCCCATTTATTGTATCTTGACCATATTGAAAAATGGCGAAGTCTGAAAAATATGGTATCTCAATCAAATTATATTTTGAAAGATATGAAGATTTTTCGATGGGAAAACTTTGTGGTTATTTGATGAAAAATATTTGTTTTCTCTTCGTTTTTGTTTTTTTGATCATTTTTCCTCAAAGACCTATGTATTTTCATGGAGTGGAGGATTTTTGGCCATGGTAGATCTAGTTCAGATCATAAATGGTGGACTAGGTGTCTTGACAAGCATGAACAGAGCTATGTTTGGGTGTGAAGCTGTGAAGGAGAAATGGGGAAATGGCTAAGTGTTGGATTTAAGCAATTCAAAAACACATACTAGGGGGTGGGGTGAATTTTTTGTCATTTATGTCTCTTAAGAATTAAGGTATGAAAGGTACATCAATTTTCATGACATGCCTCCATGTGACACTTGGCGAAATCGATGGTCGAGCATTTGGCTCCACTAACTGCCAGAGGTGAAAATTTACACTGGAAAGGGTCACATGGATGACTGAGGGATTTAAGGGGATAGGAGAATTTTCTTTTCCATCATGTCCCTTTGTTAAATGGGAAAAAGGGAACATTAGTTTTCACATCATGTTTCCATCGACAACTTGGTGATCATCCATCTGATGAGCGGTAAGGCTCGACTAGCTATCAGAGGCTTAGCGGCAATGTGGGGGTCATATTAGGGTCAGGGGGAGGTTAAACAAGGGCTGGGAAGATTTTTTTTCCCCTATTTATATTTTCTAAAGGGATGAAAGGGACATGAAATCTCACTAGGATCCTGGTGTTGACACATGTCCTCTTGAAAAATTGGCTAAGTGTCAAACCTTGAGAGTGAACTTGTGAAGGTCGTATCTGGAGTTCCCGATGGATTTTTTTTGGAAAATTTTTATATTAATTTGACTGAAAATATCCTTCTTAATCCAATGGTTTAGGTATTATCTCTTTTTTCCTCCATTTACACCCTGAAAAATCATAATTTTGATCTAGCTCCATGATTGAGCATGGAAAAAACTAGATATAAACCTATTGCGCCAAAGTGTTGTGAAAGATCTAATTTCACTATATTGTATATATTTTAATTCCATTTGATAAAAATATTTAATTTAGCTCCTAAATCTATCTAGAGCTCCCAGAATCACCTCCCAAATCTCGCTGACTCTTTTGACCATGTACTGGCTGCCTGAGGCCTCTAGACCTGTTTTGATGAAAGCGCTGACTCCTCCAAATCTTTCACTGAATCTTGAAAAATAAATTCCATCATTTTATTATAATTTCAATTCATTTCCATGTTGGATTTGGATCCTCCATTCTATTCCAAGGGGTTAGTTAATCTTGGGAAGGCGGTGGTAGACCTTCCCCTGACTATCCAAAAATAGCAATCTTCAAGAGCTCCTAAAATCACTAGGGGATTGACTTGACTTTCCTAATTCACCTAGGGGATAGTTTAAAATCCATTGGGAGCTCATTGGACTAAATGGGTAGACACAGGGTGTCATGGAAGGGTAAAACTTGAAATTTTTGACACATGGGTATCGTTGTCATCTTTAGAAAATTGTCATTTTTGTGTTGCACATTTGCATGACAACATGTAGATTTATGCATGTTGTCGAATTTCCTTATCAAGATACTTATCACACAAATATTTTCTCCTCCCTATTGCATACATCCTTTAGACACCTGGATTTGACAATCATTATATTAAATGAGGTTTATAATGAACCTTATCGATATACAATATTGTATGGTTAATTTAATGCACTAAAATCCCCCTTCTATGTACTTGATGATGGGAAGGGCTTAGGAATCACTACACTATCCCCCTTTATGACATCTTCCTTCACTCCCAAAGGTTTTCAAATCTGAATAAATTGTTACTCAGCGAGGGCTTTGTGAATATGTCTAAAACTTTATCATTTATTAAAAAAACTTAATATAAATTACCTTTTCTATATTAGTTTCCAAATATAATACATATGAATTTTAATATGATTTTGTATTGGTTCTCCACTAAGTTTCACGAGTTTTGGATAGCACTTTGATTATTTTACCAAATTGTTGTGGGTAGGGTCTCAGAAATTTAAATTAGAAAGCTTATGATGAAACCATGCGAGGAGCACTAAATCAAGTAGAATAAAAATATAAAGCCCCTACCCCTAGAGATCTATATATGTCTGATCGCTCACTCCCACTCCACTCCCACTCTAGTATAGAGTTTAATATCATATCATTGTAACTCCCACTTCCCGGTATAGAGTTTAATATCATATATATCATATCATTGGAACTCCCACTCCCCCTCTCTATATATGATATGATATCATATTATATCAGTACATCATCTTAGAATCTAGATGATCGAGATCGATATCTAGATAGGGGCAAGCCAATCCTCCGGCGAGATATAGACAAGTGTATTAATAGGGTCGATCCCCTATCTATATATCCTATCGATAATCAAGACACTACCATTTAACCATAAATAGATAGGGAATTCATTGGCCTAGGCCTATTATTTTCTAAGGGAAGGGGGCCCCATATATAGATAGAGATAGAGGCGGCCTAGAGTTCTATCTCAAAAGGATATATCTAGTTAGAGGCGGTCACGTCTAGAAATAAATAACTCACTATACTTAATTCATTGCGGTAGATAAAGGAATAATAGTATCTATTTAATAATACAAAGTCATATGAACTCCCCCATTATGGAAAATGTATCATTTAGTTGACTTGTGATCATCTAGATATCTTACTTAATCTTTATCTCTATAACCTTCAACTAATATTTTCCCATAAAAATGATAAAGAGATTTTTATTTTACCCCTAAAATATAACCTTAAATTTATCCTTTTCCACTTGATTCATACTAGGTCCATAATTATTAGTGCCATAAAGATACCATATAATGTGTTTAGAAAAATTCAATGGATTTCATGGTGGTCATAACTATAACATGATATTAAATTAATTACAAAGTAGATATCATGATGCATATGAGTCAAGTATAATAGACTTACCACAAGATGGATATAAATCTTACCATAAACCAAATGATAAGAACACTTAGAAGAGTTTGACCCAAATTGAAAAGGATTTTGTCTGAGACTTGAATATTTCCATGAAGAAGTTTCATAGAATATCTTGACCATATTTAGATTGATGAGAAAAAAATAACTCTTTGAATACTATAGATTATATTGAGAAAGGAAAAAAATGTAACAAACCCATATCATTCATTTTATAATACTTCATTAACCATGTTTTCAAATCATAAATATGTTATGTGGAAGACCTTGTGATGATTAAATCATCAACATAAAGGACCTTTGTAAGACATTTATCATCTACTTTCTTATTACAGACTATAGTGATATAAGGACTCCATGTAAAACAAAATTTAATTAGAAACAAGTTGATATTTGTAGACAATTCTCAAGGAGCCTATTTGAATCCATATAATGATTTTTTTAATTTGCACAAATAATTAAATTTTTTAGTCTTGGTAGTCATTTGATATTGTGACATGTAGAGTTTTCCTATAAGTTTCCATAGAAGGCACTTTTACATCCATCTAATGGATTTTCATTCCTTTATGGTGTGAAATGAGCAGTAATATCCATATAATATTCATCTTGACTATTGGATAATAAGTTTCATGGTAATCAACACCTACAAGTTAATATTTATACCATTGATGGATCCATCAACAACATACTTAGTGTGGTATACCCATGTGCATATCACTATAATTTTATACCTTTTGAAGAGGAAAAATATCCCATGTGTTGTTTTTATCAAAAAACATTCTTCTTAATTGTTTCCTATAATTTAGGATTCTTAGAAGGTTGATGATAAGTATTTGGGTCTTGTTTCACTACCACTTGTACCCATTATGGAAGATGTTGTAATGGTTGTGAAATTGTATTCTTAATATCTTATGGCCTTATTGGTGGAGAATTAATAGTGGAATCATCA